>OX382270.1:20426202-21627914 GCA_947507595.1 Pyralis farinalis
CTTCGACATGTTTGACTGTCCGTCATGTATCGTGAAAAACTATTGAATGGATTCTTACAGAGTGTCGGAAAGTTACACACATAGTTTACTTCTAGAGTGAGACATCTATGGCCTGTCTAAAGATATAGATAGATAAATAGATGTACCAAGTCAAGATTTAAGATACGTTTAACTTGGAAATATTTATAGTTGCTGGATGAAACAAAACAAATATATAAAAATTTTAAAAGGTTTCAAAAATAAAGGATTTTCCGTAAAGCTTCATCAAGTCTCAGGATAGGTAGGTACCTCTTTACTAAATTTCATTGTCACCAGGCAAGGAGTTTCGCTGTGCAATGCTAATGAATAGACACACAGTGTAGTGTTCTAAGTTTTGACTGGTTTGTAATAGACGAGCTCGGTGTCGTAGTAGTTAGCTAATAGTACATTACTTTGACATCAACGCTCGTTGGTTCGATTCTCATACAGAACAAACATTTGTGTGCTTGAACATGTCTATTTGTCTTGGTCGGAATATTGTTAAGAGAGATAGGGCGCACCAAAGTAGTCCATGTGATGAAGTAGCTTCACGGAAAACCGCAGACAAATAATGATTTCCTGGAGGGTTGTTGTGTTCCTACGTGTGAGTGAGGTTAAAGTAAGCACCTAAGTAGTTGTGGCAGAGGTGGTGGAGGTAAGTATTCATAGGCTACGGTGACTGCTTTACATCAAGTGGACCGTATGCTTATATGCCTCCCGACGTTATATATAAAAAAAGTTGTTACATGACATTTATAACGTTCGTGCGCACAAAATGTTACAAGCTTTGACCTTTTTCTATATTACTTCGATAGCTTACTGCTTAGGTGACCTGTTAGAAGGTAACTGATACTAGTGATACCCTCGGTGTTGCAAACGTAGATAGGCTACGGTAACCACTTAGTATATTTAGGTAGACTGTAGGTAGGCCTACTTGCTATTTATATGGCGTATACAAAATATATAGCCTATGCTAAGGACTTGTGCAATTGGTGGTAAAATCACTTGTTGGCATTCCAACTAACCTCTGAGCAGTGAAGAGATAAAAATAAATGTTTTAAGCTACCAGCAGCTTCTCGAAGATAACAGGTTTACTCTTATGAAGTATCTGAGCACAAGCATGTGGCAAAAATACTGAATTTGACTGCCGACAGATCTCCACATTAGATAGAGCGATGATCTCAAGAGGGTTGTACGGAGTCGATAGATGGAGGTGGCACATGATCGAGACGAATGGCACTCTTAGAGTGGAGGACTATGCCCAGCAGTGGACGAATGTAGGCTGAGATGATGATAAGACCTCCACAACCCATAGGGAAAACCAGACTTCATTTTTTTTTAAATTTAGGTCACACGTGTTTAAAAATACAATTTCTTGGACGTGCGGGTTTCCGCATGACATTTTCCTTCACCTCTGTGCAAGTGATGACATGATGATTATGATGATGATAGTCTAGTAGATACAGAACCGGCCTTGTGACCAACAGGTCCCCGGTTTGAATTCTGCCATGTGCCACTAAATTCGTGTTTCCGGATCTATGAACATATTTGTAATTATCACTTGCTCATCGGTGAAGGAAAACATCGTGAGGAAACCCGGATGTCCATGAAATTATATTTCAAATGACGGGTGACCTTACCTAAGAATGATCTGGTTTACCCTTTGGGTTGTGGGGAGGTTAGACGGTAGTCGCTCCACGGCAGCGGACCCCGCCAATCCTAATGGATTAGGAAAAACGAAATAACGCTAAGAAGAAGAAAATGTTGCCATGATTCTAACCCGGGACCAATCGGTAATCAGGTTGATTCGTTATTCGCTGGGTTGTCACAGCCCACTTCAATTTTTCTTTGAATTATTGTAACTTCAATTAAGTTTAATTTTAGTTAAAGTTTAATTTTAATAAAGAAGCAAACATTAGCTTTTAATTAAACTTGGTCATAATTTCTAAGACCCTTTTAAGAGCCATCTGTCGGATGACCGTCAACGCAACATCAAACGATCTGATACCTTTTAAACCTGGAGTTAACAACGTCCGAAAAGCTTAAGAGTCACTAAATTTTTAATGTTTTCTTAATTAGTGATTTAATATTCAAGCTGCGTCTCCACCAGCGGATGAAAGGAAACCTGAATGAACAAACTAGCCAAAGTAGCAAAGTAGGAAGTGCCATAAAACAAAGTGTCAGTTATTACATTAATAAAGAAGGGCTTGCAAAACCCCATCCTTTTTGTTTATCGCCCCGGGTCGTTTCCTGTGCCGTTGATGAAAATGCGGAAATCTTCTAAATGTATCATTTTGACGAGGTTTTTTGCAATGAATGCTCTTGTAAGGAGATTTCTGTGTTTGTTTTGTTTATGCTATGTGTTACTAGCTCCTAATAGATAGTGTAGAATAGTGCTCTTGGCATGTTAGAGAAAAATCTTCTAGATCTTTCCGGAAAACACTCGTCGTCTCTATTTTAAATGTCATTAAAATCAGTTCAGCGGTCTAGTCATGAAAGAAGGATGAGCAAACAAATTCAGTTTCATACACGCAACTGTAAACATATTTAATATATATTTATATTACTTTGAGTATATTCAAAAGGATTCAAATAGCTTCACGCCTAGTTAAAGAATCTTGCAGAGTCGACAACGCGTGATGCTCCATGCTGGTGTCTGCAGATAACTACTTATGATCAGGCAGGCCGCATCCTTGAATGTAAAACTCAAATATGATATCTAGAGTGCTCTATGTGCTATGACGAGCTCGGTGGCGCAGTGGTGAAACGCGTTGTTACGCTACTTTGACACCAACGCTCGTGGGTTCGATTCCCACACAATACAAGCATTTGTGTGCGTGAACATGTCTGTTTGTCTTGGTCTGGGTATTTTCTATGTATAATAAGCATGTATTTACAAAAAAAAAATGTATTTACGTATGTTTATCAGTTGTCTAGTACCCATAACACAAGCTTATTTTTGGGGCTAGATGGCGCTGTGTAATTTGTACGACAATATTTATTATTTATTATTATTATTATTTAGAGTGCATCAAGGCGTTACAGGCAAGTAATAGAAAACTCAAAGTAATAAAAATATTCATTTTATTACGAAAAAAGAAATACTGAACAAGGTTTCCTACCTTGCTTCGCATCTCCTAGCATTGGAGTGGTAATCCAGGTCCAGAGCGCAGTGGGTGTGTGTACCAAGTAGTGATATATCCACTAGACAGCGTGCTGGGGTTCGTTTACAGTCACAGTCGTCTCTTTTATCAAGATGATTATCATCTCCATGTCAGCTTTTCTTAAATCATCAATTGTATTTTACAGAAATATACCATTGAATGACACATATATGGAAATTATATAATTATTAACGTAAAGGTGCTCTTACACGGGATTTTTTTTTGGCAATAATTACTTGGCAACTGAAATGGATCAATAAGGAGCAATTAAGTGGAGCAATCTAGAGCAATTACAATAAATTGCGGCAATTGTTTCGGGAACATTATTCTAATTGCTCCGTATATTCCACATTTCTCAATGTCGCGAATATGAGTTGCTGAATATCCAACCGGTTTGAAAATTTTTAGAAATATCGTATAAATAAAAAATATTTGAAATTTTTAGAAATATCGTATCTCACCAGCAACTTACTACATGTTGCCATCGCCCTAAATTGCTTGATGTGGTCGTGACGTCATAGTTCGCGAGTATTGACCGGAATTGAGCAATTTTAGTTGCCCGTGTAAGCGCACCTTAAGTAATGTTAGTGATTCTTTTACGTTTATATATCAGACCTGCGGAAAATAATCACGAATTTTTCGCTGGTCTGTCCTTACACTGAGATTTACCACAGAGACGAAAACGGCAATAAGGCACGATTTCCGTCTTGTATGCCTACGTGCCAAATCCTACTGTCTTACCCTAGTGGTCACATTGATTTATGGGTCCTTGTGATTTGGGTTCCACTGCAAAAACCATAGAAGCGCATCGTACGCAATTCTCGTTTTCTAATCTTTTTTGACTGATTTATAGACTGTGCCTGTGACATTGTGTCATTGTTTGAGTTACATCTATTCGATATTAAATGGCTGACAAAAACAATGCAAATGCTTTTAATGTTATGTTTTAAATAAGTTGTGTTAACATTCATTAATTAGATTTATACGTACGTGTATTGGTGAGAGATCGATGGCGTCGTTGCGCGTGTAATTCTAACCAAACGCGGGTCAAGCAACGTCGACCGCCGCCTGTCTATGGATGGGTTTATCTATCTCGAGTTTCTCCGTGCTCGGAGGGTACGTTAAGTCAGTGGCCCTCGAGCGGCTTGAAAACACTGGCCTCCGCCCGCCAATCCAATCCGCATTTAAGCAGCGTGGTGGAGTATGCTCTAAACCCCTTCGATTGAGGGGAGACCCGTCTGCAGTGGAATGAGTAAGGGTTGATGTGGTGATGTTGGTGTATTGGCATATGAAATTCTTGTTTCCTAATCTTTTTGTTTTATTTATAGGCTGTGTTTGTTCCAATATTTTGTCATTATTTATGTTTCATCTATTCGATATTAAATTTCACTTATGCAAATACTATTTTGTTTAAAATTATTAGTGTTAAATTGTATTAATTAGAAATTATACTTATGGCAAATTTTATTTACAATAATTTAAAGACTAATATGTACAATCAATGGTACAAGAGTTAAAGCAATAATATAAAATTCTTTGTTTTACAAAGAGCACGTGGGAGCGCTTTAGCAGTTCTTGTACCTTTTCGGCCAAGAAGAAATCGCGAAAGTAATTAGTTTTAAATCATTATTATTTATTTAAAAGCGTCAAATTATGAAGAAAGATATAATGAACATTAATGTGACATCAATCATCGAAGCTTCATAAATCACCGAACGGCCAGAAGTCATGCCGATATAACAAAAGAAAGGCGATCCGCCGATTTGTTCACATATGCTCTGTCCATTTTTTAGATCAACTTTTGACAGTTAATTTGAACGCTCGTGTTAGAAAGAGACAAGTAAATAGCCAGTGTCGCGTATCACATATACAGAATGCATGTGGCTCATCATCATCTTCAGAATCAAATCAAAGTCAAGCTTGTAAGCCAAGCAGGCATCGTTGCACGTGTCATTGTAATCGAACACTCAGGTTAAGCAACGTTGACCACAGTCTGTCTATGGACGGGTTTATCTATTTCCAGCTTTTCCGTACTTCAGAGGGCACGTGAAGCGGTCGGTCTGGGCTGTTGTCGATGGATAACAGTGGTGAAGCTAAGTCAATGGCTTTCGAACGGCTCGAAAAGACTGGCCAGCATGGTGGATGCTCTAAATGCCTTCGATTGAAGGGAGACCCGTATCCCTGGAGTGGGATGAGTTCCTGTTGGTCTAGTAGTAGAAAAGTATATATATGGTTGCCACCCGATCGGCAAAAAATAAACTAATCAAGGTAAATTCTTGCAGGTACAGTCGCTTACTGAAACAAGTAAAATAAGGGTAATTCTGAATTAAATAACACAATCAAATATATATTTACAAGAATATAATCTATTGTAACTGATAACTTAATTGATAAATTAACAAAATTAACAATTTACAAACATAAGTTTCATCATTTGGTTATTGCTTTTAAAGACAAAATAAACTTCATTAGTATACAACGTTGATAAAGCTATATCTTATTTATGTATGTATTTACATCTTTACGCCAGATCCCTTGCGGGGTAGGCAGAGAGAACCGAGCGCCATAAGACGCGGTCCTTATACACTTCACTCGCTTTTCTAACATTCATAC
The DNA here is from genome assembly GCA_947507595.1 of Pyralis farinalis. Classification (NCBI taxonomy): domain Eukaryota; kingdom Metazoa; phylum Arthropoda; class Insecta; order Lepidoptera; family Pyralidae; genus Pyralis; species Pyralis farinalis. The sequence goes on from OX382270.1 coordinate 20,431,998, forward strand.
TATATTAATAAGCTAAATTAGTACAATGTTGTTGTACTGATGAAGTATATATAAACAATAAATTTAAACTACTGTTATTGTATAAATTTGGAGATAATTGATAAGTCCTTTTCCTTTTGGTTTATTAGGCCAAACTAATAAAAATTATCAAATTATCAAAATGTCTATTTAATAGTTAGGTCTAAGGTATTAATTTAATATTATGGTAATTTACATTTATTTTTATTATTTATATGAAATATGCGATTTTTACTACATTTTATTACTATGATAATTTTAACATACTGACGATTTAAAGTGATCATTTTAAATAAAGAAAAATTTTCGTAATATAGACATTTTAATATTTTAGACCTTATGAACCGAAAGGGCCCTATTCTATGACACAATAATCATCGAACAACGTCGATCGATGGTCACTTAGTCGTCGTAGACCATCAACGAACGACAACGCACTAATTATTGGTCGTTGACGCACTACGCCTAAAAATAATATCACTATGTTTTTGCTAGTATTTCAACTTAGTAATTTATGCTAACGTATTCAATAATTGAAATTGACCTGCTGACCTGCCAGGTTACTTACGTAATAGTAAAGATCTCTAACTTTAGAGTCTTATAAAACGTAAATTATTTTCACGGTAAACAAATTTAAATTTTATGCCCACTAGTATATGATTCCATCCTCCTTAATATATACAAACTATAAATTTTAATCAATAAAACATGAACAACGAAACGAGTATTTACGTAACAGCCTATAATGACCTACATTATACACATCTATAATTAAATTTCTAGTGTATATATTGGCATATTACCTAACCACGAAATATATCGGCCAGTTTGGCAAACCATGAATGTTTTGATATTGTGGTATTTCAGTGGTTACGATACATTTAGCTTACAATAGATAGTTTAAAATCAAGAATTAAAAAAAAAACGCTCTACGATCATGTTACGCTAGAAAGGCTGTATTGTTATTATTTTATATTTACGATACAGGTATGTCTTAATTTATGGTAACATTAAATATTATGTACAAATATTGGATTATTGTTAACAAATATTATGTCTCATATTGATTTATGATCTTTGATGCAACGTTTTAAACGTCTCACAAATAAAAATAACTTATGTATGCTATAAAAGAAGATCGAATATTCTAAAGTATTGCATGACCCTACTATGGCTATCATTATACTCGTATTACATGCATTTATCAATTTAAGCACAGACGGATAAGTGCTATAGATTGATAAAAAAGAATGAGGCAAAATGTTTTATCCATTTCAGCCGAATAATGCTGGGTTATTTTTTATGGGCGAGTATATTTTATCCAGTAATTCGAAAGGCATATATGTAGGGGAAAATTTAGACTATGAATATTGAAACTTTTATTATTTTGGTATCTTTAAGAAATTATGCTGCTGTTTCTTAAGTTTTTTTCTTTTTTATAGGGCTATCAACGTGAGAACCTCAAGTAGCCTATATCGCAATAGTATCCCAAGCGTACATAGGCTACATGACTAGGTAACAGTTTTGGATGATCCGTATACCTGAATACTTATTGGTATAAACAAAAAAAAAAACTAAAACCCTACTTTTATGAAATACGTTGAACATAAACTAGTCATGTAACAAATGTGGTATATACAGCGTTCATTATGATCAAGAATTATGTGGCAAATTTTACATTTTAGTTTTTTCACTATATTATGCTAATCATCCCTTATTATACTAAGTTAAGAACTTTTGGTGTATTCCATATTGCCATCTACTCTCAAAATAAAGCTTATACAACGGGTAGTAGATAACTGATAAACATAATTATATCACACATTTTAATGATTATAAATAGTATATACATAAAATATACAGGACACTAGATATGTGTACAAAACAAACTTGTTTATTTACATAAAGTTTGTTACTTTGAAACAAACTTTTGCTAACCAACCAATGGTGAGTTTCCTGTTATACAATTTATTTGAAATATTACAAACAAACCGACATGTCAAATATAATTATTCTAATCAGAGCACATTCAATTTTAACAGTATTGATGTATAACTTTCAAGTACGCTTTTTTGTAAATTACATATTATTGACTGCACATTATTTGAGATTGTTGATATCAAATACGAATATATTACGTTATTTTGCACATAATATTACATATATATATATTAATCGATTGAATATATTTTGCTATAATAATCAATAAAATCTATCATATATTGGTACGTAATCAGTAAATTGATGTCATGGAGTCGCAATATTTAATCATTTAATAATTAATGTTATTAAATATTGAACAAGGAAATGAACGTGCCTGACATAAAGAACAAATATTGTTTGTTGTCTACCGAACGGCTCCAACTTTTGTTTCGACAAATGATTTTCAGTTTTCGAAATGTCATAGAACACATGTATAATTTGAAATACAGATTCTCCTGCCCCCACTATCCGAAACACCTCCCCAAATATGCTCAACCTCCCGCACCTCTGCACACTGGTTTTGGCTTATGGTGCGATAATTTAATTCCATCTGCACTCAAATGATAAGTTTTAGAATTTTCATAAAATTCCTAAAAACATCGGTATTATCTAAACAAAGGGAGCTAGGTCAGAATTTGAAGACAGAATGGGTAGCGGAGGAAGGTTCATACATACTGTTTTCCATTATGTATGGACCTGGTGCACACGATGCACCGAACAGAATGTCGAAAAAAACAATTGAGTGAACTTACATACAGCTCGTATGTAAGTTCACTCAATTGTTTTTTTCGACATTCTGTTTTACTAGCACTTCGTAACTCAATGCCAGTTGGCACTAGGACCTCTTTTGAAACAAAAGAAGTACTAGTGCCAAGTAGCTTGTGTAATACATACATAGAGGGGGAGGAGGCCCTATCCACCTTTTGTCTATTACGCCATGCACCAACCTATCTGTATTTGAAATCATACACATTTTCGAAAATCATTTGTCGAAACAAATTTTGGTAAACTTGAAGTTCTCAGCGTTGGTAGAATAGTATGTTCGATGTATGCGCTAACATAAGTTAGTTCGTTAGACGCATCCTTAGTTCATGCAATTCCATACATTTGACATTTTATTCCATTAGTTTTTCGAAACTCGAAAGTCAGGTCGTTTTACGCCAAAGGAAACACTAGTAGGATATAATGTTAAATCGTTCATAAAACCAAAAGGGTACAACCTGCTCATAAGTTTCATATACAGTACACCACTGAGGATTAATTACAATATGCACCGAATGTCATATAAAATATATCTTCACAATCTTGAATTTTATTTTCTACATCTCTCCTGGAAATTCAAGGTGTCAATGGGATTCATATTTAAATTATTACGAGTATAATCCTATTTTGCCTCAATACGGGGGAAATAGGATTATAATACTTTAAATATGAATCCATATATATCACACACTGCACCGCGGTATGTGGACTGACAACATAAATTGAATATCTGTAATCATCATTAGCTTGTGCCAATTACCCACTAGCATTTAGATGACAGAAATGTACTTGCTTTTATCTCTGTTGAAACGAAATGTAATAAATATGCCGTTAATATTGCAAAAACAACACATTTATTTAACATCTTTACAGGCTAATAATATTAATCATCTCTATATGACTCGTATGCAATCTTGGCGATCTTACTTTGGATGAAATTATAAAGGTACAAAAAAGAAATATGTTAATATACTTGTTCTATTTTAACTACATTTCAAAAACAAGGTGAAATTGGAGCAATTAGCGTTATTGCGCATGACGTAATATTTACTTTTATTTTACCTACGTCAATGTAATTTATAAAACAACGAAAAGTAGTCGTAAATGTATCATTAGATAATAGGCAATGGAATGCAAATGGAATGAAAACCCTAGGGCAACTACGCACGTTTTCGATAGAACTATAGTGCAATGAAGACAACATATCATTAATCAAGTGATCAAATACGTTGCGTAATTAGGAATCTAAGTTACTGTATGCAATTCATATTTCGTATACCATTGGTCGATTTTTAGTGATTCATAATAACCCATATGTATAAAATTTTGAATTTTGAATATATTTATAAATATTTGATAATATATTATATTTACCGCAATATTACCTCGCGTCTCATAACATTTGATCGCCGATGATAGATCAGTTTAATCGGCATGAGCATCCTATGTGTTAAAAATTAACTATATAAATTGTAAGGCATATATACACTTGAAACACTGGTTCTCGTAAACAAGTCCCTTAAAGTGTCTGTAATTGTTTTAAAATCCAGGTAATTGTTGTTTATATAGATCCCAAATTCACACGATAGATACATAATTTTCTTGAATCCCAGAAATTGTCCTCTAGCAGTCACAGTAACTGTGATTTTTCATTTCCTTAAACGTATATCTCGACTTCGAAGTTAAGAGGATGATGCCTTTGGCTCTTCATTCTGACTGTCACGTATGAGTATCCAACACCTCCTTGCGTCACGTTCGCACTAGCATGGGAAAAGTCGTTGTCCATAGCCGCTACACCCTGTATAATAAACATATTATTATTACTAAAAATGTTACTATCCTACTAATATTATAAATGCGATAGTTTGTATGTATGGATGGATGTTTGTTGCTCTTTCACGCTTAAACGGCTGAACGGATTTGAATGAAATTTGACACGTAGATAGATTATGATCTGGATTAACACAGAGGCTATGTTATTTGACTCCACGCGTGTGGAGCCGCGGGCAGCAGTTAGTAATTTATAATTTTACAGTAACGATATAATTTAAAAGTCTATCAATAGAATTTAAAACGTAAGGTGCAAAGTTATTCATATTTTTATTATAATCATAACGTTTAAACTAAATTGGTATAATAATTGCTTAATGCTAATATCATTCTTTACCAGTCAACTATTGGGTGTGTAGAGATTTATGATTATGATTATAGAAGCGAAACCATATAGTGATCGGATTATGCATTACGTAACCAGTTACGAGCTCGTTGCTTAACGATTTCCCAGCACCAAAATTAGAATGATGGGACCGAAAGTTCAGAAAGTTTTATCTTGGTGCAATGTACCACATTTGCACCCGTAAGTTAATGCCACGCCCCAATTGGTCATGTATTATCAGATGGTTTCAGAAGTCCTACGAATCCATGAGCGTGCCGTAAAATACTATGAATGTTAAAGAAGCGTGTAACAATGGAGTCATGTAGCGCTCTATTCTCTCTCTACTTCGCAAGGGGCTTGGCGAAGAGATATAGACAGGTGGAGTTATGTCGTTTCTGATGAAACTTACACGTTGAGAAGAAATTGCAGGTTTAATTAAAGGTACCCTCTCTGTCAACCCCGCAAGGGATTTGGCGTGATTATAGATAGACATATAAATATGATTGTATTTAGAAAGGCATACAATTGAATGCGAAGAAAACCAAGATAATGGTATTTGAAATAGAGACAAGTGGATGAGATTGTATATCTTGGAAGTGCTTTTAGCAGCGATGGAAGGTACACCGCTGATGTAGAGAGACAAGTGAGTGCAGGGAACAGCGTAAATGGAGCGTGTGCGTGTGAGTGAGACTACTTACTTGTAGTCTCACTCACACGCACGCACGTAAGCAGCAGAGAAGGCATCGCGCGAGTGATACTTAATATATTACAGGCGCTAATAGGCTACGGTAACTACTTTATATCAGGTGGGCCGTATGCTTGCATGCCTCTCGACGTTGTATAAAAAAAAGTCTATATAATTATAATGTTAACCTATACCCGCAATCGCGGCAGCAAATTGTAAAGGAGGTAACGCACAAACATTTTGTTAGCAATCCGACGAGAAATCTACTTTCTCCTTAAAGTAACAACATTATTTCACAACCAAATAACAACTCTCTGAAGGGTTGTCACGTTCCTATGAGTTACCAATTAAGTAAGCAGCATAGCTCTTTGTATTGCAAGTTTTGCAATTGCTGTTTAGGAGTTCAGTGACATATACGCATACAAAAGAATATAACATACCTATACATATATATATGTTTTGAATTTTTCTACAGTGTTTACATTAAGCCACGCTAAATTATATGAATGTAAAATATTTACAAACGCTGCATAATATACTATGGAATTAGGCACAGTTCCTTGTAAGACCATGCAATTGGCAATGCTTTGGCGAAACAAATTAAGTAAATATGACAAAGAATGCGTAACCGTCATATTTTCGACACCCTTATGCTAAGTAACATTGACACTAGCTAGTATATTTACACTTTAGTGGTTTTTAATACGTATCTAATACTACTAAGGTAGTGACGAGCTCGGTGGGGCAGTGGTGAAACGCGCTGTTACGTTACTTTGACACCAACGCTCGTGAGTTCGATTATTACCCATATTCGTCTATTACCCATAACACAAGCTTCGCTTACTTTGGGGCTAGATGGCGCTGTGTAATTTCGCCGACAATATTAAAAAAAAAGGTAGTATTTCGGAGTCGTTCTGAAATCTTTTCTTAGAGTAAGGGGTATAAAGGAGTCTTTAATGTATTCCTTCCTTTCTCTGAATAGGCGCGTGAATAAAAGGTGTAACGACGTGCACCTACTCCTTTTGTAAGTGTTCATAGGCTGTAGTTACTCTATCATATCAAAGATATATCGTAAGTGAGATATATCATCATCATTTCAGACGAGTGACGTCGACTTCTGAACATATGCCTCCCCTTTAGTCTTCCACTATCTGTCCCGTGCCGCTTGCATTCATTGTCTTCACAAGATAGTCGGTCCATCGTGTGGAAGGCTACTAGTGGGGGCTACTAGATTTTACTTATCAATCTATACCTCCATGCCAAATTCCTTGCGGGGTAGGCATAGAGAACTGAGCGCCCATACCCGCAATGACGGCAGCATGCCGGTGTCCAAGGCTCCTGACATCACCTTTTAATAAAACACGATCAATTTGGTCATGGTGAGTAAGTGTTCGCTTTTCTCAGCTCCTACATCCTTCTACTTTCCCGTTGTAACTAGTCTGGCCATAAATACTGTTATATATAAACTTTTCTTTTTTTTCAGCTCTTTAAATATTTTGAATTTGGAAAGCGTTTATTATGTTAAAAATATATTTCGATTTCCCGACGTTTTACGTATGTTTTTCGTGTTTATTATCAATATGGAATGGGCTGTTAAAGAAAACTAGGATTGCAGTGATTGCCTTGCAATGTGGGTATGTACCCGTCGGTCATATTCAAGACACTTCAAAAGCTTCGCCACCACTGCCGTATGTTGGTATATCGTGCTATGGAGGGATATACCAACACTTCCTCTGTTGAAGACCATAAAAGATCGGGGCGATCGTGTGCTGTTAGAACGGGTCCGGCCGTTACGCACCCATTCCGCGACGCCCCCGGCCGGGACGCCCCCACAGTGAAAATTTTGTTATACCGCTACGCCCCCGGCCGGGACGCACCCGTTGTTTCTTTTTTTCCATGATACTTGAGTAAGGTACTGTTATGAACATAATTGTTAAAAAAATAAAGTAGTAGTGGGTTTATACCTGTGGTCTATAGTGGTGAGCGATTGCCTAGGTCTATCTACAGACAATGTAGTAGGTATTTTTTTTAAATATTGTGAAATGACACACTGACCGAGCGATCTTATCACTTGCATACTTGATATTTGATCATGAGCGACAGGGGTGCTCTTATTGTCCGTCTCAATTTATCTATTGCTATCAAAAACTCTTCTGAGTTCAGGTAACCTACACAATAGATGAGCTACCCTTTCACTGTTTCTGTTCGATTTTCATTTTAGTAACCAAAATATTTTAATAATATATGTACAATTTGGTTTTTATTTTTTAATGACATTGTTTGAAGGGAGTACTTAAAAACGAATCTTACTAATTCTAAGGCTAATACATGACAGTATACGCACAGCACAAAATAAAAATATTTAAATTAAATAAATAAATAATGTTATCACACTTTCATTCACTTCTATTCAAAAACACTTCTGTTTTTAACAGTATTGCCTCAAGTTTCCTGTCAAAAAACGGGTGCTTTAAAACGGGTGCGTCCCGGCCGGGGGCGTAGCGGAATAACAAAATTTTCACTGTGGGGGCGTCCCGGCCGGGGGCGTCGCGGAATGGGTGCGTAACGGCCGGACCCGTTAGAACTACAAAGGATGTTAATGCTGTTAAAGCTAGAATTCGCCGAAACCCTTAATAGGAAACAAAAAATCTTATCGCTAGAAATGAAGATTCCCACTAGGACTCTGTTGCGTATAATAAAACAAAATCTGAAGCTCGGCGCTTACCGTCCATATACATGACATGTTCTATATCAATCCCTACAGTTGAAGACATTGTTATCAAAACACCTTCTGTCCACAGAAATATCCTTTTTACTGATGAAAAAAATTTCACGATTGAAGAGGACTACAACAAGCAAAATGAGAAAGTGTACGCACACAGTTCTAAAGAAGCCGCTGAAATCTTAGGGCAAGCAGTGGCTAAATTTCCAATGGAAACAGTGCGTACATCCATAGATTCGTGGCTAAACAGATTAAAGGCCTGTATCAAAGCCAAAGGTGGCCATTTCGAATGGAATATTTTTTTATTTTTTGCTGAGACTTCCATAAATATGTACATATAAGTTTTATCAAGATTACATTACTTTATAAAAAATAAATGCATTTTAATTTCTAAAACAACTTATGGCCGGACTAGGTAATATTCTCGAAACTGTTAATTGACCAATAGAATTAATTTTAATAGTTGATAACCCGAAGAGTAATCGTTCATATGCGCTCTTAGGCAATTAAAACGTGTTACTAACCTACAAACTGCTCTCTCAGTCAGTCTTACTATGTTTACGCTCACTGACGTTTTGCCTACGGAATTATACTTTGAGAAAATTGCTCAAACTTTCTGAAATTATTTATTCTTCAGAAAAATGTATTAGAATATTAACTAACATACAACAGACGAAATCTTTGTAAACTTCATGTTAATAAAACTTGACATACTGACTAGCATGCTTATGTATCTCCGAAGTCTGTCAATTCATTAAAAAGAATCCTGACTTATATTTCCCACTCAAATATCATACGTAAACGTATAATCATACGTAATAATCGTTGCTAAAAGAAACTCACGGTCCCCTCCACTGCCTTCAAACTATTTTTATATTTTTATAAATAATTTTTCAACAGAATAGTGTCTAAATATAAACTTCTTCTTTAATTGCGTTTCATATATTTATTGCATTACATTTTATTTTATTTTATGATAACTATTTTTATCAGCCCCGTATCCAATGTTATTAACACACATGCAAACATATAGATTTCATATAGGAACGGTCTTCCTGAAAATGCTATTATAGTCAATCGGAATTTTTTGAGGATAAACTTTATTAAAACCATCTGATAATTAATGTATGTAACTGATGTCTCCATAATAATAATAAATTGTATTTTTTTTTTGCTACACCCCTACAGGGTGTCATATGACTGTAAGAACCTACTTTAGTTAAAGAATTTAAACCTATAACGTATGTAATTTAATGCGATAAATATATGAAACGCAATTAAAGAAGAAGTTTATATTTAGACACTATTCTGTTGAAAATTTATTTATGTCAGTCAAATTTGGATGCGTTTGCTAAATATAAAATGTAAAGGAGCTACTAACAATACAATAAACAATAGAATGAGGCATCTTCCTTATAAAACCATGCAAAACAGTGTAATGTTTTGGGAAGCAAAATCAATAAACAGGACTATTGAATGCAAACAATGCGAAATATTATTCTAAACACCGTTGACGTGGATTGTGTCACGCCAATATTGTGATAAAAACTGTTAAGGGAGGTCCTACCTCTATCCAAAACGAGTTAAATAACCCGACTGAGTAAGTACCTCCACCTCACAGAAACCGCAGTAACATAATAACTTCTAGAGAGCTGTTGTGTTCCTAAGAGTCAGTGACGTTACCAGTAAGCTCCAAAGGAGTTGCTGTGTTAGCAGCAGGGTGACAACGCGCGTACGATACTTCTTGAATTGCAATACTCGTATGAAAAGTAGTAAAATTTAAATGTGAAATAAATGAATAAATAAATATTGTCGTACAATTTACAAAGCGCCATCTAGTCCCAAAGAACCTGAAGCTTGTGTTATGGGGTAGTAGACAACTTATAATCATACGTAAATGCATTTAGTATAACTACGATGTTTTCAAAAATGATTAGTGTATGTATGAATTTTACTAATATAAAAAATAGATATATAAATAACGATAATTCGGATACGGATACATTATGCTGACTGCAGTTAGAATTTTCTCCTGTACCGTACATATTGAGATTATAAACATACTAAGAGCATATTTATTATTTGTAAATAAGAAAAAGGGGGTACCTTTATGATTCTTTTCTCCGGATCATGATAAGATAAAGTTTTTATTCTTTTCTTGAAGGGTATCGCGAAATCCTTGACCCTCTGATGAAACACCATTTTTTTATGCACTGTGTCACCCGCAATCATATCGTAACACAAATTCACACACAACAAACACAAAATGACAGTCAGAAAAAGCATATACCGCATTTCCATCTAAACTCACGCATTATTTAACTTGTGAAATGTTTATTCGTCGGCTGACCAGCAAGGAATGACTAATGAATGATAACCTCAGAACGAAATTGACATGTTACACCACACGGCCACAGCAGAGTTATAAAACCAGTAGAATAACTTTAAAGAAACTTTCATAATCGTTGCGCTTGCACAGTTGCGAGCCGTTATCCGATATCTAAGCGAAGTACGGAGCCAAATATGTCAGAGCTAGTTCCGTTTAAGTATTTATAGGCTGGTCCTTCGAATCGACAAGGCACAGACAAAAGGTTTACCATTAGTGATGTTGAAAAGTGATATTTTGTATATGAGATTGTGAAGAAAATAAAGAATTTAAATCGAATTACCCTACCGCTCCAATATGAGAATAAATATTTCAAATAAGAGCGCTAGTTAACCTACTGCTTATATATCCCTACTGTGATATGACTGCGTCATAGCCTTAGAGTTGTCGTCAAACTTGCTAAAATGTAATATTTAGCGTCGTTACTAAATATTCTTTTAATGGAACAATGTCGAACTTTCGACTGTCATCAGTGAGTGTCATTAGTATGCTTGTTTAGTTGATTTCAGCGATAGACAATGGGCAATCATTAATTGTTTGCACAGCTAATTAATAACTATTTTTATTTATAAGACACGTAATGACAACAATGAGATTGACATTTGTGATTATCTCAGAATACAGAATAAACCAGAAGGAGCCTACGGCCGATAATACATGCGGTCCGCTGTGTCCAGAAACATTTCGCAATCCCCCGCACTCCTCATACTTCCCACCCGTACAGTATTGCTAGCTTAGTGAGAGTTCGCCTCTTTTAGGGTAAATTAAAAGTGTTATATTAATATACTGTTATGCATAAAAAAATGCTTTAGTAAAATAAAACACAAGTAATTTACAAAAAATATGTCTTTACTTAGGTACATTTTGTTGTACTAATAATATTGCCGTTTTGATTCTGAGGTAATCAATACATATATTTTCATCAGTGGGGAACTGAAATTCCATATATAATAATTAGAATAGTTTTATACAAAACATTTTTGTAAAAAAACTACTATTTACACAATTTCACATATATATCATACATACTATATACCAAAAACATTAGTTTAGTATTTCAATCATTATTATTAAGTCAATAATTATTATTTATTTCAGGCAATATTTATATTAAAAGATCTCAAATAATGTAAACATAGGCTCATATCGTAAATACCTTAAAATTAAATAAACGTATTTACATATTTTGTATTAATCAAACTATTTTTTTATTACTTAACATGCATTTATTATTTATTTCATCAATGTCAACTTTATAAAAAAGTAGGGAAAAGGAACCAGTAAAACTGGCAACATGAACAAAATGGACTCGCCCAAATTGTTTACCACTATCAACGAGTAAAAGAAATTCATTATTTAACTAAAATGAGATGTAAACGCGCTAGTTACACATGAAATGTGATCCCATCTTGTTTTTTTATGCTTCTAACTGCATTCTTGCAGGTGGGAACCGCACAAGACGGCATTATTTAATAAAAACTATCGAGAAATTTTTACGCGTAATAGACACGGTGGCCAAATATAGACTAGTCGTCCAAATGTCAAACTACTCTCATTGAGAGTAGTTTGTATGGCTTCAGTTTTGGGCGTGTTTGCGGTTTCTGGTTTATTCTGTATTCTGAGGTGATTATATATTTCGTTGGAAGACTAAGTTTGGAAGTAAAATAAACAGGATGAATTTCGGCTTAACCCTAGTTAAGAGGTTGTACCAGAGGTCATGTGGAGTAAATTAATTCTATCAACTAGGGAACGGAAATGAGAGGAATGTATATGAAAAATCTGTATAAAAGCTAATTACATTTTTGAAAGTTGGTAAACTGCAAATGTTTTAGGCAATAATGCGTCGTAATTTTCAACATTATTTATATTATAAGTAAAAGTTATTATTAGCATTTCTTCTTATATTACGGGTTTATGCCGGTTATTTGATAGGCGTGCGCGGGGATTTCGATCCAACGCGTAGAGGCCCCTTTGAGAAGCTTGATGTAATGTTGTATAGCGCCGTGACCTCCAGGGGATAGCAATGTGACAATATACCCATGAACCAGGTCACGGCAGGTATTGGGACTATTGCGAATGTGTTTGAAATTATTGGGCTATTGAAATGAGATCTGGAGGGAATGTTAGTACTGGGCTGTTACAGAAGAGGGACGGACGCCTGCCATAACTATCATATCTGATGTAACTTCCGGCAGGCGGTGGCTCGCCACTAACAAAGTTATTATTTGTAAATAATAATTTAATCACGGGAGTTAAACTCAGTCATTTGATAGGCGTGAGCGGGGATGGGATGGCTCCAACGCGTAGAGGCCTCTCCGAAAAGATTGATGTAATGTAATATACCCACTGTGACCTGATCCAGGGACAATATACCCATGAGTAGAGAGAACCGAGCGCCACATGACTTTGTTCTTACACACCTCGCTCGCTTGTTTAACATTCATAACTCTTTTCCTCCACACTTGACGGTTCCTAGGGCTCCTGACATCACTTTCTGATAACAAGCAACCCATTTCGTCATGCTAGGTGAGTCTAGACCTTCCTCGGCACCTACATCCTTCTACTTTCACGTTGTATTTCTGTTTCGCCATTCTTTACTATTGCATTTTTTTTAATGCCTGAACCAAAAGAGTATGTCTCTTCTTATCTTAACACCGACTCGCCCTTTCAGATCAACACTTTTTCTCACATATACATTGCGAACGCGGTCTACAAGCATTACCTTGCAGATTTTAATACTCGTATCTTAACGGCCTTTATTCTACTTTCATGCTCTCTCTGTCATTCCCAGCTCCCGTTGAACGTTGAGATCAGTATCGCGTTGTTCTGGCTTAGGAGAAGTTCTTACCAGTAGGCATACTGGTAACAGCTTTTCCCTACGCCCCATTCACACTCCATTTCTCAACACTCTATTCTCTGCGCTCACTCACCTCTGCACATCAGCGGTGTAGGTACCTTCCAACCTACTAAATTACATCCAAGATATAAAATCTCATTCACTTGTTCCAATACTACAAAATCAACTATAGTTCTTGCGTTCGTTCTGGTTTCCTCTCTTTTAAGGTTAGGGTCTGGCACGAATATAAAAATATTATATACATATTTGTTTGGGGGTAGTTGTAGCTCACCAATATTATTATACCCGAATCTGACTAATATATATACCGTTTAAAAAGTCGTAGGTAGGGAACAGCAATAGAGCCCAATAAAATAAATCTAAAGATCTTATACCACCTAATTAGAATCACTTTTAGAGCTAACCATTGAAGATGAGTGTCTTATGATCAGCACCGATATCATAAGACATTATTCAAGATTAATGTTTTTTGTTAGTAGAATTGCACTCAACTGCCAACCCTCATTACGATATAATAATTGGGGAATCGGTTACTTTTGCAGACCGTACAAAATTCCGGTTTTCTTTTTTAGCATCCCTATATTTTTATCTTTTACATTCAACCTTTAAATTAAACTGATTTCTTAGGTTGCTTAAACTATGGGTGACCAAGATTATACTCAAAACCAACATCAAAAGAAACCGCAGGTTGAGATGACAGCAGAACCTAGAAAATAGCTTTTCTAATCACTGCTTTCAAAGAATTTAGACATACAATCAAAAGGCCAGGTATTGTACAGACACACAAAAATATCATTTTAAATAAATAAACCTTAAATGACTCAAAACTATATCTAAATATGTATTTAAAAACACGTGATGTCATTTGTTTGTAATCAACAAAGACTTCTATGTAGAAGTCTTTGGTAATCAAACTACAAACCGTAAAAGCTAATATTTTATTTCTATAAGCTATTTGAAAGTTTACAGCACATAACTAACTCATTTGTAACTTATTTTGTTTGTTATTATTCCATCAATTGCAATAATAGTGTTTATGGCTGCTAATTTATTAACGTACAAATGACATCATGCATTCCGAGCTCAAAGCGCCATTTACGCGCCATTTTTAAATTCATTTTAAAATAATCTTTAAAATAGAATGATTATAATATAGTTTTGGGGTGTTTAAGTTTATTTATTGAAAAGTATATTTGTCAGCATTTTTTACGGTGATAAAGTATCCACTATGATTAATTTGATTATTTTTTTGAAAAATTGTCCGATTGCCTATTTAATTTATGAAGTTACCACTTGTAACTTCATAACTGCATTGAAAATTTAAGATATTATGGGCTTATGAGTTATTATTCCTAATACACACGATACGACCCAAGCCAGTCAATAAGGAAAATTATTAATTTTTATTTACTTTATAAATAAAGAATGAAACTAAGGTTTTTAATTTATAATATAAAAAACCTTACGTTTCTACGAGTATTATCTACATTTATTGACTAAACGACACATTCTCTATTTTGTTCATCAAAATATATGTTCAAAACTTTGAAAAATATTTTTTTTATTTCTTCATAAAACCTACAATAATATTATATCAATGATTAGTCCGCACCACAAAACCCGCGTAGGGCTTATCTGAGTGACGGTTGGTCGTTCACATACAGTTTTTTTTTAATTTATGTATAAATATATGCTTTTTGCCATTTATGTATACATCAATTAATTCAGTTGGTAATTCATTTTAATGGTACGGTATGGCGTAATTCGTTTTTCTAGTTCCATATACATTAACATAATTGGGTAAATTGTATGTTTTCATCTGATCTAAAGACCTCAAGTGACTTGGCCTTGTTTTTAAATGAAATTTTAAGTACCTACAATATTTTTTTTATTTCATAACATTTCTATACAAAAAATGTATTTTGTTTGTTTTATTTTACATTATTACTAGTTATTTCCAAAAAATATTATACAAATTAGTGTTTTGTAAAATAGTTTTGGACAAATGCTGTTTTGAAAACAATCGATTCAAGCAAATTGGTTGAAGCTTATTTCTATAGATTCCATTACATGGTTACTTTATAGATCGGCCTGATGATAACAAAAACTGGTCAAAAAGTAAAAAAAAACTCTCTCATTTTCCATTGCTATATCACGAAGACTAAGGAGAGCTGAAAATGATTGATGATATATTTAGAAATTAGAAAATAAGAGGTGAGCACTAATTTTACCAAGTGCCTATTATTACTCGTTTTATGTACGCTAAAACAACTTTAACATGTTCTCTTTCACAGAAATAATGCGTATAGCATCCAATAATTTTTTGAAGCAGGTAATTTTATGAAAAAAATATGTGAAAATAAGAAAGTGAAAACGAATTTATGTCAGTCTACTTTTTCTCAATCACTGTCGCCTAATTGACGTCGAATTCAATAAAGTCGTTTTCACTTTTTAATTTATGAGGCTTTGAAGTGAAAACTTCTTTAGCATTGTTGTGATTTGAAACTCGATAAAACGAAAAAGGGTCAGTAAAAAAGACAACCACATACAATTATAGGATTTAACGTGCGAGAGAATAAGATATATGACATTATACAGTATTTATTACAGGGTCTGAGCATTGCACGTGTGCATGCGCGACTGCGTATTACGAAGCATAGGACAAGGCGTCATAACAACCGTGGTAATAAAACCCATTTTTCTTATCTATGATCAATATCATCATAAATAAACCCTACAATTATCTTATTCCTGAAATTCTACATTCGTCTCTTTTTCTTGAAGTTCACATTTTTGTAGCTTCCATCGCGTGTGACTGTACACATTTTTTTTATTTAATAAACTTATTAATTACTCAAACTTTTCTACTGTTGCATGGGTTCATCAGACTAGTTCAAGCCAGATTTATAATCTCGTAATAAACCGTATGTGAAGAAAGTCTAAAAATTCAGTTGTTTAATACAATGGGTATCTATGGTCAACATTTGGGTAACATTAAGTTATCTAAATCGATTTGATATTTCCAATATATCGATGAATATACCTAAAAACATACGAGACCTTACGTAAAGCTCCTCCTTTTTGAAATCGTTTTAAAAATAACTGTTGTCAGAAAGTAGGATGTAAGAAACCACGTATTTCTGTATTATTATATCTATACTAATATATAAAGGCGAAGAGTTTGTTTGCTTGTTTGAACGGATTGAGTCTTGAGAGATTGAGTCGGATTTGAAAAATTATTTTTTGCATTCGATAGCCCAATTCTTGAGGGTAGTCAACATCACTATACGTTACGTAAGAAAGTAGAATACACGGTTCCTATTCATACGGGATCAAGGAGGATCAAGTTTTTGCTGCCAGTATGTCGTTTCAATATGGTTTTGTCAAAATCCAAAAGTTGAAAAAATTTTGACCACAAAAACATTCATAATGATGTTCATTCGCTCATCAATATGAATAAAGGCCGATTACGCTAAGTAGTGAGTACTAAAACGAATTATCGGCACAACTCAATTAAGTTGTTTCGTTTAAACCACTGAACATAAACCGTATTGAAATCGGTGTACACGTTTGGGAGCCAAAGAATAGAGATGCTTACCAACATATACCTAAGTACATACTTCAGGCTTCGAATATCTATCATCCCTATTTACGTAAAAAATTGGTTTCGATAATATATAATATAATCTTTTACTAGTATTTATAAAATGTGGAAAAACGCATGGTCTGCCGATTGATAGCTATTTTGACATCAAACAATATGTGTTGCCCGATTTCTACCATTTCTACTAATGGTAAAAATGAAATGTTGAATATGACTTTTTATGTAAATAATAAATGTCTAAAATATTGTTTAGTTATTTAATGCTTTGAACGATTATTAGCAAGTTTTCATGAAAAATGTTGCTAATGCTTTCCTTTTGGTTTAAACTGTTACCCGACTAAATCAATTAGCCGCATGTCCACTTAATTAATGTACAGTATGATGGATAAATGTCAAGCTGTCAAGTTTAAATACGTATTTTAGTGACTTACTTTGTATAATATGATAAGTACCTCAACACATAATTACAAAACCATCCAAGAACTTTCCTTGCAACAAAAGAAGTGATTCTTTTAAATCCTTATTATCCTTGCCGTCGTCATTTTCTCGTTATTTCCCGCTTCAGACGCCATTGTTCTCACTTTTTCTTCAGACAGCATGATTAATCCTCTTGTCACTCAAAAACTCCGACAACGTTTCGAAAAGATGGGAAACAATCCGACCGGTGCAATTTTTAAGAAAGTTTAAGTGAGTTCTTGTAAAGTTTTAGTATAATTGCGAGGAATTAACAGCGGGCGTCCGACAGACATTACGCGAGGCAAGCAGCCTGTCCGTATTTAGACACTCGGCTGTGTTTCAGCCAAGTTCGATAAGAAGCGGACGACACACGACAGCCTCAAAATCGACTTCCAGCTTTAACCTACAGGATTTAAAGCAATTGAAGTTTAACTTTGTTTTATAGAATGGTCTCTGTTTATTATGGATGTCGTTAATAGATTCAGGCGTTATTTTGCGAAAATCAAATTTACTTAGGTTAGATCAAATTGCATATTATGGAAATCACTCCTAACTTCTAATTTAATGACGAACAATACAAAGTATACCTTATTTTATACCTTATAATTTATAACTTAATTTTATATACTGTATTGGGATCATCGTAATATATATTTTAATAAACGCATTTTAGGATGAATTGTAAGATTTTTTTTTTATTGTTCTCTTGATCTGCAATCAGTTTAACTACTATAAGCAGATGTGTTGAATGATTGTAGGGCGGGTCGAGTGTGCCTTCCAGTGAAGACATCTACTCAGGAGATTACTATATTAGTTTGTTGTGTTCTTTTGCAGTATATCTTTCCTCTTGAGACGTTTGCAATAAGCCTTGGCGTGTCAATTCGGTTGCAAGTTTGTTTGGATGGTTTATTAACCGAGCTTCATAACTTTTGGATACCTTAGCAATCTCTTCCTTTATATTAGTTATTTTGAGATGTTGATGAATCTCATTATTTGTAATTAACCATGGTACTTGTGATATTGATCTAAGGATACTATTCTGTGCCCGTTGCAGAATTAAGATGTTAGAATTGCTAGCACTACCCCACAGCTGTATTCCGTACATCCATATAGGTTTCAGGATGGATTTATAAATTAGCAGTTTGTTATCTGTTGAGAGTGTAAACTGTAAGATTGAAAATGTTTTCTTTGTAGAGAGCATAACACTTGGCACTGTTTACATCGAAATCCGTTTATTTGAAACAAACTTGGCCTCTTCGTTACATTTATTTTCTGTTGGGATTATATTTTCGCTGCAAACTGAAATATTGCAAAACTTTGACAGGTGTATATTGAACCGGGTGTAATTGGCTTAACATTGGCTGAGGCATTGTCTTCAGTGTGAGACCAATTTCAAATCACGTGTGATCAATGTGTACCGCGTGATTAACAAACGAGGAATTTTTTAAGGGTTCCGTATTTCAAAAAGTAAAAAATCTATAGGGCTCACGCGCAGTTCTTATTGGTTAGTTCGTGGATTAACAACGCGGCACTTATCGGCTTACTGATTAAAATATTCTTCCATTGGTCAGTAGGCTCAAATCGCTGAGTATTTAGGCACTAAAACACCGTTTTCGTGGGCGCGGAGTGCCTTCATGCTCAGTCAATTGGCTTGTTGGTTTGTGCCGTTATTTATCAAAATAAACAGTTGGTTTTGTGCAAAAAAAAGCCGTTTTCAAGATACAAGATATACATTTTTATAAATACAATAATTGCTTGTCTAAATATATAAGATGACAACAGAGTAACAAGCAGAAACTTCTATTAATATAAAACAAAGTTCATTATCTCTATAAATCAAAACAATTTACGACGTATATGAACAAACATGTCTGTGCGCATTAAAGGTTACGCGTTATCTACAAATCGTCTGCGATTCTGTATTTGCTCTTTGCTCTCGTAACTACTAGTATTTGTATGATAAAGTAATGTTAAGGAGCAATAAGTAAAGTGGCAAAGAGTGAGTTTGGGTGAATTTATATTAATTTCTAGATGTCCAATGCAGCAGAGCAGTGAAAGTGCAATGGATAATGAATTGGCCTTTTGGCCAACTGATCTCCGGTTGATGTTTTCCGATTTACAGAGGTACATATTTAACATTTGCTCGGCGTTGAAGGAAAACATCGTGAAGAAACCCGAACGTTCAAGAAATTAAATTTCGAAAAATATTCTCCCGTAAATAAAACCCAAATCCATAAAACCGTGTGGCCTAAGAATGTATGTATGTATATTTATATCTTCACGCCAGGTCCCTTGCGGGGTAGGTAGAGAGAACCGAGCGCCATAACACACTTCACTCGCTTCTTTCATATTCATAGCTCTTTTCATGCACGCTCGCCTGTTCCTAAGGCTCCTGACATTACCTTCTGATAAAAAACGACCAATTTCGTCATGGTAGGTTAGTCTTGATCTTTGACTAAGAATGAACTGGTTTTTCCTCTGGGTTGGTTTTACGGCGGTCGCTCCGTATAAAAATCAGTGTCTTCGCCAAATTCTTAGGCTCAGGTAGCGGACCTCGCTAATGTTAATGGATTAGGGTTACCTAATTTAAAGCTAGGAATAAGAAGAAGAAGTTCGATGCAGCAGATAATTGTTTAAATAATCAATCATTTAGCATAAAGACAGATTTATGAGAGATAGAATGCATCATAGCAGTCTGAGTGGCTAGTCTGGTAGCTTACTGCTGCCAAATGCTGGCTGTTTGTTACATTTCTGCAAGTGAATGAAGGTGCCTGAAGCGTTGCGTGATGAAAAATGCAAGTTCGCAAAAAACTTATCCAATTTTACTTCGCGATGTTCATGCTCAATGAGGTGGTTGATCGTGATGCTACGAGTATATTGACAGCTTGCTACGGATATGTCGTATCAACTTTACGACATGGTATTATATTTTGGGGCAACTCATCACATAAAGAATACGTATTTAAAGCACAAAAGAAATGTATACGTATTAAATACGTAAAATCAAACCAATGGACAATCAATACCTATACAAACAGATACAAACCTTATTTTACAAAGAGAAAAAATTTTGGCGATGCCTTCTAAGTTACTTACTAAATATATAAATTAAATTTAAATGTGAAGCTTTTATTACTAACTAAATATTTGTACCTGTTAAGCGTACAAATAATTAATTAGGGCACAGTGAAAGGTGAAAATCTATTCAATAAACAAATAATTATTTATATTATTCAAATAATTGTTTGTTTAAAGTAAGTTCCTGGGCGAGCTATAAACCTATAAATAGCTTGTTTAAAGTAGTAAAAATGTTTTGCAAAAATGTGCAAAAAGAGAGCGTTGTTAGTAGGTTTCGAACCGGCGTATGGCGTATGAGAAAGACCGCACATAGGGCGGAACTAAATACTCAATAATCATAGCATTTAACTAACTTGTTTGTAACTTATTTTGTTTGTTAATTGTAATTACACAATCAATTGCAACAATAGCTTTTATGGCTGGTTGTATGCTTACACATAAATGACGTCACGGGTTCCGAGATCAATGTGCCATTTACGCGGCATTTTTAAATAAATAACTGATGTTTAAATATAGTTTTTGGTTCTTTAAAGGTTTATTAATAAAGTATACTTATTTATCACCATTTCTCATGGTAATAAATAGCCATTACGATTAATTTAAATCACTTTTTGAAAATATAAGATAGGATAAGTATATATCTCCCCACAAAAACACACAGTGGCACAAGTGAATGATGATATCCCAGCTAATAGAAGAATGGCAACGGACCGAAATTCGAACCCAGGGCACCTTTGAAAAGAAAATAATAGCAATTTCGATGGATTTAGAGCTGTCTACTACGCGACGGGAGACGATCATTCCGGCAGTTCGTACGCAAGGATTTATCTGGTGTTTGTTACTGAAACATGTGATTCTAGTTTCCGATAAAGTTGAGATATATTGTTAAGATTCTAAGTTTTCACATACATTATTGTCGAGTATATAAATGTTTATAAATCTACATGTATATAATTAGGTAAATACAAAAAGTTTAGTACCTTTTATTTATCTTTTATGTGCTTTTTTTTTTGTTTAGAAGCCGGTTTATTTTGTTCAGTAATTTCAAGGTGTAATGTTGCCAAATAAAAAAATAATAGAGAAACTGAAATAGAATTATGGTCGAATATGACCGAATACTAGTACACATAATAACCCTTTCACTTTGTAAATGATGCTTTGACGAAAAAGAAGTAAGGTAAAGTAACAGTGATATTTAATAAGCATTTTGATTGTGGAAGCACCTCAACGTTATACAAGTCCGCAGCCAAATAACAACTCTCTGAGGGATTATGTTACGTCAGTGAGGTTACTAGTATGCTCCTAAGAAGTGCAGGAAGGCAACGTGCGTGCGATGCTCCTTGTGTGGAAAACATTCATATATATGCTTCGGTAATCATTTCACATCAGACGGACCGTAATTTTGTTTACCACCCACGTGAAATAAAAATAAAACTAAAAATGTGAAAAATAAAACACCTAGCAAATACAAGAACATAAAATTGTACTTCTTGCCAAAGTTCAAGCCAAAGCCCTTTCCAAGGCGTTGTCCCTTTTTAATGCATTAGGATTGATGGGATCCGCTACCAAAGTCTAACGATTTGACGAAATCTGCGGTCAGATCTTCCCAACTCATAGCAAAAACCAGATCTTTTTGGGTTAATTTATATTTTAGGTGACCTCACTCATACGCAGGAACACAACAACCCTCTAGAGAGTTGTTATTTGGCTGCGGTTTTCTGTGAGGTGGAGGTACTTCCCCAAACGGGCTGCTTTGATGCCCCTACCTCTCTTAAAACATCCAGACCAAGACAAACAGACATGTTCATGCACACAAATGTTTGTCTTATGTGTGGTAGTCGAACCCACGAGCGTTGGTGTCAAAGTCGCGTCATTCACGACTGAGCCACCGAGCTCGTCAGTACAGATTACTTTCGATTACTTATATCTTGATGTTATCAATGGATGGAGAAAAAAACGTGTCAAGATCCTGTTTTCAACGTTTTTTATGGATAATACTAAAGTTCAACTATAGGTACAAAAAATCGGTTGTCATTATATAGAAAATGATAAGGAGCATACAACGTTAACCATAGTCTGTATATTGATATATCTATTTATCAGAAATATTTCTGTGTAATGTTGTATTTATTCCAGCCGTTGGATAATAATAGGCGCCACATACCATAAATAATAGTTGCATTTAGATGAATTTCATTACTATAATCAACTTCTCGGTCAAAGATTTGGTTTATAACTCTCTATTTTTATCATACTTAATTACTTTTTTGGATTCTAATAGAGAGTATAGGGTAGTCACTAACTTAAAAAAATACGAACTGTTAGTCCCCTTTTGACTTGGCGGTTGAATTTCAAAAAAATCCTTTCTTTCTCTCGTGAACATTAAAAAAGTAACCACTATGCAAATCTTGAGCTTTCTGGGTTCAAGGGTTTTGTTTCGGTATTGATGAGTCAGTGAATTAGTCAGGAACTCCATTTTTATTAATATTGATATTTGCTTTTGGCATTGAAGGACATTTTCCGAAAAAATATGAAATATAGCACTTACCATATTATCTTCTTCTGTCTGTTAAATAGTTCTGAAGAAAGTATTCAAAATATAAGTCAATGACATCAACATCGTAGAGCAGGAATATTTAAATATCCTCGTCAATATATTGAAATTATGAAAAAATTTAAAGAAAGTCTTTATTTTGGCGGCTAAAGTTATATAGTCCTATCTATAACCAATTAAATGGTCTTTGATTGCGCTGTTGAAATGACTTGGCTCCACTTGGCTCCGTCAACACGCCGTAGATTAGGCGGAATACGCTTTATACTTCTTCAATGAGAGACCTTGCCTTCCTCATACCCTGAATTGATGCAATTGAAGCAGTTTATAACTCAGTTAGATGAATTAGCCTCTGTACGAAGAGGAGAACATGAAACAGACGAGCATGTTCGCAGAATAAACAACTTTTCCAAAAACTGGGACGCCAGGGGCGTTTTATAAAAAAAATAAAACAAAAGAAAGAACCAACGACACAGATAGTGTTTGGAAAATCCGAACTAACATCAGAAAATCCCCTCTGTAAATATGGGGTGAATATAACGCTGCGAATGTTGCAATCTTTTTCGTAGTGTGACACGTAGAAACATTTGTTTCAGAATAGCTCTATTTTTCCCTTTAATTTTCAGGAATACCGTTCCTATACGAAATCTATATGTTTGTCTGTCTGTTTGTCTGTCGCTTTTTTTTCGAATATTCAAATTTTGATTTCAGACTCGGATTCAACATAAAAAGTAGAATAGGAATGTTCAGGAACACCGTTTCTATCTCTTAAGAAACATGATCAAAATGGACACAAATAAAAAAAAAAATGATTTGTTATATAATTGACGAGCCGGGTGTTCCTCTGGCAATGCAAGCTTGCGTATTCTCAATAGGATTATTTTCTTTTCATATTTTATTACTCGCATACTTTTACCACACAAATTTTTTATGCCTAAGAATTAGTCCGACATTGTATGGGATATTCTAGAATCCTTACATCACCTTGAGTTTTGTTTAGAGGAACTACGTGGTGAACATAAAACTCGGACCATGTGATTTGATTCAGAGATGAGACATGAGAACAGTTGATGGTCCCAATCTACAGATTGTATATAACGAATAAGGAGCCCTTAAGCCTAAAGACAGATTATGCCTACCTTTGTGTGTTCTACCGATTGTACAATGGTTTGTGTTCCGAGGAATTATTCAATACGGTGGTTGCTATTTTCTACAACGCCAGCGTTCGTCATCGGCAGGGTATTCCTCCTCATACACTAGAACCACAATGTTCGCATACTTAGTGTTGCCTAGGAGTATTTTTCCGAGAATCGTTAGGTTGTGGAATATGACTTGGCTCCGTCGTATGACTTGGCGGCGAATAACTCTCTGCTGAGGTTTTATCTAGAGCCTACGATAAGAGCTTCTTAAAACAGGAGCTTATGTATTTACACAAGGTCGGCAAAGCACGAGTGACGTCTCTGGTGTTGGAAATGTAGATAAACTACGGTAATTGCTTAAAATCTGGCTAGTCATACGTTTTTGTAGTTATACTTGTTTTGGAGCGTTAGGGAAAAATGATGAGAGTAAATTTTACGACACCGACAACTAAATTGACACAACGAAGTCAGTTGATAAGTCTCTTAAGTTTTGTTCACGACTATTATGAAGGTTATTCAGATACTTATTTATGAATCTACAACACGTTTTTTTATATATAAATTATACACATTTTCATTTATATATACATATACCTATATGTGTGTGTGTCTTTATATTATATACGATGGTGAATTATATTTATTGATAATTTATTATATTATCGTTGTGTTTTACAAACGAAAAGTGCTGGCACGTAGGATGTAATTGTAGTTATTTTTGTTTTGTTACGCGAAAGAAGTACATAAGTACACACACGCACACTTTTGATGTTATGCTTCCTTTGACGAGTGACGAATGACGAGCTCGGTGGCGCAGTGGTGAAACGCGTTGTTACGCTACTTTGACACCAACGCTCGTGGGTTCGATTCCCACACAGAACAAACATTTGTGTGCATGAACATGTTTGTTTGTCTTGGTCTGGGTATTTTCTATGTATAATAAGTATGTATTTACAAAAAAGAAGTATTTACGTATGTTTATCAGTTGTCTAGTACCCATAACACAAGCTTCGCTTACTTTGGGGTTAGATGGCGCTATGTGATTTGTCCGGCAATATTTATTTATTATTTATATTCCTTTGGCGCGTTAGGGAAAAATTATGAGAATGATTTTTTAAACAAATTGTCTCACAATTTTAGTACAAAATCATCATCATCATTTCAGCACGTATTTGTCTACCATTGAACATAGGTCTCCCCTCTAGGGAGTCATTCGCCTGGATGCTGTACCACCTGCATCCTCCTAGCGTCACTCCCACTAGATGGAGCGTCCCACACTGTGTGTACCAGTAAGTACGAGTACGCAATACGAGAACACTTCATCCACAGAGGCTGTCAGTTTTATGAGCTATGCGGCCGGCCTACTGCCACTTTAGGCCAAGTCTCAATATATTTATATAAAACATTAAAGAATTTTAATATTGATATGCGTCACTATAAGATGCTGTTAATTATTACGTAACAACTTAATGCTTCGAGTACGGAGATTCCAGACACAATTGATTTTCAATTGTTATGGACCACGATCGTGGTCTTAGAGACTGGACGTATTAAGACAGAAAGTCGCTTAAGTAGAGACTGAATAAATTAATAACCGACTTGGTATTACATGGATCTCACAACTTTTTACCGCAGAACAACTGAGTTGCGAGACTTGGTTTTTTTGACAAGTATTGTTTTTGATGGGATCTCATTTCTTTTTGTATTTTGTAGACAGTTCTACTTTTTTCCTTTTCGGTACCTTCTACTTATTGTATATATGTATATCTACCAGCAACGAATTTTCTTAGCCCTCTCTCTGACTTATGAACTTTTCTTATTTTTGTAGGTAGCCTTCCGTTTTCTCTTTTCCGGTACTACTTCTTGAGCTTCAGCTACAGTTTTTCTAAGAGCCCACTCCCTGTCTCTATGCGTTTTTCTGGGAGGCTTTGATGTTACAATTTTTGACAAATCTGGACGTTAAATGCTTCTTAGTCTGTTGTATTCACAAATTGAGGATTCCTGCGCTTTAACACTTCCAAAGTTGACATTAATTAGATGTAAACCGCCCAGACTTGTAACTCTCGAAAGTGCCACGTAAGCTTGACCGGATGTGAATACTGTAGAACCGATATCCATCAGTGCATTATGTAGACTTAGTCCTTGACTTTTATGTATAGTTAATAGCATAGGCTATACATATGGGAAACTGTTCGCGATGAACATAAGCTCTATTAATAATTTCAAATTTAGTTTTAACCGGACAAAGTTCGTAAACATGTTCGTTATTAAATGTAATGTATATTTTCTTAATGATGTTTGTATTATCCGGATCAACCTTTACTCTTTGCACTATACCGATAGAACCATTAACTAAACCAAGACTCACGTCAATATTTCGCCTAAGCATGACTTTTGCTCCTATTTTTATAATTATGTTTTCTTCCAGGCCTGCTGTCATAGAAGCATCATCTTCATATTTTTTTATGCTTTCACGAGCTCTTTTTGTTAGGTATTTGGGGCAATCTAAGCAATCTACAGCTGTAATCGCTAGCATCGCAGCGCGTGGTTTATAATTATACAACCTTACGCACTCGTAATAAGTACGAATACGCACGTAGGTTACGTTTTTTGCATTAATAAATAATTTAATACACGTGTTTTCATGACGGGAATACCCATTTTTTGCTCGATTTGGCAGGGGCACTACCATGCGCCTATATTTATATGGGACTAGCTTAAACCCGCGGCTTCGCACGCAATAATAATAATTGCCGTAAAATAAATAAAACATAATAAAACATCGTTACGAATAAAGCCAATATTGAAAAATTTAACTGAAGACTTGGCTGTATGGGCTAAATTTTCTTTGCGGTCTTTTCTAGATTTTTTAGTTTTTCCTTGATTCATACACCAAACACTACTTATATTCCAAATTTGAAGCTTCTAGGTCTGCTAGAAGTGCCTTAGAATTTTGATGATCGGTGAGTCAGTGAGTGACAAAATTAAAAAAAATTGACCCGTTATAATTCTTAAAATACTGGTTCAAATTGAATGAAATTTGAAATATACGTGTCTTTACAATGCCTGCATGGTTACTGAAAATTTCAGTCGTCTAGTTTTATCCACAACGAAGTTACAGGGGGTCGAAAATGGTCTGAATTGCTTCGAGAAAAGGATGGTACGGTCGTGACGCTTTTTTGCTCGACTTGGTGGGGGCACGGCCGTGCCCCCAGATATAAAAATTTGCGTTGTGTTTGTAGTAATATTGTTGTTTCATTTAGCGTAAAAGGAACATCTCTACTGTCAGTTTACGTATACGTAAACTATGAATCTGATAGATGTAGTTCTACCTGATAATGACTAATAAAGAAAAGCCCAAGAAAAAAGAATGCGGATTGCAACGTCACCTACTGGGTCTAATTGAGGTATTCTGAGTACGTACATAGGACAACAACCAATACTTCATCTAAATAAACCATCCACGAGTATATACATACAGTAAATGATATCCCTGTACCCCCAAATCTGATAGAAGTGAGACGAACAATCGATGGGTTCCCCACTTAAGAATCACTTCACCCTAACAAATGTAATTGGGAGAAAGCCTCAGGAGAGATACAATTTCTGTGGGCGTTTCAGGCTTCACGAATAATTTATTGAAGCGTACATTTTGTAGGAAGAGTGTTGTACTGAAAATGTATTGACTTCAGAATCTGAAGCCCTCGTAACTACAGGCTTTCTTGGTATCCCATAATCTATTGACGCGCTAGAGGTAAACGTATTAGACTGAAACCCATTCTGAACTTCCAGCGCAGCCTAATTATGTCTAAATTATATATACATGTATATATATATATATATATATATATATACACTTGCATTCATATGGGCCGTACCATTGATGGATAAATATAGATTAGAAGAAAGTAGTTACAATTTTGTATATTTTTCACTGTGATAAATTAGTATTTTTTATCAAACAGGAACTTGTAAAATCTTTGTATGTCATCTACAATTTGTAAGCGTTACCAACTAAGTAACTCACTTGTTTCTTTTTTTTAAATAAATGCGAACTTATTTGAACATGTTTCAGAAAAATATTTCATATTCAAAAAGTTTTTAATGGATACATGCCATTAAATATTGGATACAAATTATGTTTTTCCTTTATTTTATACGAAATCTTACTCGCTTACGTGGGTTTCCGTAAAAAGTTTTCTTAGCGCTTCCATCGCGTATTTTCATCATCTTATGAAGTTCTTACGTACGTCCATGTTTTTGTTTCAAATGTACAATATCAATCAGCTGGTAAATTAGTCATGGTACCAAATTAATAGTTGTACCTATACATTCATACTGTTTTATTTGTACACGTTACCAAATTACTTTATATTGATAAGATTGCTTACAGGAAAAAAACATTTTATTACACATACGTGTTTGGTAAATATATTGTTAATTTATTATATGTGTATATATAGGAGCTGCGCATCACGGAGATGAATATGCTGCCAAATGTATAGAATGCCGCGGTAGGACCGTGTAAGGAACTTTTGCATCGACGATAGCTTTTATGTCCGTGACATAGCAGTTCAACTGCAAGAGCGTCGCATACGCAGGTACCACCACGGCTTACGAAAACCGGCAAGTTACATGGGGAACAAATGTCTGGTAATTTCACTTCTGGCAGGTCCTGGTAAAAGGCGTAGGCCCAAGAAGTGCTCGCTTCTGTCGTAAGGAATAACATTCGTATCAATGGTTCCGTCATAACGGATGCCGAAGACCGTGCGAAGTGCAGAAGTAAAAGCCGGTAAGCGGACCCCGAACTACGCTACGCATCGTAGGTTGTTACGAAATACGATGCGTAGGTTAGGACGCGACCGGTAATACCGCACAATAAGGAATATGCATAAAAATTTTTTAGAACTGAATTTAAAAGAGGAGATTGAGACAGGAAGATATCTCAAAGTATTTTTTTTTGCGAGATAATGCTGTTTGAAAGTGGCATTTCATCACGTGACTTGAAAACGCTTCATACTAAGAGACCGCGGTAGATGACGTCACAACTATGAAAACTATGAAGAAATGTATGGATTTCATCTAAATATTAGTTTTATTTCTGCAATTCAGGCATTCACATTGAAGCTGTCATAGTAAAACATGTTCAAAATATGACAATGATTTAAATTATGAAGTTTTTTTTGCTACGTATAAAAACTGTTTGTTTTTTTACGATTTTTTACACCAAAACTAAACCAAAAAGAACTACAGAAAACTAAACCACAAAAAATGATTTTGTTTTACTCTACCTATATATGATAATTGTGAGATTTAAAACGAAAAATAAATTTCATGCATATTCCCTATTGAAGATGATGATGTAACATTGTAGTGTTGTACCTACCCATAGAAGTAGGAGGCGGCGGAGCGCGGAGTAGGCGCGCTTTCCTACTTTTATGTACCTACCCATAAATTCAATATATCAATCTTTCTTATATGTGCAGATAGACACTTTTATTTATGACTATTGTGTTATTCAGTATTCTAAATTTCGAATAGACACTACATTAAATATAGAAATTGATATACACAATGAATCATCAATTTATACATCCATACATATTTAGATCGTATTGTGGCTTCCTTTTCGTCGTTAATAGAATCAGAGCTTGGGATCAACTAATGATATTCACCTTCTTGGAAAACCGTTTCCTTTAGCCGTACAGCGTGCATTTACCGAAAATTTAGCGTCGCAAACCGAGGGCGTTGCCATGGCAACCAGACAGAGGCTCATGTGGGCTCCAAAACTTTAAATTGTATTACGAGTAGGAACGCAAATATATCCGAATCCCTCTGTGTAGGCTCTATCAATCTCGCATAGAGGAAACTACGCGAAACTGTGTTTCTTTTGTCAAGCTTGAGGAAAATACCATAGGTAACTTGTGTATAGGTACCATAGGTACCATCTCAAGTTATAATTTTTGTGAAATACTTTTATTCATTAATACTCTTGACGCCGTTCTAAACCCAATACAAATTAATGAGTAATTCTTAATAGAATGCATGTATGTCACCAGAGTAATATTTGATAATTTATATATATAAAAATGAATATTTGTCTGTATGTCCTCTATGCACTCGAGTTGGGCAGATTTTGATGAAATTTTCAGTGAATCTTCAGATTAGCCCAGCAGGTGATCCTGTGAAGTTTGGTAGCGATGATATCACCCGTGCGAAGCCGGGGCGGAGCTAGAAATTTATAAAAATACGTTTGCTTTTTAAAGGAATGCTTTAATTCAACCGCTGCTCCGATTTCGTTCAATTATTACATAAATTAGTCTCCCACCGGATGTAAAGCGGTTACCGTAGCCTATGAACGCTGCCTCTGCTACTAACACACACGGAAAATCCTTAGGAGCTTACTGGTGTTATTTGACTGCTGTTTTCTGTGAGGTGGAGGTACTATCCCATATGTTCGTGCACACAAATGTTTTTCCTGTGCGGAAATCGAACGCGCGTTAATATGTTGAGTTGTTACGTACTGCACTATCAAACTTATAACATGACCCAATTTTACATCGGGGGTTAAAAATAGTTATGACCGATATTCAAATGCGAAATTTGGTATGGTTACAAAGTATGCGGAATACATATTCAAAGTTCAGATAAAAATAAGTATTTATCTATTATATATATGCTGTGTTAGTTAAATATATTTTACGTCTTTCGAGATAAAGCTAAATTTATATTTTTTTTAATCGGAAACTCTAGACTTCTAACTCTAGACTCTAGAAGTCTGGTGTATTTAGTTATAGAAAACAAATTTAGGCTCTTTTGATTACTAAGCTATCTTTATTCTTTGAATATTTCCTATTACAATTAATAATACTCATTGCATTAACGGACACCACTAAAACGTCCCGGGAACTCGGGTTCCCAGACCCAGAAATCGGACTTAAAAGCTTATTTGTGTTAATACAAAGTTATAATTTGACTGATGGATTATTTTTAATGGTAATGAGATTATTACTGGTTCTATTTATAAACAAAAAGTACGTCTCAAGTGGCGCCATCTGAGTGTTGACAGATGAGTCATTTTTACGAAGTGCGACTTTTCTGCGCGATTGTTTTTAATAATTTTCAAACATGATTCCACAAACACGTATCGGCGTATAAAAACAATCAAATCGGCCAAAGGCCGCACTTCGCTGAACATATCATAGACAAATTACATAATTTATCCCCCACTAATACATATCAAATCTTACACACCATAGACAAAGGTTTAAAACTAAATATTAGGGAACAATTAGAAATTATTAAACATAAATATTCTAAAATTACTCTTATGAACAAACAGACTGACCTTAACAACTCCCCTCTATTAAATATCTTTTCACTCACACTATCCCCTCAATTCAATATAAGAGACGGCACTACAATGGTTTTATCACTGCATGCTATTCTAGCGAGTAACGTCTACAGAGCGCCTGAGGATGCCTCGTGGAGAGGCGAAACACGTGTCGCAGCGACGACCAGGCCAGTCGTGGCAGCGACGGTGGTGAGGGTATGCGGTTTCTGTTCCAGATGGCGGACGACCGCAGCAGCCGAGGCGAAGACTACCGGAGCAGCCATGGCAGTGTCAGCATGTTTTTTTTTTTTTTTTTGAATAGTAGTCATATCCACAGGCTCTTTGGCCCGTGCCTTTGTTTGTTTGTCATTTTTTTTTTGTCAGATTGTTAGTTTTTTTATTTATACGATTGCGATTACAATAAGTGCCTTATTATTATTTTTATTACTAGTTTTTATTTTAGTTTTTGTTTTAAGCAGAAAGAGGGACGAGAGACGCGGGCAGACCAGTCCCTCCGAGCGGCACCCGTTCACGAGTTGACGCAGAGGGCAGCCATCACCGTGTTCAACCATATTTTAGGGAACTCGAAGACCCGCCCCCCAACGCCGCCACCCGTCTAGACATTTTAGTGAGCACGACTGCTGGCATCTCTCATCTCTATCTCTGCTTTAGTTATTTTTGTTTCTTCCTGAAAGGAAGGGAGATGGCATCCCGGATGGCCTTGCCATGACGCTCTTCCCCTCTCTCAGTCTACTAGTTTGGGAGGAGGAGGAGAGACCGCTCTCTGCGTCTTCGGAGCTTTGGGTCAACTTTTTGATGACCTTAGTGTCGGCATGTTGCATCTACTAACGTGGGTGGGTACCGGCCGGCGCTAGGCCGCATGAACGAATTTGTGGCGGAAGCACACAAAGCAAGTTAGATCAAATTGCATGGAGGATGCAGACACATGATTTTTTCGAAAAAACTCGCCCTGGGCGCAAGTTTTTGTAATGTGAACAAAAAAATGCAAGAGAAAAATAGAAAAATGTATGCCCCAAAGACCCGTCTTTTAAACTGTCATCAAAAATCAAATGGATAATTTTATCAATTTATTCAAGGAGACCTTTTTAATCCTGGCGAAATAGAATTACCGAGTCGCTACGACATCGCGATGGAAAGCGTAGGGGAGGGAATCGGAGGACCTCGAGAGGCTCTCAATACGAGAGGCGCTTGTCTTTGTATAAACAAGGCCATTACTATCACAACTATGGCCAGTATATCGTGTTAATGGCCCTTACGTAACTTTTTGTGTACGAAAATAGAGAACACTGATAAGAAGCGGGAAGAATAATAATTTATTTTTTATTACAGTAAAGAATGATTTGCGCAAAATGTGGTTATTTATTATGAGGATTGTTGCATAGAAAAAAAGTTGTATTAGCATGGAAAAAATATGTATTTATTTATTTCTTTGTTATTATATTATTAGTAGTTATCAAATATTGTAAGTTATGTATTGAAACTATGTCTTACAGTACGCTCAAATTTGTAGTGGGACTGCCATTTTGTAAACTTGCCAGTAGGTACAGCTCTACCACATACACAGTTAAGAGAAGTAAGCCATCATTGACAGGTGCGGCTAATGCGGGCCTATGCTATTTTCGCAGTATTATTTCTTAAGATTTGTTGTAACCATAAAAGATAAATAATATACTGTACTAAAGCACAACTTATATGTTACTAAAGAAAGCTATCGGTTCTATTTATGAGACGGGGAATTAATAAACGATTATAAGAAATAACGATTGACTTTTTTGATTGAAAAATATCACTGACGCGAAATGAAAATAAATAAATAAATAAATATTGTCGGACAAATTACACAGCGCCATCTAGCCGCAAAGTAAGCGAAGCTTGTGTTATGGGTACTAGACAACTGATAAACATACGTAAATACATTTTTTTTTTGTAAATACATACTTATTATACATAGAAAATACCCAGACCAATACAAACAGACATGTTCACTTATTACATGAAAGACATGAAAAACACTTCAATGCTTTTCTTTTCTTGTCACTAATATTTTTTCTATATTTCTGTGGGTTTTGTCACTAGTGCCACTAGGTCAGAAGCGTAGAATTGTACACGGTGAAACGCGTTGGAGAAGTCCTATGTCTAACAATGGGTAAATACCGGCTGATGATAATTATTGTAGGACAAGCCACTTCAGACGCGCATTAGCAGAGCTTATTCATACAGATACGGGACGGCACCGGACAGTATTATCTGCTGGCAATTCAAGTCAGCATTTTGTCTCTGCTTGTGTATATCTAACTATCTGCAATGAACCACACATGAAGTATAAAGAAACCATACGTCATGAAGGAAATAACAAATGGTAAAACCGATAGAACGCTTTTGCTTCGTAACTCAATTCACCGCTACATGTCGAAGGAGAATTAGAACGTGCAGCTCTAATTGGCTAGTTCACGGATAAACATTGTGTGGCTTATTATCCTCATAGATTTCATCCTTCCATTGAATCCTAGGCCCTAATTGATATATATAGGCGCTAAAATGCCGTTTTGGCGAGTAAAGGCCTTTATACGCTGCCAATTGGTTTATGTTACGTCTATGCCATGGTTAGTCTGATGTATCCTTGATGTAACCCGCTATGGACTACCACTATCTGGGCATACTGGATTATACGTTATTATTGATAGAGGTGAATCTATTGGCTGCGTCAAAATTATTTCTATGCAATATAATTATTTCGTCCGTGTCTGTGTGTACCTACAAGCAAACCGTGAGTTTTGCTAGTAAGTGCGCATGAACCTTAAAATATATTTATTTATACAACGTCGAAGGCATACCGGCAACGGCCTATCTGATGTAAAGCTGTTACTCGTGCGATGCTACCTTTGATGCTAACACAGCAACTCCATAGGAGCTTAGTGGTGATCTCACTCAAACGCAAGAATACAACAAGCCTCCAGAGAGTTGTTATTTGCCTACGGTTTTCTGTGAGGTGGAGGTACTTCCCCAAACTTGCTTTGATGCACCCTACCTCTCTTAGAAACACCCATGCCAAGAAAAACAGACGTGTTCATGCACACAAATGTCTAATTATATCCTATAATGCATAGCAAAACATATGAAGTATGTTATACAGGAAATGGTGTGCAAAGGTGAGCTCATCTCTTTAAGAGATATCTTTCAGCTAACCCTAACGTGCGCGTAGTAATTTTATTTTGGCTGGGAGTTAAAAGTTACGCATAATTATATTTTCCATATTTATACCTAATCTATAGTAATACGTATATAAATAAATATGTTTCTACTATGTGGGAATCGAACTCACGAGCGTTGGTATCAAACTCGCGTTATTAACCGTTGCGCCACCGAGCTCGTCAAATAGGTATGTTTAAATGCGGTACCTAATTGCGCATAGGCCGCTAACCTATTGTTATCCGTACGTAAACGGAGCGAGCTCGGACGGATATCATGCATGGATAATTGCTTCATGCGAATCGATAGACGGATATCCGAGCGGGCGGCGTGGTAAGCACTAATTGCCTGGGTCGTAGAGAATGGACCTATTAGTCCGATATTGATTTAGTTCCGAAGAATGTCGGACGATGTACTTTATTTTACTGCCATCGGGGAATACTTCGAGCACGTTACGTGTAGTTTGTTTTTAGGGTTCCGTACCCAAAGGGTAAAACGGAACCCTATTACTGAGACTTCGCTGTCCGTCCGTCCGTCCGTCCGTCTGTCACCAGGCTGTATCTCATGAACCGTGATAGCTAGACAGTTGAAATTTTCACAGATGATGTATTTCTGTTGCCGCTATAACAACAAATACTAAAAAATAGAATAAGATAAATATTTAAGGGGGCTTCCATACAACAAACGTGATTTTTTCGTTCGTTTTTGCTCGATGTTGATAACGGCAACAGGTAGACGCTTGAAATATTCACAAAATATTTAGTTATATATCCATTTTAAAAATAAATAATTAAATTAAAATAAAACAAATATTTAAGGGGGGCTCCCATACAACAGAAGTGATTTTTTTTTGCCGTTTTTATAGATAATGGTACGGAACCCTTCGTGCTCGAGTCCGACTCGCACTTGGCCGATTTTGTTGTTTGTTGGAGCAGTGATGGCTCAGTGGATAAAGAATCTGTTGATCAATCAGTCCCAGGTTCGAACCTTGGCATGTGTGGTGCCCGCCAAGGTTTGAAATTCGTGTTTTCGAATTTATGTGCATATTTGTTATAATCATTTGCTAGGCGGTGAAGGGAAACATCGTGAGAAAATCCGCACCAGAAATAATATTTCGAAAGACGTGCGACTTAACCTACGGGATGTCCGGGTTTCCTCCTGGGTTGTGGAGGACTGACGGCAGCATGGAGCGCCATGTTAAAAATTGTATTTTTGTCAAATTCTTAGCTTAGGCAGCGGACCCCGCCGATCCTAATGCATTGGGAAACGGGATAATGTTAAGAAGAAGACACGTTAGTTTGTGATGGTGCTTTATTTAGGGTTG
This sequence comes from Pyralis farinalis, assembly GCA_947507595.1. NCBI lineage: Eukaryota > Metazoa > Arthropoda > Insecta > Lepidoptera > Pyralidae > Pyralis > Pyralis farinalis. The sequence goes on from OX382270.1 coordinate 20,468,261, forward strand.
CGTACCCAAAGGGTAAAACGGAACCCTTTTACTGAGGCTCCGCTGTCCGTCCGTCCGTCTGTCACCAGGCTGTATCTCATGAACCGTGATAGTTAGACAGTTGAAATTTTCACAGATGATATATTTCTGTTGCCGCTATAACAACAAATAAAAAATAGAATAAAATAAATATTTAAGGGGGCTCCCATACAACAAACGTGATTTTTTTTGCTCATTTTTGCTCGATATTGATAACGGCAACAGGTAGACGCTTGAAATATTCACTGAATATTTAGTTATATATTCACTTTAAGAATAAATAATAAAATTAAACTAAAACACATATTTAAGGGGGGCTCCCATACAACAAACGTGATTTTTTTTTGCCGTTTTTATAGATAATGGTACGGAACCCTTCGTGTGCGAGTCCGACTCGCACTTGGCCGATTTTCTTACATCTGAAGAAAGTTAAAATGTTAATACGCAAGATTTATGTAATACGTAAGACTTAATTTTTGTTTAATGAGGATAGTAAGGGCGTTAGAAAAGTATGTAAAGTATTGTCTATGGATGAAAAAATTGCATTCAGCCATATATAGCTGTGGTTTCAAGTTTAACGGATTCATGAATCTGTTTAAACATTGTCCTCTACCAACCAGCCATGCAATTCTGTAAGAACAAACATCCTTACATCCTCGGAAACATCGGCTGTTATATCCTTGAACACAAAATTGCAATTCCTTAGTGTCGCTTTTCATGGTTGTGCGACACTAGCGCCTAAGGCTGCGTTTGGAATTGGAATTCTACAACGCAAACAGCCTCGCGTACGCTTACAGCCTTATAGAATACCAAATAAAAAGCCGTGATCGCAGTAGACGATGTCAAAGCTGTGACATCTGTGATCACAGCGACGCACACAGCCATTACGAGTCGCTTAGAGAATTGCATGGCTGCTTAGCGTATGGATAAGTGAGGTCATTATTGGATTTAAGCACCCAGATTTAAAAAGTATCTAAATTATCGAGATAAAGGTGAGCAGGTATCAGTATGGATGTCAGGAATAAGGAATTTTCTAGTTTTGACGAATAGTCGTCTAGCATTAAGCAGAAGAGCTATGAATGTTAAAGAAACGATTGAGATGTAATGACTGCATCTTATGGCGCTCAGTTCTCTCTGCCTACCCCTCAAGGGACCTGGTGCAAATATAAAAACATTTAATCTTTCCCGTAAAAAGGTATAATGCAGTGCCCGAAGACTCCATTTAAGCATAATAGTGGTTGAGGTCACAACTCTTTTGCTGCAAACAATGAGAAACACTAAAGCTAAGTGATTGTGTACTAAAATATTAGATAAAGACTTTATATAACATTACTTGGTATAATTATTAAATACTAGCTGCTGTCCGCGGCTCCGCCCACGTGGAGTGAAATAACGTAGCCTATGTGTTAACCCAGATTATAATCTATCTACGTGCCAAATTTCATTCAAATCCGTTCAACCGTTTAAGCGTGAAAGAGCAACAAACATCCATACATACAAACTTTCGCATTTATAATATTAGTAGGATTTTACATGTATGTGATGTGTACTACTAATTAATATGATTGTGTATGTGTCGTGTGTGTGTGAGTATAAAGTACGTGTGACTATGGTTATGTACTATGTATGTACATGCGTCAACCCCTGACTTTGTCTTGGGATCAAAAATTGATATATACCCAATGATGTTATAAAAAATATAGGTACTTATTGGCAGAGCTGCGATAGCCAGCGGAGCCACATTACCCTCAAAATTGCCGTTTGGGGTAGACTGATGTCATCCAGCTAGCGTTTAGACGGTAATAGTGAGAAACTCCAAAATCGACACACTAATAGCTAACATATTGTAGTTTTGTATCCTTTAATTTGAAATTTAAATGTTCGTTGGTGAGGAAGAACGGTCCAAAATCGTTCCAATTAGAAAAAAAAACATATGGGAAAACGTATGGCCGGCCACTCTACAGTGCAGAGTCTGCACTGCACTCCCATCAACAGAAAAAGTAACAGCACTCGTCGCTAGATGTCGTACAGGGTTCCATATATTTTAAAAAAATTAAAAATAAAATATTTAAATATTTTTTAAATTTAAAAAATATCAGCTCTGCCTACACAGCTTGCTGTTATTTACTAGTTATAATATCATTGTATACTACTACTATAACTTCACGCCAAATCCCTTACGGGGTAGGCAGAGAGAACCGAGCGCCTCGCGACTCGATCCTTACATACCACACTCGCTTCTTTAACATTCATTGCTCTTTTCATGCACGCTCGCCGGTTTCTAGGGCTCCTGACATCACCTTCTGATAGAACACGACCAATTTGATCATGGTAGGTAAGTCTTGGCCTTCCTCGCCTCCTAAATCCTTCCACTTTTGCATTGTATATCTGCTTCGTCATTCTTTCATCCTGCATTCTTTCTACATGTCCGAACCAACGGAGCATGCCTCTTCTTATTTTAACACCGACGCTCTCTTTCAAACCAACTCTGCTTCTAACCTCATCATTGCGAATACGGTCTACAAGCTATTACCTAATATAGCTTACTTACCTAATATAGCTATAATAATAGCTTCCATTGATTTAGTTTAAAGCAAATGTAGCATTTTTGGTGCATTATTTAATCGTTTTGCGTTTCTTTATTATAAGATATAGTATACATAGTTTTCTAAACGTTAAAAGATTAGTATCCGAGCATAGATTTTCCGTAGGATATCTAAACAGTTTACATATATATATACACACATACAACCTGTAATAGAGTTTCTTAAAATTTTCTTTTATCAATTTCAGGATCGTTTAATTGCATAGTTGAAATTAAATCTAAATACTTAGGCTCAATTTACACAGTCGTAGAATGTAATGGAAGCTAATTTTTGCATCGAAATACACTTTCGATAAAAAAATCCTTCCATGTAATGAAATGAAGCTCTTTACGCCATGTAATAAAGTTAATTATTATTTGTGCACACAGCACGTAGAACTTTATGGTGCAATGTAAAAACTTCATGTGAAGTAAAACACAGGCCGGGCGGTGAAAATTCTGCGGATTCTCTGGAATTTCCAGTTACCGTCGTCTTTGAATCCTCGCTAAGTGGAGCGAAGGGTGGCGCAGCGTGGCGTTAATCAGCTAGGAAACCGGGTCTACCACGCTGTAAAACTAAAATACTATGACCATGTACTACAACGACAAAGTGCAGTCGCGAGAATTCTCAAGCATTGTCATGAATTCAGTCAATTTGTACGTACGTTATTAACGTTTGGATTCCGTTCCGTAACAGAATAAATTGACCATTAGTAAGGTATTGCGAATGTTATAAGTTATAATACAAGGAATGCAGAGAGCATACACTGAAAAGAAAACTCTGAAAAAGAAAAGGTTTGACTGAAAGTTCGGATTTTATTCTGAAATGAATTTCGTTTGATTCGACCGCTCTGTCGGCATGAATTTTCTATTCGGTTCAAGCGACCGATGTGTTTTCGATATAACAAACCTAAAAAATGTCGTTCGTTGCATATCAGGAAAAATCACTCCGTAAAAACGAAAACTTATCACTTTGAGGATCATCTAGAGTGTTTCATCCAATACCCTGGATTATTAAGGACATTTATTTAAAAAAAAATAGAATCTAATATCTTGCACACGTATTGTTGTGAGACCTTATTTGAGGTATTATTTATTTTTACTCTCAGATATATGACCAGACCTAATGACATAATACATATATAATATAATAATAATGTGACAGGAAATATATGAACACGCGGACGATACTGCATGTGCACATTTCGCTCTAGACTCGAGGTAGATTGGTGGTATGCTTTACAATGTGCTCCAGATTATATGGAATTAGTGCTACCGCTAGGAGAACATACCCATAAACGACTAATATACCGCTAAAAGACAATTCTTTAATTCTAGAAAAAATACAGAAAGCTTGGTATTATTTCTATAAATAAAGATTTAATATTCCTAATTCTTTCCTATAAAAAGATTGTCTAAAGCTTGTTGCTCATTAGCTGGGGCTTTTTATTTCTGGCCCCACCTAAAACTCAGTCCACTCTAAAGCACCACTTGCACGTGGAATAGTTATATTGAATGAGTTCCTGTCATCGGCACCAGACTTTGAGCTGTTTGCCGGAGATATATATACATGTGTTGTAGGGGTGACGTGCGTTCTAAGGCTTTCTTTAGATAATGTGGGCAGATCGATCATAGATAATAAATGGATAATTGTTCAGTACTATTATATATTAGCAATATTATTGTAACTATGTATTAATTATTTGAAATGCGCATTAGTTAAGTGATCACTGTAATACTGTATAATATTTATTGGAAATAAATAAATGCCAATTTTCACACTTTGATTAGTTTTGTTTTATATCTTATGGATTTTGAGCTAAACCCGAACTGAAAATATTATTACAATATATACATCGTAGTGACATAGTGTAAAAATTACTACTAGTAATTATTACACTATGCAAATATCACTATCACAGTGTATAAATTATCAAACATCAAAAATACTCGTAATATCAATATACTAATAACATCATGTTCCGAGAGACCCATCCCGACTTTACTATATTTTGCAAGGTAGTTATAGAAATACTGTTTTTTTTAAACTTATAATAGGTAGGTTTTTATTAGGCGAAAAAAAAAATAAGATGCATCGAGGGTAGAAAACAAAAGCAAAAGTCGGAACAATACGAGCTTTTCGTTTGATCGTGATAGATTGATGACCGGATATCCAGTCGAACTGGCTCTCGCTAATTGCTCGGCCAACTCGTGACAGTACAATGCGACTATGATAAATGATCGCGTCATGGATTGGGGAAATCCTTCTGCTTTGAAATAGTGCGGTACGTAGAATGTCAATTGACTTGTAGGAATTATAGATCAGTAAAACACTTCATACAAACCAGTAGATCTATTCAAACATAGATCGTGCTTGTGGGCGCGGTAAATAGATACAAACCGAATGAATAACAATGACAGATCCTTGAAATCGAAAACATTTTATGTACTACGTAGCGTGCCTTTCACTCTTCATGAACGGAAAATATAACGAACATAGCGATCTAATTCGAGCGGCAGTCAGAATGCCAAAAGTGCTTAAGTATTTTAATTACTCTTCCTATTGTATATATCTCGGCACAATATCCTCGAAGACATAAATAACATATCCCAACATTGTTTAAGTCTACCAGCATTGTGCTCAAATCCTCTAGCGATTCCGCCATGATCACTGTATCATTGGCAAACCGAAGGTGAGTAATATACTCGCCGTTGATATTGACACCGTGTCCTTTCCAGTAGATTTGCAATTGGTTAAGTTTCATGTTATAGTAGTCGCATCGATAAGATAGTATTTTCATCTGTACTTCTCAACAACTTCAACTTCGTTACCCATAGTATAAACAATTGTTTACAAGCGAAATAACTAAAAGGGCAATAGAATAAACATCACGCACATTATGAACATTGTAACGACAAGACTACTTTAGTCAAAGGAAAGATAACTACTTAATTGTATCACCAGAAGTTTAGGAGTAGCTCCTCAGAAACAACGTTTCATAATAGTTACTGGCGAAGCGTCACTTTGAAAGTGTGGTACAAATGATAAACGCAATGATTTAAACTAATAAAATACTTTAATTACGTTCTAATTATATATCACAATATACTTTATAGTGTACAATGTTCAACCCATTTGCACAAGGATTTTTGAGGAAGAGGTTTCATTTTCTTTACGTTGACGACCATATGCGATCGTAAGGACATTCCCTACTACAACTATATCCATATACTTAATCGTTCACAGTACTTGCCGATATGCTTTGGATCTCTTTACCATCGTAAACTAAAATGTTACCTACCTCAGGTTCTTTCAAATCGGGGCGGGGCGGCGTTCGATGTTCGAAATGATTTTCAGAAAAGAACTAGTTAACCGGTTTTCAGATATTACACTTTGCATTGTTCCAATAGTTATTTAACCGACAGATTGACAGTTAGTTCAAGAGCCTAAAATACAGAAAGTATTTAAGAACGGTACGCAGTGAGGTTAGTTTGTCCCTCTGTGGCCTCGTAGTACGTTCGTATGACACTTTCATTAATTTGTTGAGTAATATCTAAATTTAACTTGTTATTTTGACTGTAATTAATTATATTCCACACTCGCGTGTTTACTATCCTCTCAAATACTTTAAGTTTGACTGGAAGAGATCCCTTAGAGAAATAAGCGTGCTTATGCACTACAAATTTTTTTCTTTACTTTGTAAACTCTTGTTATTTTTTACAATAATGATATTATATACTTACGTATTCTAATGTTGCCTACATTATAGAATGCATCATGTATGATGAAGAGAGCAATATTCGGAGCTTCATAAAAGGACGGAGAAACAAAATCATCATATGACGATGGTATATATATATAGATGGTAGATGGACGACTATAGTGCTAGAGAGGAGTCAGTTCGCACTAATATGCGTACTGACCGCTCCTCTCTAGGTGGATCGATAACTCGGACGAGCGACAGGTAGTGGACAGTACTCATACACGATTCACCACTTTCCATATTGGATATGTAGGATAATGATGATACAATGCATACAGAATGTGATATAAAGGCTTGATACTCAGTTGAAAGAGGTGACAGTTTTCACCATTACGTAAACTGCTAAAGAGACAGAAATCTAGAATGATGCATGAGCAGTGAAGGTGTTGTCGTGTGTTTCTGGTTGAAAACGCATGTCTATGGAGGATTTTATATGGTGACGGAGTTTATGTAGGTGATCTAACAATTGTTTGTTAAATTCTGTTACTCTCTAATTTACTGCCAATCAATGTTCAACAGACTGAGAAGAACTTAGAATATACGGCCTTAAAAATGGCATAACATATTACAGTATGAGCTGCTAGAATTTATTTTGTTAGTCGTACAATTATTTAACAAAATTTAAGGTTTTACCTTTTTCTTTAAGAAAGTGACTATTAGATTTGGCACCCGTTCAGACGACATTTTTATCTGCTTTATTGTAAACTACTGACGTCATTTATACTGAACTAAGCCTCTTTTTAAATTTACGTTTTTGTGAGATACCTACTAATAGTCCCGACAGATGTTGTCCTACCGAAAATAAAAAATAAATCCGAAAAAATACCCGATTGCTGCCCTACCATCCAGGGAGCTATTAAAAGACACGCAAAAATAATTTTTCATCGATACTGGTCCAGCTGTTTAGGAATACTTCAGTGACATACACGTACAGAATAATTATATACATATAAAGATTAATTTACTATAAAATTGTTTTACCAGTTCTAAAATGCGTTTGTATTCTCATGGTCTCAGCGAAAAATCGTTTTTTCACGTAAGTTGTTTGTCAATGTCCAATTTTGTTTAGTCCATTATTTCTTCTCCTTATTATTAATTATTAAGTTGATCAATGACTAGTCTATCCTTTTCTAGGTGTATATTAATCGCCAATATTTTATCACTTACGCCAGACACTAACTATGATCCCATTGTACCACTATCCGCTGAGGCTGAGTCGAGAGGTCGGAACGCGCTAAAAGCATGTTGTCTTCTCCAATTTGGCTGCTCTGTCACATTCCACTCCGTTGTCTGTGCTCCTTGATATAATTTGCGCTTTTTCATGAAATATAAGAAAGGCTATGCTTCTGACGTGAAGTGGTAAGGGCAGGAATATTTCATGGGTAGATGCAAATATAGTTTCACGTCTCAAAGGAGTTTATTCTAGTTTGTGTTTTCATTTTTAGATATATGTATTTGCTTTTTGGTTTGATTAATAAAACAAATAGACAGATCAATGAGGAACTATTGGCTGATTTTCAGTATCTAAAATGTTATTAGTAGGAGCTCACTTAGTAATGTGTAAGTTAGGATAACTGTAAGGCTTTGTATGACTATAATAAGTATTGTAACGCCTACGTCGAAGTTTTATCGAAAGTCTGCATTTCTGTAACTACGTCAGGTGTCTGATAGTAAACAATTACCATAGCCCTTGGACACTTGCAACATCAAGTACATAACTCATGCGTTGCCAACTCAGTATAAACCAATTGATTTCTACAGAGTTGGCAGTGCACTCCCTTTTTGAACAATCCACGCTGTAGTCTCTTGGGAAATACTCGGCTTTCATTCATATATTCCACAATTTTACGGTTCTAAGAAGACTCTCTGAAATCTCACAGTAAGAAGTAATAAATATTTTAGGGACAAATTACACAACCCTACCTTGTCCCAAATTAAGCGAAGATTGTGTTATCGCTACTCGTCAACGGATATATAAATACCTTTTCTTTTGTAAAGCGAAAAGGTTTATTTGTTTGAACGCGCTAATCTCTGGAATTACTAGGCGGATTTGAAAATTTATTTTTGCACTTGATAGTCCAATTCTTGAGAAAGGCTATAGCTATAAACAAGCTATTGAATATTACGATACAGTCCTTAGAAGTCGAGGAAAATAAAGAAAGTAGAAAACAAGCGGTTCGGGCGGTTACAGGATACCCAGCAAACGCGAAAGAAGTCGCGTCATAATACACAAATCAAGGCAAAGAGACGTGTTGCACACAGATGTTTGCCCTTTGCGGTAGTCGAACCCACAACCCGTGGTGCACTCACGTGGAGCATCCTGTTGACTAGCGAAATATTCTTTAGGAAAAGAGAGGTAGGGCACCGCGATATTTAATAGTCACTGACCTGACTGGAATAGTACATTCATTTAGTAAAATACCGCAGTCTGATAACAACTTATTCCATCCTCGAGCGTTTACAATCCTCTCAAATACTTTAAGATTGGTTGAAAGAGATCCCTTAGAGGGATAAGTCCGCCTTTGTACTACTACTTCTTTCTTTTTATTGTAACTTTATATCAGGCTAATACAGCTTATTTGCTTTTTCTATTTTAAATACAAAAAAATCACACAATTGAACATGTGTGCGCTCACGCACCCAAACATAAGCATAAAGCGCAATACGCGCTCCTTCAAACACACAGCTACATATATATATACTCAAACATATGAAGTGTTGCTACACAATTATTATACCTAAATACAGAAAAGTCATTTCCCATAAAACAGACAACCATGTACCTAAAAGAGATTAAAGAAATAGTAGTCCAATATCTGACGAGCTCGGTGGCGCAGTGGTGAAACGCGCTGTTACTTTGACACCAACGCTCGTGGGTTCGATTCCCACACAATACAAACATTTGTGTGCATGAACATGTCTGTTTGGCTTAGTCTGGGTATTTTCTATGTATAATAAGTATGTATTTACAAAAAAAATAGTATTTACGTACGAGTATATTTATCAGTTGTCTAGTACCCATAACACAAGCTTCACTTACTTTGGGGCTAGGTGACGCTGTGTAATTTGTCCGACAATATTTATTTATTATTTATAATGTAATGTAGGAAGGCATGTAAAATTTAAAGAAATAAATATTTTCATATTATTTATATAACGTAATTCATAACATATAGTGTGATACGACTGTATAGCAGGGATAGCCCAGTGGATAAAGAACTGGCCAACTGGTCGACTGCTCCTCCGTTCGAATCGTAGTAGAGGCATCTACCACTAAATTCATGTTTTCGGACTTATGCAAATATTTGTAATTAACACTTGCTCGGCGGAGAAGTAAAATATTGTAAGGGAACCAGAACGTCCCAGAAATTATATATCGAAAGACGTATAACCTAACATAAGGAAGGTCCGGTTTTTTCCTCTGGGTCGTGGTCGTTGCCATCAAGGACTGATCCGATTTTGCGTCAAGCGTAAGTTTACCTTGTTGCTCTATTGGTTCATTTAGTGTATAAGCACACTATGCCGAAGATACGCGACCGAAGTTTGGCGTGATTATGTCCGTAATGCTATTTCAATTACTAGCAACACATTTGCCGAAATTACGTCATATTTTGGTGTACAACCGAACTTCGGTTGTACGTAAGTTCGGCGGCAACGTATTCTATATAGCAATACATTATATATATATATTTTTTTTTTTTGAGTTCAAGCTTATATTTAGAATTGACAATTATTTCATTTTTTGCCAAACTGCAATGCAGTTTGTCGGCGACAATTAGCACTCCAATCTTATAAACTTGTCTTATCATTATCATAAGTACAGACAAATATAGGGTTATATATGTAAATATATGCATACACACATGCGTACACTCGGTATACACATAAATACATAAATACACACACGCATGCGATGGAAGTTCGAAGATTTTTAGAATTCAATGGATGCACTCAAAATTATTTCTTGTATTTGTCCTATTCTAAAGCCTCTGCAGTCGTTATTACTGTAAATTATCCATTTTTAGGGTTCCGTACCTCAAAAGGCAAAACGGAACCCTTATAGGATCACTTTGTTCTCCGTTTGTCTGTCCGTTTGTCAAGACAAGAAGTCCTTTTTCTCAGGGACGGGTGGAGCCATCAAGCTGAAATTAATATCGCATACTCAGGTCTACAGTTCCTTCGAGCAGTGAAAAAATAAAACTTCTAAGTCAACGCAGTCAAAAGATACGTCTGTTTGTTTCGTTTATGCGCATATTTTGATACTCTCAAGGGAATAAAAACCTATAGGGTACTTCCCGTTGACCTAGAACCATGAAATTTGGTAAGAAGCCATGTCATGTAGCACAAGTTCAGGAAAAATCCGAAAACTGTAAATTTGTAATTATATCATAAAAAAATATGTTTGTATGCTTAGACACGGTAACATGAACGTAAGGTGGTTGGAGTTTCGTATTCTATACTATACATTTAGGAAGAACGTATTTGTTAAATTCCAATGATCTGCCAAGGTCTTGCTTTAAAGTCTAAGTGTATTCTGAAAATAAATATTGTAGTTCAAATTTAACTAACACTTCCCAATTTAATAACCGATCGGTTCTTTTTCAAATGAAATCAATATTTTAATCATATAAATCACACCATTGTTAGTAAGTTTTTCTGTAGGGTTGCACGCACCGAGCCAGACAATAGGAGTCCGTCGGAAATCGTGGGTCGAAGGCATTCTCCGTTTTACAGAGGGGTTGAAGGGGTTGGTATTAGCACATCAAATAAATGTTAACACTAACTAAATTATATCATATAGCTAGCAATAATAAGGTGTTTGCATATCACTAATATTATTTACAAAGAGTAGGTATGGGTTTCGTATCATTAATTTCATATAAATGAAGGGTAGAATAAAATGTTGGTGATTTATTTTTCTACTTTTCATTTATACAGTATTTTGTAATACTGAACGTTTGTGATGAATATTTTCTCGTAGTTTTATTTATATGATCACATACAGTCATAGGTGCATTTTGTCTGACTTCATATTCCAAATTCCAATTTCCCGAGAAGTAAAACTTTGGAGTCTCATATTATTCATAAATTATAATTTGTTATTGAGAAAATGTTTATGTGACACACGGAAGTGCCCTGTTTGTTCCTACAACATTTTACTGCGTATTCTGGCGTAATATAAAGAAACTCTTAGGCGTAATTTCCAAAGGTTTGTCGCCTCACTTCCTTGTGAAGCATAGGTTAGATCAAGTTGCATGTAAATTTGACTTTCGTAAAATGCCGCCGAAATCAATTTACTAATTATAAATATGATATAAATTCAATTCTTGTTCCATAATTTGAATTATAATTAATAAATTACATATTTTTGTATTGACATGTTTATTACACATTTTATGTATATTTTTATGTATTATATTGTTTTTCATATGAGTTTATTATTTTCTTCGTTTGGAAAAATTAATAGTATGTAAATGACTAAATATCTAAAACTGTATAGCTTCGGGTTCATTACAATTTGCAGTGTCACAGAGTGAGTGATAGCTGTCACGTATTTCGGTGTTACGTATCTTATTTAAAAACATACCTATTCATTATTCCGTCAAAAGGTATCTTATTGAGTGGATAGGTTGTATTGTATTAATTCCAGTCCATAGGTCAGACGTGACCCAAAATGTTTATACACGTATTTCCTTTCTGAGCCTTTGTCCATTGTACTCTTTAGGATATTCTATTTTCATGGACTTACCTACGTGTGTTATTCGGATTTATGTTACAGCGTATGTGTTAATAATAGTGTTAATAAATGTTTTTAACAGGTTTTTATTAGCTTCTAGTGTTACTTTACATATATTTATTTACTTAACATTGTTTATAAGAAAAATCTAACCTAAGCCGCTCTGATGATAATGGAAGAATTATATTGTCATTCCGTATATTTAGTTTATGGATATGGATATGGCTGCATCGAGCTTGTTCTCAGTTGGCTTACTTAGCGAATCTATGTAAAAGTCATATCTTTGAATACACTGTATTTAAATATATACATATATTTAAATAATAAACTTGATATAATTTAATTATCGTAGCCTCGTTCCCGCAATACAGGAAATATCGCACACTGGTCACTACCAGTGCTGCTATTCCTTAGGAGCTTATAGATAACCTTAGTCACTCGCAGGAGCACATCATTTCTCCACTGAGTTGTTATTTAGCAGGCTGCAGTGAGTCAATTTTGTTTCTTTTTTTATATATAAAATGGAAAGTTAAGTTAGCCAAAAACCTAATAATTTAGTCTTAATTCTATTCTGGAATTATAGTATATACAATACGAGCACTATATAGCTATTCACAATTACCTCATTATTGAATTGCCCGTCTGTTGATTTTAAGATACTGTTTGATATATTTCCACCATATTAGTCCGATTCCATTCCCTCAGTTCCGGCAGAATGTTGGAAACAATCTACTCCCCGTTTTATGACTGTATTCTCAGTTTAGGAAAAGGTGAAAGGGTACGGTGTCTTCCAACAATGGGATTTTATAAATTGCTACAGCAAACGTGGCTCTGTTTAGTGCCGTGCGTGAGGCGGGTGTTTTTCGAATAATTTACAAAGGCTTATTTCAAACTTGCTAATGGATTGGACAGGATATTTTTATTATATTCTAGAACCAGCGACGTACAGACATATTCAAAAGATTCCTAGCTTTATGCGGCGATTGTACCCATCATTACAACAATTTATTCTAAGGGAATTTTGAAATCGATAATAAAATTGGGAAACTGTTCGATCAGCTGATTGTATGAAAACTATTATTATATATTTCAATCGATTTCGCGGTTGCTCCTATACGATAATTTTATATACAATGTAAAGAGGCATACTATTAAACAGTTCACCTGATGTAAAGTGGTTACTGTAGCCTATTAACGCTTGTAATGTAGTAACCCCTGCTTCTAACTGCAGCAACTCCTTATGAGCTTACAAGAAGTTGGTATTTGGCTGCAGTTTTATGTGAGGTACATCCCGCCCTACCTCTTTTGAAAATACCCAGGCCAAGAGAAACAGACGTGTAAATACTCACAAATATTTGTTTTGTGAGGGAATGCAACAGAGGTAGGACGTATCAAAGCAGTCCGTCCGGGGAAGTACCCCCACCTCACAGAAAACTGCAGCCAAACAACAACTCGCTAGAGGGTTGTTGTGTTCGTGCGTGTGTGTGAGGACACCAGTAGGCTCCTTAGGAGTTGCTGTGTAAGCAGCAGAGGAAGCATCGCGCGAGTGATACTTAATATATTACAAGCGTTAATAGGGAAAATAAGAATGGTACCCACGAGGCTTGGTGTTAGAGTAGCCATTGCTAACCACTAGACCAAATGTACGAGTGAGCACTGCTACCATGAACAATGAGGCTAGCTAGCGGACGCTGCCAATCCTACTGGATTAGGAAACTGGATAACGCTGAGAACAACACTATATAGAGCATACGCCCATGTTTGTCACGTGATGTGCCATCCATAACCATCAGCAACACAAAGGGTGTCCGATTATTTACCACCTTTTTAAATACGAATAAATTTTGACGAGCTCGGTGGCTCAGTCGTGAATGACGCGACTTTGACACCAATGCTCGTGGGTTCGATTCCCACACAAGGCAAACATTTGTGTGCATGAACATGTCTGTTTGTTTTGGTCTGGATGTTTTAAGACAGGTAGGGATCAACAGGTAGGGGTCTGGGGAAGTACCTCTACCTCACAGAAAACCGGAGCCATATAACAACTCCCTAGAGGGTTATTGTGTTCCGGCGTGTGAGTGAGATCACCAGCTCCCAAGGAGTTGTTGTGTGAACTGCAGAGGAGGCATCGCGCGAGTGATACTTAATATATCTCAAGCGTTAATAGGCTACGGTACTTTAAAACGGTACTCTAAACGTAAAATATCTCAAAAACGTGCTGTAACCACAAGTATGGTGAGAATTTTCCTACATCAATACATATACAGATAAATAAAAATGGAGTGTCTGTTTGTACTATTAAAATAACCGTTTTTTATTAAATGCATTTGGGTACACGGTACATATACCAAAATATTTTTTTTACAATTTTTGTCTGTTTGTTCCGGCTAATCGTTGAAACGGCTGGACTGATTTAGACGGGACTTTCACTGGCAGATAGCTGATGTAATAAGGAGTAACTTAGGCTACTTTAATTTAGAAATTTTATCTATTTTTATCAATATAAATAAATAACAAAAAAATAACTATCCCGCGCGGACGAAGCCGCGAGCACAGCTAGTTCTAAATAAAAATATGATAGCAATTCTAAATCATGTTATCAACAAAGGCGTTTAATCCTCCAATCCCACGTCAAACTCATCAAAACTTTACGCACTTGTGAAACAATGATATATGTAAACACCGCGCGGGTTTTCCTGCAAAAGTTTCCTCGACATTATCGCCGTTGATAAAATACCCTCGTTGAAGTAACGACTACACCCGGGTAAAGGGTGGAAACATATTCGGTAATATCCCTCTGTGATGCGTTCATTTATTCGACGTAATTTCTTTGGGTTTGCGGTGTGCTTGACGTCAGAGAGCGTTTCCATTACAGGTAGTATTTTGGCTGATTCACTGCTGCGCTGATCGTTCGTGCGAATATTACGGATGCGAGCATTCGGAGTGTTTAACTGCTTATTTTTCGTTTGAGCTCACTTTTTTTGACGAGCTCGCTGGTGCAGTGGTTAGTAATTACTTTGATACCTACGCTCGTGGATTCGAATCCCACACAGGATAAATATTTGTGTGCATGGACACGTATGTTAGTCTTGGTCTGGGTGTTTTCTATGTATCACAAGTATGTATTTACAAAAAAAAGGTATTTACGTATGTTTCTCAGTTGTCTAGTACCCATAACACAAGCTTCGCTTACTTTGGGGCTCAATGACGCTGTGTAATTTGTCCGACAATATGTACTTATTACTAGCTGTGCCCGCGACTTCGCCCGCAATTTAACAAAAAAGTTATTGTTTAGTTATAATCTTATTAATTTGATTTGATTATGAGTACCTAAATAAGCGAGTAAAATAGCGAAAGTTAAAATAACAATAGATATGTATTATGTACTTCGTCCGCGCGGAATAGTTTTTTTTAAATTATTTATTTATATTAATAAAACTAATTAAAATTTCTAAAATAAAAGTAGCCTAAGTTACACCTTATTACATCAGCTATCTGCCTGTGAACGTTCCGTCAAAATCGGTCCAACCGTTTCAGAGATTAGCCGGAACGAACAGACAGACAAAAATTGTAAAAATATTCATTTTGGTATATGTACCGTGTATACATCCATATACATTGAGTAAAAGCGGTTATTTTAATATTACAAACACTCCAATTTTATTTATCTGTACAGATATTTATACTTTAAACGTAGAACCGCTTGATGGCAAGATTTATTTAAATACAACATCCGGAGGTACATGAGTGTACGGTCCGCTCAATATACAGCAGTAGCTTATAGACGCATGCAACAAAAACAGTATCACGGAAAATAATTTTAAATACAAAGTACCTACTAAGTTTTGATGAGCTGGGTGACAGAGTGGTTAGCAAGGCCACTTTGACACCAAGAATTGCGTGTTCGATTCCCTTGTAATACAAACATTTGTATGCATAAACATGTCTGTTTGTCTTGATCTGGGTGTTTTTAAGAGAGGAAGGGCGCATTAAAGCCGCCCGTCTGCAGAAGTATTTTCACTTCACAGAAAACTATAGCCAAATAATAACTCTCTGGGGTTTCTTTGTGTTCCTGTGAGTAAGTGAGGATACCACTAACGACGAATATAAGGATACGGAGTTGCTGTGTTAGCAGCAGAGGTGGCTTCACGTATTGCAAGCGTTTATCGACAACGGTACCCTCTTTACATCAAATGGATCATGTACTTGTATGCCTACTCACTTTCTAAAAAAAAGTATGTAGCTGCAGTTTGCGAGGTACTTCGCCTGTTACACTTACAGCTGTGTCTAACAAACTAAGATGATCTGTTTCTCCAGAGTTTCCTTTGCTAATCGATACCGGTATCATGGCGTACCGATGACTTTGGCTGTGGCTATGAAAATGGGGAGTAGCTAATTATATTCTCAAAACTATAATTTGATTGGATATTCAAGTCATGACATGATACATACTCGATTCATTTGTACTTTATCTGATAATTATTTTAGTAAAATGAAGTTTTCGGTTTTTATTATATTTTATGAAATCACATAAAAGACAGATTTTTTTTTTATAAATTTTATTTTATATGCATATCTTTAAACACCAACTTAAATATCAGAAATACGTCTCCGATTACGTCATAGTAAAACCATAAGGTTACAACTGAAATATTGAGACTTATCTATCAAGAACAGACTCTAATCAATAATTTAACTGCAATAAATAATTAGAACAGGTTGTAACATAAAAAAAAAACGAGCGAGTTTTACAGTAGTCGCATATGATGTGTTACATCTGACATCTCACTTTGGTAATAAGCAACACTACTTATATCCTGAAAAAAAATTGCAGGTATTATTTGAAATGAGTACCATATTCTCGGAAAATAGGTTGGAACCATCTGACCACCAACTCTGACACTGCGCGCGCTTCACCGCCTTCCTGTTACACACTTCCGTCCCTTTTCACGAAATCAATCCCACAGATTACAGGAAAGCGAAAGAAAAGTTGTTACACATCAATAATACTACTAACCATTATCTATAACCATTAAACACGTTAACCAAAAACAAGATTATAACCATATCCGTACTTTTCAGACTTCTAGATTGTAACCTTTGTGTACTAGGAGTTTGTGATACACAGGCAGACGGATGCATAGATAACCCTATGTTGAGGTCATAAGTTTTGCTTCTACAGATTCGACACATCCACCACATGAACTATTATTCATCCCACTGCAGGGATACGGATCTCCCTTCAACGGAAGGGGTTTAGAGCATACTCAACCGCGCTGCTCAAATGCGAATTGGTGGAGTGGAGGCCAGTGATATTAAGCCGCCCGAGGGCCACTGATTTAGCTTAACGACTGTCATCTATCGACAACAGACGGGAACGACGGTTTTACGTGCCCTCCGAAGCACGGAGAGATAGGATAACCCATCCATTCGGTTAGAATAACACGCGCAACGAGGCCATCGAGCTCTACGATATACATACTAAAGTATAAACATAACGTTTTAAAACATACTACAAGAATATATATTTAGTTTGTATGTTCTTTTTATTTTTATTTTCGGACAAATTACACAGCGCCACCTAGCCCCAAAGTAAGCGAAGCTTGTCTTATGGGTACTAGACAACTGATAAACATACGTAAATATATATTTTTTGTAAATACATACTTATTATACATAGAAAATACCCAGACCAAGACAAACAGACATGTTTATGCACACAAATTTGTTTGTCTTGTGTGGGAATCGAACCCACGAGCGTTGGTGTCAAAGTAGCGTAACAGCGCGTTCCACCACTGCGCTACCGAGCTCGTCCGTGTTACCTCGGAAGAATAACAGAACTCCTGTACTTTTATCATTTTTTAATTCCATATTTTTTCTGATAACGCAGTTCGATAAACCTATGATTTGTATACTCATTTTTTTAAATAATGTTTGCAAAACTGCCGGGGAGTGATAAGAGGGAACAAATGTCCCGGGCGTGAATAGTACTCAGGAGGGGGGCTTATCTTATAGGGAATCTATGTGGTTATTTCGAACGTCCCTATCTGTCACGATTGGTTTCACATGAAGTTTTATCATGGATTACGTTTTCTACTATCACTATGCTATGAAGTGATAAACGTGCATTTTGCCGGCCTGATTTGTAATGGCTACTGTAGTCTTTTAGTTACGCTTGTCATACATGTAGTACAGCTTGCACGTTTATTGGTTATCTTGCTTACTCATAGTAGTATTTCGGTGGTAGGTTTCGTTTCGTAACAAAAAAAGAGTTAGGTTGAGTATAACCCTACATAACAACAGTTCCATCAGTATCTGCGCCAAATCCTTAGGCTTAGGTAACGGATCCCGCCTATATTACTAGGATAACGCTACGAAGAAGAAGAAAAGGATCGTTGTGTCCGACTAGGGAAGTATCTTCACCGTCGTAACGCCGTATCCAAATAATAAATTACTGGAGGGTAGTTATGTTTCTGCAAGTAAATTAGATTACAAGTAAACTCTAGCGCAGTTGCTGCGGGGTGACAATGCGCGTGCAATATATACTTTGTGTGTTGCAAGCGACCATAAGTTAATCACAAGAATTTTGACGAGCTCGGTGGCTCAGTCGTGAATGACGCGACGTTGACACCAACGCTCGTGGGTTCGATTCCCACACAAGGCAAACATTTGTGTGCATGAACATGTCTGGTTGTCATGGACTGGATGTTTTAAGAGAGGTAACGCGCATCAAAGCAGCCTGTCTGGGGAAGTACCTCCACTCTTCAGTTCTCTCAGAAATTTGCAAAAAATTCGGGAGGCATACAAGCCGTATGCTTGTATGCCTACCTGATATGAAGCGGTTACCGTAGCCCATAAAAGCTTGCAATACATTTAATATTTCCTGTGTAACTTAAATGTGAATGGTGGAAGGTTGGTCGCATTTGCTGATGATACTGTCCTCTTATTCAGTGCTGACTCTTGGCAGAACGCATTCTCCATGGCTCAATCAGGTTTTGATGTGGTAAATCAGTGGTTGCGAAACAATTTATTAACTTTAAACATAGATAAAACTAAGTACATAGCTTTTTCATTGAGAGATTCAAATAGCATCACATCATCATTGTCTATTAAGGTACACACATGTGAATCAACTCAGACGAACCATTGTAGTTGTTGTAAGCTAGAGGAAGTAAACTGTATAAAATACTTAGGCATTCTCATAGACTCCAACTTGAGTTTTCAACCCTACATCAACTTGCTTTCAAATAGATTAAGAAAATTAATTTTTGTTTTTGGGAATTTAAGACATGTGGCTAATTTCAAAATTTTAAAGTCAGTTTATTTCGCACTCTGCCAATCCCTAATACTATATTGTATTAGTTCGTGGGGAGGAGCACCCAAGACCTCACTCCTCCAACTTGAAAGAGCTCAGAGATCAATTTTGAAAGTCATGTGTTTTCTACCCTTTAGACACCCTACTCAAGAATTATATCACATGGCTAAAGTATTAACCGTTAGGCAGCTCTTCATTCTTGGTATCGTAATAAAACAACACTCTAAACACCCATATGATCCCCTTAAAGTGGCTCTAAAGAGACGTAAGGATGTGGTATTTATAAGTAATACAATCTACACAACTTCTTTTTCGAAACGTTTCTTCTGTTTCCTTGGTGGTAGCTTATACAATAAAATAAGTAAGGAACTATCTATTTATACCCTTACTACAAATGCATGTAAGGATAAGGTTAAGAACTGGCTCCTTGGTATTAGTTATGATGACACTGAAAACCTTATCGCGTTCTAGTTTGCGCATTTGGGTAATCTTTGCCTGCAATACCTCGCACCCTTCACAACACGCATACTCACACTCGCTGTTTCGATGGTACATTCTCACAAAATGGTAAGTGTAAATTTAGTGTAAATTTAATATTCTCATTGTTTTCTTCAGTCTTTGAAAAGTATAGTTTAAATCATTAGTATTTATAAATGATTCTTACTAATTAGACAACAAACTTAGTAGTTATTGTAAACACAAACTGTGCAACATCTTGGGGTGGAGACCTGGTGACCCGAAATACAGGCCTTTTAGTCTAGCTTGGGCACCAGTCTCCCACACAATTTGTTATGATATAAAAGTGTGTGTAAATTGTCAATTTTGTGGGAGAAATAAAGATATATTATTATTATTATTATATTATTATTTGCGCTATGCCACGTGTGCTGCTAACACAGCAACTTCTTAGGAGCTTACTGGAAACTTCAATCACACGCAGGAATACATAGACCCTATAGGGAGTAGTTATTTGGCTGCGGTTTTTTGTGATGTCGTGACCACTCTTGAAGCCACCGAGATTTCTCAGTTTGTTTTTTTTTTATGTTTGCAAACGCATAAGTGGATAATTATTCATCTGAAAACAAATAAAATGATACACGTCCAAATGAAACCATACCTTGTTACACGGTAAAACGTTAAAATACTTTTGTTCGCGGATAAGAGGAATTTCTCGTGTTTATGGGTAGGGTCGGTACTATACGCGCGTCGTCGTTCCTTTCGTCGTATCGGCGCTAGGAGCTATAGTCGGCGATGATTGATATTCGAATACTTGCTGGAATTACATGTATAAATACCTATATTATATTATGTGTGTACTTATATTATATTATGTATGATTTTTCTTTTACTTTTTTTTTTATTATTATTTTCTTTGTGTTATATTTATGTATCTGTTTGTACTGTTGCAATGACTCATGTTATTAGTCCATGATATTTGTGTTAAAGAAGGTACAGATAGTTTCTCTGCCTATAATATGTATTACTTATTCCTGTTAAGCTTATAAAGGTTGGCTGGAAGAGATCTCTTACAGAGATAAGTCCGCCTTTGTACATGCTAAAGATTTGTAACTGTATATGTTAAGTATATTTGTACAATAAAGAGAATACAACAACGACAACAACAAATACCTATTTATAAAATGTTGTCCAGATTTATTTAGTTTTTTTTTTTAATTGAGCAATTAAGGTCGTTTACCACTGACCGTGTACATACCAACGCAAATAATGTTCATTTAAATTTAAATGTGTATTTTTTTTTTATATTAGTTCAGCATAGTGGCCCCTCTTTGCCTGATGGTAAGCGAAAGAGGAGCCCAAATCGCAACTGCAACTGACAACATAGTACATACCGTATCCTGTCAGTTGACGCTGCCATGCTGACCCGCAAAATGCTTCTTCACGCTTCGTTTGAAGGATCCCATATTGTAGGAAGGAGGGAACACATGTGCAGGCAAGGCGTTCCACTTTTTAATGGTACGACAAAGATAGGAGTTGCCGAAATTTTTGGTACGCGAAGAGATATTCTCAACCGTGGAACTATGACATCGCAAGCCCGCACGTGTGGTTCTATGTATATATATCTCTAGTAGGTATATCTCTGCCTGATTTACTGTGTTATGTAAACTGTAAAGTCACGATAAAATAAATGGAACATAATGTTTAATAAATATTTTTTTCACGCAATTATTTTACACATATAAATAAATACCGTATGTCACAAAACCGACTCTATCTATTTGGATCTTATTTTGTACTTTTAAGGTTATCTCTATAGGTGTTTATCCTGAGAAAACATCAAGGTATACAAAAAAAAACAGGGCCAAGTTCTATCACCCGGGTACTGAGCTTTAATTTAGGTATATCCCTATACGTAACAAAGTGTATTAATATGTACCAATTGCGCTTTTTTTAATTTAAGGGATTTATTAATACATGTCCATATGGTGTTAGTAAGAACTTACACGTGCCGACCCTATCCACTGTTCGAAGTGTGGAGTAAAAAGGGCATATGATCGATCCATTTAAACACTATAGTTCACTGTGAGAGCGAAGGTGACGCGCTACCGTAGCCGAAGTAACAGATAAGGGATTCTCAGCAGACTGTCATTTATTACTCATTGTGCCACTCGATAACTGCTAATGAAGCATTCAGATAAAACTCAAGAGGAGAAATTCTACAAATAAAGGCATCTTCGATCAAGTTCTAAAATAGATTTAAATATATTTGTTGGATTTATAAATAAAAATTATAAGTTTTTCAATCCTTTTTCGAGTTTGCAAATGTTTACACGTTATTTTTTGTTAAAGGACTAACAAAAGTTTGAGTAAAAACCAGCAAATTTCGGTCATCGAACGTTTAGTTAATAATCAAGCTTATTTGTTATCATACAAATTAGATATCTAGAAAATATGTTAATAAGTCAAGTTAATACCATAACAAACATTGTTTATATGTATACCATGTGTAAAAATTCTTTTATCGCGGGTGAAGCGATGAAAGAATGCTTCTTCTCATCAGAATAGACAATTTTATATTGGGTGCGACATCAAAATCGTGAATATGACTTTTAGAAATAATATTTCAATATTTCGTGGTTTTTCATTAATAAAAGCGGTCTATATTAAATTAATTTACTCATTTGGAATTATCCCTTTCCGGACAGAGGTTTTTGTTACACGATATATCCATTCAACTTTAAACCCTTTTCTTTTACTACACTTTATACTAGCACCATCGGTGCAAATGTTTTCCAGTGTACTGATAAATATTAATGTGGTAATAATAATTGTTACTATTATTTAAAATAAGCTGCGATATTATCCATATTTCCTCATCGTAGCTGGATGTGATATACACCAGATCTAGGACTATTCATAATTTGAAACCAAAAGTGTCATCAACATTGGTTCAGTAGTTTTTGTGTATGTTGGTTTGTGTTCCAGCGAGCAGTGAGATCACTAGCTAGCTTTGACTGACTTGCTGCATTATCAGCTCCGGCAGCAACGTGAACTTGGTACTTGGTAAATATGCTAAGGTTTCTACTTCTCATCAGTATAATTGTTTGCCTTTTTCTTTTCATTTAGTTACGTAGATCAACCTTTTATCACGCGTGCTAAGAATTTTAACAAACGGGATCAAATCGAAAATAAATTAAAGCAGTAATTTCTGTTTTGTTATCGTGATGCCTAATAGCAATACAGTTATAAATTACAATGCAATACAATGATTACAAACAAAGGAAGCCATGTTAAAAATAAACTGTATGTAAATTATGACAAATATTAATTTCAGAGGAAATATCAGACAGTAGTAGTCTCCTAAACAATTTATTATCAAAATTTATGGTAGATCTCCCTTTGGCTTCAACCCAATAGTGTCAACTGCTAACAGACAGCGCACGTGGCGCGATTTAACGCGCTTCTATCCCCAGCATCCTAGCTTCAAGGGATTTTTCACGATTAATATCTCCTGTAAGCACTGTCACTTCCATTTGTTGGCTGACACCCTCTACAAAAACACGGATTAGTGCTTAAGCCCCCTTTGCTATCGGTGTCCAATTTCCTGTTTGTTTGTAAAGGGTAGGTATACTCGCTGTATTCGTACTTGCTTGGTTTTTGTAGCATGTGCTATAACGGACATAGGTACAAATATTTTTTGTATTTTATATTTTTATGAGTTAATATTCGGCATACATATTACGTTGTCAAACATATTCATTTTCTTCTTTCTACAGAAGTTATGTTTAAGGGAGGAGTTATTAGCCACTGATATCTTTTACTTTCAGAACTTTACATAAATTTCTTCTTACATTGTATCACTAATTACTTTTTCTTGATTAATTATCCTTTCATTGCTTACATTGAAAGTTTATTCATAATTATTGAAGTATTTTTTTATATCAGGCAGATATTGTATAAATAATATAGTGTATACTCTAATAGTCACTCGATTGGAGACACATAAACATGCTACTCACTGGATGTAAAGTGGTTGCCGTAGCCTACGAACGCTTTAATACAGAAGGTATCGCACGTTGATACCCTAGCTGCAAAAAAAAACTCATTGGAAGTTTATTGGTAGCCTCACTCTCTGGCACGAATATAACAACCCTCCGGAGAGTTGTTATTTGATTACGATTAACCATGTGGTTGAAGTGCTTCCTCAGACGAGCCTGCTTCGATGTGCCTCTTTTAAAAACACCCAGACCAACGCAAACAAACATGTTAATGGACATAAATGTTTGCCTTGTGTGGGTATCGAACCCACGAGCATTGATATTAAAGTAGGATTGCTAACTACTCAAAAAATTGTGACGTCTACTTATTCCCGAAACTCATCTATGTGACATTTAGTAATATACTAATAATAATATTACTATATTTTCCTTTCCAAATAACAAAAGTTTATTATTATAACCAACTTGAATATGTCCAATAATGTGATTTAAAATTCTTTCAAAACCGGCTTCTATATATATTCTCACAGCAACAATCAAAAAAATATCGTTAGCAAAATCTCGTGTTTCTTTATCTCAAAAATGTACATTAACGTATCTCACACATATCGGTTCGAGGCAACGTCATTTATTTTCGAGTCTCGCTTCATTATTAATGCATCCTTTTTATCTCCTTCGAGCTTAATTGATTTGTCGCTTACAGTTTGTAGTCTTGCTTCTCAATTACGTGTGGACCCGTGTCTTGTATCGCGAACTGTCCGGAGGCTTATTTATGTGCAACCAATTGATTGAATTAGTGGCCCCTGAGGCGCTTGCCCGATACTCACGTGTTTCATACAGATGAGAATTTATTCCTTCGAAGCAGATCGTTTATTATGCCGCCATTTCACGTCCGCTTAAATTCTTGTTACGAAAATCTCGGTAATGTTGATAAGTGGGCATTCTAATTCATAAATGCGTTAAAAAGGGTTATACATATTTTATTTTGTGTTGAATATTTTATGTGTTCTTTTTGGATTTAATCGATTAAAGTTTTTCAACATTTCTACTTTTTTTTTCTTCATTTATACATGTTTTAAAATTACTGTAATGTCAAAAAATGTAACGAATATACTTGTTTCATATTTCCTACGTCCCGCGAATATATTTAAATAAATGAGGTAACGGTATATTTGCCATAACCTTGAATGAAATTATCATCAAAAAATAGCATGTTTAAGCTTTTGTTGTATTATTTGTTAATAAACACGTGGACATTGCATTTTTAACATTAATAAAAAACCAAAGACGGCGTACTAGGAGAAACAAAAGGGATTAAGTAATAAAGTTCCTTACTAAACCTGTACAAACTAATAATGAATACGTCAAATTATTTCCCTTCGAGATATTATTTCCGTAGTTTCATTTGTGTTGAAATTACTGTTACCACCGAATAAACTATAAAACCACCCGAAAAGTCCAGTACAACACTGGCATCGTAAAATAAAGCTAGTTCACTCCCCTTTTGGATGCATGCAGACCACGTACCAGAGTTCGGACTTCGCGTCAGGTGGGTTGGTTGAGATACATATCACCGGCACGTGCCGCGAGATAAAAGATCAACATATAACACTAGTTTTAATCGTTAAGAGTGGTCGGGTGTCTGACCATTTTGAAATAGAGTAATTTGAGACACCCAATGACCCGCTTAGGTTTGCTAAATTATTAATTGAGCTTTGATATTCTAGTTTTACGCCGCTCACATAGGCTAGTCTGTGTTGAGTCTTTGAAGGAAGGCAAATGTGCGTAATAATAATCAGTTTTATATAAAATTATATATTAGTTTTTTTTTTATACAACGACGGGAGGAATTCAGCATACGGCCCACCTGATGTAAAGCAGTTATCGTAGCCTATTAACATTTGTAATATATTAAGTATCATTCGCGCGATGCCTCCCCTGCTGCTAACACAGCAACTCCTTAGGAGCTTACTGGTGACCTCACTCACACGCAGGAACGCAAC
This sequence comes from Pyralis farinalis, assembly GCA_947507595.1. Lineage (NCBI taxonomy): Eukaryota > Metazoa > Arthropoda > Insecta > Lepidoptera > Pyralidae > Pyralis > Pyralis farinalis. The sequence continues at coordinate 20,494,139 of OX382270.1, forward strand.
AACCTTCTAAGGAGTTGATATTTGGCTGCGGTTTTCTGTGAGGTGGAGGTACTTCCCCAGACGGGCTGCTTTGATGCGCCATACCTCTCTTAAACATCCAGACCAAGACAAACAGACATGTTCATGCACACAAATGTTTGACTTGTGTGGGAATCGAACCCACGAGCGTTGGTGTCAAAATCGCGTCGTTCACGACTGAGCCACCGAACTAGTCAAGTGCGTATATAATTATTGAGCGATGTAGGGTATTATATTAAATAGTCGTTGTTTTCCTACAAATCAGTGAGATTAACGCGACTGATTTGATGCGTTAGCGATACTAATTGTATTTAATTATATGCTACGGTAACATTTATATAAGTAGGCCGTACGCTTGTTTGGCATCCAATGCAATATGAAATAAAAAAAACAATTCATTTTTCCGATTACGTCTTTCATATTACTGGTGAATTTTAAAAAGTTCAACGGGAAAAATATATACCTAGTAGATCAGTTTTGAAACATAACACACTACCATATTTTAGTCCCATCTTGACCACTATAAACAAATGCTCAAATTCCATTGTTCAAATCAAATATCATTTTACGCGGCAAAATTATTTATTTCTTAAATTTCATAATCGAACTGCTAATTAATACCGCACAGGTATGATGTGTGTTGTTTGTTAATTAATAATGAGGTTTGAGCAGGGCTAGTTCAGTTCGATGACCACTAATTACAAATTAAGAGCTTAGTGGTAGAAACACATCAAAGTATGTATTAAAGATAATTGAATTGTGGTTCAATTTTCTGGCCGACTGAACGCATGCTCATGTCCAAATTCTGTACATAACTATATCTCATGCATAATGTAGAGCAATATAGTTATCAGATAAAGTAGTTTTCATGAGATCGATGATGGAGTGGTTAACGACGCTATTTTAACACCAAGGCTCGTGAGTTCGATTTCCACACAGAACATACATTTCGATATGTATGAACTAGCTGTGCCCGTGACTTCGTCCGCGTGGAATATTATTTATTTATATTAATGAAATTAAATAAACTTTCTAAAATAAAAGTAGCCTAAGTTACCCCTTATTACATCAGCTATCTGCCAGTGAAAGTCCCGTCAAAATCTTTCCAGCCGTTTCAGAGGTTAGCCGGAACAAACAGACAGACAGACAAAAATTGTAATAATATTCATTTTGGTATATGTACCGTGTATACATACATATGCATTTAGTAAAAAGAGGTTATTTTAATATTACAAACAGACACTCCAATTTTATTTATCTGTATAGATAATGTGCGTTTGACTTGGTGTGGATGTTTTCAACTGAGGTAGGACACATTAAAGTACCCGGGCTGGCGATGTACCTCCACCTTACAGAAAACCGCAACCAAATAACAACTCTCTGGAGGGTGGGTTGATGTGTTCGTGGGAGTGAGATAACTAGTATGCTCCTAAGGAGTTGCTGTGTTAGCAGCAGTGGTGGCATCGCACGAGTGATACTCAATGTTTAACAAGCGTTCACTGGCTACGGTAATCGTTTTACATCAGGTAGGGCGTATGCTTGTGTGCCTCCCGACGTGATATATAAGAAAAGGTCAAACATTTACATGTATGTGCGTTTGTCTTGGTCTGAATGTTTTCAAGATAGGTAGGGCGCATCAAAGCAGGCCGTTTGGAGATGTACCTCCGCCTCACAGAAAATGACACCCTTTGACATAGGACTTTCTTTTCGACATGATAAATTTCAAAGGAGCTTTTTCATTTTAATGAACAATAACAGCATTGTCTTTATTTTTTCACACAAATATCGCTCTGGCCAGTACGCTTAAGCTTAAGTTTTACACTTTGACCTTTGTACCGTTCTTACGTCGTTCGTGATAAGAGTTACAATCGCACTTCGAGTGTTAAGCGTGAAACGCAAAGATCAAGAAACTTACACGTCTTTCTTGATAAAGCGATTTTACGTAAAAGACCAAAATCTACGGATCGTGTTAAACACTAATACCAGCTATTAGACATTATGTTTATATATAGATTTCGCTCTATTGTACGGTCTATTTTATGCAATCACAAATGTTCCAGGTTCGATCCCCACTAACAGCACTGTCTTTTTGCACATTTGTTCTATTACTTCTAACGAGCAATTCTTGTGTATCTATAAATATATTTCGCCTATCTCGGCAACAGTTCTAACGATTTTGATTGAATTTTGTATTAAGATAAGGTTTAAATTTTTAAATTCATGAGTATATATACTGTAATTTCGCTAATTTTTTTTCTTTGTTTAAAACGCGACTTCATACAAACAAAAAAAAAATCGGCCAAGTGCAGTCGAACTCGCGCACGAAGGATACGAAGGATAGGAAGGCACGAAGGAAGAAGAATACCATTATCTATAAAAACGGCAAAAAAATCACGTTTGTTGTATGGGAGCCCCCCTTAAATATTTGTTTTATTTTAATTTAATTATTTATTTTTAAAGTAAATATATAAGTAAATACTCTGTGAATATTCAAGCGTCTACCTGTTGCCGTTATCAATATCCAGCAAAAACGAGCAAAAAAATCACGTTTGTTGAATGGGAGCCCGCTTAAATATTTATTTTATTTTACTTTTTAGTATTTGTTGTTATAGGGGCAATAGAAATACATCATCTGTGAAAATTTGAACTGTCTAACTATCACGGTTCATGAGATACAGCCTGGTGACAGAGGGACGGATGGACGGACGGACAGCGGAGTCTCAGTAATAGGTTTCCGTTTTACACTTTGGGTACGGGACCCTAAAAAACGACGATTGAAACTAGATCGCCCAACGCCCATGTAACTCTTACAAATAATGTTCAAACTAAACATAGATTGTCGAAGAACTGCTATCACTTTACTACTCGTAATATTACTGTGTTTAGTTATCCTCTTTGTAGCAAAGGTCTGATAAATTGAATAGCTCAATATCCTCTGGCTCATATCGAGACAACCTGGTGAATAGGAAGTGCGCTAATGAATATTTTAGCAGAACAGAGTTAATGAAGGAAGGCTCCTTTGTGTTGAGCTGATGGGTTGATTACACAGGCTGACGTGGCTTGGGGTTTCGCATTGATATAAAATTATACTAGACGGCTCTGTCTATATAATCATGTGAATATTGCGTACGCATCTCAATGTTATATTATACAGAATGGATAATTTAAAATTTTAAAACTACATTTAATTAGATATATTCATGTTATTGTTGTTAATGTATGTATAAAATTGTAAGGAAATTACAAAATTTCTAAATGTTAATACGTACAAAGTGTAATTTTGTTGAAATGAAATTTATAGGTAGTTATGTACTTTGTAAGCTACGTCTACAGTAGATTCATGTCACTGCCTTCACTACTACAGCTGCTGTGTACGGTTGCTGCGCTGCTGCATGAAACTAACTGGTGGCGAACATCCCCAAAGTATTACAAATAAAATTCTGTTATACCTTTTATGTTACTTTAAATAGATTCTTCAGTTCGCAGTTTTGCAATAGCTTTTTATCAACGGAAAAAGTTGGACACAACTTCTAGACTGCGTGTCAGTTTTTACTGATGTACAATGTAATTTTTATGTATTTCACCAATGCTAGTTACCGGCACTTCTTAAAAAATAGGAGCAATAATGAGAAGAATTAATGACCAACTAATATAAGTAGTAGAACTTGATATGTTCGAAAATTTCACTAGCATAATGTTCTTCTTTTCTTTCGCCAGAGCTTCGTTTGCTATGCAAGTGAGGTAGATTTGGCTTAGCTTTGGCTTAGTAGAAAGCAGGTTCGGACCTTATAATCTTATTTGTGACGCTAACTCAGTCATAATTAAAAGACACTTTTTAAAACGATACTTTATTTTTCTTAAAATAAAGTATCGTTTTAAATCAATTCTTATCTTCTTAGATAAGAACTAGTCGTGTAATTGAGTGTTATTTTCTGCACTTCCTAAATTAATTTACATAGCCTAAAATTAAATTGAATTATTATGAAGTAATGTCTCATTTCATACAATTTTACTGCTTACTTTCATGAAAGTCAATTGATTGTTACGTCCTACAGAATGAACTATTGACATAACGTGAAAAAGAATTGAATCTAAGCAATATCTCATTCACTCATCTTTACTTTTTTCTATTGGAAATGAATCGTTATGTGAATATTATATTTTACTGGATATAATATTAGAATTACGGGATATCCGAATAACCATGTATTAAATTGATTCTTTAGTACCTAAAGGATATCTCATTTTTATAGATTCAAAGAAATATAGAGTTAAAAAATTTAAGAACATTTTAATTATACACTACAGATTAATTAAAATATTGTTATTTCCTTAACTCTATGTTTCTAATTAATCTTTATTCAGCTTCGTATAGCATCGTTTTGCCACATTAACAAACATTTTGGGGGCTTGGGAATCACAACGAAAGAAACCTCATTCTTTAGGATTTTTTTCAAAGATCCATCCAGTAGCGCATATTCCCTTGTATTGTCACCACAAAACAGTTAGGTAACTAGGAACGTGACTCGCATTATAACACCGTCAATTGCCGGGTCCAAACTAATGCGTGATCTGAATAGTTACCCAGATAACACCCATCCAAGCCTGCTTGTGTCGATGACTGAAGTATACTTTACGTATTCAATTAAACTACCTACAGCTATGAATACATTAGTCTGTTGTCAGGATTATTAATTAAGAAATGAAAATTAGACAGGTTTTAGATAGTATAACAGAAAATACTTGATATTCAATATGTCAAAAGTCTTGTTCGATTCCAAAAAGGGCAAATATTAATAACGTGAACATTTTGTACAACTTAGAAATTGCAAAAAACGTGACTTTCGCATACATGCGATTAGTTAACGAATGTTTTGAATGTGTGTATAGATAAAACCACATCAAGCTATACACCCTTACATCTTATGTTGTAGCAACAAGGTGAGCTTGGTAAAGTTTTGAATAGCTTCTCTTAGAATCGGATTGATGCCATATTAATAGTTTGACTTTAATGAGTAGATTCACCCTATAGAAATTGGGCATTTTGTTGTATACTGTGTAGACTAAATTTGTATGGACTTGCAAAGTACCAAGTCTAAAATACTCGACATGTGAGCAAGATCACCAGACATATAATCATATATGTAAGATAGAAGACATATAAACCAAGCGTTTATTTTCAACAATATGTTTGTAGAATGTAGCAGAAAGAAGTAATTTATAAATATATACTTTTTCAGTCTACCTGGAATTCCAAACGGATGCTTTCATTTTATATTATCCGTAAAGTCGAAGAGCCAAATATATACATTTGCTTTTAAAATATCTGTTATTATATTATTTTTTCAGTATATATGTAGGACCTTGAGTCCTTTGTTTATCATGGTTGTAAATAATAGATCGTATTTCTACAACATTAGTGCCGTTACATCACCGTTTGACTACAATAAATATTAAAGACAATAAAAAAAGGTTTAAGCAACTCTCTGCTATTACCGGTTCCATTCCTTTGTCATAATGCTATATTAATAATAATATATACAAACGAATACTATATACAAGCGCATTAAAATACAACGTATTCGTGGTTAGTTCGCGTCGGCCAGCTATCCCGTGATGATATATATGGGATCTAATAGAAAAAATATCAATCTATTGTCGAGTACTAGAGAACGCATGTAGAGACGAATTTAGGTTATTCAAATGTGTAATAACAACACTAAATAATCAGTATTTTTTGATGTCAACGTAATCGAAAAATTTTAGGCCGGCATAAATGTAACCACAAATAAATATTAGGCATATTTAAAAATAATATTAGATAAATAAAAATAGCACTCAGTTCTCACAACTCTAACTTACGAAAACGAAAATAATTATGTTTGTGTGTTTAAATATACGATAATAACATAGGTACACTTTCATAGTATCAATAGCTCTACCCAGTTCTACTAACTACTAAACTTGATATGGAGTCTAAATAACAGTAATATAAATACAGTACAATATGGTATACTGTATTTATACTAGTGTCCTAATACATTCCCTAACACTAATTACCTGGATGAAAACAAGCAATACGTCACTGCCAGACACTCAATTAGCAAAAAATGCACGAACTGCAGCTAAAAATCATTGCATCGTCATCGAGCTTGCTGCCCAACCAAGTACAATCCGCAAAAGCTGCACTGAGTCGGCGCGAAATGACAAACTTGGAGTGGGGGGGCAGTCACCCCAAAGTCATTCCACGAAGAGGTTGTGTCACTCTCCTGTTCATATACATCGCGATGTCGGGAGTAAACTACGATAATTTCGATAGTGCCGTGAAATTATTTAAAAAATAACTTTTTGTTGTTAGCAACCTTTTTTAATATGTGGCTTGGAAGCAGTGCGAATTGGCAGTAATTAGTAGTGCTAAGCATGGTCGTGGGACCAATTAAAACAGATAAACGTGCTTGGAACCAGTTTATGGGTGTTTTACTTTTGCATCTTTTATTCAGTTTTCCGTACGCGACCAAAGGTAAGTAAAAAAAACTGCATATTTAAGAGCTTTAAAGTAAGCAACTCTCTTTAATTATGTAAATGAAAATTAATTAAAGAGGTTCTAAATTTATTTGAGTAATGTAAATGGGATATTAATTAAACAGAGTAGTTTATTTTGGATATGTTTAAGAAGTTAGTTTTTAGTCTACTTGTACTTTATCGACACTGTTGAATTAAAGATGGCAATGAATAAATTTAAATAAACAATATTAATTGGTTTGATTATAGGCGGAATAGCTAATTCAATTAATAAATCGTCTATAGTAATAGATCTTATTTATTATTTTGTTTCGTTTATTTTTTTAAAACTTGAATTGCGGTTTTAAAATTGGACATTATTATTAATGTTGTAAAAATATACCTATTTAATTTATGGTTATCTTTATTGAGTACCTATACCGGTGACTAAAGCCAAAGCCATACAGAACTGCATGCGGGGTATCGTGCCGACTAACAAACAGGACTCTGACAATAAAGAAGGATAGTCCACTTATATTTGATTACCGTCACCTTAGTCTCTCCTCCTTACAGAAATCCGCAGCCAAATAACTATTCCTTGAAAGGTTGTTGTATTCCTTCGAGTGAGTAACAGGCTGCCGCTAAAGAGATATTCAGATATTATTATTCAGCGTTTGAATTGTTGTATAAGCATAATTTTGAATACCATTTTGAAAGCTTAGGCAATGAAGATACGCTATTACCTACCTACTTCAGGATCTAAGCAATCTCCTTTTCAAATTCTATCAAATTTGGTTCAGTGATTTATCCATGAAAGTCGAGTGAATGAATGAACAATTTTCTCATTTATAACACAACAAGACGGACATACCACTTCATTTTAATTTATTGTGTATCCTTTCCTTCACAAGAATAACCCATTGTTATCCTATATAAACAGAGCTTTCATACACAGGTGTCAAAGATATAATTCAATGTTGTCATAATTGTCGTCCTTTATCCAAACATCAGGCTATTGTTTACAAATTGAATGTATTGTTATTCATTTTTTTTCTGTAAAGCCCAAAGTCGTGCGCCACGTATCAAGGAGCATCCAGCTGACACGATCGTGGGGAGAAGTGAACCCGCGACTCTTCGCTGCGTGTCGGAAGGCAAACCGAAGCCAACGATCCAGTGGTACAAAGATGGCGCCCCGCTTGCGCCCACCGACCATCCCCATAGAGTTTTGCTTGAAGATGGACTGTTATTTCTTAGGTATGACATTTCTTATACTTAATGTAAAAAAGCGTATTCTATGCTTTTTTGTAAGTTTTTGTAAGTGGTGTCAATAATCAATGTTTGTAAATTATATAAAGATAAAGATAAAAATTCTTTATTTGCCATTGGGCCCTTGCGGGCACTTAGACACGTCTTAGTTTTTGAAATATAATCTTATTGTATCTTTTTTAATTCTCTTTTTCCTTTTCTCTTTTTTTTATCTACTAGCATTTCGGAAATGACCATTGGCTAAGAAGTAATGCCGAAAGAAACTTGCCAATATAGGTGTCTTTTAAAACTGACAATTAGATATTACAAAAACAAAAAATACATATTAGGACAGGTAATATGTGCTGAATTATTTCCAGACATCTTTGTCAGTTACATATTCATCAATTCTATAATAAGCCCCTCTACAGAGAGTATTTTTAATGTGCTTTTTGAATACATTGTCAGGAAAGGACAGAACTGTTTCAGGCAACTTACTCGTATTACAAAATCGAATACAATTTACAATTTTAAGAAAAGATCTACCAGTCCTAGCAATCCAATGTACCTAATATATATATAGTTTCACTGAAGTTTGAAAACAACTTAAAATTTTTACGGGCATACATTATGTTTTCATAAATATATTGAGAAATAACAGTGAGGATATTTATTTCTTTGAACAGTTCCCTGAGGGATTCTCAGGAAGTACCTGTCTACTCACAAAGTGTTCTTAAAGCTCTCTTCTTCCTAGGGCGGCGTCCATTACCTAAGCCTAAGGATTTGATAAAGATACTGATTTCGACACAGAGCGTCTGCCGTTGGACGTCCACACCCAGAGGGAAATTCAGACCTGACAGATACAGTCTGGTGACAGACGGACGGACGAACAGCGGAGTCTCAGTAATAGGTTTCCGTTTTACCCTTTGGGTACGGAACCCTAATAAGGGCCAAATTTACAGACATATTATGTATGTCTTCATAAGGTTGAAGTTTATAGTTTACTCGTAACATAATCTTCTAATCTTAACGATTCCAGAGTATTTCTTTCTTTCAGCCGACCTCACTGCTGAAATATTTACACAACGTTCACTTTCGTGCGCCGACGATAATGTTGCAAGTCTGAAAATTGTTTTATGGTAGTTTTATGTTCTGCTTTACTGCTTGAGGGCTAATTAAGTTGTTACCTCGTAGGGTTGTGCGTGGTAAAAAGGAAAGCGACGAGGGAATGTACTGGTGTGTAGCACGAAATTCCGTCGGGGAAGCTGTTAGCAAGAATGCCACATTAACAATAGCGGGTAATATATTTTATCCTTAAATAATTTTAAAATAATATATTATGAGGGCACAGCACTTAGCGGCATTGGATAAATCCATGTTCCTACTATTGAGATACAAATCTCCTTTCATTAGAAAGGGTTAGCATGTAGATGGTTTGTTCATACAAATTCAAATTATAGTTATATCCACGAGAGCGTACAGATGACAGCCATAATTCGATATAAATTTGATAATTTTGAGCTTAGTAATTAATTGTGTCGGGAGTCATACAAGCATATGGTTCACCTGATGTAAAGCGGTTACCGTAGCCTATGAACGCTTGTAATACATTAAGTATCACGCGATGCCTCCTCTGCTGCTAACACCGCAACTCCTTAGGAGCTTACTGCTGACCTCGCTCACACGCAGGAACACAATATCCCTCTAGAGAGTTGGTATTTGGCTGCAGTTTTCTGTGAGGTGGTGGTACTTCCGCAGACGGGCTGATTTGCTTTGCTTTGTACATAAATATCAACTATAGGATACGTGTAAATAAATAAATATTTTGTTCTATTGTGCACAAAACAGCGAGGTTATCAAACGCACACGATACAGAGCGCACCAATTATGACGCATCATAGCTGCCACAACTGCGCTGCTTCAATCATATATTAACAAAGATTTATAAAATTTTCCCTTCCAGTTTTACGTGACGATTTTAGAGCTGAGCCAAGGGATATCAAAGTGGCTAGTGGGGAGCCAGCGTTATTAGAATGTTCTTCACCAAAAGGAGTACCGGATCCATCAATTCACTGGGTTAAGGATGGTCAAACTTTAGATGTTGAAGTTAATGGGAGGTAAGGCTAATAAAGTTTCGTGGCCATTTGTTCCAGCCATTCATAATTAGGACTCGCCCCAGTTTCAGAAACTTTATTTATACGTCTATTGATTTGTGTAGGATTATATTAATTTATACAAAACCAATAGCAATTTGGGTCCATGACGGGCACAAATAAAATGTTATTGCTTGTACATTCAATAATCTTTACTCATATTACTTTAGCAAGACTGACTGACACAGTTCTCTGACGTGGGACGTTGTCTAATGTCTATGTACTAACAAACCTTATAGCTGTTAAAGAATAGTTGTTAGTTTAGACAGTACGTCGATCTCCGGTACAGAATCGCGTACCGTTAGTTTTTGTGATTTGTTTATTATTTGTTCTAAGTTTAACGATACGCATATCTTTAACACTACATAAAACTTTCTTATTTTTATATATTATATTTTAACCTAATCCTACGTCACGTGTATTATTAATCTTTTCAGAATATCTGTAATTAATGGAGGCAATCTAAAAATAATCGAAAGTCTGCCGTCAGATAGCGGCGTGTACCGATGTGTAGCATCAAATGTGGCAGGAGAAAGGCAATCACGTCCTGCAACATTACTCGTATTACGCAGACCACATTTTCTAGTGAAACCTAATAATATAACGGCGTTAATAGGGCAGAACATCGAGTTTCATTGCCAAGTAAGTTGTGCAGCCATTTCTTGGTTCTTTTGTTACATTTTACTCAGAACGATGACATTTTTTTATAATTACATTTACTTGCAATTAAATGAATGTAACACCGCCGAACATTTGCGACTTATGAACCATAATAGTCATAATAGAAAGGATGTGTTCAATTAAAACTAATAAAAGGTTGTCAATGGATATATCCTGTTCTTTTATAACTTGATTCTACTTGGTTACTTTGAAAAAAAAAAAAAACTTTGCACTTGCAAAGTATCAATGTCATTAAAATAATTCCTTCACGACCTTGGCTGAACCAACTAAACTTGTTTAAAATAAATGGTACTTAACTTGTGTGTAACAAAAAGGTGCTTTCAGTATCCAATATTTCACATATCATATACGTTGTAAAACACCATACATGAAATTTGTTAAATTACTCTTTTTAGGCTTCCCCAGAATCTGATGTATCTGTGACGTGGTCCCGTGACAACGGCCTTTTATCTCCTTACGCAATAATTCGCCGGGGTTCATTAAGAATCGACCGAGTTACTGCTTCTGATGCAGGGACTTATACTTGTCGAGCTGAAAGTCAGGCTGGAACAAGTGTAGCTGCTGGTACACTCACCGTCCACTGTAAGACATATTGAGGTTTTAGGTACCTTTTTAAATTATATACATGTACACTCATATGAACTATTTTCCAGCATTACCTCATTTTACGCGAGTCCCATCTGATCAAACAGCTTGGGAAGGAGAGGCTGTATCTTTTCCATGTGAAGCTGAAGGCTCTCCTAGGCCAGTGGTTTTTTGGTCCATGGAAGGTTCCCAAGTAAGATATTTATGTGTATTTTGGGCATGCAATGGCATTACTAAAGAAAACTTCCGGTTGATGTGACTAATATCGTTACTTTGCAGGAATTAGTATTTCCAAAATCAACCCATGGCACAGGATCATTATATTTGGACCGCGTTCTCACTCAACACGCCGGGAGATTGACATGCGTCGCTGTCAGCGCAGCTGGCAGCGCCTTGCATACAGCTACCTTACAAGTAGGTTTTGACATAATTAGAAATTTTGAATAGTTATAAGCTATAATGAAGTCACTCGTATTAGAATTTGTTATACTAGAATATCTGTTGCTGTAATACTCGTACATAATCGTGCACTTCTCAACCGAAGCAACTGCTTTCCCAGGTATTAAGGAGGGAGGCAAATTCTTTTAAAGGAGACACAGAGTCCTCTACCCCGCATGCTGAATTAAGTAAGCCACAAAATCACCCACCCATGACACAATATGAATTAGTACAAGCACGTCGTTATTTGCAACAAGATGTTTTAGCTCTTAGGCGTGTGGAAGGAATTTCTGCAACTACTCTTAAAATTGTTTGGGACGTAAGTATAGTTTAGCATCTATTTAATACTTTTATTATTTTTTTGTACCATTAATTGATATCCGGTCTTAAGAATAATTTTGATTACAGGTAATGACAGATTACAATGAATATTTGGAAGGTGTTAAGATATGGTTTAACGGAACATCCTTAAATCGACAATATCTGCCAGAAAATTATCAAGAGCCTAACACAAGTGTAAATAGTTTGGCAGAATTTAGAAAATATGAGAATTTTTCAATGACTACAGTTCACAATAGCGGATCATCTAGTCACGTTTTAACAGGGTTGATACCATATGCTCAATATGATGTATTTTTGATGCCATTTTACAAATTGTTGTTAGGTAAACCTTCGAACATGAAGACTGGATTTACTGATGAAGATAGTAAGTAAAAGATTTATGTTCAGAACCACGTTTTCGAAGTTAATTTCCTATTCGCATATACTATGTTCTTTCATTTAGTTCCAACGGCGCCGCCGCAGAGCCTTTCAGCCGGAGTGATAAATGCGACGTCAGCGTGGATTCGGTGGGATCCGCCCCCTGTACATACTTGGAACGGTGAACTTTCTGGTTATTTGGTTAGTACTTTTAGTTTACAACACAAAATCCCATTTATATGGCTTTCAAAACTTGATCAAACCACTCTTCTTGTTGTATTTAAACTTATTTTCTTGATACTGTGATTAAACACCTGCGTTTAACTTTATCCAATTACATTTAACAATGTTTAAGAATATCTTTTTAGATTGAAGTTAGAGTGGGTGGAGGCACTGTCGGTCGTGTTGTTGGACAGATGTCGCTGGGAGCTCGAACTCGCGCTGCTGCGGCTAGTTCCTTGCGAGCTGGTGGGCGATACAGCGCACGCGCCGCTGCTGTCACTCGCCGAGGTCATGGGCCTTTTAGTGCACCTGCGCCTATTCATATGATGCCCACTCAGTCTCAGAGACATTATGTTCAGTAAGTATCTTCAAATTCATAGTGATTTAAAGGTTGTGGTTTCGAGTGCGTTTGTAACATACTCGTAGTTGCAACTTTACCTAATTTTAGTTTACCTATTTATATATTTTCTTACAGAACCGAACCGGCTCGAGACAAAGCAATATTGTCTATGTTCCAAGAAACGTGGCTGTTAGCTTTGTGTGTAATATTACTGGTATTAATATTAGTTACCGCAGGTATTATATTATACATTCGACGAAGAAATATAAAACAGAGGAAAAATCAGAATTCTGCAAGTAAGTAGAAACCTAATTTTATAATAGTTACGCCTACGATTTTTAATATTGGTACTTAATTTATTTCTTGCTTCTAGGTACAGCAATTGCTAACGCTCAGCAATGTTTATTAGGTAAAGAAGCCGTGTGGCTTCGAGAAAGGCCAATATTCGAAGGTTCTAACGAGCCGCGAATAGAAATATTAAATTGCCATCAAAGTATATTACACGGTATGACATAAATTCTCTAAATTTGCTTTTTAATAAATTTGGTGATGCTCAACCATTAGCTGAAGAGTTACTTTTTCGATAATCGACTTTCTTTGTGTCTTCGTTTTGTTTACAATTTGATTTTGATTTTTCTTCTACGAATTTAGTTTTGATGATCCTAAATAAAGTTGATGAAGGTTATAAACTAAAAAAATAAAACATTAAAATAAAAAAAAGAGAAACCGATTCATTAAAGTAAGATACCAGAAAAGATAAAGCAACTATATAAACATTTTATTATTTTATTTTAAGTTTTTATTAATTGATATCTGTCGTAGGTGGTCATTCAATAGGCACTATGGCTATGGAGGCTGAATATACTCTACCTCAGCATACACACTCGATAAATCCAAATCCTCAAGAAGATCATAGAAGGATTCCGCCAGAGCCATACGCTTCTAGTGCTATTTATACTGAACTAAATTATCCGGTAAGTTCAATAATTCTGATGATTCCTAATATTTTAAAAGCAGAGAACATAATATCTTTGCTTCGTTGCAGGATCATACTGATGCAGAAGACTCATGTATGAAGTGTGCAGTTAGCCCAGGTTCTTATGATAATAGCATGATAAGATCTTATGGAGAAAGTAATCAGTACTCTAATGAAGAATGTTCCACATGTTGCCGCAGCAGTAGTTCCACGTTAACAAAGGACTATAGCGAAATGACCAAATGTGGAAATGAAGGAGATGATATACAGGATATGTCTGTAGATGACTGTCCATCATGTAAAACCAATCAATCTAGATCATCGAGTCATCATGGTGGTAATAAAGAATGGGCTATGGCTGAAGTGGAATACGATTATCCTCAGTGGCACTGGTTGGGAAAAGAGAATAGTTTTAGACATGGAACTCATGATACGAGACATTCAAGCGCCGGACGGAGCGATCAAAATTGTAGAATGAACTTGTGTGATATTCTTCCTCCACCACCTTACGAGAGGTAAGCGCGAGTGCTTAGGACTTTCAGATAACTATTTAAATACTGTTGTTGTTGTTGTATAATACTTTATTGTACAATGGCGGATTTATACCGTTAGGCATCACTTCCTGTCGATCACAGAGAAACTGAAAGGAGATATAGCTTGGAGAGAGTTTTAGGAAAATTATGAGTAGGTACTAAGACTGATAAAATAGGTACGAAGATTTCTACGCGTAATAATGTTTTATGATTTACAGTACACACATAAAAGAAGTAGCAGATAATATGCACAAAATTGCGAATATAATACAAAATATTACTAACCTAAAATATCTGAACTACTGATCAAGTGTGACGCCTGTTTAAAAATATATAGAACTCCTTCTTCAAATATGTTAGCAGGCTGACTATCATAACGCACTTGCCTATTTGTACCGTTTTGGAGTAGGATTACTATTTGAAACATGATATTTTAATTAAATGTTTTCTTATATTTTTTATACTATGCCTGGAGGCATAATATTTAAATTTGACTGAAAAAAAAAAACACACAACTGGCATGCATACGTAAAGATAAAGGTACTGTAATAAATACATATTTTTTTATTGAAATTACTAACATATACAATTTCTTGTCCACAGAGAGTCACCTTATAGAGAAATGCATGCATTTGGCAATCATTCTGGCACATCAGCCTGTTCAGGGCATTCATATAGAAGCTAATTCATGTCTTTGTTGACAATATAAACGAATATCATTAGTACGTAATTCAAGCAATATTAAATTAGTAAATTGTAAATAATGTACTAAAGATCTCTGCATATATAGGAATTGTATAGTAAAAGTGGATGCTCGTTACACCGACCCGTAACAATTATGTAAATAAATCGATAGCAACTCTCTAATCACTTTACCGTCTCTTGATGTGTACAATAAATTAACTGTATTACAGTGTAACTGACAACCAATCAATAAAAAATATTCATGCTTCACTTATTTATGTTATGTAATGGCTGTAATTTATACAGGTTTTGAGTTACTTAATACAGGTCTGACATTTAAATTGAATGGGTAGCAATTTTATTAATTAAAACATATTAAATTGAGTTACAAACGAGGCAACAAATCATAGGAAATTGGTCATCCCCGGGTTATTCATAAGATTTTGAACCTTAGATAATTGTGTTATAAAAATGTATTCATCTTCAAAGCCGTCTGAGTGTTTATTAAGGAAAAGTAACAGTATTGCATAATTAATTTTGTTTCAAGTTTAAGTCAAAGCGCCAAAAGAACCACGTTTTAGGCTTGCTTATAGCAACAAATTATACTGATTAACATAAATTGCATAAAGGGGACGAATTTTTTTTTTAATATTTTGATGCATTTTTGGTGTTTTGAAACAAAATTGAAATAAACGGAATTACCTGGGCCTTACATTACTATCTGACTGTCCATCTGCACGCTTGTCAGATATATACCATAAATTGTTACAGCCCAATTTTGTGGCGTAAATACGAAAACATAATCCTACTCGTGTATTGCATAGCGCCAGCAGACTTTGTAAAATATTAATTGTTATTAGTGAGTTTAGTATCAAATGAAAGTCTAAAAAAGACACAATAGCAAAAGGTTGGAAGTAAATACAGAACTTACCCGTTTATTAAATGACGGACACATATATAACTGACAATTTAAGTTAATAAACAATGATATTGAAGGAAATATCATAGTGTAAATATTCAGGTTACGATATTTTTTATTCGTATTTAATAAAACTTCAGGTAAATTAGTTTATTTAATAAAAAACTACTAAATATGCAAAATATTAAACAATTAAATTATTCACTTGTAAGCCCGGGTACAAATACACAACGCACGCGACCCTACGTTCCACTGGACAGGTTTTTTGATTTCACAAATGCACAAATCATACAATGTTAAAAAAATGATTCTTTGCAGAAAATATAGAACATTGGTTGTAACTGAAAGATAATGTTTTTATCAGAAGTTTAAATTTACATCTTTTGGAAATAAATAGAACAAATGATCGATTTATTATTATTATTCATTTAAGTGAATAATAATTGAGTATAGCTACTCTTTACTAATTCTGTGTTTATGAGATGGGACGGTGTAACGGAAGGATTTGTAGCTAACGTGGATGTGTTGTCAAATAGACTGCTGTATAATGTAGGCTATAGTAATAATAGGTTTCATCTTTCTCTAGTGACTGTGATATAGTATAATTTCTTCAATTCTTATTTTGTACATACTTTCAAATGTTTGATATACTTATACAATTTTATCATTGATTTGTACGAACGTATTTATTGTGTGTAGCCAATTGTTAAAATGAACCAATACGAATTTTGATGCCATCTTAATGATCACAGTTGTAATGAATTTTGTACTGATTTGATTCCTATACAGTCGAATTAAATATTATTATGTAGATATTTCTTAATACAATCAGCATTATTAAATTCCTTTACATTTCTACACGTTTGTATCATTTTAATACTCTGTTCTGCTATTTTTTAAGGCTAGTCTATGTGAATTTAAATTTTCATTTTTTCATGCACTATATACCTATTTGGAGATTATTAACTTTTATAGGATCGACCTACACTAACTCGTAAATAGTATGAGTGGTATAGAAGTATTAGTAATCAAAATAGGTATATTGTGAGTAAACTAAAGAAAATAGTAGTATTACCAATCACGAGTCTGCTCTCTCCCATCGTCGCAGCGAAGTACGGGTCTCCAAAGCGTGTCGAGTGCTAGAAACAGGCGAGCGTGCATTTTAAAGTCGAACTACGAATGTTAAAGCGAGTGAAGATTCTATGGAGTAAATTGTGTAGCGCTCTATTCTCTCTGCCTATTACGCAAGGGACTTGGTGTGAAGATATAGATGGATAGAAAAGGTAAAATCTACTGAAGCGAGAAATGAGGACAAATTTAAAGACCTGTCCATGTACAAAATAAAAACATATTTTAAAATAAATTCGGCGACATTTGTTTGACTACTGGACACATAAGGGCTATTGAGCATAGATTTGGATCTGGTAATAGTTGGTTCAAGGAAAAATTTATAAAATTTATAAGATAAGAAGTCTTACAATATTAAAGTAAAACTGTGAAATGAAAATATACTAACGTATTGACTGACTAGAAAGCATTTCTTCCTCGGTTACTCTTGGACAATGACAATATGATCCTGCAACCCAGACAATAGGACAATCGGGTTCATTAGGTCCTAGTTATTCAATGTTTCAACTAGTATACCAATTAAGTAAACAAACGTCCATTACCATAGTATTAGAATTTTTAGCCATTTCCCATGCGAACTCGTGTTGTGTTGCATGGGAATGGGTGGGTAAAAATTCTTACCTTCGATTTTAGTAGACGAAAAATTCATAGGAAAGTGCTTTTAATCTTTATGATCTTCAACAGACGAGGATAAAATAAAATCATACTATTACATTTCTCATCATTACGTAAAATATTATTCTTCGCGCTATCCTGTTTCCTAATCCATTACTATTGGTATACCTAAACTGCTACCGCTACCTGATTTAGCGAAGGCACTGATTTTTACTTGGAGCGATTGCCGTCAGATCTCCAAAACCCAGAGGGAGAACCAACACTTTCTTAAGTTAGGTCACACCTAAGAAAATTTTCCATGTTTTCCTTCACCGCCGAGTAATTGACAAAAAGAAATACGTACATAAATCCAAAACCTCCGATCCAAAATCATTACGTAATATAATAACTTTTCTTTTGCAGTTATTTCTAAAAGTAGAACAAATACCGAGTATTTCAAACCTACGCCTACGTCTCAATACCGTATTTCAATTCAACGGGTAGTCGGAACATGTTATTTGTGAAAACAGCTGGTCTGTTTCCCGTGACTTAACGAGACGTTTACAGCGGCACACAAAGAATTGATTGCCCAATATACAGGCTCATTTCCGTGCAATTAAAAACACTTTACTAGCTATAAATGAGCGAATCGAGAGTGAATGGCTGTGACGAATCCGTTTACAGGCGTCTCAGAATAGCAGGAAAAAACGGGAATCATATTAGCTTGAATTTATAAGATTTAATGTTTTAAGATTTTGTGGAAAAAGGGTCAAATACTATTTTTCTTCTTAGCGTTATTCCGTTTTCTAATTCATTTGGATTTGCTGGGTCAAAACCTAAGGATTTGGCGAAGGTACAATAATTTCTTCGACTTGTAGGTTTCCTCACGAAGTTTCCCTTCATCGCCAAACAAGTGATAATGAAAAATATGCACATTAATCCGAAAATACGAATTCAGCGATACATGCCAGAATTTGAACCGGGGACCAGTTGCTCAATAGACCGGTTCTTTGTCCACTGGGCACTGGGCTATCACTGCTTAAAGAAAAGTTTTAAATATTATAGACCGGAAGCAAATTAGTTATTGATGCAACAATATTGACGGAGTTATGATGTCACGATGGTTACAAACAACTACAGTCTCTGGGAAAAAGCCTTGTCAATTTATCTACATATATAATGACTAAGACTAACGCACGCTGTTCTCGTAAAAACTCGATAATGGCTGGACTAGAGAAAGAAAAAATGGGTATTAGCCAGTATTAGCTAGTATACTGCTTCCAAATGACAGACTTATATAATGTTTTAGTTAGGTTAGGGAGGGAAATTTAGGAAAAGAAAAAATAATTTCAGCATTTTATTGAGTTGGGTATCTAACAAATCACATATAAAACATTATTTGAAAATAATAAAAAAATCTTTAACACTATGAAAATGACTTGCAACATCCTTCTATTTGTACAATGAATGTACTGAGAATTTTCAAATAGTCTAATGAATATGTCATAATTTGTAGCTATGTTAATCCATATTCATATACTTTTTTTATTTTTTTTTATATATACGAGTACATACACTACTCTTAATCTCATATTTGCTTGTTATTTAGACCTACATATACATGTTTATATCGGAGTTGATGGGGATTTCGCTTCCGCTTCGTCATAATGCGAAAGTTACGTATTTTTTTCAGTTCCTTAATGGTCATCTTCCCTATAAACGAAAGTAAAAAAAATATATAGACAGAGTAAGAGGAAAATAAGAGAGTTTTCAACGCGCATGCAATCACTTAAGTGGACATAACTATAGCAAGCAAATCTTTCTTACTCAACTCTATAGGTTATAGTTGACATTGTTTTCGCGCGTACGCATCGTATATGTAGAGTTACTTACTATATCTCCTCATCAGTCAAGTATACCCAGCAATGAGTTTTTTAGTAATGCTGGATTGATTCATGATGAGTTAAGAAATCACTTGTCAGGAGAAACGGTCAAAAATAAATTTCATTAAAAAGTAAACCTCCCAATAACTCATACTCTTTTAATAATCAGAATTAATAATTATTATTAATTCTGATTATTAAAAGAGTATGAGTGAGAGATAAATAAATGAACATTGCATATTTGAATTTCTAACTAAAATAATATCTCTCTCTTTCTCCCTCTCTCGTTTGCATCCTATTCCTCCCAAAAATATCTTTATACTCCTCCACCTTTGTGCTTGACACTTCCTCATCCATGTCCTCTTCCTCATAACTAGATATACATATTATTATAATTGTAAATTAAATTTACTTAATATCTTATTTGAGACCCTATAGCTCAGTGCGACTCCAAGATTTTCTTCAGGCAGTGGCCGAAAATCAGCGATTTCCTTTTCGAACAATATTATACTGAGATGCCGCCTCTTATTATCACTGCGACACATGATTCTACAGTTTCTATCGGGTTTTTGTTTACCCAATATTTACGTATCCATGTTTACAGAGATACAAGTTAATGACGAGTTTTTCACGCTACGATTTAATTAATGGATACATTTATTATTAACACTGGTGCTATTTTTTTTATACAACGTCGGAAGGCATACAAGCATACGGCCCACTGCTGTAAAGCGGTTATCGCAGCCTATCAACGCTTGTAATACATTAATTATCAACGCGCGATGCCTCTTCTGCTGCTTACACAGCAACTCCTTAGGAGCTTGAGAGCTTATTGGTGACCTCACTCACAGGAATACAACAACCCTCTAGGGAGTTGTTATTTGGCTGCGGTTTTTTTACGGTGAGGCGGAGGTACTTGCCCAGACTTGCTTTGATGCGCCCTACCTCTCATAAAACATCCAGACCAAGACAAACAGATATGTTCATGCACACAAATGTTTGCCTTGTGTGGGAATCAAACCCACGAGTATTGGTGTCAAATTCGCGTCATTCAGAACTGAGCCACCGAGCAAAAAGACAAAGTTTTTGTAATAACTTATTGAATTAGTAAGTGTTACTTGTCTAAGCATCATAAAAGAAATAATCAATGGAGCCCCGCTATCACGATTTTGCTTTCAAACTTCCCTCACCGCTACGGATTGGAGAGTGAAGTAGAAAAGTAGAATATGGAGCTCGAATTGGCAAGTTCACAAATGAACATCACGTCATTTGTCGGTTTGGCGCGATCAAGTACTCGTAGTTTGTTCGTAGTGGTGATACGCCTGTTGAAATTCGAGTTAAATTATGTTGTTAAGGAGGATTTTTTATACAAAGTCGGGAAGCATACGGCCTACCTGATTAGTGGTTACTATAGCCCATGAATGTTTGCAATACAGAAAGCATCACTCGAGCGTCGCCATCGCTGCTTCTAACACGTGTTGGAAGATAAACAAGTCAATCCCACCTGCTAACACGGCAATTCCTTGGGAGCTTACTAGTAATACTCACTCGCAGGATCACAACAACCCTCTATAGAGTTTGGCTTTCTATAAGGTGGAGACTTCATCCATCAGTCTGGTTGCTGAGAGGTAGTGCGCATCAAGCGCACTACCACTCTATCGTAGGAACCTCGTTTGTTAACTAGCAGGATGCCCCAAGCAGGTGAGATTGGCTTTGAGATTAAAGATGATAGTGAGCCAGTTACACCCCTCAAATTCTTTATTATTCACAGGTCTTCTCATGCACGCGCGCCGGTTTCTAGGGCCATAATGGCCATTAATACTGTTACATAGAACCTTTTCTTTATATGTATGTATATCTTCACGCCAACTCCCTTGCGGGGTAGGCAGAGAGAACATTTAAACCTTTTTTAACGTTTTTTTTCAACTCTTTAATTAATTTAATTTGGAACGCGTTTATTATGTTGAAAACTTCTTTCGATTTCCCGCTGTTTTACATATTTTGATCGTGTTTATTAACAAATTATAATATGGGGTGTTAAAGAAAATAGAGTTGCAATGATTGCCTTGCACAAAGTGTCGTAAGCCGTCGGTCATATTCAAAACACTTCAAAAGCTGGGTATCAGTCCTGGGTATCAGCTAGATAGAAGCCATAAAAGAAAATTCGCTGAATGAGCTAAAGGCCATACCGCAAATAGCCTATGAAAAATGTATGGAAGACTGGGTGAAGCGGTGGAGATGTTGTATTGCAAGCGATGGGGCCTACTTTGAAGGCGATAAAATAAATTTAGATGAATAATTTGTATTTTTTGTTTTATTGACAAATTCCCGATACTTAGTACACAGAATGTATATACAATGCAAAAGTGGAAGGATGTAGGAGCCGAGGAAGACTGAGACTAACCTACCATGACCAATTGGTCGTGTGTTATCAGTTAAATCCATAATTAGTCAAAATCCATTAGGAAACAAAAAATCTTATCACGAGAACTAAAGATTCTCGCTAGGACTCTGTCGCATATAATAAAACAAGAAGAAATTCGGCGCTTATTGTCGATATACAGGATATGTTCTAAATCAACCCCTACAGTTGAAGAGAGTGGATCGATCAAGATTTACTGAGGCTTCCATAAATAAGTACATATAAGTTTTATTAAGATGACATTACTTCACAAAACATAAACTGAGTGTGTGAATAAGATGCAGTGAAACTGGGGAAAACTCCATTTTATTGATAAATATATTCGAGGTGGTCGAAGAGGCTGTTTCTATAAATAAATGACGTCACCAGAAACTCTAGGAGTAGGGGTGATATCGATGATCCATGTGGTCCAAGCGCCTACAGGCTACATAACCGCTTGCATATGTTTATTTACCACTCGGTAAGCATAAAAAAGAATCTAAATCACAAGCTTTCACAACACAATGCCTAATCTATATTGTACCCTGGACTTTTACTTTTAGTCTGTGACGAGAGTGGAAAGTGCATAACAATTATGACCGTAATCAGCTTAGCTCGTAAATAACTAAACACGTACTTGTGCGTGTAGGCTGGCATCGCAGGCTGCGTCCAAAACGAGGGGGTTACCATGGCAACCAGCTAGCTCCTCACCCCAAGTGCACCCTTGTTATTAATACCCGTAATAATTAAACTTGATTGTATTTCTCACCAGGTGTTGGATGACGCCTCTTGTCAGGCAGTAGTTTCAATATGGGGGAAATTGAGACCTTCACCTCAATTTAATTGATGAATTTGGAACTTCAATGTTGTCGGTTTATTATGCGTAAAATTTAAACAATATATTAAGCTTATACTCGTATATACCAAACACATTCTCTGTTGAAGACCATAAAAGATCGGGGCGACTACATGCTGTTAGAACTACAAACACTGTTAATGCTGTTAAAGCCAGAATTCGCCAAAACCTCATTAGGAAACAAAAAATCTTTTCACGAGAAATGAAGATTCCCGCTAGGACTCTGTCGCGTATAATAAAACAAGACCAGAAACTCGGCCCTTATCGCTATACAGAACATGACCTAAATCTGAATGAATGATGAATTTTGAACTTCAATGTTGTCGGTAAAGTTTATTATGCGTAAAATTTAAACAAATTACTATTAGGATCCCATGAGAGTGAGAGAGGGAGAGATAGAACCCAATGCCACAAGCCGCTACTACAAACCAATAAACTACTTGACTGTGCATGAAGGCACCCTGCCAATAAAGAACCAATAAGAGTTGTGTGTTCTTCTTTGTTCTGTAGCAGTAAATTGAGTTACTACGTAATATCGGACTCATCAGCTCTCCATAGGTTATTTGCTTTATGTCTTAAACAAAATCGTTAAAACCAGATCAGTCAGGCGGTGAGTACATTTCTACACTTGTATTAGTTCAATCTAATCTAATCATAATGAAGACGTGAGAGAAAGAGTTGGTCTGAAAGAGAGTGTCGGTGTTAAGATAAGAAAGGGCATGCCCCGTTGGTTCGGACATGTAGAAAGAATGCGGGCGAAAGAATGACGAAACAGATATACAATGCAAAAGTGGAAGGATGTAGGAGCCGAGGAAGACTGAGACTAACCTACCATGACCAAATTGGTCGTGTGTTATCAGAAGGTGATTTCTGGAGCCCCAGGAACCGGCGACCGTGCATGAAAAGAGCTATGAATGTCAGAAG
Organism: Pyralis farinalis; assembly: GCA_947507595.1. Taxonomy (NCBI): domain Eukaryota; kingdom Metazoa; phylum Arthropoda; class Insecta; order Lepidoptera; family Pyralidae; genus Pyralis; species Pyralis farinalis. The sequence goes on from OX382270.1 coordinate 20,517,919, forward strand.
CGAGTGAAATATGTAAGGACCGCGTCTTAAGGCTTTGACAAACAGCGAGCGTGGCTGGGCTCGACGCTGTCGTGGCGTGTCCTTGGCGTGCTTACTTACTATGAAAATATATGGAAGCCGTCACACAAAACACGCCACGCCAGCGTCACGTCGCGACGAGCTTGGCGGGGCGCGACATGCCACGCCAACCCTTGTCGCGATTACAAACTGCGGCGCGGGAGCGCGGCGCGACGTGATCGCTTGGCGGGATGGGGCGCGGCGCCTGCGCTGTAGTTCTAACGTTTCTATGACAGTAGACACACGCGCAGCTTGACGTGAGCTGGGCGCGGAGTGGACCAGCGCGGCGTGACGTGTTAGTTGTAAAATTTTACAGATTTTTATACAAATACGAACATGGACGTTGAAAAATTGGTTGAACAAGTAAATATTCGTTATATCAAGTAATTCGTTAAATTGAGTTTTGTTATGTTGAGGTTAGATTAGTCTAAAATTTGTTATAAATAGGAATCTTTAACAATAGTGCGAGCCGCAGTGTTTTACGATAAAAAGCGTGTCGAAACCTGTCGCGACATGAATCATATACAATGGGATTATTGGTGGGAATGTTATATAAAGGTTTTGGGTTAACAAATTCGTTAATTTGAGGTATTTGCACTTTTTGTTGATTGTTGAAAATTCGTTATAAAGAGGTTGTTCGCAAAAAATATTCGCAATGTAAAGGTATATTTTACATTGACATCTATGGACAATTCAAGGGGATTACGAAGAATTTGTTAAATTCAGGAAGTCGTTATATTAAGGTTGCACTGTATTATTAGATAAAAAGTGACGCTGGTTGGCGCGACGGGATGCTGGCGGGGCGCTAGCGCGGCGTGGCGTGTTGCTGTGTGACTATCGCGCCGCGCTCACGATCCGCCAGCCTCGCGTCGCGCCAGCGCCACGCTACCGCCGAGCTCGCTGTTTGACAAAGCCTTTATGGCTCTGCCTAACCCGCAAGGGACTTGGCGTGAAGACATACATACATACGTTCATACATACATATTAGTTCAATCTACGAGTATATGGAACAATCCCAAATCTAGGAAATCTAATTCCAATCACTTCTAATTGTATTATTTTACGAGTAGATGACGACTCTGAAGGCTTTGTCAAACAGCGAGCTCGGCGGTAGCGTGGCGCTGGCGCGACGCGAGGCTGGCGGGTCGTGAGCGCGGCGCGATAGTCACACTGCAGGCAACACGCCACGCCGCGCTAGCGCCCCGCCAGCATCCCGTCGCGCCAACCAGGAAAGCGTCACTTTTTATCTATCAATACAGTGCAACCTTAATATAACGACTTCCTGATTTAACAAATTCTTCCAAATCCCCTTGAATTGTCCATAAGATGTCAATGTAAAATATACCTTTACATTGCGAATATTTTTTGCGAACAACCTCTTTATAACGAATTTTCAACTATCAACAAAAAGTGTAAATACCTTAAATTAACGAATTTGTTAACCCAAAACCTTTATATAACATTCCCACCAATAATCCCATTGTATATGATTCATATCGCGACAGGTTTCGACACGCTTTTTATCGTAAAACACTGCGGCTCGCACTATTGTTAAAAATTCCTCTTTATAACAAATTTTAGACCAATCTAACCTCAACATAACAAAACTCAGTGTAACGAATTACTTGATATAACGAATATTTACTTGTTCAACCAATTTTTCAACGTCCATGTTCGTATTTGTACAAAAATCTGTAAAATTTTACAACTAACACGTCACGCCGCGCTGGTCCACTCCGCGCCCAGCTCACGTCAAGCTGCGCGTGTGTCTACTGTCATAGAAACGTTAGAACTACAGCGCAGGCGCCGCGCCCCGTCCCGCCAAGCGATCACGTCGCGCCGCGCTCCCGCGCCGCAGTTTGTAATCGCGACAAGGGTTGGCGTGGCATGTCGCGCCCCGCCAAGCTCGTCGCGACGTGACGCTAGCGTGGCGTGTTTTGTGTGACGGCTTCCATATATTTTCATAGTAAGTTAGCACGCCAAGGACACGCCACGCCAGCGTCGAGCCCAGCCACGCTCGCTGTTTGTCAAAGCCTTGATGGTCTATTGGTTAGCAATTGCCACTTTAACAGGCTTGTGGTTTCGATTTCCGCGAAAGAAAAACATATCTATTGGTTGAGGTCTAGGTGAATTCTATGTATTTTTTATATAACGTCGTGGAATGTAGTATGCGGCCCACTTGATGGAAAGTGGTTATCGTATCCTATAATTTGTACCCTTGCAATATAGCATCGCTCGCGCGTTGCCCCTCCTGTTGCTAACACAGTAACTCCTTTGTAGCTTAGTTGTAACCTCACTCACTCGCAGGAATACTATGAGTATTAGTATGTATTTGGAGAAAAAAAAAGAGATATTTACACATGTTTATCATTTGTACTCAGCACAAGCTTCGTTTAATATGGAACTAAATGGCGCTGTATAATTTGTTCGTAAAATATTTACAATAAGATTATAAAACTGCGAAAGATTACTTATGGAAGTAGAACTGGGTATGGCAGAGAGAGCATGAAAGTAGGATAAACGTGGTCGAAATGCGAGCGTCGTGCAAAATTTTTGGCGTAACGCTTATACGGTCTATAAGCATTACGCCAAAAATTTTTGCACGACCGAAATGCATTGGGAAACCGAGTGTTTGCGCTATGAAATTTGATGCCGTTCCACTATTCGGCTATCATTTACACACTCAGTCACTTGGCCAGTTTTTTTACATCGGCTACAGTTGATGATCGCACCAAGTGAAGGTACTTTTTGAAGCGGTTACCGTAGTATATATGCAATTTGGAATATTTCTTACAACTGAATGACTGAATAAAAGTTTTCTTACTGATGAATAATGTTTAAAGCTCCTATTCAACTCATTGTTGGGATACCTACGAATCTTTCCTCAATTGAAAGGATTTAGAGTGTACTCCGCCATGCAGTTATATTGCGGATTGGTAGGGGTAAGTATTTCAAGACGATCTAAGGTCGCTGATGGCCTACCGTAGCCTCCGAAGATGGTGTAGCTCATCCTACTTAATATTATAAATGCGAAAGTTTGTATGTATGGATGTTTGTTGCTCTTTCACGCTTAAACGGCTGAACGGATTTGAATGAAATTTGGCACGTAGATAGATTATGATCTGGATTAACACATAGGCTACGTTATTTGACTCCACGCGGGCGGAGCCGCGGGGAGCAGCTAGTGATAAATAAACCCATACTGATTGTAGTCGACGTTACTTGACGAGAATGTTCAATAAAACTGACATACACAAAGACGTTATCGAACTCTTTAACACATAATCAATTAGCACAATAAATCCTGAAGCACAAGCGAAATGTATTTCAATTCGACATGCAAATTTCGCTTTGTGAAAAAAATCATATTAATTCCGTATACCAAGCGAAAAACGCGACTACACTCAATCACATCTCCAGCGTGTGCCGGGAAATTTTATTTTCTTTATTAATCAACACTCCCCTAGCGCAATTTTCAAAAGGGCCCTCTGTCGCTCCAAAGTCAAGAGACGACGGAGAAAAATTGAGAGGTGTAGCCGTCATTGTGCGGGGCGGGGCGACGCGAAAAACAAATGAATGTTGGACGCTGTGAAGAGAGAGACCTTGTTGATTATGTTACTTACATCATTATATTTCCATTCAATTTAACGTGAATTAACCGTTGAGAACAGGTCCTCTTTGCGTGGGAATTACAAGAGATTCTTGAAAAATGTCTCAATGTAATTTCGAATTATCTATTAAGTTTGAAAATTAACATTTAATTTATAATTTTTTTTACAATGCATTTAAAATCAAGATGTTTTTTGGATGCGGTCTATAGAGGAGTAAAGGTACTTCCTTAAGCGGGCTTTTAATCTACCCCCCTGAAGAATCTTTGACCGCGCTTATAGGCACCCCTCACTCAGCAATACATAGTGTTTTAGCGTCTAAATATCACAGCGATTCGAAGTCTTACCAAATTTCATGACTCTATGTCAACGGGACGTACCCGATAAGTTTTGATTCCCTTGCGAGTAAAAATATAAAAAAACGAAATTATAATAATTATTATATAATTATTTACGAGTCAAAATATGCGCATAAACGGTATATAAACGGCCATATCTTCAGATTGCATCGAATTAGAAGTTTTATTTTTCACTGCTCGAAGGGACTGCAGACCTATTGTATTTGATATTGAGTTCAGCTTGATAGCTCGACCCGTCCCTGAGAAAAAGGGTCTTGACAGGCAGACAGACGAACATACAGACGGACAACAAAGTGGGATATAGGGTTCCGTTTTTCTTTTGAAGTACGGAACCCTAAAAATGTTAAAGAAGTAAAAGAGGATTATGGGAATACTACATGTATGATCCTTTCTTTGTGCTTACCTCGAAAGGGAGATTGTGGATAAATAAATACGTACATAGAAAGATAGACACATTAAGGTAGTAGAGTAAAAAGTTTTATACAATGAGATATATACAATGAGAATTGTAACCTTGCTTATTCATAAAATTATGTAGATCCGGCGGCGGCTCTCAGCTCTTGAGCTAGAAGCGTGGTGACGTCGATAGGGGAGAGGGGGGAGGAGTCGCTCAATTGGAACTACAGCTATTAGTGCGTATTAAACAGCCAATTAATGTTCCTAATACGTCAATATTTATAAAGGCTGTCATTATTTTGTGATCGTATGGCGATGATATAATGATGGGGAGTCCAGTGGCACAGTTGCACGTGTCGGTTTAATTGAACATAGTAACGTAATGTTCAATTATTGGCTATATTTAAATTCAATATACTCTATCTATAACTTCACGCCAAATCCCTTGCGGGGTAGGCAGAGTTAACCGAGCGCCACGTGACTCGTTCCTTACATATCTCACTCGCTTCTTTAACATTCATTGTTTTTCTCATGCACGCTCGCCGGTTTCTAGGGCTCCTGACATCACCTTCTGACAGAACACGACCAATTTGGTCATGGTAGGTAAGTCTTGGCCTTCCTCGGCTCCTACATCCTTCCATTTTTGTATTGTATATCTGCTTCGTCATTCTTTCATCCTGCATTCTTTCTAAATGTCCGAACCAACGGAGCATGCCTCTTCTTATTTTAACACCGACGCTCTCTTTCAGACCAACTCTGTTTCTAACATCATCATTGCGAATACGGTCTACAAGCGTTACGCCACAAATTTTGCGCAGCGCTCGCATTTCGACCGCGTTTATTCTACTTTCATGCTCTTTCTGCCACACCCAGCTCTCGCTTCCATAAGTTTAATATACTAATAATGAAATTTGTATTTAGCAATACATAATCGTAAATGCATGTTGTCTACGGGAGCTACTGCAAAACAACTGACTTACAGTTTTGCAGAATTTAAACTTTTTTTTAATGATACGAGTACATGCCTAGATTCGAACAGGGGACCTGTTGCACGTACGTAGATATCCAACTGATGTACGTAGGTATCTAACTGATGTACGTAGGTATCTAACTGATGTACGTAGATATCTAACTGATGTACGTAGGTATCTAACTGATGTACGTAGGTATCTAACTGATGTACGTAGGTATCTAACTGATGTACGTAGGTATCTAACTGATGTACGTAGGTATCTAACTGGTCAATATTTGAAATAACCCGATAAAGTAAAACTAATTGGCAGTTGGAGGCTACAACAGACTAACAAAAATATGCTTACTACCAATTGACTGCGAATTGACAACGTAGCCTATGAACGCTCGCAATACATTAAATATAACTTGCACGATACCACCTTTGCTGTTAACACAGCAACTCCTTAGGAGCTTACTGGTGACCTCACTCACACGCAGGAACACAACAACCCTCTAGGTAGTTGCTATTTGGCTACGGTTTTCTGTGAGGTGGGGGTTTTCCCAAACGAGCCAAACGAAATTTACCTCTCTTAAAATAGCAAGGCCAAGACAAACAGACACGTTCATGCACACAAATGTTTATCCTATTTAAAACGAAGCCACTAACGTTGATATTAAATTAGCCTTACCAGTGATAGTCGCCACCAAGCTAGTTTTCTATTTTTTTTTTATACTACGTCGGGAGGCATACAAGCATACGACCCACCTGATGTAAAGCGGGTACCGTAGCCTATTAATGCTTGCAATATATTCAGTATCACTCGCGGGATGCCTCCTCTGCTGTTTACACGGCAACTTCTTGGGAGCTTACTGGTGACCTCCCTCACACGCAGAACACAACAACCGTCTGGGGAGTTGTTATTTGGCTGTGGTTTTCTGTGAGGTGGAGGTACTTCCCCAGACGAACTGCTTTGATGCGCCCTACCTCTCTTAAAACATTCTATTTATTATTTATTCTACGTTGTTGATTTTTTTACGCCACACGTGTCCGATTCCCATAGTTTTAAGGGCCGCTTTATAGACTTCGGCAATTTTAATAGTACTACTATATTTTCACGCTAAATCACTTGCGGGATAGGCAGAGAGAACCGAGCGCCACGTGACTCGATCCTTACATATCTCACTCGCTTCTTTAACATTCATTCCTCTTCTCATGCACGCTCGCTGGTTTCTAGGGCTCCTGACATCACCTTCTGATAGAACACGATCAATTTTCGTCATGGTAGGTAAGTCTTGGCCTTCATCGGCTCCTACATCCTTCCACTTTTGCATTGTATATCTGCTTCGTCATTATTTCTTCCTGCATTCTTTCTACATGTCCGAATCCACGGAGCATGCCTCTTCTTATTTTAATAATTTTAATACAACTGATTTATTGGTTAGTTAAGTTAGTTAGTTACGAATGTATCTTGTTTAAACATGTTTTTATTTCTTTTTATAGATGGTCGGGATTTTTTGGTTCTGTAGACTTATTTTTTGTTTTAACTTTTCAGTTTAATATGTATTCATAGTTGTGTAGTTACCAAATAGGCAAGTTTAAAGGGTTGACGTCATAGTAGCCATGCATACTCCGGGGAGGAAGGGGATGAATTACGTTCGTTATATTGATTGTTTGCTGATGTTTTGATTGATTTCTTGGGTAAGAAGAGATGATCTAGAGAAAAATCGAAATACATCTCACTCTTCAAAATCGATCAAGCCGTTTAAGCTATAGGACAGGAACAAACATTTATACATACATACATGCGCGCTAAAACATTACGCTCCTTTTGCGTCAATCGGATATAAATGCATCTGAAATACCGTACCGTACCGTGTGCGTACCGTTGGGGAATGGAGGACTGTAGCAGAGAGGGACAGCTGCCCCCCTAATTTTACATGCTTACATGTAGGGCAAGACCTCGGACGACCTGGTTTAAAAACTTTCTGGTTTGCTCCATGATCCAAAAACTACTCGTAGGTAGGCTCTTTTGAATATGTAGACTATTTTTCCAAACTCCACGCGAATAAAACCGACTGAAAGAGTTATTAATTCATTAATAAATTATATTGTCAAATACCTTTTATCATTCTCAGTCGCAAAACGGTAGCCATTTGTCCTTGTATACTTGTATATTACGTAGACGTGACTGGGTAACGTTTCAATTTAGACATTAATTTCAAACCGCTTCGTAAATATTCAAATCCATATTTACAATTCTATTAGAACATTAATGTATATGTCACATTTATTATTGCGTCAGGCAATATACATGACTTCATGTTAATTAATTATATATATTATAATCAAAAGCCTTTGCGACTATTGCGTACATTGTGTTACAAATTATTTCATTTGGGCATAGAGGCTGTTCTAGAAATTATGGCTAAAATAAAATAATTATTATGAATAAGAAGCGAGTGAAGTGTGTAAGGACCGAGTCGGTTCCCTCTGCCTACCTCGCAAGGGATTTGGCTTGAAGTTATAAATAGATAAAAAGATTATTATCACATAAACAAATTTTACAAAAATGACATCACATCGATAAAAATTGATTGCCCTATATAAAAATGGTCAGATGAATGAACAATTTGCATTTTTTGTTAATATAATATTGAGAAGCATACGGATGAATTCGGACCACCTGATGTAAAGTGGTTACCATAGCCAATGAACATTTACAGTACTATCTATCTATCTATCTGTTCAGTATCACTCGTGTGAAGACACCACTGTTGCCAAAAACACCTTAAAAGCTTACGGGTGACCTCACATATACGCAGGAACACAACAACCCTCCAGGGACTTGTTGTTTGTCTGCGGTTTTTTGTAAGGTGGGAGTACTTCCCCAGATGGACTGTTTTGATGCACCGTGCCTCACTTAAAAATACTCAGACGAACATTGTCCCATCACCTTCCCATGAATCCACCGACCTCACGGTCATATGAGACAAATCGCGGGAATAGCGCGCGGCATTTGCTGCTCGTCGACTCTGTTCGTACCGTGGGCAACGCTTGACACCCTACAAGTTATTTATTTGTTCTGCACAATGTCTCTGTCAACCATTCTCCACCATCTGGTGCAACAACGCACACAAAGACGCCTTCGCTGCCGTCTCGGACTGATTTTTTATTACGGTACACGTGTGCAAATCTCATAGATTTACAGGCCGCTTTATAGACTATGGTATGGTATGGATTCACTTCGAGTGGGTCATATGCTTGCTAGCCGAATGGTATTAAACCTCACTTTGGCAATCTAATTGCGAAACAGTGTTTCATACAATATTAGCCATACCCATAGAATACCTGAAAAACAATGAAAAAGGCGCTCAAATCTCTGCAATTGTTAACTTATACGAGCTTTTTAAATCTCTACATACACTCTACATTCTCTCTATGTGCTCAGTGGCGCGTGGTTAGTAACGCTACTTTGACACCATCGCTCGTGGATTCGATTCTCACTTCTCACACAGGCCAAACATTTGTGTGCATGAACGTGTCTGTTTATCTTTGTCTGAGTGTTTCTAAGGGGTAGGGCACATCAAAGAAGCACGTCTGGTGAAATACTCGTATCTATTCCACACAGAAAACCGCAGCCAAATAATAGCCCACCCTGGAAAGTGTGTGAATGAGTAAGGTCGCCAGTAAACTCCTAAGAAGTAGCTGTGTAAGCAGCAGAGATGTCATTGCGTAAGTATTGCTTTACATCAGGTGGGCCGTATGTTTGTATGCCTCCCAACGATGCATGAAAAAAACTTATAGAAATATATATAAAGATATATACTTATTATATTATAGCTCTGAAATTTGTCACGAACTTATGATAATAATTACAAAAATGGCCGTAAAATTGTGAAACAGTGAAGCGGGGTGCATGAATTATCCATTACAGCGAGTGACGGTACCTTCAGAGCAATAACTCGTACACCGTTCCTGGTTCCGTATAATATTTATAGAGGTAGATAAGGCCTACAGATGGCGCGCGGGAGTTTGCCTTCCCCTAATACTTGTTGAGTTACGGGTTCCAATTTCCAGTTCCACACTTGACGTGTAGAACGTCTGGGCCGCCCCGTCGCCGTGCTTTACGTGAGTTATCGACGGAATTTCCTCGCTATTCGGTTTTGGCGTTATAAATATTTGGTTTGCTTATCTATTTCTATTTTCACACTTATTTTTATCGTGGTAAGTAACGCCATTTTGACACCAATACTTATGAGTTCGATTCCCACATAAGACAAACTTTTGATTGCATGATCATGTCCGTTGGTCTTGGTTTAAGTGTTTTTATGAGAAGTAGGGCGTATCAAAGTAGCCCGCCTGGGGAATTAGCATAAAAAAACCGTAGTCAAATAATAACTACGTATTGTTGTGTTCCTGCGAGTGAGTGAGGATACCAGCATACTACTGTGGTAGCAACCCGCGAGTGATACTTAATGTATTGCAAGCGTCCATAGCCTACGGTTACTGCTTTACGTTGCGTTACGTACGACGTTGTGTTAGAATAAGAATCGATTGTACAGCTAAGTGCAGTTCAAGCATTACACATTGACCTTTGCACCGTTCTTATGCCATTTATGATAAGAGTTAGAATCGCACTTCGAGTGTTAAGCATTTTTTTTTATATCACTAAGGTGACACCAGAGGTGTCACTCTTGCGTTGCCGACCATGTAAAAACCTCTTCACGCCTTTCTTGAAGAACCCCATACTGTGGTCCCTTGGGAAAACTTCGGCAGGGAGCTCATTCCTCAACTTAATAGTTTTCGGTAGGAATCTTCTCTGGAACCGCACAGTATGTGACCATTGCGGTTCCAGTGTATGAGGATAAACTCCCAGCAGTCGGCGAGCTGTGCGATTGTAAAACGAGTCTGTTGGCATAATGTCGAACAGCTCCTCAAAACACAACCCGTTATACAATCGGTAGAACACGTAGAGGGAGGCAAAATCTCTTCTCAAACTCAAGGGCTCAATACCGTGTGTGAGTTCAGGATCATCTACGATCCTCACAGTCTTTCTTGACGTCTTTGCATCGCAAGCATCACAAGGTCCTAGTTGATATCCAGGTGCTTCTGCCCAAAGGTGGCTACAGTACTCCATATGCGGTCTGACTTGGGACTTATGTAACACAAGTCTTTGCCCCGAGCTGAAGTACTGTATGTACTTTTGAGCACACCTGATCTGCTCTTAGCTGTACAATGACACAGCCAGGATTTGTAAATATATTCAAGAAAATATATTTCGACATGAGACGTGAGGTCTAACCTTAGAGAGTTTTGATTTTTCCACTGGGTTGTGTATCAGTACCTTCGCCAAATTCTTATGCTTAAATAGTGGTCACTGCCAATCCTGGGGATTGGTAAACGGGATAACGCCGTGAAGGAAGTAGACTCTGATTCGCTTCGAGAAAAATGCATTACTTAGACTTTTATTTCTTTATACAAAAGTACGTCAAACACTGAATATTTTCAATATTCCCTGTATCATCATAATTACCTTGAAAGTACGTCATCAGAGGTACTTGAGATATTTTGGTAAAAATCTATTACATGTTGTATTGTCTTAGGACCACGGACGCTGCAAAGCGTTCGAAACGTCAGGTTCAACAAAATAAATAAAATACGCGATACTTCCGTTAAAAATTGTTTAATTCAATCTATTACATGTTATTAAATTGTGTCAAACTAGTCAATATTAAACATGATATTTTTGTCACTCATTGAATTAAACAATTTTTAACGGAAGTATCGCGTGTATTACTTTGTTGAACCTGACGTTTAGAACGCTTTGCAGCGTCCGTGGTCGAAGACTAAGGTGATATTTGTCTTACATTAGTTATTCAATTATTACATCTACCGACATGGATGGATTAATTATATATGTTCCGATTCACACAAAAATCTCTCACAGTGTCCGAACGTTTTTAGGGTTCCGTACCCAAAGGGTAAAACGGAACCCTATTACTGAGGCTCCGCTGTCCGTACGTCCGTCCGTCCGTCCGTCTGTCACCAGGCTGTATCTCTTGAACCGTGACAGTTAGACAGTTGAAATTTTCACAGATGATGTATTTCTGTTGCCGCTATAACAACAAATACTAAAAAATAGAATAAAATAAATATTTAAGGGGGCTCCCATACAATAAACGTGATTTTTTTGCTCATTTTTGCTTGATATTGATAACGGCAACAGGTAGACGCTTGAAATATTCACAGAATATTTAGTTATATATTCACTTTAAGAATAAATAATTAAATTAAAATAAAACAAATATTTAAGGGGGTTCTCCCATACAACAAACGTGATTTTTTTGCCGTTTTTATAGATAATGGTACGGAACCCTTCATGCGCGAGTCCGACTCGCACTTGGCCGATTTTTTTAGTAGATCTGTGGGTTTGTGACTTGATTATTTTTAGGACTGGATCCCAAGCAGGTGGTACTTGCCAACCATCTTCTCTATTGAAATTGGGGTGTTTTCTTATTTCAATAGCCTCGCGTAATATTCTCGGCATGTAGCGATTCTCCTTGTCGATGATTAGTGGTTTATCGAACCGTATGTAATGGTTTGGCTGGTCCAGTGTATGTTCACATACTGCAGGGTTTTTATCGCGCCTATTCTTCATGTCAGCAATGTGTTCTTTCAGACGAGTACCTATGCACAATCACCAAATATCTAAGGAGCCTCTGTCTGATACTACAAGCAGCTAAATAACAACTCTCTGGAGGGTGGTTGTGTACCAGCATGTGAGTGAGGTCACCAGTAAGCTCCTAAGGAGTTCCTATGTTGGTAGCAGAGGTGGGTAATGTATTATAAGTGTTCGCAGGCTACGGTGACCGCTTTACATCAAGTGGGCTATATGTTTATATGCCTCTCGACGTAGTATAAAAAAAGCTGAGTGTAACAGAATTTACGAAGGTAAGTAAACATTCCATCAAATATTCTATTAATTAGGGTTCCGTACTTAAAAGAAAGGAAAGTGTGCATTCCCTTTTTAGGGTTCCGTACCCAAAGGGTAAAACGGAACCCTATTACTGAGGCTCCGCTGTCCGTCCGTCCGTCCGTCCGTCCGTCTGTCACCAGGCTGTATCTCATGAACCGTGATAGTTAGACAGTTGAAATTTTCACAGATGATGTATTTCTGTTGCCGCTATAACAACAAATACTAAAAAATAGAATAAAATAAATATTTAAGGGGGCTCCCATACAACAAACGTTATTTTTGTGCCTTTTTTATAGATAATGGTACGGAACCCTTCGTGCGCGAGTCCCACTCGCACTTGGCCGATTTTTCCTTTTAAGTATGAAATACCTAGTCACACGTAAGATATTTTTTAATTTAATGGATCCGCTGAATTAAAAACACCACTCTATTCCTTTGTAATTTTCGTTTTAAATGGGAGAGTAATAAAAAGAACTTTAACGAGCTCGGTGGCTCAGTCGTGAATGTCGCGACTTTGACACTAACGCTCATGGGTTCGACTGACACACAAGACAGACATTTATTTTGTGTGTATGAACATGTCTGTTTGTCTCGGTCTGGATGTTTTAAGTGAGTTAGGACGCATTAAAGCAAAGTCTGGGGATATACCTCCACCTCTCAGAAAACCGCAGCCAAATAACAACTCCCTAGAGGTTTGTTGTGTTTCTGCGTGTGAGTGAGGTCACCAGTAAGCTCCTAAGGAGTTGCTGTATAAATAGCAGAGGAGGCATCACGCGAGTGATATTGAATATATTACGAGCTTAATAGGCTACGGTAACTGCTTTCCATGGGGGGGGGGTTTATAAATAAATGTTAAAATGGTTGACAATAGGGTTACGAATGAAGAGTATCAGGCAAGATTGAATGGAGATATCAGTAAGGGCTACACCAGACGCACATATATAGATCAAATTGGTGAGAAGTATTACTACTAATTTGCACTCACCTGTTAAATAAATATATTTTATATCAAAATAAAGAGAATTAACCAGATGGAGACTTTGTACAAAAGTCGTATGCATGGGGTATCTCTGTCTCACCTATTTTTACCGCCAAGCAGCTATATTTATATAGCTGTGTTCCGGTTTGAAGGGTGAGATATGACAGAGAAATTACTGGGTACTGTGACGAAAATTCCTTAGGTCACAACATTGCCAATGCGCGAGTAACATCCCCGTGATGTTGCTAATGTCAATAGGCTGCGGTGACCGTTTACTATCTAATACGGGCCGGATACTTGTTTGCCAATCTAGTTTCATAAAAAAAATACAGTCTATAACTATCATTCTCAATTTCACGAATATTTTGTTAATTGTAATGCCAATATTAGTTTGATCAGACTTTTTTTAGCCTACTCACTCGCTATATATGTTTTTAACATAATAATTTTCATATAAAATACTTTTCATCCATTAAACAGATGGGTGAATGTTTCTAATTTGGATGTTAGACTATGACAGTTGGCTAACTTTTCAGCATTTGTTGCAAAGTTAACATCAATATAAAAGAAATAGATCAATTTGGGGTTAACATTAACGGCTTAATATTTGGCAACCTATGGCATGTTTTATGAACATTGCTTGTGAGAGTGAAAAACATTGACAAAAATAAATGAAAAATCTATATCCGTGAATTCGTCATTGTATGACGACTAGAGGACGTAAGGGGCACGTTCCCCTTCATTAGTTCTACAAAATTATGGAGCAAATAAACAAATGGTTTTACATATAATACATCAATTGGAAATAGTTTTGGATGGAAGTTTGGTTCCTTATATTTGACTACATTATATCTAATCATATATATGTGTATCGATATAATTAGTGTTATAATAATTCCATTATTTCCTCGCGCAAACTGATCGAGGTAAGTAGTTGCCTTGTTTATAGTTTACAGATAAATCGTTTTAAACTATATTGCGGTTTTGTGTCGCAAGTATAACTTGTGGATTTAAGCCGGCGCCACATTAACATATTTAGATGTTATTTCATGCTATCTGTACATTGTTTAATGGTATATAAACAAACCATATACGGCCCACTGCTGGGTGCGGTCCTCTTTTCAATCAATTGAAAGGCTCATGAAACTTGAGTTATGTTGTGTATATATTTCCCTTTATATATTGTTCTAGTATTGAGTGTACTAAGCTAAAAAGCTGCTAAGTTTATTATTTTCTTTAAAAAAGCCGGGCTATTTGATGGGCATTGCGAGAGAGAAAGCCGATTGGAGAAGAATGATGTTATGTGGCATACCCGCTGCGGATCGCTTTAGGGGATATTTTTTATTGTTTTTTATACAACTTGATTGGCAAACAAGAATGCGACCCGCATCAGACGATAAGAGGTCACCGCAGCCTATTGACGCTCGCAACACCACGGGGATGTTACTCCCGCGATGCCAATCTTGTGACCTATGGCTGTTTCGTCACAGTATCCAGTAATTTCTCTGCCATATCTCACCGTTAAAACCAGAATACAACTATATAAATATAGCTGCTTGGCGGTAGAAATAGGTGAGACAGAGTTACCCACGGAGACGACTTTTGTACAAAGTCCCCCTCTGGTGAGGTCTGATATCAATGGGACATTAAAACCATTAACAGGTTTCGGCTGCTATTGGAACCATACCATATCACTTCTGATTGCTACTTCGGGTATACTTTTCACAACACTATGAGTACTTGAGATGAATTAGACTGGACAAATTTTTGACATTTTAACATGTTGACCATTGTAACGTTGGTGCAACTACTTATATCCGTACGCTTGTTCGCCACCTGGTATAAAAAATAGTTGTGTGACCACTTTGTTGGCAAAAAGACATAAGCTTCCAATGTTATTGTTATGCCAATAACCCTTCGAAACCCGGGTAATCGAATACGACAAACCCGGGTGGTCGAATACGACCGCGAAATGTATGGGAAAACGTATATAACGGGTTCTGACAGGACACTACCTACTATTTCAGAACTACACATTAAATACACTATTAAAATAAATAATTTTTAAATAAAAAAAAACCCATAGGGACTAAAAAGCGAAAAATATTTGGTCACTGAAGGGAACAACAAACCAAAACATTATGTGTGTGTGTATTTTTATTTTTGTTGATTTTCTCATAAAGTGCTGAATCAATTTCGATAAAATTTATATGCGTCCACCTCTGAAGTGGACGTGTACCTATCAAACAAAAAAAAGAATCATCAAAATCAATTCACTATCGGCGGAATGATCGTGTAACAAACACAAAAAAAAAATGCAGTCAAATTGCGAACCGCATCCTCTTTTGAAGTTGGTAATTACTTCATAATAACAACGTAAATCCTATTTAACACTTGCTATGACAAAACTATGACGAAACAATGAGGCCCTAATATACTCAAAGCTCGTTTTAATTATCCTGTTTAAATAATTCAATATAAGCTTATCTTCAGACCACATCATTTACAATTGGTTAAGTGCTTAAATTGGACCAATCTGGTTATTGATCGATGCCGTCGTGACTTGCACATTTTCTAATATACCGTAGACAGTGCACGCTATGTGTCTTAGTTCACCAAAACAGAATAATAAATAGTTCAAGTTTAATTCGGCAGCAATTATCGGGACCCCCGAAGTATTAGTCACGGCTGAACGAAATCAACACAGAATTATGACATTGGTGTACATAACGTGGCAGTCACGCGATAGGCGCCCGTTTTTTGGTGATTTATGGCACAACGTGAACCATGACTAATGCTGGTCGCACTATTGTTTTTGCTATGAAATAATGGATTAGGGGGTTAAATCTATTCAGGATTATTCTGGTTTCAAAAATAGATTTGATTTCTATCGTCTGCTAATGACTGGATTAAAATTAAAGAAACTATTTATATTTCTTCAAAATTTGATTCTATCTGAGTGCTTCACTTTAGATCAGATGTTGGGGACTAAAAGAGCAGTGATATAGTGGACAAGGAAAGGGCCCAATGATCACCTGGTCGCCGATTCAAATTCTGGCAAGGGCGTGTACCACTAAATACGTGTTTTCGGATTTATGCACCTATTTATCATTTGCTGGGCGGTAAAGGAAAACATTGCGAGGAAGCCCATACGTCCAAGAAATTATAACTAGTCTAGCCATAAATCCTAATATTATAAATGCGAAAGTTTGTATCTATGGATGGATGTTTGTTACTCTTTCACGCTTAAACGGCTGAACGGATTTGAATGAAATTTGGCACGTAGATAGATTATGATCTGGATTAACACATAGGCTACGTTATTTGACTCCACGCGGGTGGAGCCGCGGGCAGCTGTTAGTACTACATATAGAAAGTATTCGTTTTTTCAACTCTTTAGTTATTTTGAATTTGGAATACGTTTACTCGTAAAAACTTCTTTCTTTTTTCGTGTTTATTATCAAATTACAATATGGAAAGGAGTGTTAAAGAAAATAGGAGTGCAGTGATCGATTGCCTCGCATAAAGTAGTTATGGAGCCATCAGTCGGTCATATTCAAGACCCTTCAAAAACTTGGTATCAGCCGTATCTTTGTATATCGTGCTATCGACAGATATACCAACACTTCCTCTATTGAAAATCGCGGTGACCGCGTGGTGTTATAACTACAAAGGCTGGTAATGCTATTAAAGCCAGAATTCGCCGAAATTCCAATAGGAAACTAACAATCTTATCGCGAGAATTGAAGATTATCACTAGGACTCTGTTGCGTGTAATAAAACATGACTTGAAGCTCGGTGTTTATCGTTGATATATATAGGACATGCCCTAAATCAATCCCTACAGTTGAAGAGAGTGGATGGATCAAAATGCCTTCTTTTTTTATTTATTTTCTTTGCGTATACTCAAATGCTTATGTCGTTTATTTTTGCAACATAGCTGTAAAACAAATGCCGACTTATCGTTACGTGATGCAATCATCATCATCATCATCTCAGCCTGTATTCGTCCACTGCTGAACATTGACCTCCTCTCTAGAGAGAGGGGTTTCGCTATAGTTGTTACGATTGGCAGGCGGTTTGGCAACCGCAGTAAGTTATGAAAGTACGCGGTGGACACTGCTGCCCGTCTCCTGGGGGCCTACTCAACGAAAAACGAAATTTCGTACGAAATTTCATGAATTTCCTACTACGGTTCTATTTCGTTCCGAAGTTTCGTTCGAACGAAAATTATTTGACAGCTAAATCTTCTAAACCTACTCTAATTCACGAAAGTTCGAAACGAAAATTCGAGTTTGACAGATAATTGTTCGGAATTTTAACCTCAAAACGACGAAACCAAAAGTGTTACCTTTTGTTTTTCGGAAGTGTTGAATATTTGAAAAATATTAACAAAATGGCTGGAAGGATTATTTTAATCGAGGCTGCTGTGCGTGAAGAACGTTTGGAGCGTAGAAGGAACCGGCGCCGCCTGCGCAACATACTTAATATCAATGAAATTCCCGACTTAGAATTTGTAGGAAATTACAGACTGAGTCGGGAATTATTTGAGGAGTTGTGTCAGGAAATAGTGCCCTTGCTACCTCCTAAGACAAGACGTCATGGAATCGAGCCGAGGATTAAGGTACGGAGCACTTTTTTTAATAAATATCTTACTATTTAATATGTATTTAACATTTCATTATGCTCATTCGTACATGTTTTTCAGATCCTCACTGCCTTAAACTTTTATGCCCGAGGTGGATACCAAGGGTCTGTGGGGCAAAATATGGATGGGCCCATGGCTCAACAGACTGTTTCTCGTTGCCTGCGGGAGGTCACAAGTGCACTCAATGCTCCGCATATAATAAGGAAGTACATAAAATTCCCACAAAATAGAAATGAAAGGAACGTTATTAAGAGGCGGTGAGTATAACATTAGGCTAAGTTATATTATGTATTTAATGCAATTAATGTAGATACATGTCCTAAATGAGTATTATTATTGTTGCAGATTTTATGAGAAATATGGGCTTCCTGGTGTTATAGGATGCATTGATTGCACTCATATTGCAATTGTTAGACCTTCGCAGCACGAGGAACAGTATTTTAATAGAAAGAATTTTCATTCTATTAACACTCAAGTTGTGAGTATTATAACAAACATTTCTTGCAGCATGTAGTGTTGTATGATTGACTTTATTGCTTTTTGTGAACCTATGACACATTGAATTGCATTATTTTCAGATTTGTGACAGCGACTGCTATATTACCAATGTGGATGCTTCATATGGTGGAGCGACACATGATGCATTTATTTGGAGAGAATGTGATATCAGAAGTCACATGGAGGGACTCAGTAATGAAACAGTATGTCTGTTGGGTATGTTTAAATTACTGATTTTGTTGTAGTATAATAATATGAGCAAGCTTGAAAAAAAATTTGTTAAATAAGTAATGAATTTCACATGAATATGTTTTTAATTTTTAGGCGATTCTGGTTATGCTCTACGGGAGCATATGATGACCCCTATAGATAATGCTGCTGAGGACTCCCCTGAAGGAAGATATAATTCTCTCCAAAAACGTGCACGTTCCACTATAGAACGCACATTTGGTATATTAAAAGGTCGCTGGAGATGTCTTTTGGCAGCTCGGGAACTTCACTACTGCCCTGAAACAGCAGGTAAAATTATTATAGCCTGCTGTGTTCTACATAATTTATGTATAAGGGCTGCTGGTATTGATGTTCCCGAGTTGACAGAAGAGCAACTCGAGAATGAGAGAAACAGGCAGGTTCAGGATCCTGCCTGTGTTTCTGCCACATCTGCCTCTCAAGCCTTACAGGCAGGCCGAAGAGCAAGAGCTAGGCTAGTTCAAATTTTGGATTCTGGTTCTAATAGGGTGTAATAAATTTTTGAAATAAAAATCAATAAGAATAATTTATTTTTGTTTTAATACCTACATGTATATATATAAAATTTAATTTAACTTACTAACTAATACACATATATATCTAATTATCTATTCAAATATTCTCTAATAAGCCCACACAGCTCCTGCAGGGCAGCCCTGATGCCTGCGAGTTCAGCGTTCCTGGTTGCCTCTCTTTCTAAGCGCTCCTCTTCAATTTGAAACAATCTGCTTCTGACAGAGCCAGCAGCAGATTGAATCCTACGACGTGTAGCTTGTGAGGCTGTAAAAGAACATTCCAATTTAAAAACACTGACAATAAATGCCTAAGACATTTATGGGTCCAATAATTTGCTCTAAATCAGAGGTTTCCATAGATATTTTCTGCTCTCCTAGATCCCCTGCCTAATTAATGTTTGTATCTGATGGACCCTTATTTGTTACAATGGGGTACCACATCGGGTCCATAGACCACTTTGGCAAGCACAGATCTAAATAGTTATTTTCCATCTTAAGTTTAATAACATTTTTCAGACCAAGTAGATATATTATTTTTATCTAATTACACTGCCAAATTAAGCTACTAACAAATGATACAACAATGTTAGCTAAAACAGTAATTAATACTTACAACGTCTAGAAGTTGAGGATTCTTGTAAGATCGGTTGACTCGCAGATTCAGAGAGCTGTATGGGCTGACTGCCCTCTTGGCTGGGTTCAGCAAACTCCACAACTGGGGCGAGAAAATCCAGTCTATTAGGCTGTGGAAAATTTGTTGGCTCGGAGGTCGGATCATCCAAATACTGAGGTGGGCTGGTCGATGGGAGTGGTTCAAGACTCTGAAAATAAAGCAGATTTTTACCTATTAGTCTGATTAATGTTAAAATTCAGAATTGTTCTTAAATACCTAGTTTTTACGCTACCTCGGATGGCAAACATGCACATGGCCCGCCAGATCTAATTAAATACCATAGTGTATAGATGCTTGTAATACAAAAAGCATTGCTTGTGATTGTCAACCTTGCTATTATATACATATTCTCTGAGTTTTGGACCATACAATAAATACTTGGCAGCAGTATTCTGTAAAGTGAAGGTACTTCCTTATTGGGATCACTCAAATTAATTTGGTGTTTAGCAGAGTTGTGGAGGTGAGGTTAGCGTTGAATCATTTGAGTTTAGCGAGTCATTTGCACCCTTATCATATTGCAGTGTATTAACTAATATTGTACAGTTCAACATTTAAATGGTTAATATGTTACTTGCATGAATAATTACCTCGGGGAAGGCTGGCACTCGAGCTCCGGTTTGACGGTCACCAAACCCATCTCCCATTATCGACAGCACTTTCAATTCCCATGCTGAAAGTTGTGGTGCTGTCGATGGACCACCTCCAGTTGCAGAAGCCGACCTCCGAGATTCAGCAGCAGCTTTTTTGGCCAAATGTTTTCTATCAAACCATACCTAAAAATATTTAATTCATATATGAGTACACTTAAGTCTAAAGTTTAGACTTACAATGGAATTAATCTAAAACTTACTTTTTGCCACTGCTGAACATTCTTAGTGCAACCACCCATAGAATTGAGTGTGTTGCATATTTCTTCCCACAGCCTCTTAGCTTGGACTTTCCCTTCGACACTCCTCAATCTCCCGCGAGCTAAGTCTCTATGACCATCCAAGAAATCGAGGAGTGTATTAATTTGCTCTGAAGTTGCCGAACCCGTATGTGGAGCCATTTTAAACTGAAAAGAAGCAGTAAATATAAGTAAGTGATATAAAATTAGAGTTTTTAATATTTAAATAAGGCTTGTGTTTAATAAAAACGGATACAATGCACAATTATACTTACAAAGTTTTTGAATCGAAAACAAGCAACTTGTGGAGACCCAGAATGCAGACTACGACTCGAAACTTTCTTACGGAATCTTGATCTCGTACGCAATAAAAAAAGCACTTGATAACACAACACTTGAAATACATACTTATAAGTGTTTAAACTAATCAAAGAAATTCAAACTATTCAAAGAATGCAAACAAAAACTTTAGCTGTCAATTCCGCACGTAAATATACGGAGATTTTAGGTTGTCTTGAGTTATAATCCGACCCAGTACATGAAATAGTACTTCTTCAATTAGACGGATAACAATAGGTGTTTTATAGAACCTCTAGTAAAATACGTCAAAGATAGAATTTATACATATATATAATGTTTAATTAAAATATGTACGGAAATATTATAAAAAATAATTAATAAACTGCATGTAACATGTAAAATTTGAAGATAATGCAAAATATTTTGACAATTTTTAAGTAAAGAATGAACGGCAGGGGACACGAAAAAAGACCTATATATATCATTCGTTCACGAAAATTGTCTATAGATCCGAACTTCGTGTGTGTAAACGAAAATGAAATAGAGTAGAGTTGCAAACGAAACTTCGTTTAATTTTCGTTCGTTTGCGAAATTTCGTTTCGGCGAAAGAGAGTAGACCCCCTGGATATTTCCCTTAGTTGCCTTTTACGACACCCACGGGTTGTGATGGGGATGGCCTATTCTTACGCCGAGGCCACACGGCCCTGCATTCATATAATGAGTATTTTATTCTCATTATATGAAGTTTATATAACTGAAATAATAGATATCATTTTGGTTATATACGAGGGTCATTTGAAAAGTTCTTAGCCTAACATGGTTAAAGTCATTGTTTTTTTTTATAACTACCCTCATTTTGTATGTAGTTACATTATTTAGCAACAAGTACGCACAGTTTAGTTTATTCACAGTAACTCATTGTTCGTTTACACGAGATATTGTAAGTCAAGTCAGAGCTATTTTTGAAAATGGATAAAATTGAACATCGTGCAGTGATAAAATACCTGAATTTGAAAGGTTTAACTCCAAAAGCTATACATGAAGACATGTCTGCTACTTTGGGTGAGTCCGCTCCTTCGTATGCGACTGTTAAAAACTGGGTGGCAGAGTTTAAACGTGGTCGTGAGACCATTCAAGATGAGCCCCGTAGTGGCCGGCCTTCGACTGCTTCCACTGATCAAAACAAAGAAAAATCTGTGATATAATTTTATCTGATCGAAGATTGACTGTCGAGGAGATAGCTAAGACTGTAGGCATCTCATCTGAGCGAACACATCATATAATTACTACTGAACTTGAATTCTCTAAGGTGTCTGCGCGGTGGGTACCGCGACTGCTTTCAGTGGTACAAAAACGCAACCGACTCACAACTTCTCGCGACTGTTTAGAGTTATATGAAGCTGACCCAATAGAATTTGTTGAAAGATTTATAACCATAGATGAAACCTGGGTTCACCACAATACACCCGAGACAAAAGAACAGTCGAAACAATGGAAAAGAGCAGGATCGCCCACCCCAAAGAAGGCAAAGGTGGTTTTATCGGCGGGCAAAGTCATGGCATCCGTTTTTTGGGATGCAAAGGGTATAATTCTCGTGGATTATTTAAAAAAGGGTGAAACAATAAACTCCGATTACTATTGCAACCTGTTGCGTCGTTTGAGAGAAGAAATCAAAGAAAAACGTCCAGGTTTATTGAGAAGAAAAGTCTTGTTTCATCAGGACAATGCGCGCGGTCACACCTCTGTGCAATCCATGGCAGAAATCCATCAATGTGGCTTCGAATTGTTACCTCGTCCCCCATATTCACCGGATTTAGCACCGTCCGACTTTTATCTGTTCCCAAAGCTGAAAAAATTTTTAGGTGGTAAACATTTTTTTACAAATGAAGAGGTCATAGCCGCCGTGGACGCTTATTTTGAGGAGTTAGACGAAGATTTTTTTAAAACGGGTGACGAAGCCTTACCGGGTCGATGGAAAAAGTGTTTTGAGCTCGGAGGAGAGTATGTTAAAAATAAAAATAAACTCAAAATCGTGTGATTTCATTAAGTATGTTAGGCTAAGAACTTTTCAAATGACCCTCGTATATCTGTGTCAGTGTCTAAATAAGCAGTAGTTGACTCCCTTCTTGTAGTTATTAGAAAGGCTATATTAATGTCATAAATCGTTTTTTTGTATTATTATCTTTTTGAAATATCAATTACTTTTTAGGTAGGTATATAATGGTTTTGGTAGTACCTACATATGTGGTTTTGACTGAACATCTATCGATTAGATTGTATAAGAATTTATTGTATTGGAAAGCTGGCAGTGCTCCTAACCAAGTGTATAGCCTTTTTTATATAAGCTTAGCTTAGTGGATCCCCTTCGCCTGATGGTAAGCGAAAGAGGAGCCCAAATCGCAGCGACAACTGACAAAATACTACAGTGTCCTGTCAGTTGACGCTGCCATGGCCTTAAGAGGAGGCATAAAGATAAATCGCCACCCGTAAACTTCAATTTTAGCTAACTAAATTTAGTTCAAACTAACTAAAAAAAAATCTATGGGTTTTACACTATAATTGCAAGGTCTTAGATTGATCGAAATTACAATTAATTAAAATTTTCTCGATAGAAAAAAATCCCAAAGTTGCCTCGACACAAATATGGATTTTACATTTTTTGTCATAGTGACGCATGTTAGTGAGCCGAAAATAATTATACTATTTCTTTTATATATTACCAAGTGCCTGTATTAGGGATTTCTAAAAATATATTATAATTTACGAGATATTAACGTTTTTAAAGAAAATTTGTATATGGCGATTACGTCATTTTTATTCCGCGCGATACAGTTATTTCTGTCTCATGCCACGCGATGTTCCCGATATGTTTTGTTTCGGCGATCAGTCGTGATCACTCGTTTGAGTCGTGAACACTGTGTTTATGTGCATTGCAGCCGCGTTCCCGCGTCCCGAAAATATTATTTTAGTCAGGATAAAGAAATGGCAAATAAGAAGAACAAGTCAACAAACGAGAGCTGAGAAGGAAAAAAATTCAAATAATGGCTAATTGTAGAAAGTAAGTAAATTATTATATATTTCGAATGTATTTGGTTTCTAAGTACCTATGTAGGTAAATGTTAATTATAGGTAGGTCTACAGAGATCATAAATTGTTTTTGAAAACGTAAGATCTCGCATGGAAATTTCGACTGCAGCTTTCAATAATAAATATATATGTAGATGGCATACAACACTTTGACTTTTATACAGTCATTATATATATATATATATATATATATATACTCGGACGTAGTGTACCCTCCCGTATAACAAATGCGGCCCTGGCTTTACAGCTAGAGGTCCAAAAATAAAAAGAGACAGCGATAGCCCGAGTGTGGGAAGTACCTCCTCTGAAAGATTATAGTATTACTGCGAGAAAGCAAGGTTGGCAGGAAACTTGTGAAAAGTTGCTGCGTTAGCAGCGGGGGTAGCGGATACCGCTTCAGATCAGGCAGACCGTATGCTTCTTTCACACCTGATGTACTGGTACTAAGTCAGGTGAGTAAGAAGCATACGGCTAACGCAGCAACTTTTCACAAGGTTCCGGGCAACTTCAATCACTCGCAAGATCACAATAATCTTTCCGAGGTGGTATTTACCCAGTCGATGATATATATATATATATATATATTTAGCCCTAAAGGTGATGGTAAGAAATTTACACACGTTACGTACATTTGATGTACATACAATTGGTCCGATTGGTCGTACTTACAATAGTTTTATTACATATTTAGCTTTTACTTTTTTTTTTTTTTTTAATAAAAAGTATCCTATATTACTTCCGATACCTCCATGAATATGTGTACAAAGTTTCATGATGATCGGGTGAATAGTATTCGCGTGAAAGCGTAAGAAACAAACGAAAATTCACATTTATAATATTATATCTACATATGTGCGCATAGTATATGCAAAACACACAGATGTTTTACTTTGACTGCTTCCCTTTCGTCGCTAGAATTTCTAGTATTTGCATTTAATTTCATTTCACAATTCATGTGTTATTTCAGATTTGCTGCGAAAATAAAATCGGACCATAGAGTAAACTATAGAGTAAACTCTCCGTTCACGAGACTCCCAGTTTGATTTTGTAAGTATTCTCGAGCGAGTAAAATTCTTAAAAATCAATAATCTTCTTAACGACCTAACGGGTAGTTGCTATATTGTATAATAGGTACTGAAATAATTATAGTAGACCTGATTAAAATCTATTTAAAAGTTGTTCAAGTTCTTTTTTTTTTTGATTTCATAATAAACAAGTTCGATATTTATTTTAATTGAACAGAAAACCCTTGCATTATATAAAGTTAAAGTATAATTACTTCTTAAATGTACATTTTATGCATTTTCCTCCATATTCGTGTACTTGAAATTATGTGACCAATCTTTTTTTAATGTCTCAGAAAAAAACTGATATTATCTGAAAATTATCCACAACTCATTTTTACAATAAGACCCTGCGTATTATAAACATGATTTGGCAAATGAGCATACGATCTGTCTGACGTGAAATGGTTATACAGCATATGAACTTCACCAAATCGCATGAACAGAACAGCCCTCCAAGAAATTGTTATTTAGCTGCATTCTGCAAGCGTTGCTGCGGTGTTTAGAATTTTTTAAGTTAATGTTTTTCTCATACTCGCATTAAATAAATTATATAACAAAGTCATAACAGTGTTCTATGAGAAGTTGATATCAGAAGTCTTAGAAACTAGCGAACGTGCATGAGAAAAGCAATAAATGTTAAAGAAGCGAGTGAGATATCTAAGGATTGAGTCATGTAGCGTTCGGCTCTCTCTGCTTACCCCGCAAGGGATGTGGAATACAGTTACACATACATACATAGCTGTACTTTTTTATTATCAACACCAAGGACAACTTCATATAAGTGAAAGAAAGATATGTCTTTTTGCAGTATGGTGTGGTGAAAATCATGGTATTACAGTTGAAGAAATCTTTCGTGATGATGGATTTTGGGAAATGGAAATGGTTGGAAAGCTTACGGAATTTTATATGGAACACATATTGCCGGAATTGATCGACCCACGCCAAACAAGAAACATGAAACTGAGGTAACAAATAACACCCAAAAAACGTCGACTTACTGATCCAACAGAGGCTGGACCTTAGCATTAGCATTCCGCATGGATGGCAATTGTGATAATGAAAAATCTTTTCATGAACCCCCTGATACAGTTAGAAAAAGTTTTATCCTTGACAGAATATTGATGAAGTGCCACAAATATATGACTACAGTTAATACCACTTCAAACTTGTCATTTTGACGTTTGTATTGTATTGTAGTTGTTCATGTCGAACTAATTTTGAACTACAATATCAAGCTTGATGTGTACATCAATATTCTGGGTAGGTTTATAATAAAATTCTTCACCAAAATTATTTCTAACCATATTTATCACATATAGCACAGCGCATTTCTCGACTCTGCGACAACATAATATAAATTGTATTATATAAGCTGTATTATTTGTAAATCTATAAAGGTGTTAAATTCTTAAATTATATAGTATTTTTATTGTCTGTTATCTTACTTACGACAAACAGCATAGTGCCTTTCTTGAACTGACAAAATAAAATTGTCAAGTGTTAGGGATAAGGCCGTGTTCGTAAACCATATTTATTTATAAAAAAACATAATTGCTGTTTCCTATTTTAGGCTAGCTATGTAGTAAGTTAATACCGGCGTTAGTAGACTACCATAGGGTCATATTATAGTCTACTAACGCCTAATGTTAACTTTCAATTTCAAGTATAAATGCTCTTATTATTATGACCTTTAGGTTGCACACTAGCGCCGCCATTATAAATAATTATAGCTCGTGATCGGATTCAAGATTATATTTTTTTTATCGATCCTCAAGAAAGAAATAACGTATTGTCAAAATTACCATTAATGACAACCATGATTGATAAAACTAACCTACAACACTTAAAATTTTGATTAACCCGTTGAGGCCCGCGTGGCTTAATTTCGCCATGCGTGTTACGGCGCCAAGTATATAATGGGCCTCAAGGCGTCAAATGACGTAAAATACTTTAGTCTTTTTGAGTGACAAAGAAAAGTTAAGAGCATAACTTATTATCATAACACTGCTGAGGACTTGATTTTTTAAATAGCAGCGACAGTGTGCAGCCCAAACTCTCGTAATACATGTATTATGAAATAATCATAAACATATATTTAGAAATCTTAAAAAAATTAAATTGATTTATATAAAATTGGAATGGTTACTAGTACAAAATTATAAATAACTTTCTACTAATACGTCTGATGGGAAACAACAATACGGCCTTTTTGATGTTATCGGTTACATTACGGATGCTTGCAAAGCTAGGCGTATCGCCAGCGCGTTGCCACCCCGCTGGTAATGCAACGACTCCTTCCTATTGAACTCGCTCACACAACTACTTCTACGGGAGATGTCTTATGTCAGGTCCCCTACCTGACATAACATCTCTCGTAGTTGTTGTACTTCGCCAATCCGGCTATCGCTGTGCACTACATCTCTTTTGTTTGAAACTCTGGGGCAACTCAGCCCGTCTGGGGAAGTACCTCCACCTCGCAGAAAACCACAGCCAAATAACCACTTCCTAGAGGGTTGTTGTATTCCTGCATGTGAGTGAGGTCACCAGTAAGCTCCCAAGGAGTAGCTGTGTAAGCAGCTGAGGAGGCATCGCGCGAGTGATACTTAATATATTACAAGCGTTAATAGGCTACGGTACCCGCTTTATTGTTATATATACCTTGTATACCTCTCGACGTCGTATAAAAAAAACATGCGCCCATATGCAAATGAGTTTGAGGTTGGCTTTGACTTTAAATGTGATGGTGTTGTGCATATAGCCCAAAAACAGCTAATTATATTTTCCTTATGGAAAAAATAGTCAATTATTATCAATACTATGTGGAGTATAAAAAATTACTCTACTTATATATTTATAGTGGTAAAAAAAAAAAAAAAAAACATACCTACAATAAAATAACATATTGTGAAGAATAAAATCGATTACCTACATACCTTAGTGTATTGTTTCTAATATTCTTCAAGATAAAATACACGACAAGTACGTGATCTCGTTGCAGACGACGACATACAATAACACATTTAGATATTTTATCGCCTTCTTACGCATATACTACGAAGGCTCATCCGTGTGACGTCACTCGTTCGGTGCGCTGTCTGTGGCGCCGCGGTCGTGATCAACCGGGAACACTAAAGGGGCGGGCGGGACGCGCGGGTGAAATTTGAAATTACGCTAGCCCTATGCGCCCTCTTAAGGAAGGCAGTCACAGCTCAAGCATTAGCAAATCTGAAATTATTATAAATTTTTATATTAAAATACAAGTAAAAAGTAGAAATATGCGACTGTCACAATTTTTGGATATCGTCAAGAAAAACAGGGACATAACTACCCTCTAGTGAGTTGCCATTTGGCTGCGGTTTTCTGTAAGGTGGAGGTACTTCCCCAGACGGGCTGGTTCGATGCGCCCTACCTCTCTTAAAGATTTTAGAATCACAATAATTCTTTCAAATAGAAATTTAGTTGAAATATAAAGTTAATCGCCAGATGAGAAGTGATTGCTCATGCGATTGCATTGCTGTTCTCTTACACGCATCACCACAATCTTCCAGGGAGTAGTTATTTGGCTGTGGTTTTCTGTGAGTTGGAGGTACTTCCCCAGTCAGGCTGAGATTTGATGCGCCCTTATCTCTCTTTCGGCATAGCCTCTTTTATTGAGTAGCAGAATGTTTTTTTTTATATCACTAAGGTGGAAATCAAGAATACGGCCTGCTTGATGGTAAACAGTCACCGTAGCCTATGGACATTTGCAACACCAGGGGTGTCACTCATGCATTGCCGACTCTCTAAAACTGTAGTCCCTTGGAAAAGCCTGGGCTGGGAGCTCACTCTACAGCTTGAGAGTTCTCGGAAGAAAACTTCTCTGGAACCGCACAGTACGCGACCATTGCGGTTCCAGCGTGTGAGGGTGAACTCCCCGCTGTCGGTAATAAAAAGTAGCTGTCGGCACCATTTCATGTGTCACGAGCCTGGTGACTCTAAAGATGATACTGAGCCACCCACTATGACCCAATCGTGAATGACGCGAATTTGACACCAACGCTCGTGGGTTCGATTCCCACACACTGCAATTATTTGTGTGCATGAACATTTCTTGTAAATTATACATTGTTTGCCAAAATTAATCAATAAACAATATATATTTATTCATTTTGTCGTTTTCTGTATATATATATATATATATATATAGATACATACATATGTAAATATACATATACGAGTAAAATGAGAGTACAGTATCACAAACAGTGGTGACACATCAAGATAACGGAATAAATTATCAGGACTGTACCTTGCAAAACGAACGTTGCGACTAAAATTCCTATTTACTACCAATTTGTGTGTCAAAGAAACTGGAAAATTATTGAAATGTAAATTATATGTCCAAACTACAGATTACTAAATGAGACAGGGTCGTTTAAGTAATACATACATACATATTAATGAAAACAGGTTACATTGAAAAGATGTCCTTTATTATTTGCGGTCTTGTTTATTATTTGCCGAATTGTTTAGGAATTTACGTAATCTACTTTTTTTTTATACAAAATTGGAAGGCCTGCAAACATTCGGGCCACTTGATGTAAATTACTCGTAGTTCTCGTGGCTTATGATTGCTTACAATATAAGGAATCTGACCCACTAGCTGATACGTTACGAGAGAACGAGATACGAGAATACTCAAGCTGTAGAATGAGCTCCCAGCCGAGGTTTTTCCAAGGGACTACAGCATGGAATTCGTCCAGAAATGCGTGAATACGTTTTTAGAGGGTCGGCAACGCATGAGTGAATGACCCCTGGTGTTGCAAATGTCCATAGGCTACGGTGACTGTTTACCATCAGGCAAGCCGTATGCTTGATTGCCATCTTAGTGAAAAAAAAAACGTTAAAATAGCAGTTGCAAATCGCAGGATAAATTTAATTTTTTATGTTGTTATGACGCCTTATTCCAAGCTTCGTAATACGCAGGCGCGCACACACACATATAACGGACCCTGTAATAAACACTGTATAGAATGAGATAGAAGGTATTTCTACCTCATTCTCTCGCACGTTAAATCCTATAGATGTATGTGGTAGTCTCTTTTTACTGTCGCTTTTTCGTTTCATCGAGTTTCAAACCACAACGACGCTAAAGAAGTTTTCTCTTCAAAAATGTGGCGTTCCTGCGTGTGAGAGATAAGGTCACCAGTATTCATCTAGAGTATCGCTCTATTAGCAGCATTAGCTCACGAGCAATACAAAGCAAGCGTCGATAGGCTACATACATCCGTTTGACATCGGGCGAGATAGCTTATTTGTCCCCATACGTAGTAATGAAACAATTTTTATTTTCTGCAATATATTCAGCTTTAAATTTTATTTATTTTAAACTAAGCTATTGAACATTGCAATGTATCAAATTTCATATCACCATGATTAATAGCCGCGGTCTGAAAACTGCACTTTAATTGAGTTAGGACATTATGAAAAATGAATTTATAATACAGCGGGAAAATTGCTCAAATAAAAACTTAATAGCATATGAACATGATACCGAGAAATTAATAAACCGCCTGCAATTTTAATTTTCTTTCTTTATTATATTTCCGCTAGCTTTTTAGGGGTTTAGGACCTACTACTGTGTATGAAAGGGGCTATGAAAAAGTTAATGAAGTTTACATACTACCAGTTCTTATTTCTTTTTAGTAACATTGCTTTTGACGAGCTCGGTGGCTCAGTCGTGAATGACGCGACACTAACGCTCATGGGTTCGATTCCCACACAAAGCAAAACTTTGTGTGCATGAACATGTCTTGGTCTGGATGTTTTAAGAGAGGTAGAGCGCATCAAAGCAGCCCGTCTGGGGAAGTACCTCCACCTCACAGGAAAAGGTATTTGTGTTCCTGCGTGTGGTTGAGGTCACCAGTAAGCACCCAAGGAGTTGCTGTGTAAGCAGCAGAGGAGGCATCGCGCGAGTGATAATTAATATATCGCAAGCGTTAATAGGCTACGGTATCCGCTTTACATCAGGTGGGCCGTATGCTTGTATGCCTCCCGACGTAGTATAAAAAAAACTTAATCACTAGCAACAACATTTATGTATGTTTGGGTTTAAACCAACCGTTCTAGAGCGTGTACAACGTATCTATAACATATATATAAAAATATCTTAGGGTTCAACGAGCTCGTGTGGCATCCAACTATCGTTATTTTTTAACCAGACTATATCAAATGGGTCAAAACTACTTTGTGGTCAAATACTAGCTCTTTAGCTCTGTTCTAACTAATACTATATGTCGATCTTATTCTATTTTAATAAAAAATGGCATCGACTTTATTTCTCACTAGTCGACCAGAGCGAGCTTAGTCTTTGACATTAAAATTCCCGTACTCCAACTAATTTTATGCTACTCTTACTAACACTACGTTAAGTCTAGAAACGTCATAATCAGGAACACCGTTCCTATATGAAATCTATATGTTTGTCTGTGTATGTGTGTCTGTGTGTGCATGTGTCTGTCGCTTTTTTTCGAATATTCGAATTTTGACTTCAGATTCGGATTCAGCTTAAAAAGTAGAATAGGAATATTCAGGAACACCGTTCCTATCTCTTAAGAAACATGGTCAGAATGGCCGACAAATTAAAAAATAAATTAATTTTTATTTTCGTTTCGAAAAGTAAATTAAAAAGTAGAATAGGAATGTCTTGAAAACTAATATCATATTTCTTAAGGAACATGGTCAAAATGGCCGACAAAGTTTTAATAAAAATAATTAAATTGTTATATAATTGACGAGCCAGGTGTTCCTCTAGAAATGCAAGCTTGCGCATTCTCAACTGGTTTTTTTTCTGCTTGTGTCGCATTCTACCCTCTCTTGTAATATGCAAATCTTCAGAATGTATCGATTTCTTCACTTACTTTAGTGGACAGAGAAACAATAGAAAAATGGCTGGAAATGGTTTTTTTTATTTTTGTATTTCTAAAATGTCAATAATACAACCAAAGAGATTTTACTTCAAGTATTTATTTATAAAAGGAAAAATATTTTTCCACGACATATTTTTTAGTAGTATCATACGACCCATTAGATGTACAGTGGTTACCGCAGCCTATGAACGCTTGCAATACAGGAAGTATCGCTCGCGAGTTGCTACTTCAGGAGCATGTTGGTAACCTCTCTCACTCGCACGAAGACAACAACTCTCAAATATTTTAAGGTCGGCAGATAGAGATCCCTTAGAGGGATAAGCCCGCTTTTGTACTACAACTTATTTATTTCACTGTTGTGTTGTGTAAACCTTGATATTTTCTACAATAAAGATATTACATTCTTACATACTTTTGATTTTCACAGTCGCACTAGGGCACAGCGCAACGACTGTCACCTGCTTATTGAAAATGTCTTAACATGTCTTCTGAACACTTGAGACTAGAGAACAGAGAAACTTGAAACTATTAAAACACCACTGACGCTGCTTCTGACCTGCTCTGACCTGCCATTAGTCTGAAATGCATATCGATGCCATCGAGCTCCTCAAATGATACATCGTTATGTAGAATTTCGATGTGGAATAAGATATAGATTAACATCATGACAATCATCATCTAAAACATATAGATAAGAAAATAAAGTATTAAAGATGAAAGTTTAGATGATAAAATAAAAAATGAAATCTCCCAGGTTTGCTGCATAAATACAGGGGATGTGGACATGGCAGTGAGTTTTCCGTGAATATTTACGTGTTCGTAAAGCGTAACATTTTCTTATTGTAATTACGAATGTCATAATCATTATTGAAGTCGTACGCGATGTGTCACAGTCCTCAATCGACGTTACTAATTCTATGATTACCTCTCACTATATAAGCAAAATTAAAGATGTATTAGTCGAAAACGCTATGCTAACTTATGGAAGCGAGAGCTGGGTATGGCAGAAAGAGCATGAATATAGAATAAATGCGGTCGAAATGCGAGCGCTGCGCAAAATTTGTGGCGTAAGGCTTGCAGACCGTATTCGTAATGATGATGTTAGAAAGAGAGTTGGTCTGAAAGAGAGCGTCGGTGTTAAAGTAAGAAGAGGCATGCTCCGTTGGTTCGGACATGTAGAAATAATGCAAGATGAAAGAATGACGAAGCAGATATACAATGCGAAAGTGGAAGGATGTAGGAGCCGAGGAAGGCCAAGACTTACCTACCATGACCAAATTGGTCGTGTTCTATCAGAAGGTGATGTCAGGAGCCCTAGAAACCGGCGAGCGTGCATGAAAAGAGCAATGAATGTTAAAGAAGCGAGTGAGGTATGTAAGGATCGAGTCGCGTGGCGCTCGGTTCTCTCTACCTACCCCGTAAGGGATTTGGCGTGAAGTTATAATAGTAGTATTAGTCAAAAAAATCTCTCCATTAGAGCTCCCGAACGCAGACCTCCAGCGGATAATTAACCAAGTAATTTTGTTATCATCAACACATCATTGTTAACCATTCAAAAGATCAGTACGCCAAACACGTAACAAAATTTCGTCGTTTTAGAACGATGTGTAACAAAACTGTGAAATTAGCGTCGAGGAGGGGCCACTATCTGCGTCCATATTTTTAAGTAAATTACAAATAGGTACGGCGAGGCACCACCATCGGTTGCCGTGCGTGTTATCGCGGTAAGGGGATCGCGAAACGCCCGCCGACTTACATACTAACGCGACTGCTGGAGGGCCGTAGAGTACGGAAGATCAGTGTCCAAGATCTTGTGGACAATAAATATGATTGTTGTACACAGAAAACAGTAGTAACGCTATGGTACAATGTTTTAATAGATGTAGAGCGCAAAAGATCGTAGCCAAGTAACAATTGGCTGAAGAGTTGTTGTTACAAAATATTTTGTTTTATACCACGTCGGTATACAAGCATACGGCCCACCTGATGTAAAGCGGATACCGCAACCTATTAACGCTTGCGATATATTAAGTATCACTCGTACGGTGCCTCCTGTGCTGCTTACACAGCAACTCCTTGGGAGCTTACTGGTGACCTCACTCATACGCAGGAACACAAAAACCCTGGGAGTTGTTATTTAGCTGCGGTTTGCTGTGAGGTGGAGGTACTTCCCCAAACGGGCTGCTTTGATGCGCCCTAGCTCTCTTAAAACATCCAGACCAAGACAAACAGACATGTTCATGCACACATATGTTTGCCTTGTGTGGGAATCGAACCCACGAGCGTTGGTGTCGAAGTCGCGTCATTCACGACTGAGCCACCAAGCTTGTCAATATATTTGACCGCGCATAAAGCCAGCCCTCGTTTACCAAAACAGATGACGTTTTAGCGTCTAAATATCACAGCCATTCTTAATTATGTTAAGTTATAATAATTATGATAAGTGACGCGATGTTGAATCGTGAACTAGCCAATAAGAGCTAAGCGTTGTGCTTGACCTTCCGACCCGCAGCTGTGAATAGATTAGCTAAGCAATTTCGTTTCATCGGTTCCCCATTGGTTATTTTCTTCATAGTTGTTAAGTATCTGTGAATTAGTGAGGTAACCAGTAAGCTAAAGGCGAGCGTTCATAGGCCACGGTAACATGTTCATGTTTTCCTCCGAAGTTGTTAAAAAAAGCGTCTTGAGGTCAGCAGTCTGCACCTTCTTGGTCTAAAACGTTTTTCAACTTCTTGTTATAATACGATGTCACCTGTGCTGCTTACAAGAAACTCCTTAGGAACTTACTGGTAACCTCACTCCTAGGAACACAATAACTATTGTGTTGTTATTTATTTGTGTGGGGGTCTTCTGTGAGTTGGGGGTTTTTGTTTTGATATGCCATATATCACTTGTAAACACACAGACAACATCAAACATACATAATCCTAAACCCATAAAATAGTACAGTTTCTCCCTCTATTTCTCTGCACTGACATTTTGGCCTCTAGAAATAAAACTATAAATGCGATTGAGATGCGGTTTTCACCAGAAAGTCAAACTAAATTGCATCTTTCTAATGGTATCAAAATGGAGTTAATTTGATAACCGGAAGTATTTAAAAAAGTACATTTTGTACTTCCAGGTTGTAATTACAGTCATCGGTCATTTGTATAGAACAGTAATAACAAAAGCGTAAAAGTAGTGGTGGGATTTGCGCGAAGCGCGAACTCCAGCATTTGTAAATAAATAAAATAAATGTTCATGTTCACACAAATATATATTATTATTTTACACAAATATAATATTACACAAATTGTAACATTACAATTAATATTATAATACATCATTACAAAAAAATATATATTACCTACACAAATATAACCAGAGGGAGACTTTGTACAAAAGTAGCCTGCGTGGGTACCTCTGTCTCATGGACATTTGACATGAGCTTAGTTTTGGCCATGTTTATCTTGAGAGCTACTTGGTTGGACTATTGAAGTCATTGAGCAAAGCGCTTATGTCCTCCAGGGATTCCACCTTGAGAACTATATCAATGTCGATAAATCGAAGTTGAGTGATGTATTCGCCGTTGATGTTTATACCGTATCCTTTCCAGTCCAAGAGCTTAAAGACATCTTCCAATGCTGCGGTGAAGAGTTTTGGGAATATAACGTCGCTCTGTCTTACACCTTTTTGCATTTGGATCAGTTTCGTACTCTGGTTCTGGACTCGGACACACATCGTTGCCTTACTGTATAAGCACTTAAATGCTTCAGTACTCCTCAGTCTTCTGTATAATCTGGCAGAACGTATGAGTATGTACGTAATCTACGCTGTTAAGCCCTTTCGGACTCAGGCTTGTTCGGAAAGTTGAAATTCATCAAGACTGCGTGCGAGGCGATTCATGATGTCTCTCGAAAACCGTACATCGATGCGGCTCAGAAGCCATATCGGCCAAAAGTTTTCAATCACCTTTATCTTATAACCCTTTTTGAAGAACACCATAACCGCTTTCGCTCCACGCTTTCTGTGTTTCACTGGAGTGTATGACGAAATTGAAAAGCCTCTGAAGGAGTACTAGTATCGACTTTCCATCCGCTTTCAGAAGCTCCGCCGTAATTCCGTCCTCGCCTAGTGCTTTCCCAATTTTAGGCTATTTGAGCCATACGAATCTCGTACAGACTGATGTCCGGGTTATCTTCGGTATAGTGTCGGGTCAGTTTAGCTCATGGGGTCATTACTAACATTGTTAACCAGCTGAATCTCAGTTTTCGTAGAAATAATGAATTTTGGGTTCTATTTGGGCGAGGCTTTTAGAATTTAGCGCCCATCGCATGGACAGATTCCGCGAGCTTCCTGTTGATCTCTTATGTCTTATCTTCTCTATCTTTCTCTTAGTCGCTTTTTACCTATATCAATCCATGGGTTGAGATAGGTAGTCCTATTCTTACCCTGAGGTCATGCGGTATATTTTGAATACTCCATCTGAGGTTTCGGAATGTATTCCGTTATCGTATTCCACTGCGTATACCCGAAGGTCACATTGTTTGGGTTAATCATGTTCATCTAATCTAATGGAACCACTCTCCAAACTACCTGTTCTTATCGCTCGAGATATTTGAACCCAGTAGCATATGATTTAACAGTTGCTTGTCTTTGGTTTGCCAAACTGGCATGCGCGGCACTGCAGGCTCTTAGATGTTCTAACTTCTTGCATACTACACTATTCAAAGGCCACAAGTAAATAGATATAGATGTTACTTTATTAGTTTCACATAATCATAGTATTATG
Organism: Pyralis farinalis; assembly: GCA_947507595.1. Lineage (NCBI taxonomy): Eukaryota > Metazoa > Arthropoda > Insecta > Lepidoptera > Pyralidae > Pyralis > Pyralis farinalis. The sequence continues at coordinate 20,554,854 of OX382270.1, forward strand.
TCTTTTTATACTAAGTCGGGAGGCATACGAGCATACGGCCCACCTGATGTAAAGTAGTTACCGTAGCCTATTGACGCCTGTAATATATTAAGTATCACTCGCGCGATGCCTACTCTGCTACTTAAACAGCAACTCCTTAGGAGCTTACTGGTGACCTCACTCACACGCAGGAACACAACAGCTCTCTAGAGAGTTGTTTTTCTTTCTCTCTTAAAAACATCCAGACCAAGACAAAGACACATGATCACGCACACAAATGTTTGTCCTGAGTCGGAATCGAACCCACGAGCGTCGGTGTCAAAGTCGGTGTCTTTAATATGAATCATGGATATATACATTTGTTTACACTGTGACTCATGGAAAGGTCCCTGTACTCTGTACATGCCTCAGTCGGAAACGAAGTTTTTTCGTCTAGTCTCCCCGTCGCATTTTCAGACTTTCCAAGCCAACGGCTCTCCGTTATACAATGATAACCTCGTTAACGGAGTTCTTCAACGGTTCCTGAAGACGTGTTAGTTCGTGGCTGATGGCGTAAATGTTTGAATACGATGCTTTTGGTTAGATAAAAACTTGGAAATAAATAAGTGAAATTGATTTCACTGAAGTTGATACCTATTCACATCGATGTTTTAATATTTACTGTCGTCAACTATAATGAAGCCGGTACTACTTTTTATTTCATAGCTTTTCCATAATTATTAGTAATACCGTATCTTCATCAAACGATCGATCTAGGAGGATCGAGTTAGGAGTATAAATACTATGAGAGTATAATTACTCTTTTTTAAGAGAGGTAGGGCGCATTAACGTCTGGGGAAGTACCACCACCTCACAGAAAACCGCAGCCAAATAACAACTCCCTAGAGGGTCGTTGTGTTCCTGCGTGTGAGTGAGGTTACCAGTAAGCTCCCTAGGATTTGCTTTGTAAGCAGTAGAGGAGGCAACGCGCGAGTGATACTTAATATATCTCAAGCTTAATAGGTACGGTACCCGTTATTATTAAAAAAAATATGAAAGAATGCTTAAAATATGGCGTATACAAAATAAAAAGGTTTTTTTTTCTATTTACGATATAACTAATATTAAAGTTAATAAGGTACTATTAAAATATGAAGGCGACTTCAGTATACTTTAATTTATTAAGCTCAATTCATCGAAGTCGATTTAATCATCACACAGCATATATACATAAAGTGACGAACATACATTTACTTTTTTGAAATCGGTTAAAAATGACACAGACAGATACTGGTTGAGTTTAAAATGGTACAGTAGCCTGCAACGATCGGGAAGTTAGGGATTAACATGTCTATATAACAGAGAGGTCGATGGTGTCGATGCGCGTATCATTCTAACCAAACACGCAGGTTAAGCAATATCGATCACAGCTTATCTATGGATGGGTTTATTTATTTCGAGCTCCTCCGTGCTCGGAGGGTACGTTAAGCCATCCGTCCAGCTGTTGTCGATAGATGACAGTCGTTAAACTAAGTCAGAGGGCTTCGAGCGGCTTGAAAACACTGGCCTCCGCCAAACCGCAGTTGAGCAGTATCCTTTGACTTTGATAACAATGAGTTTTCGCGTAACCACTTGTGTTGGCTTGACACTTGTTAACCATTGGCCCTGAAAACTGCATATTCCAGACAGCACGGCATGCTGGAAATTCAGTACATTACTTATATTATACACCAGTAATTAAATTTAATACTTACTTCACTAACTTAAAGTCAAAGTCAAAACCTTTTTATTCTGTAAAAATGGCTACATTTGTTTGGAATCGTCACAATTTTTTCCCCTACCGTGCAGTTCATGACTAGGTGAGCACTGATAAAAATACTGCCAAAAAACTCGGGCATCCCTCTTTTGGTATCCAAACAAATTTACATAATTTATTAATTACATTATAATTGGATCGACTCAATCCCAGGCATTTTTATCATTAATATAGTCATATACTTTATAATAGGCCTTGATACACAATTTGGCTTTAATAGTAATTTTAAATTTGTTTATTGACAATTCTCTTATATTGCTGGGAAGTTTGTTATAGAACCGTATACATTGCCCCATAAAAGAATTACTTATTTTGTGGAGACGGCTTGGATGTAACACAAGATTATGCTTATATCTAGTATTTATGTTATGAGTATCACTCTTTTTACAAAATGAGTCTATATTTTTATGGACATACAAAAGATATTCATAGATATATTGCGATGCGACTGTTAGAATATTTATTTCTTCGATTTTTTCTCTAAGGCTCTCCCGGGGTCCAAGTTTGTAGATAGCTCTTATGGCTCTCTTTTGCAATAAAAAGATGGTGTTAATGTCCGCGGAGTTACTCCAAAGAAGAATTCCGTATGACATAATACTATGAAAGTAGCTGAAATAAACTATTCTAGCCGTATCAACATCAGTGAGCCGTCTAATAGTTTTCACTGCATAGGCTGCAGAACTTAGTTTTCCTGGTCATTTTTCAATTTGTGGGCCCCATTGTAGTTTGGAGTCAATTGTTATACCCAAAAACACAGTTGTCTCCACATGGGCTAAATTAGTTCCATTAACATGTACATTGGTACTCACCTGTCTTACATTAGGTGTTGAGAACTTAATTACTTTAGTCTTTTTATCATTTCAAAGCAGATTATTAACATTAAACCAATGCATAACTTTAGAGAGAGCATCGTTAACTTCGTCATAATTACCTAACTGTCTATTAATTTTGAATGTCAAAGAGGTATCATCCGCAAACAATACAATCTCATGTTTATCCTTTACATAATAAGGTAAGTCATTTATATATACTAAAAATAAGAATGGATACCCCTGTGGGACTCCCATAACTACAGGGGACCCCGAAGATCTGTTACCATTAACATCGTCCTTCTGCATCCTATTGCCCAGATAAGAAGACATAAGTTCGAGAGCCTTGTTCCTGATACCGTAGTGGTGTAATGTTCTGACAAGAGTTTCATGGTGCACGCAGTCAAACGCTTTACACAGAACACAGAAAATTCCCAAGGCATCTTACGAACCTTCCCATGCCGCGAATATACTTTTAAGCAAAAGAATTCCTGCGTCTATAGTTGAACAACCTCTCGTAAATCCGAACTATCTCCTATGAAGCAAATTATGTGTATTAAAATGTCTGAGCAACTGGCTAAGCATTAGTTTTTCAAAAATTTTACTGAGAATGGGCAGTATAAAAACAGGTCGAAAATTCGAAGGGTCCGAACTATCACCAGATTTAAATAATGGAATGATTTTACTATGTTTCATCAAGTCAGGAAATACACCAGATGCCACACAACAATTGAAAATTGTAGCTAAATGTGGAGCGACTGAAATAAAAATAGAAGATATGGTTTTGACAGATGGGTCTATCTGTCAAAATGTTTGATCTTTAGTGTTTTTCATATTTATTGATTTAAAAGCGTTCAAAACATCTTTTGGGCTTACAGCTGAAAATTCAAATATTGTGTCGCATTCTACAACGCTCTGCAATGCAATTCTGTAAGAGCAAATATCCTTACAACCTCGGAAACATCGGCTGTCATAGCCTTGAACACAAAAATGCAATTCCTTAGTGTCGCTTTTCATGGTTGTGCGACACTAGCGCCGCAAGGCTGTGTACGGCGTGACATGGTATCACGGATTTGACGTTTCTTGTATGCAATTGGAATTCTACAAGGCAAACAGCTTCGCGTACGCTTACAGCCTCAGCCTACGCCTTGATTTTTAATGTCAAAAACAAAAGCTTCTATTTAGTATCTATCGGCAAGGATTTTCTTTCAATATTGTGAAATTTTAGGTGCTAAATTCGGATTTTATTATAAATATGTAAGTATTGTCATTTTATTTATGTGGTGAATCAAAAAATCTTTACTTAACTAGAACTAATGATAAAATCATGATAATATTGTTAATTTTCCTTCACAATATTTTATTGTTGCAGGTCTGCTAGAGTCTTATGTTCAGCTGGAAGAAGCTAAAAGACAAGAACAAAAAGCTAAAAGACATCTAAGTCGAAGAATACGCGATCTAGGTCTTATAAAAACTGACAGGGACTACATATACGCGTATAGACTCAGTAGAGACTTGATAGACACTTTACAAGATGAACTTGTACCATTAATGCCTGAACCAATAAGGCGACGTGGGCTCAGTCATCGCATAAAGGTACCTATTGTAATAGTCATTGAATGATTATGTAAAGCTTTTAATGAACATTATAATGTAACATATAAAATAAAATATATTAACACTATTAGTATTATAATACTATGCTAATAAATCAGTATTATAATAGTATACAAATATTAACAGTATGTAATGAAGTATATTTCTATTTTTCAGATACTATGTACTCTATCGTTTTTAGCGACTGGAAGTTATCAAAATATAGTTGGCAAATCAGTCTATAATTATGTGTCACAGCCTTCTGCATGCCGAGCCATCCGAACAGTTGTGAATGCGTTAAATCACCCCATTAAGAAACACATAAGGTTTCCACAAAATACCTATATTATTATATTGTCCTTTTTTGGTAACATCTGTAGAATAGGTAGCTATATGTGATAGGTTTTATGTTATCATTATATTATGTTTATTTTAACCTAAGGCATTCTTTATATTTGTTTTAAATATACTTCAATTATTTTGAAAAAGGATTTTTATTTTTACTACACAAATTACAACTTGCATGAAATTTTCGCGAGATCTGCAGCAGCACTCAACTAGGCAGAGGTTTGTATTTTACAAGAATGCTATTTGTATTTGTTATAGACCTATGTATGTATATCTTCACTTGCGGGGTAGACAGATAGAACCGAGTGCCATAAGACGCGATCCTTACATACTTCACTCGCTTCTCTAACATTCATAGCTCTTTCGTAATGTTTCATTTGTGATAAACAATATAAAATGTAACAGGTATATATATATAATTATAATATGACAATAAAAATCTCACGAAGATTAGGTGTGTAGTTATAGATAGGTAAGAAGACAATAAAAACAACATGTGATTAAATTGCTTTAATTTTTGTTTATTCTTTTTTCGATTATGTACAATGTTAAAAAGTTATAAAGAGAGGGCGCATCAAAGCAGCCCGTCTGGGGAAGTACCTCCACCTTAACAGTTTTAATACTAATAGAATGAATGCAGAATGAAATACACTAGTAGGGGTTTTATTGGATATTTTAAAATCATACTTTATGTTCAGATAAAAGTCTTCAAAAATATATATTTTTTTGTATTAAAATTATATCAGTCTTATTTAGTTACACATTGTCAATAATTGAAATTCAACCATTACATGAAGAATGCACCAACCAACGAGCATTTCTTGTTTTACACAATGTCAGGAAGCCTACAAGTATACCTGCTGCTAATACAGCAACTCTATAGGACCTTACTGGTAACTTCGCTCACAACTGCAGCACAACAATTCTCCAGATTTATTTTAAGAGAGGTGGGGTGCATCAAAGCAGCGGTTCGGGGAAAGTACCTCCACTTCACAGAGGACCGCAGCCAAATAACAACTCTCTACATGGTTGTTGTGTTCCTGAGTATGAGGTCACCAGTAAGCTCCTAAGGAGTTGCTGTGTTAGCAGCAGAGGTAGCATCACGCGAGTGATACATAAACAAGCATTCATAGGCTACAGTAACCGCTTCACATCAGATAGGTCACATGCTTGTATGGCTCCAGACATTGTATAAAAAAATATATATTTGTAGCCATTACTATAGGGACATAAACCCTGTAATGACCCAGTAAAAATAAAACTAAATCAAAAAATAAAACTAAATAAAAAACACTAAATCAAAAACAAAACAACATTTTTAACCTTATAATAATTATTAAAACTTATGTTTGAAAGGGGTATACGCATATCTACAGGATCGACACAAGTAATGCCATTAGTGTTGCAAGCCTCATGAGCCATAATAATTACTTAATATCATGCAGATCATATACTTGTTTTCTCTTGTGATTTGTGTCATTCGTTTAAATAAAAAGATTTATATTTGTTGTCTGGCTTCAATTATTTGCTGTGCCATGTCGTTAGTCTACTTAAAAATTCCGCCATCATGAGGTGTCCTTGCGCAAACGTTTCCAAGGACTTGGCCAATTGCTGCTCTACGTCGACTCGTCGCTCTTCAATTGCAATAAATCGCTCAGTTAAATTGGCCATCTCAGAGCGACGCTGCGACGGAGGGGATCGTCGCAGGGGACGGCGGCGCCGCGCTGCTGATACTCCTGGAGCGGCTCGGGGAGACACGAGGAAGTCGCGGTGTCTCTGCGAGGAGTGAGTGGCAGCACCCTGTCTCTGCGATGACTGCAAGGAGCGCCTGCGCGGACTTGGTGTCGTCGTCAATATGCGTCGTCTTGCACCTCCATCGGCCCTTGGTCTGACTGCAACCGCAAAAGTTATAAACTCAGAATCCAATATGGTATAAAATTTGTGTACTTTTTGCTAATTGATGCACACATACTTAACACTATTGTGGATTTCAAGCTAATAAATATTAAAAGTATGACAGCTTGTCCTTGATCTCAATACAAGAAGTATTAGTGATTGCACTTATTTACAGGTAGCCACTCCTGCCGTTGCAGAAGCTACCTGGTGATTCATTCGTATGTACATTCATATTATTTACTATCATTACCTGGTGGACTCGTACGGACGGTTCTTTCTTCTGGAGATCTGTTATTTTCACTTAGTGTAATCTGAAATTTAAGAAACAATTTAAGCTTCATTATTGACTCTCATAATTTTGACTATATCTATCCATCTACAGATCTAGATGCTACTCTGAAGCCTGAGAAAACTTCATCTATACATCCACTTAGTGTCACCTCATATACTTGTGACTCTTTATTACAGAATAAAATACTGTGTGTCGATCCCAGCACCTGTCCTCTGTCTAGCAGTCTCTGCCATGTTTAGCCTTTCGTTTGACAGCTGCTTTTTTGTCTTTCCAATACTACACAAGTAACAAAAAAGGCTCTACACAGTATACCTACTGATTTAGATAAGATAGATTAAAATAAAGTATAAAAAGTTGTACCTTAGACCACAGCTTCCAATCCTTGATACAGCCATTTCCTTGGCTATTCAATGATATGCTGGATATATCTTCCCAAGCATATCGCGTACGGGTCCTGGCATTTGCTGTTCGGGCATGGCCAGTGACACGATCGGGTCTTGTCTACATTATTTCCACCAATCTTTCTAGCTGTGCTAGTGACGGACCTGCATTACGACTCACTAAAACCAATAATGAATGCGAATTGATTTTATGTAATACAACATATTATTTAACTACTGTTTGCTATCAACGATGCCTAAGCAGATTTTAATTGTGTACTTACTTATTAAATTTCAGGCACTGTTTGTAAGTAATACAAGTATTTGCTGATGCTAAGCCTTTATGAAAAGGCTGACGCTCGCTACAATTAAATATTCTTAAAAATACAAAATATCTGACAAAAATATATTAAATTTGAAACCAGATTGTTTACAAACAAAACATTTCGATTTTGAACGGCGGGGGAACATGTGACAGTGACGTTTAGCGTGATCGTCTCATCAATTATTATCTATACTTATAATTCGTTTCGTGTATTTTTACATTTTTATTTACTTATTATGTATTCAATTAATTATTGTACGTCTCATAGACGGAAATGTTTTCTTATTTTAATTCCTAATATAAAGAATTAAGAGAAAAAATCATAGTCGAAAATTTGTCGATTATGCCAATAGAAATACGTCTCTGCACTAGCATAGCTTTGACAACAACCTTGCAGCCTCGTAGCTGTGACATCGACCGTGACATAAATTTGCTTATAGAATACCAAATAAAAAGCCGTGATCGCAGCGGACGATGTCAAAGCTGTGACATCTGTGATTACAGCGCTGCACACAGCCATTACTAGTTGCTTAGAGAATTGCATTGCTGTTTGAGAACCAGTTCAGCAGCTATAGAAGAAGACCTAAGATTTCTCGTAGTAATAAGAGGAATGTTAGAAAAATATTTTTCAAACTCAGTCGCAATTTCTACATCATTTTTGATATTTATATCATTTATCTTTAACTGAAAGTCTCGACTACGTACTTTCGCTCTACCCGTCTCATTATTTATCATATTCCAAACAGATTTAATAATATTTGTTGAACCATTAATTTTATTTCTTAAATATATAGACTTAGCATTGGAACAGGCTCGTTTAAATATTTTAGCATAATTTTTTACAAGTTCTTAAAACGGGAAATAAATATTTGAACCGTCAATTAACATTTTCCTGGCTTTTTTATTTCAAATGAATGCGATTAAGTACTAATCACTCAGAAAACTTCAAAACTGAATTTTAATACATTATGTTAAGCAAACAGACGGATATATATATATCATGGAGATACTTACAGTACATCAGCATGTCGATGATGCGAATCGATATAACTATCTCCTATCAAAAATAGCTCAACGCGCCCAAAGAAATCTCATTTCTAAATTCGAAAATATGTTTGATTGTTGATATCACAATAAAGTCTAAATGTCAAAACTCACAGGAGCGAGGAGAGATGGAAATCAGCAGCGATCTGGGACGGAATTTTTATAACATTCCTGTTACAAAAATCCTCCTACTGCGGGTTTTGGCTTCAAGAAGTCACTTCTTTGAATACGCCACAGGTAACATATAGTATTTACTATTACTAGATGTATTTAGAGAATTCTAGACGCTATTGCCATAATGTCTTACAAATTTTATTTTTGTTTTTTATACAACGTCGGGAGTCATACGAGCATACGGCCTACCTGATGAAGCGATTACCGTAGTCTATGAACGCTTGTAATACAATACTTATCACTCACGCGATGCCTCCTCTGCTGCTAACACAACGACTCCTTAGGAGCTTACTGGTAACCTCACTCACACGCAGGAACACGACAACGCTCTAGGGAGTTGTTATTTGGCTGCAGTTTTCTGTGAGGTGGAGGCTCTTCCCCCGCGCCCTACCTCTCTTAAAACATGTAGACCAAGACAACCAGACACACAAATGTTTATCTTGTGTGGGATTCTAACCCACGAGCGTTGGTGTCAAAGTCGCGTGATTCACGACTGCGCCACCGAGTTCATCGAAAAAATACAGCTTACTTCTTGTTTATAGTTTTTCTTTCTATTAAAATATATATTTTTTAGTATAAACGTTGATTCACGAATACATAAAAGTATTTTGAACACACACTTCTACATAATTCATTCAGTAAATAAAAAGTTGAGCAAAAGGGAGAAAGGGACCTTTTCATGGATACTTGTTTAAGAAAAAGGTATGGGTATAAAAGGCTCCCGAACTTTTCTTTGTGTAAGTCGTTAATGGTTCTTTCTCTGTCGAAAGTAAAAGTTAAAATCGGATTTTCCCTCACTTAAAGATTTTTCTTGCAAGCTGACCAAAATTATATTCCTACTTATTTTTTTGTTTTTATAAAGTCTTTAGATTATGTAAAAAGCTTTAACTTAAGAGCAAAATAAAGTGAAACTTCGTGATGTTTGTCTGCATTGATAAGTGTACACAGAGTTTGTTGTTGTAAGAGAAACAAACTTATCTCTTATTTATATTTAACTTATCTCTATATTTCCACTCAATCATGTGATTGAGCGTATAAGGATAAATTCATCATAGCATAGTATGGCAAGAGTACAAGATATCTTCTACTTCTGTGCGAGTGACAACTCCTGGGGCGGATTGATAAGTGCTACTAATGCGTCGTTAGTAAAGCAAGCCTCGAAGGTTCGATTCTCGTACAGGACAAACTTTTGTGTGCATGAACATATCAGTTTGTCTTGATCTTGGGGTTTTTAAGAGAGATAGGGCATATCGAAGTAGCACATCAGGGGAAGTACCTCTACCCTAGAGAAAACCGCAGTCAAATAACAACTCTCTGAAGGGTTGCCGTGTGAGTGAGTGAGGTTACAAGTAAGCTCCTAAGGAGTTGCTGTGCTAGCAGCAGAGGTGGCAGCGCGCAAGCGATACTTACAGTAGGACACATCAAAGTAGGCAATCTGCGGAAGTACCTCCACCTCCCAGAAAATCGCAGCCAAATAATAACTCCCAGGAGGATTGCGAGTAGGACGGGTTACCTGTAAGCTCCTAAGGAGGTAGTAGTAGCGATGGCAATCATTATGAATTGTTTTCGCCTTAGATGGTAGGTCTACTGATCAGAATAGGTGATTGCTTGACTAATAGAGTACATTTTTTTATACAACGTCGGCGTATAAGCGTACGGCCCACCTGATGTTAAATGGTTACCGTAGCCTATGGACGCTTGTAGCACATTATGTATCGCTAGCGCGCTACCACCTCTGCCACCGCATCACTCACTTACTCACACGACAGCCCTTCAGGGAGTTGTTATTTGGATGTTATTTGCTGTGAGGTGGACATCTCATACTGCCCCAGACAAACTGCTTTGATGTGCTCTACCTCTCTTAAAAACATCAAGATCAAGAAAAACAGACATATTTATGCACTCAAATATTTGTCCTGTGTGGGAATCGAACCCACGTGCTCATCAAAAATGAATGCCCAATGGCTAACTTAAGACAAGGGTATATTTAAAAATTGTGCGAGTACGACTCGCACTCCGTAAAAAATATTTTCCCAAATTATTCTCGAATTTTTTTTTTGTGTGGTGTAACTACAAATTTTTTCCTTAACATGTGCTACATGACATTGCTTCTTACCACATTTCATGTTGCTAGGTCAACGGGAAGTACCCTATAGGATTTAATCCCTTGCAAGTGTCGAAATATGCGCATAAATTAGGCATATACGGCCGTATCGTTTGATTGCGTTGACTTAGAAGTTTGATTTTTTCACCGCTCGAAGGGATTGATCTGAGTATTTGTATTAATTTCAGCTTGATAGCTCCACCCGTCCCAGAGAAAAAGGGTCTTGAATGACGGACAGATAGACAGAAAGACGGACAATAAAGTGATCTTACAAGGGTTCCGTTTTTCCTTTTGAGATACAGCACCCTAAAAATGCTTAAAATATGGCTGTAAACTGACCTCTAAAAACCCTATTGTACAATACAATAGGTATTTTTAATTTCTTGCCATTTGATTGAACTCTATCATGTCACAGTCTCGCATTCACCGAGAAGTCTCGAAAGCGTCGTTCTCGAAACTGTTTGTTTGTCTTGTCTGTTTGTTTGAGTCGTACCAACTGTGAGCATAAAGCAGATATTCGGAACGTACGCTCGCGCACAAAAGCCGGGTGGTCTTTATCATATTCAATGTAAACAAGCTGCACAAACACTATACTATATTATAATACAAAAGTCAACAGACTCCGGTACTAAAACAACATGATTTCTCACTGAGGAGTTAATTGCTTGATAAAATGTTTTCTACCACTTTCCTTATGTATGTTTTTAATAGTTCATAAAACATGAAACCATTAAACTTTGTGTTATAAACAGGAAGTCGATTCAAAGTTACATTGACCTTTTCATGGAAAAGGGATCGATTGTTGTTGAAGGAAAATAATGTGTAGTAAAGTTTTTAGTTTTTTTTTTGTACAACGTTGGGAGGCACATAAGCATACGTACCACCTGATGTAAAGCGGTTACCGTGGCCTATGAACACTTGTTATGTTACTAGGTAAAAGAAAAGGGAGTACTAAAAAGAGTTACAAATTTATTTTATTATTATTTACAGTAAATTATATACATGTATATAAAAAAAGGTTAACTAAAAGTTCGGCTAATGAAGGTCTTTAAGAACTCGCGATTTTTAAAATTGTCTAACTCAAATATCATTGCTTGTATCACTGGTGAATGCACTAAGTGGTCGCCGGGTAGGTGGACCGACGACTGAAGACGGCATGTCAACGTACCAGCGAGCACGTAGATCCCGATGTAGAAGTTGGAGGAATCGGTGGGGACCGCCTTGCAGTCCAATACCGCAGCGGTATCAGTTGCCAACCGTAGTCCACAGCAGGGGCTGGAGGTATTTAAATATATTTGGTTAATTAAGTGTCCGGAGATTCACGGGTTCGGAAAAGAGAGAAATATGCCGATGGTTCACCGCGTAGCCAACACAGCAGGGGCTGGTAGTCTCAGACTCGGTGCACAGTATGTTTTCTTATCGAATCCCCCTCCAGACTGCCTCGTTTTCTCGGTTAAGTCTAAAATCTTAAATTAAAAAAAAATAATTTTCAAATAAATTAAATTTGACAATTTACCTATCATAGAGTTAACAGAGACAATCAAAGAAAAGATTAAATATAACATATTATTCAAAAAAGGATTAATATTACACACTTGTAATACATTAAGTATCACTTGCGCAATGTCACGTCTGATGCTAGCACAGTAAATCCTTAGGAGCTTACTGGATCTCACTCATACGCAGGAACACAACAACCCCGCAGAGAGTTGTTATTTGGCTGTGGTCTTCTGTGAAGTGGAGGTACTTGGATGCGCCCTACCTCTCTTAAAAACACCCAAACCGGGACAAACAGACATATTCATGCAGACAAATGTTTGTCCTGTGTGGGACTCGAACCAACGAGCGTCGGTGACAAAGTCGCGTTATTAACCGCTGCGCCACCGAGCTCGTCATACGCATGACCTAACGTAAGAATATATAATAGTCTGATTTTCCCGCTTGGTTGTCTAACGACAGTCGCTTCATGTAAAAATCAGTATCTTCGCCAAGTGAAGTAAACAATATTACTGAAGTTATAAGGTTCTATGGACATAAATATAAATATTTGTTCTTGTGTCTGTCGTGTGATGTTAGTAACTATAATAAGCTTAAATTCGACAACTATTCGATTACCATATATTTAAATGTGTAATCAAGGTTTTGAAAATGAATAAATCCGAAATGAAAGGGGATGGTTTGATCGAATTTTCCCACTTAGCTAAATTCGTGGGCTAAAATTAGCTAAAATCTTCCTGTAGACTAGGTTTTCTACCGCTTTGTAGATCTTGTGGAAGCACTTTCCATGCAAATGGACCTCTTGGACATATTGTCATGAAGTCATGATATAGGATTGCTGGTGTCTGAGGATTGTTTAGCATATGTGCGGTTGGATGACAGATTGTCGTTATGGTTTGATTTGTTAATTGGTGTCAAGTAGAGTTTCGTACTGTATAAATTAATCCTTAAGCTTGATAGTAGACTTCGCTAATTTTAAGGGATTAGGAAACGGGATAACGCTCGGTAGAGGAAGATCTGTAATTTCACAAACATGTACAATACTAAGAAATGTGGATTTATATATTTTTAATACGTCGGATGACAAACAACCATACGACTGGCCTTAGATTAAACGGTTCTCGTCTCATATCACACTTGCTGGACAGCAACGAACGAACGACGAAAAGTTTTCGTATTCCCCCAACTGCTAACGTAACTTAATTTCACGTTATATGTCTTTTACATACTGTGTCTGGAGGCAAACAAGCACAGTTACTCAGCCTGTCGTATATAAAATATGTATGTAATATGTTATCACTCGCATGTTGTCACCCTGAATGTTAACAGAGCAACTCCTCACTACCATACTACTAAATTCACTCACTAATTCCCCAAGCGGGAGGCAAAATAAAGAGGTTGGGTTAGTTGTTTATTACACAGCGCTGGGCCTTCTCTTTTGTCTGAATTGCTACTTGACAGGTGCGCCACATGCTGGTGATGTGGCTTTAGGTTTTTAATTAACATTTTCAAAATTATGGGGAAAAAAATCGCATAACTTTAGCAAACAGCTATACAAAGTAAATTGTTATGATATCAATACTTATAAGAGTCGCTAGCAATACTTTGCGTTACTTTATGAAATTTATGAATTTTTTGTAATATATTAGTAAATTGTATAATATATAATATTTCTCGCCCATGTATGTTATCGTGTCAATAGCTCTAGGTTGACTGGAAGAGATCTCTTTTAGGGATAAGTACGCCTTTGTAACACTAGATTTAATTCTATTGTACTTTATTTTTAATTTATCGTACAATAAAGATATTACAACAGTAACAACAACAACTTTGTAGATAGCAATACTTGATTGATGATTTCGTCACGTCGTTAGTAGTTATATTTGGTGTAATCATTGAGATTATGTACTAGGTAGTATTATATTATATTACCTCAGTGGGTGTAATTAATGAATTGATCTGTACTAAATATGTTTTGTTAGACAATCACAAATATTATAAATCCGAAAACACAAATTTAGTGGTACATGCCAGGATTTGAACAACAAGGCCATCACTGCTCAATACTGTATCTCACAAAGTCTAAATAAATATAATGAACTGTAAATCTTAGATTTGATAGAACACAGGCAAACTCATGCGTCAATTGGCTACGGTAACTGCTTAACAGGTAGATTGTATTAGTGCCTTAGTAGCGTAAAGGAATCGTTGTCACCATAACTTTAACTGAAAAACATCTGTTGGTACTTCTTGCGTTGCTGTCACTTCTGGCAGCTATGTGGTCTATCCAATGCTGTTTCAAACTGTGATTATAAGTGGATGTAATACTGATAGTTCAGTAGATAAGGAATCAGCCTGTTAACTGACAGTTCCTGATTCAAATCCTGCCGGGGGTATGTACCGCTAAATTCTTTGATTTTTGGATTTATGCACATATTTGTAATTCAGCACCGGGTCATGTGTTGACAGGGCAGTATGCTGAGATGGGATCTATTTGGGTGCCACACAGCACTTTTGTTGTATCATTATCTAATGTGAATTGTTCATATGTGTATAGTGTTTGTGTTACGTCGAAATAAACCTTTTCTTTCTTTCTTTCTAATTATCACTTGCTCGGCGGTGAAGGAAAACATCGCGAGGAAACCCTCACGTCCAAGAAATTATATTATTAAAGACGTGTGACTTAATATAAGAAGGCAGTCTCTCCATGTCAAAATAGATGTTTTAGCCATATCCTTAGGTTTAGTAGCGGATACCGACACTCCTAACGGATTAGGAAACAGGATAATGTTAGGAATAAGTTATAAGTGACTCATCGAATCAGAAAAAGTTCCGAACACAACTCATACTGAACCTAAATTCTTATTTGATTATTAATGCCTACATTTATTATATAGGCCGTCGGGAGGCATATAAGCTTACGGTCCATCTGATATAAAGCGGTTACCATAACACTATGAACTCTTGTAATACATTAAGTATCACTCACGCTATACTAACTCTGCTTCTAACACAGTAACTCCTTAGGAGCTTACTTGTGACCTCACTCACATACAGCAATGCGGTTTTATGTGAGTTGGAGGTACTTTCCCAGACGTGTTGCTTTTTGATGCACCATACCTCTTTTAAAAATACTTAGACCAAGACAAACAGACACGTACATGCATACGAATGTTTGTCCTGTGAGCGAATCGAACCCAGGAGCGTCGGTGACAAAGTTACGTTCGTAACCGTTGCCCCAGCGAGATCGTCTTATCTATACATCTATACAGATAAATAAAATTGGAGTGTCTGTTTGTAATATTAAAATAACCGTTTTTTACTAAATGCATATGGATGTGGTACATATACCAAAATATTTTTTTTTACAATTTTTGTCTGTCTGTCTGTCTGTTTGTTCCGGCTAATCTATGAAACGGCTGGACCGATTTTAATGGAATTTCACTGGCAGATAGCTGATGTAATAAGGAGTAACTAAGACTACTTTAATTTTAGAAATTTTATTAATATAAATAAATAATAAAAAAATAACTATCCCGCGCGTACGAAGTTCATAATACACATCTATTATTATTTTGCTGTTCGCTATTTTACTCTGTTAAATGATCGTAAACTTGGCGAACTGAACAATAACTTTTTTGTTAAATTTCACGTGGACGAAATCGCGGGCACAGCTAGTCACGTATATTATAACACCCAAAAAGTATTTATTATACAATTACATAGTTTACACACGATAGAAAGTAGGTCTATGAAGTCTTTGAAGTGGTAAAAGCGGCTAACATCGAGCAATCAAACGATTGCGCTCGTCAAACCAAACAAACCAAATACTCAACGTATATAAACATTTGCGGACGGGCCCACATTTGGTTATTTTACATGTACTCGGCGTGTAATGGCGCATGAGAGCCCAGTTTACTGTTTTACGTACACACAGAAATACAGACGATTGTTAAGCAACCATCTCTAGTGTTTGTATATCGGTACTTTGGTAGTCAGCAAATATTGTATATAATAATAATTTTACTCACATCGCCAACAGGTATCTGAATGTTCTTGACGGTGGTAAGAGGATAGATAGAGCCTTAAGGGACTCCAGCATTGATGTAGGTAGATGAATATATCGGAACAGTTGCTTTTATATTGGACAAGGAGCTGTCAACCCATTTGCAAAAACCGTTGAAGACTCTCTATCGATGATGAAGAGGTTAAGAGATGTAGAGCTCATCACACAGCGCATTATGCACAGAAAACAGTAGAAAAATATTGACTCCCTAGCGGGTTGTTGTATTTGTGAAAGTGAGTAAGATTACCGGCAAACATCTGGCGAGTTAGAGAGAGAGGAACGATACCACCACATTCATCAGTTGGGTCGTATGATTGTATGCCTGCCGATATGTTGTATAGGTACATAAATAAATTGTTGTTGAAATATATTTAAACGAAACATATGTTACCTTACGTTTTATATCAATCATTCAATCGACAAATTTATTTCATGTCCCATTTCATAGAGATTTTGTATGAATACACATTTGCAATAAGGACGACAGTTATAAATAAATACAAATAATTGATATGGCAGTGACTACCAGTGGATAAAGTACCGGCTTATTGACCAATTCGAATCCTGGCATCTACCACGAAATTCGTGTTTTCGAATTTGTGTACATATTTGTAATTATTACTTGTTCGACTGTGAGGGAAAATATCGTGAGGAAACCCGCACGTCCAATAAATTATCTTTCGATAGGCTGATTTTCCCTCCGAGTTGTGAGGTTTGATAGAAGTCAGTACAGTATATAGTATGCAAAGAAATTAGAAGAATAATGACGTTGGAAACAGAGGAGAGCCTTTCAGCGTTGACGTCGACGCTATTAAAGTATCTGCTAGTAAAGTATCTATCTCAGTTTATACATTTGCTACATTTTGTAGATCTGCGGGCCGTCAGCGGTCTGTCGTTTTGCCGGATCTCCTTGAAAGCTGAACCAGCCTATCGCGCCTAGTAGCAGTTCGACATCTGCCTATTCGTGCAGTCTACACAATGGGTCTTTATGAGCTTTGGTGGCATTCGTACATGAACACAACAATCCTCCAAGAGTTGTTATCTGGCAGACTTTTACAATGTCTGTATTTTTAGGTTGTTCTAAACAGAGCACTGACATTGAACATGTAAATATATGTAAGTAATTTTAGATTTCTGAATAGTGGTCTGTGCGATTACAAAGGACCGCTTCTTAAACAAATTATTTAATCAAACAATTAATGAAAGAGAAATAAAGTTATTGATAAACAGTCTGATCTGAATAAGTGGAATATAGGTTATATTCCATGTATTTTAGCGAAGCCATGTTCGGATACAGCGAAGAAAATATGCCTCCTAGCAGACTTTCTTTTTATTTTGTAAATAATTAAAATTAGGTTACGATAAGGCTGCCATGTTTATAAAAACCTAAGTCTTAAAAAAGAAAACCACAACGAGTGTGCTTTAGACCACACGACAGAAGTAAAACTTCTTTAGCTCCATAGTGTAATACAGACAATAGGTCTGCACTGTGTCTTAGATATACGAAACTTGACTCGCTATGAGAGAAAGAAAATGTGTGCTCGCACCTCTCTCTTGCCCCTACAGTAATATACGAAACGTAACTTTCTCTCTTTCTATCTTCACTAACTTATATCTCCCTCTCAATCACAATCTCGTCAATCTCAACTTCCGTTCGCCTCGCCCTATCACACTTTTCGTAATGCTCTCGTCACGCATTCACCAGCTTACTCCCCAAGTCAAGCGTGCGTAAAGAAGTTTATTTCAAAAAAATCAAGCAATCCCCATTAATGTCTTTTGACGTTCCCCACATAATAAATAACTCCGTATTCGAATTCATATAGACACACGAATAGAACACAACTGTAATAAGTGTTCTTCGCGGCTGTTGATCACAGATTTTTTTGTAACGGATTTGTTGTAACACATAGACATATCCGTTATTTCTTTAGTACGGCGTTTATTTTGGTTTGGACAATTCTACAAGCAATTAATGTACATCTGTCATGGTAATAAATTGTTATTTTGACTTATTCACTCATTGATTGCGGAATTTGTGTTGCAACTGACGTAAAATCGATATTACTAGTATGTTACAGCAATAAAATTATTACTTTGTTCGTAATCTTTTCCCCTGTGGATCTTGACCGTTTACTTTGCCATTTTAATACAACGTTGCATTAGAATAAGGAAGTATTTCTTGTATTAGCTACACTGGGCCATAGCAATACTGTGTCTTCCGTAGCTATTTATAAATTTTGTTCTTCATCCTACTAATATTATAAATGCGAAAGTTTGTATGTATGGATGTTTGTTGCTCTTTCACGCTTAAACGGCTAAACGGATTTGAATGAAATTTGGTACGTAGATAGATTATGATCTGGATTAACACATAGGCTACGTTATTTGACTCCACGCGGGCGGAGCCGCGGGCAGCAGCTAGTGTATTATACTTTTTCTTACTTTTTTTTTTTTGCTATGCTTCTAATGCACAGATTGTATTGTTGAATAGCCTATAATTTACCTCAAAAATTGGGCTATCAAATTTACAAAGATTTTTTCATATCCGACCGTTAGTTACAAAGATTAGCGTGTTCAAATAAATAATAGTCTTCTGCTTTATATATTAGTATGTTGACATTTCCAATTTATGTATCAGTTATCTACCGGACACGTACGAGTTAGTTACGAGTGTAAGGTAATACATAAATAAATGCATAGAATGCCATTTCCACGAATTTGGAAATCTCTTTCAAAATATAACGTTACATTGCAATTATTTTTTTTAACCTCTCATTATTTCCCTCGACATGACAGGCGCTAAGAGCGCATTTACTTTTAAATGCATCGCCAACAGGCGTTGGAAATTATCTCCTTGTTATTTAAGACGAGAATAATATTAAAAGCCTATGATCAGCTCGCACCGCGAACACAATAAGGGGCAAGTACCACAGGGGGCTGTCGGAGCCACAGAAATGGCGCCCCGCCGCGAAAACCTGCTCGCCGATAACTCTTTAAGCAACTTAAGCATCACCGTTATATATAAAAGATGATGTATTAACTCATTAAAATTCAAACCCGTTTATAAGTTAAAGGTTAAACGGGTCGTATAAAATGTACTTACTTTCGTTGCCCGCTGAGATGTTGAGTTGAAATTTAAATTGAGTATCGTAGTTGAATTGCGAGGTTTAACGTATTAAAATGTTTGTCCTTTGTAATTGTTAATCGCGGACATGCTGTTTCCAGCTGTATTGACCTTACAGCTAGAATCAGTATGTTCTAGTATGCTTACCTTTAACGAGCTCGGTGGCTCAGTCGTGAATGACGCGACTTTGACACCAACGCTCGTGGGTTCGATTCCCACACAAGGCAAACATTTGTGTGCATGAACATGTCTGTTTGTCTTGGTCTGGATGTTTTAAGAGAGGTAGGGCGCATCAAAGCAAGTATGGGGAAGTACCTCCACCTCACAGAAAACCGCAGCCAAATAACAGCTCCCTAGAGGGTTGTTGTGTTCCTGCGTGTGAGTGAGGTCACCAGTAAGCTCCCAAGGAGTTGCTGTGTAAGCAACAGAGGTGGCATCGCGCGAGTGATACTTAATATATCGCAAGCGTTAATAGGCTACGGTACCCGCTTTACATCAGGTGGGCCGTATGCTTGTATGGCTCCCGACGTAGAATAAAAAAAAGACCGCAAGAAATAATAAAATGACTTTTATACTACAATTCTTTAAGATTAAAAGAAATATAATTTATCTATCAATATCTCCACGCCAGCTTGCTTGCGTGATAGGCAGAGACAAACGAACGCCACAAGACGTTCTCTTTACAGACCTGACCCCTTTCTTTAACACACATTTCCATGCACGCTCGGTTTCTGGAACCTCTGATAGAACAAGCCTTGGCTGTCCACGGCTCCTACATCCTTCCATTTTTGCATTGTATCGTCATTATTGCCTCCTGCATTCTTTCTACTGGCCCAAACCAATGACGCATAATTTTTCTTTTATTAACACGGATACTCTCTTTTAGAGTCAATTTCCTTTTTTTATATATTTACTACGAACGCGGTCTGCAAGCCTCATAGATATATACCTTAAGTTAAAATAAAATCATCTAGTTATTTATGCTAAAACTCGGCGAGAGCACTGCAAAGAAATGCAGTACTTATGCCATATTTTAGCGTCGTAACAGCTTCTTAGTTCACAAATGTTCTTTGCTCATTAAAGTTTGCAATTCCAGTGTCTCAAGTCGGATAATAACTGTAAATAATCTAATTAATTCTATCATAATCTTGATGTTAATGCATGCAATTCTCTGTTATTAAGATAAATATAGTATCTCTATTATGAAGCTGCATTAAGTTTTAATGATGATTTATGTACAATGCTAGGTTTGATAGTGATTAGTTTGATAAAAATAATATTTAACGTCCGATAATCAAAAATTACGGTTAGAGGTCCAAAAGCGTAGCCAAGCCAGTCAAAATTATACATTGACGAATGAGGCAGCGTAACTCGCGTTTCCGACAGATTAACTTATTCGCAGGTCCTGGAAGAGCCAGCCGCGTTTGGATAGCATAAGAGGAGCAAAATTACCGTGGTCCAACAACAGCTAACAAGTCAAGGGACGTTGAATCTAGATAGTGATATGATTGAAATGATGCTTACGAAATAAGTACTTATATATAGGTTTAGGCGACTTACTATTGGGTGTATAGTATAGCTTAGTTTTAAGAGCGGTAGGGCGCATCTAAGCAGCCCGTCTGGGGAAGTACCTCCATTTCACAGAAAACCGCAGCCAAATAACGTAGAGGGTTGTTGTATTCCTGCGTGTGAGTGAGGTCACCAGTAAGCTCTTAAGCTCCTAAGGAGTTGCTGTGTTAGCAGTAGAGGAGGCATCGCGCGAGTAATACTTAACATAATTACAACCGTTAATAACCTACAGCAACTGCTTTACATCAGGTGGGCCGTGTGCTTGTATGCCGCCCCACTTTGTATAAAAAATACATAGGTTTAAGTGATTTGCTACTCAATCAATCGCAAAACACATTACCACGAATATGGTTAAAATGGTCATTCCTATTTCTGTGTGAGGGGTCTAAAGGGACCTATCGAACCTTCTGTCAGCAATGAGCCTGCTGTGAGTCCTTTTTATGTAAATCGTGTACGTGGTTGCAGTGATTTCGTGGTTCTGTATCGCACCGCTCACTTTCATATTTACAGTCAAACTAACCTAACCTCGCTAACACATGCGCCAACTAATTAAAGACATGAGTGGATGAAGGTGATATGACATAAAAACATAATTTTCAGCAAATTATAGTTAAACGTTTTTACCTGTAGAAATTACAGTTCAAGACATATGATGCCAAGTCGTTTGTAACATTTCGACTAATAATTTCAAGTACTTAAAGTTTACAAGTTCCTTAAGTTTACCACAAATATGATATATAGGTGGATAATTTATACGAAAAAAAAGAACAGAAAATCGGACGAAGTCTACTAGTACACAACATCTTCTTCCACCAATGTCTTTAATTAACAAATAATACTCAGGTAAAAAAGATAGGACACGCTGATGCAATCCAACTGGTGACGTTAAAACCTGCACCTCACAGACACGGTAGCGAAATAACAACTCCCTGGAGGGCTATTATGTTCCTGCGAGATGCTGTGTTTAGCAGCATCTTGTTTGCCTTCCGAGGTTGTGTACAAAAATAGTTAGTGTGAATTAACTCTAGAAGGTTAAGAACATCCTACAGAATACTAAAAATAGCACGCACATATATTTCTTATTCTCTTATAAACCATTATGAAGTACATACAGCATACACGATACAAGGACATATTATTTGCATGGCACTAAAGATATGAATTTTTGCGCCCCAAACCAAGTTATTCTGTTTTATTTAGAGATGACGCGACATAAACAGGCCGTTAACGCCTCAACTATGTCGCCGGCGGCTTAAGCAGTCTTTGTACTTCAGTCTCAGTTAAATACGTGTGTATATATAAATCAGTAACTCACTCTTTACACACGGTTATTACAGGTTGACTGATATCAACATCATATGAAGCTAAGTACCAGAGATTTAAGTAAAATATCTTCGTGATGAACAGGAGCCGCACGTGGAAAGAGGAGAAAGGCGTTATGATGCAGGCAGAGGACGCTCATCGGGGAATGCAGCTCGTTGGACAATGCTCAAAGATATTTTGTTACAACGTCGGCACTAGCAAGAAAGATGTTATCGTTGAACTTTGATACTCATCGTATACTACTGGGTACTCTGATTCGAGATTTGATTCGCTACATATATTTTTCAAATAGGTATACATAAAACTTTGTTTCTGTTCTCTAATATTTTCCGAATTTTAGAAGTCAAGCATAGATTACAGATACCCGGTGGAAATGTACCTCGTATAGAATATATACCTAGTCAGGTCATAAGTTCTGTCAAAAACTTTTGATGCAATTAATGATACACTTTTTGATAACTATGTAAAAGTTATATATGAAATGAAAGGTAATTAAATGCACAATAAAATTTTATTTACATTATTCGAAATGTTCTCCTCCATGGAACGTTCTATTTTTAAAATAAGTCGAAGTATTTCTGGCCAGTATTACAAAATTAAAATAATAAGGTTTTGACAGAACTTATGACCCGACTAGGTATAATATTACAAATACACACATCAAAAGTGTCTAGGGATCAACATATATTTTTGCAATAACTTTTTTCCTGATTGATATTAATTAAAATTTTCTTTAAGGATTCATCAAATAAAGTGTTTTCGTTTGTCTACAGTAACGATAAACGAAGTCACCTTTGCATTAATAAAGAAATTTGCCATTTTCATAATAAAGGGATTTTTGACATTTGAACCACTAACATTAAAGTTCGAAAAAAAGACTGAAATAACAGTTTTCTTTAAAATTTTATTGCGTAACTTAAACAATTAATAATCCGTGTTTCTACCGCGAACACTAACAACACAAGAACATCGGTTTGGCATACTCAAAATGAGTTCATCCAAATCACGCTGTGGAATGGCCGCCCATGTTCGTTGCAACAACAAAAAAAGGTCTTCTTGCGACTGGATACCCTCCATATTCGGCAGAGCTCTTCTCTGTAGCATATCCCATGCATGGACACGGAGACAAGACCGATACATTCAAATCACAACTCGAAGAGCTCCAACAATAACCGCCATGATGTTAGCCGTGACGCTTCATCACTCTTCAGGGAACTTAATTAGCGACCAAACAGTCAGAAACCGCTTGCATGAAGTGAACCTTCATTCCCGAAGACCGCTAAGGGTACCACCTATAGCAATGCACAATCGTAGGATTCGATATCAATGGGCTCTTGAACATAGAAATTGGGCAGAAGAACAATGGCGTTTCGTGTGCTTTTCTGATGAGTCTCGTTTTGGTATGAGACCGGATACAAGACGTATACGACACTGGAGAACCCCTGGACGCCAACAGCGATTAAAATCCTGCCAGGAAGTCCATCCTTATAGTGGTGGAACCATCATGGTATGGGCGGGTATTTGGATCGGCGGAAGAACTGAGTTGATTTGGATCAGAGGCAACCTCAACGCTCAAATTTATGCTGAGACGATTGTATCAGACGTCATCGTTCCTCTACAAGTGCAAATCGGTCCCTTATTTCAGTTAATGCATGATAATGCACGACCGCACGAGTTGTAAGATAGACTCTCGCCGCAGCTAACATCAATGTCATGCCCTGGCCTGCTCAGTCGCCAGACTTGAACCCGATTGAGCATGCATGGGATATGCTACAGAGAAGAGTTTTGCCGAATATGGAGTCCCAATAGTCCCAAAAACATTCCAATCCTCATCCAATAGTCCCAAAAACATCAACCCTTACTCATCCCATTGCAGGGATACGGGTCTCCCTTCAACTGAATGGATATAGAGCATACTCCGCCACGCTACACAAATGCGGGTTGGCTGAGGCCAGTGTTTTCAAGCCACCCGTGGGCCACTGACTCAGCGTAACGACTGTCATCTATCGACAACAGCCGGGACCGATGGCTTAACGTGCCCTCCGAAGCTCGGAGAAACTCGAGATAGATAAACCCATCTATAGGCAGGCTGCGGTCGACGTTGCTTAACATGCCTGTTGAGTTAGAATGACATGCGCAACGACGACATCGAGGTCTCCCAAAGACGCTAGTTTCTAAAAAACTTAAATCTTAAAAGCAATAGGCATTTTTGCGTAACTATGTAAAATGTGTGATGAAGCGTCACGGCTAACATCATGGCGGTTATTGTTGGAGCTCTTCGAGTTGTGATTTGAATGTATCGGTCTTGTCTCCGTGTCCATGCATGGGATATGCTACAGAGAAGAGCTCTGCCGAATATGGAGGGTATCCAGTCGCAAGAAGACCTTTTTTTGTTGTTGCAACGAACATGGGCGGCCATTCCACAGCGTGATTTGGATGAACTCATTTTGAGTATGCCAAACCGATGTTCTTGTGTTGTTAGTGTTCGCGGTAGAAACACGGATTATTAATTGTTTAAGTTACCCAATAAAATTTTAAAGAAAACTGTTATTTCAGTCTTTTTTTCGAACTTTAATGTTAGTGGTTCAAATGTCAAAAATCCCTTTATTATGAAAATGGCAAATTTCTTTATTAATGCAAAGGTGACTTGGTTTATCGTTACTGTAGACAAACGAAAACACTTTATTTGATAAATCCTTAAAGAAAATTTTAATTAATATCAATCAGGAGAAAAGTTATTGCAAAAATATATGTTGATCCCTAGACACTTTTGATGTGTGTATATAGATTATATGTCTTATTTTCAGATTATTTGGATACTCCTGTCACATGTCAAAGCAGAATTTCTACCCCATGCCCTTCATTTGGTGGCGTTTGATTCAATTTTTACTCAGGATCCATTAATAATTACAATATAAGTTGTCACCTAATTGTGAGATCCAAGATATAACCTCTACTGAGTAAAATTTTATCATAATCCATTCAGTAGCTTATACGTGACGCATGCACAATAATAGACCAAATTAAAAAAAAAAAGTCTTGCTGCATCACTATTTATAAGAAATGTTTAATGTACTAACGATGTCGGTACAATTTACTGTTATTATATTGTTTACAAAATCCTACCGCTTCCTTGCATAATAACCAAGTAAAAAGGCCGATGCGTATATAACCCCAAGAAAATGGGATCAAGCAAGTTACTGCTTTTTACTAGAGTTTATTGCGCTAGGGTGTCTTAGTATTTATGGGATAACATATACCAGATTAATCAATGTTTCGGTTGTACCCTGACTTTCTTTGTATGTTGATTTATTTAGTACTTATTAAAAATTGAGGTGATTCAAATCATATTTAATTATATGGTGATTTAATTAAATGAAAGTTTTACGCAATAGTCCCAAAAACATTCCAATCCTCATCCAATAGTCCCAAAAACATCAACCCTTACTCATCCCATTGCAGGGATACGGGTCTCCCTTCAACTGAATGGATATAGAGCATACTCCGCCACGCTACACAAATGCGGGTTGGCTGAGGCCAGTGTTTTCAAGCCACCCGTGGGCTACTGACTCAGCGTAACGACTGTCATCTATCGACAACAGCCGGGACCGATGGCTTAACGTGCCCTCCGAAGCTCGGAGAAACTCGAGATAGATAAACCCATCTATAGGCAGGCTGCGGTCGACGTTGCTTAACATGCCTGTTGAGTTAGAATGACATGCGCAACGACGACATCGAGGTCTCCCAAAGACGCTAGTTTCTAAAAAACTTAAATCTTAAAAGCAATAGGCATTTTTGCGTAAAACTTTGGTGTTTTAGCCCAACAGCATCGCAGTCTTATAGTTTTAAAAGACATGTAATTAATGCATTAATAGGTTATGATACTCATACCTGTTGCCGAGGTTTTTAATGTATTATTCGAGTGTTATATATATTTGTGTGCAGTGCCGTACACTATTTTACGAATTATTTGACTTGAGTTCTTATTGAGTGATTGATAATGTCTCAGAATATGATTAGTTAGGACGATTTGATGCCGGATGTATTTGTGAAACGTTACACCGTTATTACTAATTCACTAGAATACTTTTATATGAGTGCAGATATATCAATGTGGCATACTGCACATACCTAGGTATTATAATACTACAGAGTAAAAATTACGCTCGTTATTAAGAAGTAGCCTTTTATGTGACATGTATGTATGTATATCTTCACGCTAGGTCTCTTGTGGGGTAGGCAGAGAGAACCGAGCGCCTTAAGACGCGATCCTTACACACTTCATTCGCTTCTCTAACATTCATAGCTCTATTCATGCTCGCTTATTGGTTCCTGGTGCTCCTGACATCACCTTCTGATAAAACACGACCAATTTGGTCATGGTAGGTTAGTCTCGGTCATCCTAGGCTCGTACATCCTTTCACTTTCTTTCATCCTGCATTCTTTCTACATGTCCGAACCAACGAAGCATGCCTTTTCTTATCTTAACACCGACACTCTCTTTCAGACCAACTCTCTCTCTTATGCCACTGCCACAAATTTTGCGCAATGCTCTCATCTCGACCGCACTTATTCTACTTTCATGCTCTCTCTGCCATACCCAACTCTCACTTCCATTAGTCAGCGTTGGGATGCGTTGTGTACAGCAAGCTGTGCCTTCTGGCTTAGATTTCGATTTAAGTGATATCAACTACTATTTATTTTTATGTACCATATACTACATTTTTTGACATATGAATAAAGAATGACATTTACTATATATTTTTAATTCGGGATTGAAAATTTCGATATGGGAAGAAAATATCTTATAGTCTTTGTGACGAATGGCCTGTTGATTATATTCCTTGCTATGTTTGAGTTCATAAAAGGTATTTTTTTTTCAATGTCGCGTTATTTACGGACATGTAGCGTTATTGCGTTCTTATTCGTAAAATCAGGCAAGCTCTTTTCTTTGGTAAGATCATGTCATAAAGATGACCATGTTATTCAACGAGAGCTTCCCAGAGACAAGGTAGACATAAGTCCTTGGTCGGTTTCCAAACACCTTAAGGCTAACATAAAAAAATCTTATAAGCACAATTTGTGGAAACATCTCGCTACTCTACGCAGAATTACTACAAAAATGACCAACTAGCAAGTAAAATGAGACAGTCAAAAAGGCACTGCTAAGAAATAAAAAATGCGAAGTAATTCCATTTAATTTCTATCCTAACTATTTCTCTATGTATATTTGATTAATACGCCAGTAGAATATGTTCATCATAATCATCATCAAAACATCATCTTTGATGTCAAAGCCAATCAAGAGCTGGTGGTGCAACGTGCTGATTTACCATCGGCGCTCTGGCCTAAAGGCCTGACAAACAGATGTAAGGTATTACTATATATAATAAGACGCAGTTGGACTGGGTAAGTACCTCCATCTCACGGAAGATCAGTCAAAATAAAATTTTAGTATTACTGCATGTATGATCAGATCACATATTGCTCTGCCGAATAATTAAGTGCATCATCAGCGAACGGGCAACGTGTGACCTTCTATCACGACCGTCCATAGACTGAGGCAGTATAAAAAATCTCACCGAAAATTAACGAAGCAATGGTCTTTTTGGTACTCTTTTGCTATTCCGCCTTTAAATACAACAAAGTTATAAGTACATTATCCACAAAACATATATCACATTTTTAAGTTTCCTATAATACAAAAAACAAGTACAAAAATACTACAAACAATTACATTAAAAGTGTACTCAATATACTACACCGTTTAGTGTAAACACTTCAAGTAGTAAACAGTTACTATTTGGTTTATTGCCCGAAGCACACACTAAAGATTTCAAGCGCGGTCCAGTACTACATGTTTAGCCGCTGTTAAACGCAAGACCCAACTGCAAGAAAAGGTCAATTAAGGTAAATTTATTTTACAAAAATGTCTTAGAAAAGTCCAGAGAGCTAAGTTATATTCTAGTATACTTTTATAGCACGCCTCGTGGCAGCTCCAACACTATGCGACTCTTAAAACTGTCTCATAATAATTTAACTTTTTTATTTATTTAACATTTTATTGCGAAAGTTGTAAAAATTTCGATTTTACTGCTCTATAACGTTGCAGGGCCACATGGCGTCGGAGAAATAACTAAATTCTAAGATAAGGTAATAAAATAATGCTGGACATAAAAATATGTAATGCTCTATCTGTCACAATAAGTAAATTGCATTGAGTTAAAAGAAAAATGATTTCGCCATTAAATTCAGAAAGGCAATTTAAGAAATTGACAGATTTATACTTTTAAAAAGAAATATGCAATTTGCCAGTATCTCGTTGATGTTCTTGAAAATTCAAGTTCCCTGTAACGGGAACTGAAAGTTCGGCATGTTACAGGAACATACATAATACGTGTTCGGGGCGATAGTTTGGTTATTAATATCGCAGGTGTATCCTATATCACACCAACTGACTGCTGCGCCGTTACTTAGTGTGACATAGGATACTGCGCCAAGCTAAGCTTTAGCTGCTATGCTGATCGGTTTGGGTCTGCTTTATGCAGACGATGCGCTATTAATAGCAGAATCACCATCCGAACTGCAAACACTATTTAAAACAATGACAGATGATCGTATGAAGGAAAGCTTACAATTAAATGCGAAGAAAACTCAGACAAAGGTATCTGAAAGAGGCGCAACCAGAACGAACACGAAGATTACCGTTGATGATGTAGTGTTGGAACAAGTAGACGATATTATATATCTTGGAAGCGCTTTTAGTAGGGATGGAAGGTACACTGGTGATGTGAAGAGACGAGTGAGTGATGGGGATAGCGTGAATGGTGCGTTAGGTAAACTTTTAGGCAGCCAAAAACTAAACCAGAAGGCACAGCTCACTGTACACAACGCAGTGCTAATCTCATGCTTATGAGAGTGAATGATGGTATAGAAGAGAGAACAAGAAAGTAGAATAAATGCTGTCGAGATGCGAGTATTGTGCAAAATGTGTGGCGTAATACTAGCTGACCGCGTCCGCAACGATGATGCAAGAAAGAGGTGAAAATGAAAGAAGTGTAAAATGTGTGTGTATGTCTGAAAGAGAGTGTCGGTGTTAACATTAAGAAAAGACATGCTCCGTTATTTCGGACATATAGAAAGAATGCAGGAATGACGAATAAGTATACAATGTGAAAGTGGAAGGATGTAGGAGCCCAGGAAGACCAACGGTGAGTGTTGCCATGTGTTACCATGACCAAATTAGTGTGTCGTGTTTTATCAGAAGGTGATGTCAGGAGCTCTGGGAACCGGCGAGAGTGCATGAAAATATACATACCAGGCGGCTCAAAATCATAACAGGCGGCGAAAGTATTGCGAAAAAAAGATTTTATGTATGAGAGACTGGCGTCAACGATTATTTTTTATTTTTTGCTGAGACTTCCATAAATATGTATATCAAAGTTTTATTAAGACTGCATTACTTCATAAAAAAATAAATGCATATTCATTTGTAACAGAACTTATGGCCGGACTAGGTATTGTTAAGATATACATACATATATGGGTAGATTGCGTAAATACTGTGCATTAATTTAGCAGGCAGTTCGAAACTCAGTTTCATCGTTCATATAGAGATTTGATCTAAGATACATGCCAATGACATCAAGATTACTTTACTAAGCATAGATTAAATCAAAAAGGTTAAATCAGGCTATTAGTAGTCAGATATTTCGCTCGTGCACTGCAAAAAATGCATCCTACATCAATACCGCATCCATTTTCTTCCACGTTCAAGGAATTATTTTGTACGTTCTCGTGTAAAATGAATGTCATTTATTTTACCATTAGCATGCAATATAGCTAATAGTATGTTTTTATAGACCTTTAAAAAGGAAAATAGTTCATGGATATTTGGATAAATTGGAGCATGAAATTGGTGCCGTGTGACACGAATGTCATGTCAGCTCTTGACGTAAATTTGTGAACGTAGTTCATTTCAAGTTATATTTAGAATATTATGTATCCAACAGGGAATTTTCGATAAAAAAAGATATGTATTTCATACAATACAACTTTTCCGAATTGCACCTTACATAATCAATAACATTTTTTTCTATAGACCTTTAAGATAGTATCTCCCTACGGATTTAATAAGCAATACATAGATTCTAGCAGTAGGGCAGTATGTATTGCAAGCGTTCTAAGGTTACTAAATAAAAAAAAGGGTTGCTATATAAAATAATATAAATTAATTAAAACTAATATTGACAAATATTGATATAAGAAAGACGGGTTCGAAAAGTAATAAAGTTCGGGCTAGGACGGGCTTAAGGACTCGCGAGGATGGGTCTAACCTATGTTCAGGAAAATTGGGCCGGAGACACTAGGAGGCCCCGGCGGAGATGGCCGGTAGTTCCCGGATACGACCGGACGGAGATACAGGCCGTAGACGGGTAGTTTACCCCGCGAATCACAGCTAGCGAGCAGGAGCCCTCATGGTCACAGGAGGTTCAGGTGGTGGTGTAGGTAGAGAGAGTAGAGATCGCCTTGCGATCCATCACTATAGGAGATTTAGGTGATACCTACCACGACAATGATTATAGGCTGTGGTAACCACTTAATACCAGGTGGGCTGTATGCTCATTATCATTCTCTCTCGCTATCGATTGTTTTTTATTCTTCTCTTGTTGAGTAAAGTTTTGAAAAATACTGTATTTAAGCAACTCATTGCATATCAAAGCCTTCTTAGTCGTTTCCAATCTGGTTTCTGTACCAACCGCAATACGGTACCTTGTGTACTAAATGATATGTGGCATGCTATGGATAACCTCACTCTTATTAAAATAAGTCTTCATGTTAATAAGAGTATTCCAAAAAACCACAAAAACATATATTTTTCTTGTTTATTTTGCAGGTTTTACGTGCGCACTATGTATTTTGAATTCATGTAATTACGTTTTAATAACATCCTGCCTTCAAAAATGACCAAGCGACTTTTCCAACCATAATATCTAATATCAATAATTCATCGAAAAAACAAAAAAACACTCCAGTCGAAGTTAATTAAAATGTCTCGGAAAAGGCACCCATTACCGGGGATGAAAAAGCGATTTCGCCAAGAGTCGGTTTTAAAGGAATCGACGAGTTTCGAGTCCATTTTAGCAAAGACCCACCCCAATGGCTTATAGACTTTGAAAGGTTTCCTTTTATGGATTGCCTCAGCGTTTTATTGATGTGTCTTAGTAATGATTTGTCGCTCGGCAGTTGCCAATCTTTTATGGTAAACTGCTTTTCTCTATACTCGTAATTACAATAAGTATAACTCTCTTTTTTTGGTAGTTGACAACTTTAAGAGCGTAGATTACTAAATCATGCATTTATATTTGTCCTAAATGAAATATAGTTATCGTTGCTGGGACAACACTAATGTTTATTTTTTATTTTTTTGATATAATATGCTCAGCATAGAGGCCCCGTCCGATGGTAAGCGAAAAAGGAGCCCGACTAAGACAAAAGTGTCCTGTCAGTTGTAGCTGCCATGCTGGCCCGCAAGGTGCTTCTTCATGCTTCTTTAGAAGGATTCTATATTGTAAGAAGGAGGAAACATATGTGCCGGCAAGGCGTTCCACTTTTTAATGGTACCTCGCAGGTAGGAGTTGCCGAAGTTTTTAGTATGCGAAGAAATGTTCTCTGTGAAATAATGACATCAAAAGCCAGCACGTGTGGTTCTATGACGGAAGGGCGAGGAAGGGAAAACAGTTTTTATCCCAATAACTAAGGTATAATGATAATTAATAATTAAAGGTATTCAATTGACCTCTCCATACACGCCTCAATTGCACATTGATGAAACATTTGAAAGTTAAATTTAATAATTAATATGTTTATTTTTAATAATTTATATATAATGTAATTTATACGTATCCTAATATCAAGTTAAGTGCGAATTAACACCTCTCGAGTTACTCGACTGTTGTACATCATGAATGCTGTTAAAAATAAAACGGGCAAGTGCTAGCGAGTTCACGAATCGCGACTTCCGGAAGTTTCTCAATTTATTTGTGTAAGACTTTAACTATTTCTACAAGAATATTAGTTAATTACCTAATTATTTAATTGTTCTGAATCTTTACCCTGATTTAAATGTAACCCAAATCTGACTTATACCTGATACAGATCCAAATCGGAGCTAAATCTGAACTAAACCGTTCCTGATCTTAGGTCTTGGACTTACTTACATCTCTATGGAAGTTTACTTCTAAATGGTTTAAATCTCCCATTTATAATTTGTACGGTGTATTGCGTTTGCATCGGACCCGTACTGATTCGCAGCGTAAGTATTTTACGCTATGCGCGAAGTTGACCCATAATTAACGCAGTTCGTTTGTTAGCAATCAAGACATCGTACTTGCTCCAAAAGCCATCAAATCATATTAAGCCTTATATGATTACCATGATCATTTTGACGAGCTCGGTCGCAGCCATGAATGACGCGACTTTGACACCAACGTAGTCGCGGGTTCGATTCCCACTCAAGACAAACATTTGTGTGCATGAACATGTCTGTTCAAGAGAGATGGGGCGCATCAAAGCAGCCCGTCTGGTGAAGAACCTCCACCTCACAGAAAACCGTAGCCAAATAACAACTCCCCAGAGGGTGTTGTGTTCCTGCGCGTGAAAAAAAACAACATTCATGTTCACTTAGTAATAAGTTTGAACAATATAGACATATTCCCGTAGTTAAATCAGTTTATCATTTCTATCAGATTCAGACATCAACTAAGTGTGTGTGCCGTTATCAGTAAACCGTGCAATAAATATTTTTTTTTATATAACTAGATTGGCAAAACATGGTAAGCAGTCACCGGAGCCTATTGACGCTTACAACAGCACGAGGATGTTACTCTCGCGCTGCCAATCTTGTGACCTAAGGCTGTTTCGTCAAAGTAATTTATCTGCCATATCTCACCCTTCAAACCGGAACACAGCTATATAAATATAGCTGCTTGGCGGTAGAAATAGGTGAGACAGAGGTACTCACGCAGACGACTTTTACACAAAGTCTCCCTCTAGTCAAATAATATATATTAATATATCACGCATTAAGAACAAATATTAAAACTGCTATGATCCTTACGTAGTATCTAACTATGAGTAACATGCATACTAGCGGTAATGTTTTAATGAAATATTATAAGCTAGGTCCACATGGACTAATACACACATCGTTAACACGAACATTAAACATTTGGTTCATACATACGCACATAAATTAGCATAGCGAACACGAACATTGTTCAATATGAGTTCGCGCACACCGCCACGAACGTACTTGCAGTCTTAGTAGCCTGGAGATAGCTAAAGTATTTCAAGAATTTACGAAACACTCTCATAACAAATGTATGTAATTTGATCGCCACAAATGCTGTTCGATGTTGCACCACCCGCATGCAAATCTTTTGTGTAATCTGCAATGCAACATCATCACCTCCCTTGTGCTCTGCTTGCAACGCTACAAATTTATTCACCCGTGTGTAACTAGCTTTAGAAATTGGAAAGGTTGATGAAACCGAATTGGAAAGTTGTGGTTATGAATTAATATGTTGCCAAAAGTGTCATAGCCATCAAGAGAAAAAAAGACTGTTGCGCTAAAGAATTCATAGCAAATCTGCGAATACAGCGTTATAGCAATTATTATTTGCAATTCTAAACATTTTCTAATAATGTTGACAATTTAATTACTTGATATTCTATTATTTTGTATATTATATATGTTATGCAACAACTTACATTGCAAATATGAATAACTTATTGGTAGTAAGTCACTTCCTTGTAGCATTACTTCACAGGAACACAACAGCGCTTCTGGTATTTGGTAGTTGTACACTTGGCAGCCAACATACATGGATGCAACCATCAACTGTACAGAATAGAACAGCTAGCCTACCTAGCTGCACCCCCTACCTCTCTGTCCACACCTCTATCTCTCTCCTACTAGGCCTTAGGGTGTATCGCTGTGTGTACACACGTACACAGTGAAATGTAGCCTACTGTACTCCTAACTCTTCCCTACTTCACCCTATTGTCCCTACCACCCTATCCTAACCATACATGTAACGACTAACCCGGTAGTGTGCAACGTTAGAGTGTAACGTTGTATATCAGTACGTATATAAATATGTACAGGATATCTGTTACTAGAGACCTATAGTAACAGACGGAACTTGGGTAGGGATAGGGTGTGTGTACGTGTGTGTGTACGTGTACGCAATGTACACAGGAAATGGTTTTCTCACTGCCGGTCGAGCAGACTCACAAGACCGATCGTACTGACGGCTAAGGGTGCTTGGCCACAGTGAGAGGATGTTGAAACTCATGAGAGTCTTCCGTCCAGAGTGGTACTGGACAGGTATAGCCTCCTACGGCTCTTCCAACGGCTCGTTGGGTACTTCTGGTGTTGCTTGAGTCAAACACGGCTTCTGGATAATGACTGAATTTATTACAAAAAACATGTTCTTAAATACTAATGTTAATTACTATACACTAATGTAACTATTAACTAGTGTGTCGTGCGTGTGATTTGTCGACACAGTGATTTTGCAGTCAGGTTATTACTCGTGGTCGAAGTTCATTTTTTGTTGCGCTGACGCGACGTTTTCGCCCTGCCTCTATACGCAAGGCAGGTCGGTCGTATGTTCGTTCTGAACAGTAGTTATGAGATGTATTTTGACAAGCTTGGTGGCATAGTTTTTAGTAACGCTACTTTGACAACGCTCGTGGGTTCGATTCCCACACAGGACAAACTTTTTTTTGCTTGAACATGTCTGTTTGTCTTAGTCTGGGTATTTATAAGAGAGGTAGGACGTATCAAAGCAGCCCATCTGGGGACCTATCTCCCCCTCACAGAAATCCATAGCAAAATAACAACTCCTTGGATTGTTTTTATTCTTACGTGTAAGCAGCAGAGGTGGCATCACATGAGTGATGCTTAATGTATTGCAAGCGTAACCACTTTACAACAATGATGATAACCGACGATGTATATATACAAAAAAAAGGTATTTTATCCATCAAGTAGCTATTTATTTTACTGTATTCTATATGTATGTGTATCTGTAGACGAGCTCGGTGGCGCAGTGGTGAAACGCGTTGTTACGCTACTTTGACACGAACGCTCGTGGGTTCGATTCCCATACAGTACAAACATTTGTGTGCATGAACATGTCTGTTTGTGTTGGTCTGGGTATTTTCTATGTATAATAATAATAAGTATGTATTTACAAAAAAAAATGTATTTACGTACGTTTATCAGTTGTCTAGTACCCATAACACAAGCTTCGCTTACTTTGGGGCTAGATGGCGCTGTGTAATTTGTCCAACAATATTTATTTATTATTTATATACCTTTTCACTAGATTCACCTTTGCCAAATTTCCAACCAAGCACAATTTGTTAACGATTAAATCCCGTGCGGAACTTTTCTAAAAACAAAAATAAATGCAGCAAACCTATTGGTTCCAAACAGTTCGGTCCGGCAAAATTTTTGCAATTAACATCCATAACAAAATTTCCCTCATCAACGGCAAATAAAGAGCGGACGGCGGAAGTTTGGAGCATTAATGCAAAATAACGGTCGAATCGGACCCCGGGAATCCGGGATTAGGGCGGGCGATCCCGGATACGTCCTTGCACTAATGGGAGTTGTCGGCAGTTTAGTAAAGGTCGCTCGATTAACGTTACTTTGATAAATTAGTTAGTTTCTCGTATAGGTAGCAGATTAGGTTTGGGTGCGCTACACCTATATCTAATCGATCCTAAACTAAAAATAATAAAAGATATATTTTTTTTTTATTTGCCTTTGTGTATGTACGGCGCGTACCTACGTACATATACGAAACTTGATGTGTTTTGTTGGCGAAGAAGAAATGCCGGAAGAAACTTGCCAATATAGGTCTATTTTCACGTAGGTATCTGAATGGATACATCTTACATTTTTTAAATAATTCTCAATGTAATTTTTTACTTAATGTATCTTATGACTCCCGTGACAAAATTTGTCGTGTTTTCTCTGAAGGTGGTTTCAGGATCACTTGAAATGACTAGAATGTATGAGTACAGCTGTGAATGTACTAAAGAAGCGAGTGAGGTGTATGTGGACTAACGACCGAGTCATGTGGTACTCGGCTCTCTCTGGCTACCCCGCAAGGGATCTGGCGTGGATGTACGGTACGGAATAGTATTTTATTTGTTTTAGTTTTTTTTTAATACACTAGCATTTCGGAAATGACGATTGGTGATGAAGAAATGCCGAAAGAGACTCTAAATGCGATAGTTATTATGTCTATCTCTGCTTGCTCTTAATTTCAAAACATGTCGCTCACAGCATTGGGATTCTTGTGACTTCGGGGCTGTATTTAGCTGAACTCCAGCAAAATACAAACCCAAAGTCACCTGAAGCAGGAGGTCAAACTGGCGTCCAAGAAACTTGATGTGTTTAAAATTGTTGGTGAAGAAACAATGCCGAAAGATACTTGCGAATATAGGTCTTTTTTAAAATCGAAGGTAAATCATCAATTAGATATTACAATAAAATGAAGTCTACATGTTGGTACAATAATTATGGGTGTCATGTGGTACAATTGAATACCATACATAAACATATTATAAATATTATAAGATTGTCTTAGGTTTTCGCGATTGTTTCACATTGAATTAAACAATTTTTAACGTAAGTCTTCCTGCGACCACGGATGCTGCAAAGCATTCGAAACGTCAGGTTCAACAAAATAAATAAAACACGCGATACTTCCGTTAAAATTTGTTTAATTCAATATTATAAGAATTAAAACATTTTCACTCTTGCACTGAATTACTCGTAGTATCTGGATCAATACCAAAGGGAAGTGTACTGGGGTGCTTGCTATTTTTATCATAAATACATGATTTTCCTGACATAGTGCCCCTTAATATAGTCAAGTTTGCAGGCGATGCTACTCTTGTGGTGTCCTGTGACTAAGATGACTTAGATAAGCTTGCACATGGAAATAAGCTCATCGTTATTTAGTATAGCCGACCAACTGGGAAGCTCATTTTAAACCTAGAATAAACAAAATTGATGCAATTCCGGCCAGATCAACGATCCAAACAACGTTTAAATATGGCATACACTGGTGAAACAATTAAAGGATTGGATACTATATATGCCGAAAGAGACTCTAAATATATATAATAAATAAATAAATATATATATATATATATGTTGACTTTTGTATTAGCATTTACTTAGTGAAAGCATAGAAACTAAGCATAGCTTTATATTTAGTTTCAGTATAATGATGGTCCAGAATTCAATGGTTTAATACTATCCGCCCTTATGATTAGGAGTCTAAGAGCTCCGCGGAGTTATCTGGAGGCTTGTAGGCTATAAGGAGAGAACGGCGCCCGAAATAACATTTTACATTACTTTTAGAACTTGTTTCTCACCTTAAGTCATTTGAGGGGATCGTCAAAAATACCCCCTGGCTTGTAAACTGTTGTTCGGACACCAGCTGACCAAAATGTGAGAAAGAAATCTTTTTAAAATAAATATGACAATGGCTATATATATATTTGTATACATTACTCTGGACACCCATCTTACACAAGCTGAGGAAAAATACCAACAAGGAATGCGCACACTTTGCGTACCATAGTCACGCCGCGTCTTAGATACGATATGGAGTTATATTCTGGGGCAAATCGACAGACGTGTAAGATGTATTTATCCTACA
The DNA here is from genome assembly GCA_947507595.1 of Pyralis farinalis. NCBI lineage: Eukaryota > Metazoa > Arthropoda > Insecta > Lepidoptera > Pyralidae > Pyralis > Pyralis farinalis. The sequence continues at coordinate 20,592,927 of OX382270.1, forward strand.
GCAACGTTGCTTTAGGATATATATTCTATAATATTCACGGTACCGAGAGAATCATGCAGTAAGCTATTTGTCCAATATAAAATTTTTGCAGTCACTGACAAGTATATCTCTGAACTTTGTCGACTGGTAAGATGCAATGCACAGTATTTTAAGAAGCACAGATACATGCCTAGCCGTTACACTTCGCGTTGTAATAGAGATCTAGTTCTCATCGTTTCTACCACCACCACATGGGTATCATTTAAAATATATATTCATTTGCCAAATCTACTCGTGGCCCTCCTTGGTAGTAGAAACAGGTCTTAAAAAATCTTACTACTATATCGGAGAATACTTGATAGATAAATTTTGAATTGTAAAGTTGCTATTTACTTAATCCCTTTAACTTATTTTAATGCTTGGAAGTTTACTACTTTTAAAGTCGCGTATGAAATTTATTAATGCAGTTTTCGCAGAAGCCTAATTGTCTTTTAACTACTTATTTTAACACCGACGCTTTCTTTTAGACCAAATCTGTTTCTAACATCATCATTGCGAATACGGTCTACATGCGTTACACAAAACTCGGGTTTCAAATTATAAATATAATAGATATAGTTAATATCGCAAGAAGTACGCTTCAGAAAGAATTGTTGGTAATACCAACGTAACATGCAATTCAAATGAGAATATACAATTCAATTTTTTATCGTAAATAACACAATTCTTAAAGGAAATTCGACCAGTTATTTTGGGTGTAATAGTTTCATTCTATATAAGTATATTTATTGTCATTTGAACTTAAAGCTAGTCTAGACGAGTATTTTTCACTGTTCTTCGTAAGCGTATCTTATTAATCATTTTTTTTTAACTTTTGAAGAAATATATTAATTCAATATTCGTCATAAGAATCACAAATAACATTTGCTCTCTGAGCTCAAGTTCATTTTAATGAGATGAGGTCAGTCAACAGACGACGTTATCACCAAGAAAGCTCTTATTGTCACATCCGGTCGCCATATGTGTAAATATGCAGTTAAAATAATTACATCATCCTTACAATTTATGATATCAGTTGAATACTAATTGCATAATAATTATTTCAAGGGAGGGGGGGGGGGGGGGGGGTCAAATGAGGGAAATAAACAACATGACATTAATAATGTCAAACATGCGTAAAGACAAAATTGGACAGAAATTTTAAATGTGCATATTGCCTGTATAATAAAAGTTAACCACCGAGCATTTATTTTATATCAACCTACATCAAGCCCGCATGAATACGAAACAGATATCTATAAATAAAGACCAACTGACATCCACATAAACTACGATCAAACGAAGACGGTGGACGGGTGACGAAGAAATCTCGGTTATTATACTATTCATGGCAAAAGAGCATAAATCATAATTTTTAAAAAGAAAACATTCTAACTGCGAGTGCAATTTATTAGAAAAAGCCCTAGCGTTTCACCGAGTTTTTCTTGCAATGAAAAATCGACCCATTATGTGAGGAGGGAAGGCAGTTTCCCGCCGGTCGTATTTCAAAACAACACATTATTGTTTTCTTCCCGTTTTGTTCGTGGTTAAACCGGTTATAAATTTAGGAGGAATAGCTTTATGTTGTTTTTCGTTTTAGACACTGCAAGCGACCCAGGATTTCCAGGAAATCGATTATTCTCGAAACAGTGTGTATAGATAAAGCTATTGTATTCTTTGAAATTTATATCATAGCATATAAGTGGAAAATTGCCATTGTTGAACTTATGAACAGTGATAGCCCAGTGGATATAGAACCGTCCTATTGACTAACAGGTCCCCGGTTCAAATCCTTGCATTCGTGTTTTCGGATTTATGTATATATATATTGTAATTGTCACTAGCTCAGCGGTGAAGGGAAACATCGTAAGGAAACCTGAAGGTTCAAGAAATTATATTTCTAAACACATTACCTAAGAAAAGTCTTGTTTTCCCTTTGGGCGGTGGAGGTCTGTCAGCAGTCGCTCCATGTAAAAATCAATATTTTCGCCAAATCCTTAGGCTAAGATAGGACCCCGCCAATGCTAATGAATTACGAAACGGGATGACGCTAAGAAGAAGATTCCAACTGGCAATCAATGGCAATCTGGTAAAAGATGGCAATTTTCATTTTCATACCTATAACGAGTATTAGGCATAGGACGACTTTTATTGCATTTCTGTATGAATTTAGAAGTTGTACTTTTCCGTTATTATTTATACGTTATTAATTAATTATACGTTAATAATAAGGTCGCATCAGCTGAGTTATGTAAGGAGGATTGCACTCATAGTCTATGTATGGTGTATTTAAATTTATATACAAATGTATGCATAAAATATTTTCAAATAAGAAGTCAAAATTTCACTAGCCTACTTTTACATAACCTTCCCTTTTCCTTATATGTTATAATTATAAGTTGACAGGCCCGATGGTAGCATGGTTTAGCAATAGCTGCTTTAATACCAAATCTCGTGGGTTCTGTTCCCATGCAAGATAAACATTTGTGTGCATAAACGTGTTTGTTGGTCGTAGCCTGTATTTTAATACCAGGCAGGGTAGGGTTATTGTGTTCGTGAGAGTGAGAGATTAGCATGGGTGGAATCGCGCGAACGATACTGTCTTCGTTCATAGGTGACACCAACGCTCGTGCGTTCGATTCCCACACAGGACATACCGCACCTTTAGAATTATAGGGACCTAATTCAAAAAATCATGAATTTGACTTTATGTCAGGGAACGACCCAAAAAGACTATCTTTATCATTTCCTAATAAAACACAGACCGATTTTGGCGTAGAAAGCTACATAACGTATACTTGGGTCTCTTTTACTCCGCTTCGCTTGCCGCGGTTGTTCGGTTTGAGAGGGACGCAAGCAGTAACGTGCCGCGAATGTCCAGTACAGGTCGCTATGCGCTTAGTTTCATAGTGACCTCATCCGAAATAGGCCGTACAGGATTAAATATCAAGGTAAGTAAAAGTTAAACTTTTTAATTTAATAAAGACCTTATTTATAATTGAGTCTATATCATACTAAACTTTAGTGAGTCTTTTGTGACCTTTTTGTTATTGAGCCCCTATTTGATTGAAAAACAGTAGTTATTAAAGACCCATTTCTAAATCAGTCTTTTTATTTATGAAAGTTATGATAATGATTAAAAATTATTAATTATTATGTCTCTCTTGTAATATATATATTTATTATTTACTGACTATTTTAGATATGGGTCTGTCTAAGTATGAAATTATTTTGATGATTTTCTAATTATGACTAGACAAGTCTAATGTATTTTTTATTAAATTCCACATTTGCAGCCGTCACTATTCAATTAAGGGAGAAATAAAATAGCAAAATGAAGAAACGAGCTGATTATATTTTGGAGAATCTAAAGATCGACACTAAAAATCACAATAACACTACAAAGAAAATATTGTGCCGTGTAATTATGAAGATATGCTAGAAAACCAAAGTAACTTCTCAACAAATTCTTCAGTTATAGAGAACTCTCCTAATGCATCCATTCCAGATTTTGATGTGAAGACGTTACCTTTATTCAATAAAAGCGTGACTGAAGTAGTTATAATCTTATCCATTAATTGATTAACTTTAATAATCCATAATTCATTCATTGCAAATTAATTTTATTACCTATATTGAATTAAACAATTTTTTAAAGGAAGTATCGCGTGTTTTATTTATTTTATGGAACCTGACGTTTAATTCAATGTGTAACAATCGCGAAAACCTAAGACAATATTGTTACCTATATTTTAGGTAAAACTTTGAATAACGCTGAGAAATTAATACAAGAACCAAGGGCTTCTTAACAAGCAATTTTAGCAAGAGAGACCAGAAGCAGCACCTACCGTAGCAGCAGTTCTTCCAGCAGATCATCATTAACATCATCGTCTTCCTCTGGCAGCACCTCTTACGTAAGAAGGGCAAATCCCTCGAATGTACAAAATAATTATTATCAGTCACCAATTAACTCAAATGAAAGTGATGTAGATTTAAGGGACAACGACCCTACTTATACAGCCGACAGATCTCGATCACATATTATAAAGAATACTTGTTTATCAGCGTCCAGTTCTTCGCTTTCTTCTAACAATGAATATCCTATGAATTCTAACTCTGTTAATACTCTATCTCAATCTACGAGGAGGTCCAGAAAACGTACTTGAGATCCATCAAAATGGAAGCAAAATGTAGCGAAAATTCATCTACGACTAAAAAAGAAGTACTTACATGGTTCTTTAACGCAACGGGCAGGCCGTTGCGTTAAAGAACCATGTAAGTGCAGACTTAAATGTTCAGAGAACATAAATTACACAGACTGACATAAATTATTTGAGAGATATTGGGCTAAAGACAATATTAATTTGCAGAGATATTATATCAGATCATGTATGGTGGAAGTTTGTCCTAAATATAAGTACAGTACAGTAAGTAATATAGGATTTTTAAAGCCTAAAAATATAGATGTGATCTCTGTTTAGATTATGAATTAGCAAACCCCACTAGAAAAAAGAAATTCAAGAAAAATATGATGATCATCTCTAAGAATAAGATTTATGTCGCCAAGAAAAGCGTTTAGATTGTAAAAATATTGACCTGACAAATATTTGTGCGGTCTATGATTTGCAGGCTATTATGCAGTGTCCACTGGAGATACGTCATCATTTCTTTACAAGTCTAAATTGAACTGCCTAAATTTTACGATTGTGGAAATGATGAAGAAATCAGAAGAAGTAAAAAAGCGTAAAAAGAACGATAAAGAAATGTCAATGAGATAGGTGCTTATGATAATGTTGATAGCTATTTCTGGGATGAGGTTCAAGGTAACAGAGGTGCTAACTAAACTTTACAACATTTAAACAAGCATAATTCTAACAAAACACTTCACATTACTTTTTTCTGATAATTGTTGTGGACAAAATAAAAATAAGTATATTACTACATTTTATTCTTATGCTGTATGTAAATTCGTAAATATTAACACTATTGCTCACAAATATTTTGTAAAGGACCATACGCAGAATAAGAGAGATAATGTCCATAGTCTAATTGAAAAGGAGATTAAATAAATAGGATTTTTAGCACCCTATCAATATGTCACCTTAATAAAGAACTCTTGTAATTCGCCTTTTATTCTCATTAAAAGGCGAATTACAAGAGTAGAGAGTTAACATATGATTTTTTTATATATTTAAAGATTTTACAAGATAAATGGGGTTATAATTTTAATGAAGATGAAAACAAACACAATGTCTCGTGGAATAATATCAGAGTTCTAAAATTTTGTAAAGCGGAACCTTTCGTATTTTTCTATAAAACATATATTTTCGAAGAGAATTTAGTATGGTATTAACCATATTAAATCTCATATTAAGGAGAAACAAACGGAAGAAAATGGACAGAATAGAAGACATTACGGTGACCAAAGCATACTCACAAAGACTAGAATTAAGTGAACGTAAGAAAACTTATTTACGCGATCTCATTAATAAAAACTTAATTCCCAGTTATTATACAGATTTTTATAACTCAATATTTAATTACTTGCGTTCTTATTATTTTTTTCAAAGTTTTGCTTTAGGAGATACTTATTATTATTTTTTGTATACGATTTTATCCTAACTATTGCCACTGTGCGTAACTCTTACTAATTTAAATATAACGCACAATAAATTAATATTTATAACTTTATTAAGACTGTTATAAAAAATGAGTACTGAATACTTTAGAATTTAAGTACAACTAATAATGTGATTTTATTGTAAGCAATTATAAAGGCTGGAAGCTTAGCTAAGTTATGTTAATTTTAGAAATATTTCTTTTTTAGTTCCTTTATAACCTGTGATGTTGAATATTAACTCATTTTTTTCTAATAAAACCTTATTTTTTCTATATTTTATAGTTTTTGTATTAACGCAAAACCAAAAATATCATCTAAAATTTATTGGATGAGTGACCCATTTACGGATAATACGAGATTATGACCGAATATTCAGAAATAGAGAGACCTATATAACAAAGAGTCTTTAAAAAAAACTAAGGCTTTAATCTTACAAAGACCTAATTCTGACGCCTTTTTTTGAAAAATTATAAAAAATATTATATTAACATTTTTTATACTAATTTCTCATAGTACATGTGGATAAATATGTTAAAAATCAAATGAACCTATAATATATACGAGTTTTTCGAAATTTCGCATAAATAACCGCATATTTTACAAGAGTAACAAATGCACAAATCTTTATGCGACGATTCCCAACAATTTATATTTTTTAAATAGGTCACTATAATTCTAAGGGTGCGATACATTTTTGTGTGCATGAACATGTCTGTTTGTATTGGTCTGGATGATTTTATGAGTGGTAGGGCGCATCAAAGGAGCCCGTCTAGGGTAGTACCTCCACCTCACGTAAAACCTCAGCCAAATAACAACTCCCTGGAGGGTTGTCGCATTCCTGCGTGTGAGTGACGTCACCAGTGGGCTCCTAAGGAGTTGCTGTGTCAGCAGCAGAGGTGGCATCGTACTAGTGATACTTAACGTATTGCAAGCGTTAATAGTCTACGGTAACTACCATACATCAGGTGGGCCGTATGCTTGTAAAAAAAGTGGAGGAACATAAATGCAACCGAAGTAATTTTCCTTTGAAATTAAACTATTTTTAACGGAAGTATAGCGTGTTTTATTTATTTTGTTGAAACCTGACGTTTCGAACGCTTTGCAGCGTCCGTGGTCGCAGGAAAGACGTAAAAAAATAGTTTAATTTCAATGTGTAACAATCGCGAAAACCTAAGATAATTTTCCTTTGTTATTTACGAGCTTATTTCGTTGCAAGTTTAACAAACTTTTGAATCTACCTGACTGCGCGAGATAATACGGAAAAAGACGCTCTCCTGGGAAATTATACATTAGCGGTCATATTAAATTTCTGTAGGATCTTTTCTCCACACTGGAACATGCTTGTTGAAATTGAAACGACTTTGAATGAAATAATTACTTCAATTTATACATTATCATCATCATTTCAATCGATGGGTGTCCACTGCTTAAGGCTTCTCTCTTAGTACTCTACAACGGTGTGTCCTACACCTATTGCATTCATCAACTACCCGCGACCCTCACTAGATCATCGGAACATCAGGTGGTAGATAATCCTTTTGTCCGTGAATATTTCTTTCATATTAAAATATACTACTTGTTATTTTTAGCAGCGATCTAGCATAGTTTTTAGGGTTCCGTACCCAAAGGGTAAAACGGAACCCTATTACTGAGGCTCCGCTATCCGTCCGTCCGTCCGTCTGTCACCAGGCTGTATCTCATGAACCGTGATAGTTAGACAGTTGAAATTTTCACAGATGATGTATTTCTGTTGCCGCTATAACAAAAAATACTAAAAAGTAGAATAAAATAAATATTTAAGGGGGCTCCCATACAACAAACGTGATTTTTTTGCTCGATATTGATAACGGCAACAGGTAGATGCTTGAAACGTTCACAGAATATTTAGTTATATATTCACTTTAAGTACAAATAATTAAATTAAAATAAAACAAATATTTAAGGGGGCTCCCATACAACAAACGTGATTTTTTTTGCCGTTTTTATAGATTATGGTACGGAACCCTTCGTGCGCGAGTCCGACTCGCACTTGGCCGATTTTTTATTTCTTTTTGTACAACGGCCGGAGGCATACAAGCATATGCATCACCTGATGTAAAGCGGTTACCGTAGCCATTTAAAGCTTGCAATACGTTAAGTATCACGATGCCACCCCTGCTGTTATCACAGCAACTCCTTAGGAGCTCACTAGTGACGTCACTTACACGCAGGTTTTCTGTGAGGTGGAGGTACTACCCTAGACTTTGATGCGCCCTACCACTCTTAAAATCATCCAGACCAATACAAACAGACATGTTCATGCACACAAAAATGTATGTCCTGTGTGGGAATCGAGCGCACGAGCGTCGGTGTCAAAGTAACGTAACAGCGCGTTACGCCACTGCGCCACCGAGCTCGTCAAAAACGTTGATAGATAGGTAGATAGAGACAAGTATATGACCTATTTGATTATAAACAGTTACCATAGACTATGAATACCTGCAACATTATGGGCATATCAGGGTTGCCAACGCCGTGAAAAGTTCTTCACACCCTTTTTGAAGAAGATTGGGAAAACTTAGCAGGGAGTTTATTCCACAAGGTAACGATTCTCGAACGAAAATTTATTTGAAACCGGACAGGACGCGACCATTGTTTCCATTGTCTGAAGTTAGATGACTCTGTCCATTTGCGATTGATGCGAAGCCATCGCGCTTCATGAGGAGTTCAATGGCGTCTTTGGGCGTGTCACTCGCGCAGGTTAAGATGATGTAACTGTCTATGGATAGCTTTATCGCGGTTTTCTCTGTGACGATGGGTGACAACATTAAGCTTAGTGGTGCATATCTAAGTTTTGGGCGGCTTGAAAGCACTGGCCTCCACTGGTTCGCAATTGGGATATGTCATATGTATAATCAGTATGCTTAAAACACCTTCGGTTGAAGAGAGATCCATATCCTTGTAATAGAATGAAGAAGGGTTAATTTGGTACCGGATGACTCCGTTCACTCAATTGGGTTGTTGTTGGTAGAGGTTCTGATATGGAAATGTGCAATCAACTGTACGCGAGCATAACAAGTATTTACAGGATACAACAACGAGAATTGCTTATCAACTGCTGAATATGTCGCCCTTCGATGCTTTCTCCCACGTGCGAATAGAAAGTTGTTAAGGATACGCTGCGTTCAAACTGGGCGTTTCAATGTACGGCGAGAAATTATTTAAGCAATACTACATAATAATACGGGGAGAAATTATTCTACATAGGGCGGGTCGCGCCCTTGTTCAAGAAATCTACGCTAATGTTCAAGAAAGAAAGAATCAAGAAACTACTTATGAGCTAAGCGTATAATTTATACTTTTTTTTTGATACTACGTCGGGAGGCATACAAGCATACGGCCCACCTGATGTAAAGCGGGTACCGTAGCCTATTAACGCTTGCGATATATTAATTATCACTCGCGCGATGCCTCCTTTGCTGCTTACACAGCAACTCCTTGGGAGCTTACTGATGACCTCACTCACGCACAGGAACACAGCAACCCTCTAGGTAATTGTAATTTGGCTGCGGGTTTTGTGAGCCTACCTCTCTTAAAATATCCAGACCAAGACAAACAGACATGTTCATGCACACAAACGTTTGCCTTATGTGGGAATCGAACCCTCGAGCGTTGGTGTCAAAGTCGCGTCATTCACGACTGAGCCGGTGAGCTCGTCGTCTTCTCTTCTCGTATTATAAGCAAGATTATCATCCCATTACTATGGCATTGGCCACGATACTAAAATATCTGTAAAATACAAAAAGAAATCGCGGTCAATAAGTACTTGCAATTACGATATTGTTAAGTGAATTATATGAATTCATGTAAAGTCTACTATTCTGTATATTATGGGAGCCATGATGCATTAATAAGTTTATTGTTTGTTAGTATTATGCAATATATTGCATCTATAGGTGCTTAATAGCGCATAACAATTGACTATCAGCATTACAATGGGCGTAGATTCCGCCGCGAATATAAATTATGTCCTGTGGTATTATTGTCTAATATCAGGATACAATATTTTTGACGGGCCCATTGGCGAAGTGGTTAGAATTGCTACTTCGACACCAATGCTCGTGGGTTCGATTTACACACAGGACTAACATTTGGGCGCGTGAACATGCCTATTTGTCTTGGTCTGAGTGTTTTTAAGAGAGATAGGGCGCATTATAGCAGCCCTGGTATATATTATACTGGGGAAGTACCTCCTCCTCACAGAAAATTGCAGCCAAATAATGTACTCCTGAATGGTTGTTTGTGAGTAAATGGGGTTACCAGTAAATATTTAAGGAGATGTGTGTCATAGTCTACGGTAACCGCTTTACATCAGGTGGACCGTAAACTTGTATGCCTTCCGACGTTGTATAAAAAATAGTGTTTCATGGGGATGTCATCCAATGGGATGTATGGATGTAGATTTTAACCAATAAGTCGTGATGTGATGCGATGTTCATCTGTAAACTAGCCAATAAGGGATCTACTTGTGCTCATTCTACTTTACCACCTAACCGTAGCGGTGATTTTTTATTACGCAAAATCGTGCCTCTAGGTTATTTTTTCCATGATGTCAAGGGATTATATGCTGCGGTATATACGTCAGCTGTGCCGTATACTTACACGCTTTCCGGCATTCTCTAAAAGAACAATAGACGTCTATGAAATTAAAGAGGAAACAGCCGAAGCATAGTTAAAACTTAATTATCACTACTTCTCTAATTTTATAACACTTCGAAGAAATAACTTCCTCACACCCAATGTAAAAAGAATTAAAATTGATACAGCAATAAATTAAAGTCTATATCGACATTTCAATGTGTCCAATCAGCATACTTGCCGTAAAAGAAATAAAATTAAAAGCATTGACTACAAATGAGCCGGGTAAAATTATTTTTACGATTCTCTCTCTCAATTAGGGCTGCACCGACAGTAAACTGTCAGTGTTATTTAAATTTACTGCTCCAATTAGACTCGCCATCATCACAGAAGTGATGAAACCATACCGTGTCGTGCGTAGCTTCCCTTATTAAGAGTTCTATAATTAAAATATACCGCCGGAGTACGATTTAAATATCACAGCGTGTGTAGTAGAACTAACGTCTGCATTTGGATATAATGTACATTAGTGAGTGTAATGTACCATTATATGTTAATCAACATTGAATGATAGCAATACTACATTAAATTATAGATATAGCATCTACAGTAGTAATAATATTAATATCTATATGTCAATACTAGTTTTACAGTATTTTTACTATTTGTTATTACTATAGTATTTTAAGTACAAGTTTGTACAATACCTTTGTACTGATAGTTTATTGCTAACATATGTATGATTTATGTTGATACTGTCGATTGTAGGCGCTTGGTGGAATTTTGAAGACATCTCATTAATGTTAATACTTGCACTTGTACAGATTCCACTTCACAATTTTATTTAATAATTATTTTTTCCGACCGGTTTCGCCTTTACGGCAGTATCAAGCTATTTTACATAACATATATGTTATATAAAATACCTTGATAACCGACCGGTTTCACCTTCACGGCATTATATACAACAACAATTTTATATAAAATACCACCAAAGTATTTTATATAACATATATGTTATGTAAAATAGCTTGATACTGCCGTAAAGGCGAAACCGGTCGGTAAAAATAATTATTAAATAAAATTGTGAAGTGGAATCTGTACATGTATGATTGCATGATAATTTTATCGCATACTAGCCGCACACCGCGACTTCGTCCGTGTGTACCCTGCCCGTAGGAACTACTTTTTCTACGTTCTTACTTTTTCCTTGTCTTCCAATGGTCATATTGTGATGTTGAATAGCCTTACCTTCCTTAAGAATTGCGCTATCAAATGCAAAAGGAATTATTCAAATCCGACTGTTGTTCTAGAGATTAACGCGTTCAAACAAACAAACAAATTCTTCGGCATAATATACTGGAACAGACTTAAAGCGAACTAATAATTTATGTAAGTATAGGTGAGTACATATGAAAGCGAAAGCGGCGTATGGCAGACATAGAATGAAATTTGAATGAACGCGATCGAGATGCGAGCATTATGCAAAATCAGTAGTGTTACACTTGCTAACCGCGTTCGCAACGATAATGTTAGATAGAGAATGCTCTGAAAGAGTGTTGGTGTTAAGTTAAGAAAAGGCATACTTCGTTAGTTCGGACATGTAGAAAAGAATGACAAAAGGTATATGACGTTAAAGTGAAAGGATCTCGGAACCGAGAAACGGTCAATCACCGCTGCGACCAAATTAGACCTGTTTTATAAAAAGTGATATCAGTAACCCTAAGATCGGGCATCAAAAGAACTATTAATGTAAAAACAACGACCGAGGTATGAAAGGACTGCATCTTGAGGTTTCCCGCTTGCTCTGGTTACCCCGCAAGGGAACAAGCGTAAAGATATGATAAGATATATACAGAATGCTAATTAGTAATATTATCTAATCTGCTATGTGTGCTTCCGCCACCAATTAGTTCATGCGGCCTAGAGACGGCCGGCACCAAATCACTACCGTTAGTAGAAGCAATATGCCGACGCTGCCATGGCTATGGTAGTCTCTGCCTCGGCTGCTGCGGTCGTGCGCCATCTGGAACAGAAACCGCATGCCCCCACCACCGTCGCTGCCACGACTGGCCTGGTTGTCGCTGCGACACCCGTTTCACCTCTCCACGAGGCATCCTCGTATCCTCAGGCGCGGTAGAGGTTAATCGTTAGAATAACATGCTACAAGTTTGTAGTTTTAGTAAGTTATTCTAACGATTAACGTCTAGCAGCGTCGGCCTTTTGCATCTACTAACGGTAGTTGGTGGGTGTCGACTTTTAAACATTTGAATACTAATTTATCTGTGCGCGTTAAATAAATAAAATTTTTTTTTAGAAATTTAATGTTTGTTTTTGAATGGATACTGACAGACATATCAATTTATGTCTACCAGGTCACAAGCTGTTAGTCCCTATTGGTGACATTAGATAAGAGACGTTAAAGAAGTCAGTGTCTAACGAGTTACCGTGGAATATTTGGCGAAGCTATGAAATTATTCATTAGAGAGAAGTCCATATAGAAACGATATGGCTTTGACAACAGAAAAGCAATAGTCTTAGTACTATCACATTAACGTTATGCCTTACGTCACTTGTACACCTACATTTGGGATTGAGATTGTCAAATTGATAAAGCCTTAGCATCACATAAAAAAGTTTTCTGCACCTTCATTAACTCGGCTTATGAAAGAGTGGCGAGGGACAACTTTGGTATACGCTATCCGTGTATGGGGATGGACAGTATTTTGATAAGGACATTCGAATCCTTGTGCAAGGATTCAAATGGCCGTAAGGAGTTGCTATGTTAGCAGTAGAGGTGGCATCGCGCAAGTGATACTTATATTACTGGCGTTCATAGACTACGGTAAATGCTTATATCAGGTGCCCCGTATGCTAGTATGCCACCTGACTATGTATAAAAAAAAGTAGTGTCAAAAATTTTAATAGATATGTTGAGATGATTTGGACATTTGGAAAGAACGGATGGAAAAACAGTCATGAAAAAACTGTATCGAGCGAGAGGAAGTACAGATATTGGCAAGGGCTGTCTTAGACGCACACGCATAGATCACTTAGGTGATATGCTCTAAAAATCATATAAACGATATTGCTATCTAAAATGATAATTACTGTTCTATAAACAATATATTAAAGACATTAATACTAACCTAATAAACATATAGAGTATATTCTATTGACAAATGATTCATTCAAAAACGTCAGTCAATCGCAACCGCAAGTTAGGTACATATCAAATGTCATTAACTTCGACTGAGTGACCTTTTGTACGGTCGACCAGAAAAGTGAAAATATTTAGAAAAATTACATCTATTTCCACTGCTAGGACAAACAGGTAAATAAGTCTTACCGTCGTATCTTCTTGTCCTCTGTTTGTCAGCTATTTTTTTTTTTGTTCAGTTCAGACGAGATTTTATGTAATCAAAAAAAAATGGAACAAATAGAAAAGAAACGTAAGCATGTAAATTCGCAGGTTTGTTTAAAATTTTCAATTCATTATAGTCGAATTTCAAAAATTTGATATTGACCTCTAGTAATCGTTTAATTTAAATGTTTTTTTATTAGCCTACATACCCAGCTTCCATCCATAATCCATTATTTGGATCCATCCATAATGCTCCATTTGGTGGAGCCTAAGAATTTGGTGAAGATACGGATTTTGCCAAGGAGCGACTGCCGTCAGACCTGCACTACCCAGAGCGAAAATCAGATCTTTCTTAGGTTAAATCACTCGACTTTGGAAATAAAATTTCTTACATGGGTTTCCCCACTATGTTGATGTGATGTTTAACGAGCGGATAGCTTTGCCTGTGAGTCGTTATATAACAGCTTGATTCTCACGATATAGACTGCAGAATCGTATTAACGCCTAGTATTTCTTATTAATTGCAACCAGATCTCAATAATATGCTATTGTACATCGAATTCGGTATTTTATACCATTCCTGGTATAGTGAAACATATTTTTAAAAACACAATTATAGAACAAGTACATCTCTAATTATCATATTGATACCTACTTTGATGTCCGTGACATGCTTATCACGTTTTTTTACCATTAAAAACAAGCGACATTTCGTTACTCCATCAATCTGCCACGAGCTTCCTATCGCTGAACCCACGGATTAAAGAAATTGACAACTATACTGCCAAAAGTTGAAACTGCGGCCATTTATCGCAACTTTTAGTAAACCAATTTCTTAGCCAACTGTACCAATACCTAACAGTAGTTGCATACTTCATTTGTCACGGTCATTTCACGTTATTGTACTCTTGTAACAAATGAACTAGAGAAAGCTTATTAGTGCAACAGATATAGCATAAGTAGAGTAATTTGTTACGTTAATGGACCCCCAGTGGGGACAAGTATTGTTAACAACGTAACCGGCGCTCTTATGGCTAAATTAAATAATTAGTGTGGCAGAACCTTCACTGCGATCGTTAATTATTATCTTACAGAGATTGTTATTTAAAATTTTAATTTCTCAATAAGAAAGCGGTTAATTTATATACTTTCATTAATATACTAAGGTATCTTAATTAATTGACTTCAATATTTCACAAATAATATAAAGAACATACATAGAAAAAGTTTTTCGTATTTTATGTACAAATTCAAGATATCAATAACATAGTTTATTAATATTTGATTATAATATATATGTACCATTTTGTTCAATAACTTGTTATCATTTTGTAAGGAGTAACATAGTCCGATTGCTGTAGAAATTTTGGGACTTCTGATCAAAAAACTGCGATAATTGGATTTGACAATCTTCTATTCATGTTAACCTAACACTACCTGAAGAATCCTGAAGAGGTTGAAAGAGGTGAAAATCTGAGGGTACAAGGTGAGGGTTATTTGATGGATGGATTAACACTTCCCAACAAAGCTGTCTCAATATCGGCTAAGTACTCGTAGTTAAAGTTGTGTGTGGTCTAGCGTTACCGTAATATAGGAAATTAATTTTAAAATGATAAATTACTGAAAGTGTATTATTGCTATGTCTTAGCAGTATTAACCTTTTATTTTGTAATCAATTTTTATTAAAATTACTTGGCATCATCACACGAGTGATAAAGACGATGATGGTGTGTGATGGCGGAGTGACGACACGAGGGGTGTTGCATTAACAAAACAAAAAATCTAGCATCCAAAGTTGTTTTTAAATAGGTACTTTAAATTATCTTAAACATTTAAACATTTAAACACGCATAAAAAAAGAATATGTGCAGATGTGACATACTCGTAGATCATCCTCTTTTTTGAAGTAGGTTATATATACATTTTTATATGGACAATCTACAATTATTATGTAGCCGATTGCAGAGATATTTAACAGTGCGACCAGTAACTGGAATAAATATCTCTGCAGTATCGGTTATTGGTCTACAAATTTAGATATACACGTGAACCGTGCTAAATGGCTGTAAGTCGTAGGTAATTCTCGGCAAGTTGCCAGCAATAATTTCAGCTCGGTATCATTGTAGTGGTGGAAAACCTAATCATCCCTTTGGTTACTGTATTGAAAATCTAGTCTTGTCACATTGACTACACTATCTACTGTTTTACTGTTGCCACCTTAGTGGTATAACAAAAGAATTTACAAAAATTACTAGTTATGAGATATATAATGAACCTTGGCGTAGGTTGGTTATCTAAGGCTTGCACGTACCACATAAACATATTGCGCTAGCGTAGTGTTTACGAAGACATGTAAATGGTTTACAATTATCTGAATAGACAAAGTTACCAATGGCTACTTTAACAGTAAGTCTCGTGGGTTTAATTCCCGTACAAGGCAATTACTCGTATTTGTTTTGGTCTAGGTGTTTTTAGGGTTTTTTAGGGTTTAATTCCCGTACAAGGCAATTACTCATATTTGTCTTGGTCTAGGTGTTTTTAAGAGAGTTAGGGCCCAAAGTAGCCCGACTGGAGAAGTAACCTTACAGAGAACCTTAAGTATTGCTGTGTTTCTGAGAGTGAGTGACCTTACCAATAAACTTTCCAATAGTTGCTGTGTTAGCAGCAGGGCAACGCGCGAACGATACCTCCTGTGTAACAAGCATTTATACGACACGGTAACCACTATAGGATGCGCCGTAAGCTATGCTTTCTGACGTAGTATAAAAAAAAATCTCGTGTACAATGCTAAATAATCTATCTATAACTTCTCTCTCTCTCGGTCCTTAATCAACTCATTCATTTCTTTAACCCTTATAGCTCTCCTCATATTTTGATAAAATACGACCAAATTGCTCAAGGTATTTAAGCCGTTATGGCCTTCCTCGGTACCTACATTACTTCCTGCATTGTTTCCACATGGCCGTACCAACAGACCGTGCCTCTTGTTTTAACACGGCCATTCTCTTTCAAACCAGCTGTGTTTCTAACATAATTGCGAACGCTATTTACAAGCATTAGGCCACAAATTTTGCGAAAAGGTCGGATTTCGACCGCATTTATCCTACGTTCATGCTCTCTCTGCCACAATTTAGCGTTGGGGTGGGGCTAGTACTGCACACTACTAAATAATGAATAAGCTATTTTTCAATTCATATATTTTTATAATGACCCAGTGAGATTTTTCTCATGGCATTGAACGACAAGCAGTGCCATTTGGAGTACTTCACCTTCACCAATTGTAATACAAAATATCAAACACATTTATTTCGAATCTAAGAAGCATAAAACACATAATATCTCAGTACAAACTTGCATTTGCTTTATTTATTTGTTATTGACAATAGCAATTCATTAGGATTAGCGGAGTCTGCAACCTGCGCTTAACGATTTGGCGTAAATTCTAATTTTCACATGGAGCTTCTCCCGTCAGTCCACGTCTCCACAGGGAAAACCAGACCTAATTTGCCGCTGGTTCAGGTACTGGCGGAGCCACCTGTTCACCGGACCTCGTATTCCACATTCACTCATGGCCTGCATGAGTACACAGTGGTCCAGAGTATCGAACGCTTTTTTGAAATCAATATGCCATGGCAATAGCACATATATAAATTAATTTATAAACACTATCTTCATTATAATTCTACTATAATGAGATGAAGTTATAACAGTTGCATTTCATTACTTCCCTCTATAAATAAACAAAATATCAACAAAGTTATTTGCAACTTATATGACTTGATGAATGAAAATAATAAGTCAAGCTCGTAGCAGATATCGTGGTAGCATAAAAGCATTGTCTGTACCAAACGTATAACTCATAAAGTTAGTTGGCGAGCGATGTAGTGGCATCTACAATGTAGTATTTTGGCTTCCGAGGCGAGAACAATCTGGATAATAGAATGAAACGGTTCCTTTTCCGCAAACAACACGACGTCAGGCGTCGCAGTGTCTAAGATATCTTCACAAAAACGGTTTGATATTTTTATCTTTAGACTTGGAAGACAAATGTGTTAATAGTTCCATCACTTATTTCTTTTCGTATAGCCTCTGCACGTATTAGAATAATGTGTGTTACACATTTATATATACAGAAAATGACGACCTCGGTTGCGCAGTGGTTAGTACGCTGCTTTGACACCCGCGCTCGTGGTTTCAATACCACACAAGGACAAAACAAATATGTTTATGCACACAATAACATTTGTGTGCATAAACATATTTGTTTGTCTTGGTTTGGTTTTCAAGAGAGGTGGGGTGCATCAAACCAGCCTGTCTGAGGAAGTAACTCCACCTCACAGAAAACCGCAGTCAAATAATTGTTTTCCTGCGTGTGCTGTTTTAGCAGCAGAGGTATTGCGTGTGTGATATTTAGTGTATTGCAAGCATTCATAGGCTACGGTAAGGCTTTACGTCAGGTAGGCAGTATTCCTCCCGAAGTTGTATTAAAAAAAACAGCCTCCTTCCTCCTTCTTGTAACTTATTAAAAGGGTGAATTAAATTTCACTTTTAGGAACGTGTACTATTTACTGCCTATGAGTCCAGTTGTCACCTTCCGAGCTTCATGGTAGAATTGTTGACAACCTGTGTGCTTATATGTTTATGGTCATCTAATGAGAGAATTGACTGCCTTTATGCGTTCTACAATGAATTGTGCTCAGACGTGATGTTCGTATGATGTTCAGCCATCTTTTGCAATTGCACGGTTTGCTAATGGTACTTAAATCGTTTGAGGTTTAAGACAATGATTTCCCTAGATGGATGAATGATTTTCGCCATTAGTGTAGGGGCAAAAAAAATTCGTATTGAACAACCTGACGGAATTAAATATTTCGTCAAGAGATTACCAGGAGGTTGTTCTGCAATGCAGGAGAGCAGAGACTTTACAGGATTGCCGAGTGATGTTCCTGGTGATAAACATTCATAAACTACGCTCACTGCTTACGTGTCAGCAAAAAAATAAATGCTTTCAATCGTACGAAAAACTTCATATCGACAAATAGTAGGAAATAATCGTACCTACATATTAGGGTAGAGAACTTTGATCAGACCAAATATCCAACATTCAAACCAAATAACTTGGACGCAAATATTAACTTTTCTACTCACGTAATATCGGAACAGGAAACTTTTCTGATTGGGTGTAGATTATAATACATGCCACCGAAGATAGGTTATGACTGTTATGAGAAAAGTTTGGGAGGCTTACGGTCCATGTTGACATTGTTGAACTTGGGTGTACGCCAGGATGGCGTGTAAAGACGCACTGCGGACAGTAACTCATATTGTTTTAAACTACTATGTTGTAATGTAACATACAGCCGAATATTGTTAACAAGTTTATTGATACGGTATTTATATCCGCCTCGCTATAAGTTTATTTTAGGATTATATAGTATGGTGATATAATCAGCTGTAATAATATTATAGAGTAGATGCAATAGGTATCATAGAAGCGATAGCCTAATTGGCAGAGCTGCGATAGCCAGCGGAGCCACATTACCCTCAAAATTATCGTTTGGGGTAGACTGATGTCATCCAGCTAGCGTTTAGACGGTAATAGTGAGAAACTCCAAAATCGACACTAATAGCTAACATATTGTAGTTTTGTATCCTTTAATTTGAAATTTAAATGTTCGTTGGTGAGGAAGAACGGTCCAAAATCGTTCCAATTAGAAAAAAAAACATATGGGAAAACGTATGGCCGGCCACTCTGCAGTGCAGAGTCTGCACTGCACTCCCATCAACAGAAAAAGTAACAGCACTCGTCGCTAGATGTCGTACAGGGTTCCATATATTAAAAAAAAAATAATTAAAAAAACAAATATTTAAATATTTATTAAATTTAAAAAATATCAGCTCTGCCTACACAGCTTGCTGTTATTTACTAGTGGTAATAATTGTATAATGTACTGGTAATAATTGTATAATGTACTAGTCTATAAACCGACGGGATCTGGTTAAAATTCTGCTGTGGATATGTACCACTAAACTCGTGGTTTCGGATTATGTACATATTTGTAATTATCACTTGCTAGGAGGTGAAAGAAAACATTGTGATGAGACCAACATGTCCAGGAAATTATAGTTAGAATATTGTGTGACCAAACTTAAGAGAAAGTATTCAGTAGGTATATCAGTATTTTAGATAAATCCTTGCGCTTAGATAGCATACCCTAGTTATCTTTATGGATAAACGGTACAAGGTCTGAAGGAACTTTTTCCTTAGCTGCGATAGATATCATAATAACTTTTACTAATGCACCATTGGGACGCTTGCCCTCATCACGCATTAGGTACCTGTGGTTGGAAGCGATATGCGGCCCTCGGAAGAGGAGGAAATAATGACCTGTGCCGGAACCTTATGATGACTGAGGCTGTCCACACAGTATGCACACGAAGTACAGCAGTGGTTGACACAAACTCTAGCAGGAGATCAACCGTGTGTATTAAAATTGATGAAGGTTCTAGTGTTGGGAAAGGGGCAGCCGTGAAGTCAGTATCCTGACTCCTATATAGACACTCCCAAAAGACTAATTCGATCTCTTCTAATTTCAGTATTCGTATTTGTCCGCTACCTAAAACTAAGGATTTGGTGAAGATACTAAATTATTTACGGAGCGACTGTCGTCAGACCTCCACAACCCAGCGGGAAAATCAGGCCTTTCTAAGGTCACACGCCTTTCGAAATATAACTTACTGAACGTAAGGATTTCCTCATGATGTTTGCCGTCACCGTCTAGCTAATGATAATTAACAAATATATACATAAATCCGAAAACGCCGATTTAGTGATATATGCCAGGATTCGAACCGGAAACCAATTGATCAATAGGTCGGTTCTTTATCCGCTAGACTATTACTATGATTACTGCTCAAATTCCTATCGATTTTAGACATTATGTATTGTTATATTGTGAAATCGATATGCCTGTGCTGATAGCCGTAAGTTCAAATTAATCAAATCGCAACAAGGAGTGCGATCATGGGAGGAAAATTCGCAGCTGTAGTGAAAGTCGTATTCAATACCACGTCAACCCTTACTTATCCCAGGGATGCCACATGCAGGGATACGGGTCTTGCTTCAACTGAAGGTGTTTAGCACACTCCACCATGCTGCTCAAATGCGGATTAGCGGAGGCCAGAGTTTTCAAGCCGCCCGAGTGCCACTGACTTAACGACTGTCATCTATCGGAAATAGCCAGGACTAACGGCATAATGAGCCCTCCGAACGACGTAAAAGATCGAGATAGGTAAACCCATTCATAGACACGTTGCGGTCGACGGTGGTTAACCTGCGTATTCGGTCAGTCTGATACGCACTACGATGCTATCAATGCCAATATACTACAGTACATGTCGTAAAACATCAGAACTTTTCACAGTCTGCTTATTCTGCTAATGGCGTTGTCCAAATATCAGAATCGCTGGAAAGTGTCAGCAGGATGTCAAATTGAATATGAACTACAAAAAGAGTCAAAAAGCGCCGCTAAAAACGCGTACGGTACTCTCCTATGACAATCTCTTATGTCTCGAGCGAATCATCTCACTCAACAAGTTCAGTACCAAGAAAAGTTCCAAAAAATATTTTATTACACATTCATACACAATTCAGCTGCCAGATATCCTGAACAGAAAATTGTTTGAAACACCATTGTCTGCCACAACAACGTGAGAAATTTTCGATGAAGCATCACATTTTTGTACAAAAATCTTACTGCTAACACTTGCTTTATGAGAACAACTTAAAATCATGCATACATAGTTTAACCTAATAATTTGATCCCAAAACATTATCATCTACAATAATAACCTATCATGGGCAGTTGAAAAATGGTTGTTCTTTGTTTAATGTGAACCATCCATCAACACTGCTTCATACGGAATGTAGTAACTTGAAATACTTTTGTTTTCATAAGTAATTAGTTTTAAATTGCTCTGTTTGTTTTGACAGTGTATTTTGCCTTTACAACTTTATGATGAATGGGTCAGTAATTTCAAAATAACACACTTTATGTGTACCCAGCTTTACAGGGTTATTTTGTAATTAGTTAAAACATAATAAGCGTAAATTTATACCAATTTAAATGAAATTTGAGAAATGTAATATGAATATCTCAGCATATTATTCTGGGATTGTTGGTGGGGAGGAGTTATTTGTAGAGGTCGCACCTCTACTTATGTAATAATGTATTATATTATCATGAATATTCTGAAATTTATATATATTATGTTTTAGATACATACTGTTGTACGTTTGTTTAATGTACAGTGTAATTGAAATATGCACTTTGGTTACTGTACACCTATCTTTTGTATTTATCGCAAATGTACAACTAAGAGCAGATCATGCTTAACACTCGAAATACGATTGTAACTCTTATCACGAACGACGTAAGAACGGTACAAAGGTCAAAGTGTAAAGCTTAAGCTGCACTTAGCTGTACGAGTAAGTATCGCACGTACTTGGCAGCCTGACTGGTTTCAACAATGTCGACCAGTAGACACTACGCTTGTTGGGTTGCCTACAAAACTTACTTCTGCCTAATCGATCTTTCGTTACAGAATGGTCATAGTTACGCTGTGATGCCCTGCGTCGTGGTCACTAGTGTAACGTCTCTTATCCATCGGTCCCTGTATATGTTCATGATTCTTTGACAGAGGCATTTTATGCGGGAGTTTTACCCTAGATTAGATTAAGTTCATCCGTCGAATTTTAAACGAACTCACGTTCTCTTTCCCTATTCTTGTCTGTAACGCTTTCGACGTACGTTTTATAAAATGTACCGTTATTACATTTCTCAAGCATAAAAGACACACTTAGAAAATTTTAAATATTATTACCACTGAGAAACGTTTCAGTATCCAATAACAATAATCATTAGGTAAGTAAGAGTTATTTTATCTTTTCTCCAAGACAGTGACACAATAATTTAAGTTCTAGCATATATTATTTTCCCAAAGAGTGCCATAAAATTTAGTTACGCGCTGGAGTAACTTATTCTTAGCTCATTCGGTGCAATTTCCTATGCAAATTTAATTGTTCCCGAGGACCACGTAAATCTGTGCGCTCTTGGTGCAAAGTTAATTACGCGCCAGTCCGCTCTGCGATTAACGAAGCAGCTTGCTTTTATTGTATCTACGTAGACAAATAGAAGAAAAATGCGAAAACTGATATTTGAGTTGCGAGAGAAGCAGGATGTGCGGTTTGAATGAAATATGATTGTTGGATGCGTCTCTGTTTCATCATGCACAAATTCTGTTGGCGAGACGCCGCGCGCCGTCGGCGTCAATTCACTATTCATGCACTAGCTCGTAAACACATTCATTTCATTCAGAATTTTTTTCTTAGTTATTTTTCTAAATATCTTAATTCTTCATGTTCATGTAATTCTTAATATCGAACGATATGGAAGTTTGGAAGTTGACTAAATTCGATTTTAGATAGCTGTTGGTATTCGGTACATCGCAATTCCTGTCATATGAGTCTAAAAATCGAGTTAATATAAATTATCCATAAAGCAAATCTTGGGGTGTACATGGCTAATATAGGCAAAGCCTTCCTCATTTGCACGTAGTGCATCACGTCTTTCCAGCAAACAAAAGTCTGATGTAAGGGAGATAGAGCATGGCGAGTCGCTGCAGCCAAATAACAATTTTAGGTCAGTTGTTGTTTTCCCGTGAGTGAATAAATTCAGAGAAGCTTCCATTTCAGAGCGACGTGGCATACAGAGCTGTGAATACTTTCCATATCGATGGTATTGACGCCTGCGATAACTGTTTCTCTTATTTTTTTATTATTCAATGTTACGTAAAAAAACAATATTTGTTCATTTAATATACACCGTATATTCGCAAACTTGTTTTGCAATAATTATATCAAAATTTGTTATTTTTTTTTTAATTATGGCAATAATTTATCAATGGCAAAGACAAACACAAATTCTAACACGTCATTATCAATATACAGCATCACATATTATCCAATATTGTTTATTGTATACAGACTCCGTGTTCAAAGTTTACCACAAACGGTGTGCGGTGTAACTTTTATAGCCGCATCCGTTCTCAAACGAGATGCATAACGTATGCTGATATTTTTCATATTTTACGACGTTTTGAATTTACGCCTCTTGTAGCACGTTGGAAGACTTGACTCTTCCTTGGTATTCTTGCCGCATGAGCACTTTTCATGTGTTACTAGAAACGTAGGCCGCTTATACATCATATTGTGATGGACGCTTGTTTCGCAACTTTATTTGTTTCTTATGTTGTTGTTTATTGTTACTGATGTGCATGGAGGTTCATTTATTTATTTGCATGAACACAATTTATTGTAGACAATAAAGTACATTTTTTACAACGTCGGGAGACACACAAGCATAAGGCCCACCTGATGTAAAGCAGTTACCGTAGACTATTAATGCTTATAGTTATATTATGTATCACATGCGCGATGCCTCCTCTGCTGCTTACAGAGCAACTCCTTTGGAGCTTACTGGTGACCTCGATCATACGCAGGAACACAAAAACCCTCTTAGGATTATTTGGCTGCAGTGTTCTGTGAAGTGGAAGTACTTCCTCAGACGGGCTGCTTCGATGCGCCCTACTACTCTAACTGTAACGTAACTAAACCTACACTAATTGTCCCTTTTTCTTTCAAAATAAGACGATTGCTCGAAGGTTTAAGAAACGAGGGAGGTGTGCAAGGATTGCCTCTTGTGGCGCTCGGTTCTCTCTGCCTACCCCGCATGGGACCTGACGTGAAGATACACATGTACAAAATAAGACGATGTCGATTATTGCATAGATGAAATATTCTGCAGATGAACTTGGATGATGCTGCACGGCGGCGTTTCGTTTTTGTCGCTTTTTACGAGATTAAAGTAGCTTAGCATTTCCGAATCCAGCATAATTATACCAAAATATCTATGAGGATTTTATTATTGAATTAAAATAAAAAAGTAAACGTTAATGGTATGGTGTACATGCTCCAAGCATGAAAACATCATCCAAAATAATTCTGTCACATCGGAGATTAGCTATATAAGAATGTTCATATCAGGAACTATTCAATTATTTGTAGTGTCTATGTAGATTACATATAAAGTAGATTCTTCTTTAGAATATTCACTTTTAAATATTTATATACTGAAAAATGTTAGAGGATTACCTACTCTATATATCATATTACTTTAAATTATTTTTTTATATATATTTAAAAATAAATATATTTGATATATCTCGAACACAGCTCTAACGATTTGAATAATAATAATAATAAAATATTGTATTTACAAAAGATTTTGCTTTTTAAGTTTATCACTGCAGATGACGATCACAAAAAACATATAAAATAAGCTCGGTTGCTTAAGTAGTAGAATTAAACCCAGTAACTGTGGGGTAGATAAGGAATAACGTGAAGTTGAATTTGACCAGAGGGAGACTTTGTACAAAAGTCGTCTGCATGGGTACCTCTGTCTCCCTATTTCTACCGCCAAGCAGCTATATAAACACCTGTGTTCCGGTTTGAAGGGTGGGATATGGCAGAGGAATTACTGGGTAGTGGGACGAAACTTAAATTGAAATCCTTAGGTTACAAGATTGGCCGCGCGTAACATCCCCGTGGTATTGCGAGCGTCAATCGGCTGGGGTGACCGCTTACCATCTGATGCGGGCCGCATGCTTGTTTGGCAATCTAATTATATAAAAAAAAAAACATATATCATAATTATTTACAGTAAAATCTCTATGAAGCTTCTACCAACGTCTTTTTGTACAGGATATGTATTGCATACAGCCCAACTGATGTAAAGGGGTTACCGTAGCCTATGAACGCTTGCAATACAGGAAGTATCGTTCAATTGTTGCTGACCCTGATACTAATACCAGTAGTCCTTAGGAGCAAGAGATAACCTCTCATGAACGCAACTCACCAGGGAATTTTTACTTCGTTGCGGTCGATGTTTGTATACTCAAGGAGTTATTTTGCTGCTGTTTTCTATGAGTGTACTTGCTCAAACAGGCTCCTTTTTCTTTATACAACGTCGGAATGCATACACAGGCCGCAGTAGAACGGGACAACTTATAAACTCAACCATAAACAAATATTTTCCCTTGGCTTATGCTATTCTGAATTTGGTAACAAAACTAACACATTTCTGTTATAAAATATTCTCACCACTGTGAAAATATCCAAGTTCTATATAGAGTGTAATTTTACATTTCACGTTGAAGCGTGGGACGTCACAATGCATTACGTATGCGGGCTGTCGCAACACGAAAAACGGTGAGAAATGTGTACACCGATCTTCCATCGGGGGATTGTGACGAGAGCTAGAGAAAAATATGAAAGTAGTAAATTTTGTGAGAGAAAATACTGTAGGAAGTCTGGCAAAACATTGGTAGTTTACAACATAATATTTTTTTTTTGAGTCTTTTATCCCCGAGGGGAAAGGCAAAGGGATCTAGCCCATATAGCCAAGTCTTCAGTTCAGAACCATTTCAAAATCAGAGTCTAAAAACAAAGAAGTCTTTACAACATAACAGTGCTACAAGTATATAAAGCCACACAAGAGAAACTTACTTCTTCTTTTTTTTGTTTATTGGCGTTCGGGCTCAATCTCATATCATTACTGCCACTGAAAGGTTGTATTCGTTTTTCATGTGTTTGAGTACACAAACGAATTATCCAGGATTCAAAATGCTTTATGAATGACGATTGTAAATAGGCAAAACGATGGTGTCCGTTCTAACGAGACTCTGATAACGAATATTAGTAAGTGCACACTAAGTGTAACTTTAAAAGCAACGTCGACCGCAGCCTGTCCATGGATGGGTTTATCTATCTCGAATTTCTCCGTGCTTCGGAGGCTACGTTAAGCCGTCGGTGCCGGCTGTTATCGATAGATGACAGTCGTTAAGCTAAGTCAGTGGCCCTTGAGCGGCTTGAAAACGCTGGGCTCCGCCAATCCGCATTTGAGCAGCTGGTGGAGTATGCTCTAAACCCGTTCGTTTGAAGGGAGGCCCGTATCCCTGCAGTGGGATGAGTAAGGGTTGATGTGGTGGTGGTACACTTTAACGATATGGCAACACATTTTCTGATGACAAGTTTTAATACTATAATTAACACTTTAAGACCGATCGTCATGGAAGTCTAAGGTGAATGCCTGTGTTCAGCAGTGGACGTCCTTCGGCTGAAATAATGAACAACGTAATCAATATTCATATGAATATGCAATTAAACAGAATAATACTATTTGCGGAGAAATACAAAATGCGGATAATTCAAATCTGTCAATGCCAGAAACATATTAGTCTGTGGTCAAACTGTCTGAGTATAGATTATCACTCAAGAATTTTATTATAATTAAATTAATATTGAATACATATTTTGTGAATTAATGAATTTGAATGTGAAATATAATGTGAATTGACCTACTCGCCTATAATATTTATAATTGGTAGTTTCATAATTTACTAAGATGGGATAATTAAATGCGTAGAATTGGCGAAACATGTGGTCAATAAAGCAATAAAAATGCCTAAGAAAATATCAAACAACACCCTGTTGTCTTATTAAGTGACTTAGCCTATCTATACCTCATTTTACGGTTCCGTAGTCAACAAGGAAACCTTATAATCGAAACAGCCAATTCTATCCATTCCAAAGTATGGGAACAATTCAATAAAAATAAAAAAGCTGTACTATATACGAGTACCGTGATCAGACATCGATGTCTTTATAGATAATAAACGTGTTAAAAGGTATTGTTTGTCATAGCATATTTTTTTATAATACAGACTCTAATATTCACACAGAAAACGCGCGGGTGAAGCCTCACAGGGTTTTTTTTTTTCAACAATTAATGTTAGGTTCTTTTATGTATTGACATACATTGTCCGTTTGTAAGATATTAAGATCAATCCACACTCATTATCACTGTCAACACTGCCAAGTTTTATGTAACCATTGACAAGTGTCCAATATATATTCGGCTTTAGTTTACAGAAATACACAAAATTATAAAAGGTCTACAAAATATGAGAAGTCATGGGATATTTGAGCTGCCGCCATTTTTACTGCATGTCAAAACATACTTTCCCGACCGTTTAAAAGAGACTCTTGTAAAAATAGTATATACCTAATAATAATAAAACATTCATGCTTATCTAGTGACCTATTGCTAGCTTACCTACTGATTCACAATTTTCGATAAAACGATGTATGATCTCGGATGCGCTTTCTGTGAGAAATATATGCTGCTCAATAACTGCTAATCTGCCAATATATATACTTTTAGATATGACCAAAGATTAAGATAAAGTTCAGAACAGAATACCTTAGATAAATTGAATGCAACAGGTTAAGCGGAAAAGCTCATGAATAATTTAATAAGTACTTACGTGACAAGGAGCAATCGGCAGAAGTTGAACGCTTTAATCATGAAACAGAATTGCTATTAGGACAGATACAACAGGCTTGAACTGATCAATCTCTGAGGGAAGCCTCGTCAGGTGTTAGTTGTTCCTGATTTATATTAACAACTTGCCCAAAAAATTATAAAGGAACATTGCGTTCTATTTGCAAACGAAGTCTCTTAACTGATCTCATACTTGATGAAACTTCAAACGAGTACAATTTCGAGATTATTTTTTCCAAAAACAAATTAATGATACTTTACCACCGTCCATAGCGCCCTCTAAATATAATTATACATAATTAACTTAAACTACATACGTAACAGTCTCCTGCACTTAATCGCAGAAAGAAAAGATGGCCCGATTACTGGACGGCAATCAATGTGACCCGTCAAATCGTACCGAAAATGATGTTGAGAATATACGTCTTTTTATTATACAACGTTGGGAGGCATACGAGCGTACGGCCCGCCTGATATAAAATGTTTAGCATATGAACGCACAACTCATTATCACTCGCTCGATGCTACTTCCGCTACTAACACAGCAACTCCTAGGAAGCTTACTGGTGTCCTCACTCACTCGCAGGAACACGATAACCATCCAGGGAGTTGTCATTTCGCTGCGATTTGTTGCGAGATGGGGATACTATCTCTCTTCATAAACATTATTCTTATATATATTATTTTAATGATTTATCTTATTATTCTGATTGATATACACGAAATTATCTTATGCTCTGCGCATCGTAAAACGGTACCGACTTGCTTATGCCTATTCATGACTAAGTTGTGTCGTTGTCTTACCGGAATGTGGTACGGATGAATCCACTCCCTTTATATTACAGAAAAATCACATTTTGGGATATTGGGAGAAACCGCACTTTCAGAGATGTAAACCATATCGTTAACAGACAGTTATGTACCGTAAACATATAAATCTTTTATTTTTCAATACCGGCCTATTTCTATACTTCTCGAAAGTACTGTCCTTAAACAACTTCACAAACATCTTTCTTGCAACAATCTTCTGAGTCCTTACCAATCAGGCTTTCGTCCCAACCACAGTACGGTCATTGCATTGCACAATGTCACGGATGATATACGTTACGCTATGCATAACAAAAACTCTCCTTGATTGTACTATTAGACTTTAGCAATGCATTTAGTTTTGTCGATTTTGACATTCTCCTAGGTATACTTCGCTCGATTAACTTTTCTCCTCGTGTGATAGCATGGTTCGACTCCTATCTTCGTGGACGCCGGCAATGCATCAAACTCGATGAAAGATCATCAGAGTGGATTGATCTATTCGCAGGTGTGCCACAAGGCGGTATCTTGTCTCCACTCTTATTTTCTATTTTTATAAATGAAATATCCCAAGTCCTCGCTTCTTCCTACTACTATATAATAATATAATAACCTACTCGTATATGCAGATGATTTACAGATAATTTCTCAGTTTCTGAAGTCCATGAAACTATTGAGATTATAAACCTTCAAGTATGTGCTATCCAGGGATAAACCTATGGTCTCCTAGTTAATCCATTAAAGTCTCAGGCTATAGTCGTAGGTAGCAATCAGTTACGTAGTAGGATCATATTTAATGACTGGCCTAATGTTTACTACAATGGTTTGCAGGTTTCCTTTGTAGACAAAACTAAAAACCTCAGATTGATCATTGATGGAACACTATCCTGGACTGCGCATATTAATGACATCAGTAAGCGCATGCATTATACATTTCACTCTCTCAAGCGACTTCAAAAAACTAAAGTTATGTTGGTTGGTAGGTACATAACGGAGTATTTTAGTGCATTCGAAGTAGGTACAACAGTAGCTTTTGTATTTAAGTCGACAAATAAATCCATTTGGTTGATTCAGACTCGGAGCTTTGGATGTAGGTGCTTCATAAAGTTGCTTTTACATAGAGGTAATTCTGTAGGAAATTCCAACCTACTTTGTTCGCGACTTAGTATGAGCGTCCAGTAAATGTCTCGAGTAATGGGGCAACCTCGAACAGTACTTTAACTCCTAACTGCGCGATGGTGGTTTACATCCGAACCGCTACGCACAGTCGGAGATGGTACACTTTAAATTGATATATAGCGTGCAAATGAATAAAGGAGTTGAATGCTTTATTCAGTTAACGAAATAAAAATATACTATGAAGTTAAGAATTTGGCTACATTTTATTGAAAAACTTTAAAATGATATGAAATATTTATCAAATGACAGTTATATAGTTAAGTACATAGTATAATAAAATGACTCAACAGCTGTCATATGCAAGACCTGTCTCGCGCACGGAGTGATCCGTGAATTTGTTTAGTACCTTTGTTTAGTACTTTATAGCTTTCCAACTAGTGCTCCCTTTTATTTGATGTTGATATGAAAATATGACTCAATTTAAGTAGGTGCTAGGTAGTAGATAATTTCGTTGAAACCGAAAATATCAAATAATACTTAAATATCTTTCCTATTGCTTTTCTCGAAACACAACTTTCATATTGTTCTATTCATTGCTTTTGAAAATAAAAGGAGTACTCCCAGTTATAAAAATCAGTAACATGCGATCTAATACAAATGCGTAGAAGAATGAATACTTATCAAAGTAATGTTATGGTATAAGTGGTTTTTTATTAATTTTTCATCAATACATTAATAGTAACAGGTATATATATATTTTTATAGAATTTTACTCTAGCAAATTCAGTCCTTTTGAAATATATATTGCAATACGTTATACATGATCCTATTATTTTTATTTAATGATGTGCATTTTTCATTATTCATTATCATTACCCAATACCACACGGTTTCCTTTAACATACAATAAATCGATTCAATCAGATTTTTATTCGGATTGATTATATTGTTACTTGGAAATATTTTTTCTGATGTTTGAAGAGGTAACCCCGACATTTGATATTGTTTTCTCCATTTTTCGGTACAGTTCAACACACAATTTTTGAAAAGTAAAAATCATACGACGTGTTAAGCCAAACCGTGTAATGAATGCAAAATTAAAACGACATCAAGCCACCGCCAATAACAAAAGCTAATTTCATAAAGGAAGTAAACCTTTTTAAGGCTAGCTTATCGAATGGTTAGCGCAAACACGGCTTTTGTTATACAATTAACTTTTAATTTACTGCAACAACCTTATCGTAGTGCTTTGAACCCGACTCCATTATTTTCAGGAAGCGAACCGTTAAAGGAAAATGGTCTCGATTTTCTGAAATAGGCTTCAGATAGACTGCTTCGGTTTATGTTTTCATTTGGTAAAGATTTTGTTCACTTTGCTTAATTTTAGTGCTCCACGCCAGTAATTCGTTAATCTTCTGTTAAAATCTGCTCACAAAATATTGAAAGAGAATCATAAATTCAAATACAAAATAACATATTTCTACAATTTGCATACCTTACTAATAAACCAGTCGAGAATGCGCAAGCTTGCATTGCCAGAGGAACACATGGCTCGTCAATTATACAACAATTCATTTTTTTTTTAATTTGTCGGCCATTTTGACCTTGTTCCTTAAGAGATAGGAACGGTGTTCCTGAACATTCCTATTCTACTTTTTTATGCTGAATCTGAAGTCAAAAATCGAATATACGAAAAAAAACGCATACACAGACAAACGCACCGACAAACATATAGATTTCATATAGGAATGGTGTTCCTGAATACTGTAGTAGATAACACTTCAATTCTAAAATATCATTAAATTACCCCGTTTTCAAGCAAAGGTTGCTGAAACAAATGATTGCTCCCAAAATGTAATAACAGCAGATTTATATTCCATTTTAAAATTTCATTATGCTTTGAAATATACCAAATATGCCAATATAGCCACAAAGGACTGCAATTATGGCATTAACGAGCGAAGTGAAGATGTCATTTCGCCTGTTCGAATTGGGGGTCATTTAATTTGCATATAAAGCGGACAGAGGCGTCAATAGGACTGGAGAGTCCGATATACGAGGCTGACTGTACGAATTGTCCAATTTACGTTGTTTACGTGTGGGCAAAAAGTGAATTTTTGACTCATGAACGTGCATACAGTTTATACACTATTATAATTTACACCATTGTATATTCGGTATTTAAGTATAGGTATACCAGTGGATACAGAACTAACCTGTATTAATGTAACAGTCTATCATTCTAATATACTAACGGTAGTGGGTGAGTGCTGACGCTAGTTCTTATGAACTAATTGATGGCACATAAAGCAGGTTAGAAGTTGCATGTGAATTAGACTTTCGCAAAAAACGCCTCAATCTATTAACAACCAAATTTAAAACAAGAGTCTGTCTGTGATTCTACTAATAAAGATTAGCAATTATTGGGACATGTACTGTTATTCTCTCCAAACAGGTATGGAACGAATCAGGTAGCCTTGAGACGTAAAAATATCAACTTTAGGGGCAATGCCAATACTTTCACGTAAAAAAATAATAGATGCTTCAGCTTTATAAACTATTCATTGAATATGAAAAACGACCCAAAAATGTCATGTAATCTTCTTTCCTAAAATTGACTTGTGAAATTTTGAGATGGTATTAAACTACAATGTCGTTCAGATCTAATTTAGTCGTCCGTCTCTGCGCTATAAATTCATATTTTACGAGTGAAATATTTGATACTTTAATTTTCATTACATCGCAATCTTCTTGCTAAGACATCCAGTTAGGTACAATGTTTAGAAATGAATCTTCAGCAAGATGTGTATAAATGAAGAAAGAGTAATACAGTATACTAAAAACAAAATACCTACATTCAGGTATCTTTTTCCGAAAATTATATTTTCAGGTAATTTGATCATCGTTTACATACTTCAAAAAGGTATTCTACTTTTTTTCTATTGATTTCAAATATAGTAACATGCAAATTAAACTCCTACAAAATTGCAGTAATTTCAGAATTAACATGTCATGTTAATATTCTTAAACGTAAAATAAATTCCAAAATCCAGTTGCAATAATTTTTCGTACATCCGGTATGTTACTTTATATAATCAGTGAGACTTGAAGATTGTATTTGGCATATAAGTAAAATAAGATAACCCCGCCTTTGTACATTTATAATTCTATTTTTATGTTTATTGTATTGTTATTTACTATGAGTGTACAATAAAGAAATTACAAACAAACAAAATCATTCATTTGTTATACCTCAGAATTTCACTACTGGTTTACCAATACGATGTGAAGCGATTATTGTAGTCTATAGACTGTTTGCAATACAAGGGGTATGGCCCACCCACTCTCATACTCTCTGACACAAAAGTTCGGAAAATGATTTTTTATTATATTTTCTATGCAGATAATAGGCAGAGGTTAGCTAATCCTATGTAAATGGTAAAAACCGGTGTGCCCTAGCTCTCCTCTGCCATAATCTTCATTTACTGATGGGTATGGGTGGATGTACTTCAAACAGACGAGTTTGGCTTTGACTTTAAATACGATGGTAAGTAACTTACAATCTACCTATAGATAAGTGACTTATTAATCCAAAAATAAAGTTCACTTGTAATAAATAAAAAATATTGGCTAATTATTTAAAGGCGGGACCAGTATCATTAATATAATGTAGCACTGCAAAGCTCCCTGAAAATTTATAGGTGTCTGCAAAGCAAATATAAGGCTTTATTAAACACATAAAGTTCAATTTACATAGATTCATGTATTTATTTTATATATCGTGGCTCTGTGGAAAACAAGTATATAATAATGATATATCCTTTTTGGTGCTAGTTCGACGAGTGGCAAGCAATCACTGTAGACACTAGAGCTTACAGACGCTTTCAAGTTTCAAAATAGTGTTTTATTGTGACTAACTCCATTGCTATTGTGTATTCTTGATATATTTACTCGCATAAACATATGGATGGAGTTAAAGTAGCCATCACTAGCCACACGAAGGTTTATGGGTACGATTCCCACACAAGACAAGTCATCATGTACATGAGTATGTCTGATTGTCTTGACTTGAGTGTTTTTAACAGAGGTAAGGAGCATCCCAGCAGCCCGGCTGCGGATGTACATCCACATCACAGAAAGTAAACTGTGCAAGTTACAACTACCTGGAGGGTTGCTGACTGCTGTACTGTACAGCCTCTCGACATTGTATAAAAAACACTTATCCACGGGGCTTGATGTAACAATAAGTTATAAGGAGGGTTAACGAATGTATTGCATTGTAAACTGTACTGACAGTAAAGCATTATAATTATCCTACTAATATTATAAATGCGAAAGTTTGTATGTATGGATGGATGTTTGTTGCTCTTTCACGCTTAAACGGCTGAACGGATTTGAATGAAATTTGGCATGTAGATAGATTATGATCTGGATTAACACATAGGCTACGTTATTTGACTCCACGCGGGCGGAGCCGCGGGCAGCAGCTAGTTATATATAAACTAGCTGTACCCCGAGTAGCTGTTACCGGGATATCCCGGTATCCCGTGAAAACCAACCATTTTTTTTACTTTTTTCTCGGCTTCTAAGAACCATGTCGTGATGTTGAATAGCCATACCTTCTATGAGAATTGGGCTATCAAACGCAAAAATAATATTTTGTAATTTTGTAATCCGATTGGTAGTTCTAGAGATTAACGCATTCGAACAAACGATGAACTCTTCCGATTTATATATTAGTATATCTATCTATAACTTCACGCCAAATCCCTTGCAGGGTAGGCAGAGAGAACCGAGCGCCATGTGACTCGATCCTTATACACCTCACTCGCTTCATTAACATTCATTGCTCTTCTCGTGCACACACGGTTTCTAGGGCTCCTGACAGCACCTTCTGTTAAAACACGACCAATTTGATCATGGTAGGTAAGTCTTGGCCTTTCTCGGCTCCTATATCCCTTCACTTTTGCGTTGTATATCTGCTTCGTCATTTTTCATCCTGCATTCTTTCTACATGACCGAACCAACGGAGCATGTCTCTTCTATTTTAACACCGACGCTCTCTTTCAGACCAACTCTATTTCTAACATCATCATTGCGAATACTGTCTAGAATCGTTATGCCACAAATTTTGCGCAACGCTCGCATTTCGACAACGTTTATTCTACTTTCATGCTCTCACTGCTATACCCAGCTCTCGCTTAGATAAGTAAGCGATGGGACCAGCACTGCATTGTGTATAGCGGGCTGTGCCTTCCGGCTCAAGTTTTTACTGCCAAGGATTTTTCCCAACTCCATTCACACTCCATTCACACTATTCGTCATTCCACATCAGCGGTGTATTTTCCATCCCTGTTGAAAGCGCATCCAAGATATACAATCTCATTCACTTCTTCCAACATTTCATCATCAACCATAATCCTTACATTGGTTCTGATTTCTTGTCTTTCAAATACCATTATCTGCTTTTTCTTCGCATTCAATAGTAAGCTTTACTCCATACAATCGTGTTTCATCATTGTGATCAGTGTTTGCAGTTCAGATGGTGTTTCTGCTAATATTACAGCATCGTCTGGATACCGCAGATAGTTCACCACTAGGTCACCCATTCGCAATCCTATATTCGTTGACCTTATTTTCTGCAGACAACTATCGAGATACAGAATAAACAGTCTAGCAGAGAGCATGCAGCCCTGTATGAGACCAATTTTGACAGCAAACCAGGTAACATGCGATCCTCTATCCTCACACATCAAACCTTGTAAGTGGACTGCACAGCACGTAGCAGTGAACCGTCAATCCCATATCTCGGCAATATATCCTACAGCCCCTTTCGCACAACGCTATCAAATGGTTTTTCAAGATCCACAAAACGGCAGAAAACCTTCTGGTCTATGACCGATGATTCTCCACGATATTGCGGAGCGAGAAAACTTGATCCGTATATCCCCTTCTATTTCGGTATCACTCTGCCTCCACAGCATTCCATCGGATTTCACCCTCATTCTCCTTTCAATTACCTAATATTTTATGCCTCTTTGCGCATCCACATGCTTCTTTTGCACTATCCACTATACTTTCAAAATTTCCAGCAATCATCCACATCTACGTTATCCTTACACTTTCATCTTGCAATTTTTCGCTCCTTATCCTTTCATGATCTCCGAAAGGGATACGCACTCGCTATTGCCTCCACTTCTTGAAAAGCCACACAAACCGGCTTACCACCAGGTAGTGGTCCGTTTCAAGAGTGGGACCTCTAAATGCTCTTGTATCTATTATAGTATTTCGGAGACGTCTATCTATTAAAATCAAATCAATCACACGTTTTTAGTCTTTCCGTCTTCATGTATACGTGTGAATATCCTTGTGACGAAATAAAGTATTGGACACGAGGAGGTTTCGTTCCATACATAAATCTAGAATTGACTTACCTGCTTCGTTCACTCTCTTATCTCCATATGAACCAAAAACAGCTTCGTAGCTATCTCGCTTGGTTCCAACGCATCCATTCAAATCTTCACACATATTCACTCTTGTATTCCCTTCAGCTAAATCCAGAACATCACTCACAGACTGCCAAAACTTCCCTAGTTCTTGAGCATACGCTGAGCTCATGGGAGCGTATGCTGCAACCAGAAATACTCGCGAGATGCCCAGTTTTATACGAACCCAGAGAAGTCTAGGCCCTACCAAACAGTAATCTCTTACACCAGTGGCTAAGCGAGAAGAGAGTACGACACCTACACCAGTTTTGGAATGATCGTCCCGGTCTACCCTAGATCATAGGGACATCATACCATCGGGCTGATCATCGGTGTTGCTCTCCTTGCGCTTAGTCTCTGTCACGCATAATGCATCTAAACGTCTCTCATTCATTACGTCCTTTGTTCATCTTACCATGCAATCCACCTCTCATATTCCACGTGCCTATGCAGCACTTAGCTCTCCTCGACCCGCCGGAATTGGCGCTGCGTTGTAGGTGACGGCTCCCACCGCTGCATGCAGCTACATTCGCACCTCGTGACTTAAACAGCCATTAATAGTAATTTACTACATCAACTGTATAACTAAGTTTCCGTTAGCTCGTAAATAGTTCCATCAAAATAAATGCCAAAGAAAAACATAAATATTTTATTGTAACAAATAAAATATAGTACTAAATATTTACATCTCAGTGAAGAGTCACGTCCACGTGCCACCACGTTCGATCCTATTTTATTATACATAGATTTATTGCTACGTACTATAAATAAGAGTATATCAGTGATAAATAGTGGAAAAGGAAGCAGCCTATTGACCGAACTGATCCCCGATTCGAATCCTGACATACATAAATCTAAAAACACGAATTTAGTGGTACATGGCCACTAAATTTGTGTTTTTTGGGATTTATATACTTATAACTTGCTCGGCGGTGAAGGAAAACATCACGAGAAAACCCACACGTCCAAGAAATTATATTTCGAAAGACGTGTGACCTAACCTAAGAAAGATCTAGTTTTCCCTCTGGGTTGTGGAGGTCTGACAGCAGTCGCTCCATGTAAAAATCAGTATCTTCGCCAAACCCTTAAGCTTAGGTAGCGAACCCCGCCAATCTTAATGAATTAGGAAACAGAATAACGCGAAGAAAAAGAATACTATAAATAAGAGTACAAAATACATCCGCACTATCACTGGAAGTGAAAATACTGTTTTTTTTCTACTACGTTGGCAGCCATACAAGCATACGGCCCACCTGATGTAAAGCGGGTACCGTAGCCTATTAACGCTTGAGATATATTAAGTATCACTCGCGCGATACCTCCTCTGCTGCTTACACAGCAACTCCTTGGGAGCTTACTGGTGACCTTACTCACACGCAGGAACACAACACCCTTCTAGGGAATTGTTATTTGGCTACTGTTTTCTGTGAGATGGAGGTACTTCCCCAGACGGGCTGCTTTGATGCGGCCTACCTCTCTTAATAATGTTATATAATTTCTCAATACAGTATCACGTAATGTAAAGAGCGGTAATAGCCTAATGGATAAAGAATCAGCCGTCTAATTTTGGTTTAAATTCTGATGTTGGCATATACCAGTGAATTCGTGTGTTCAGATTCACCTATGTACATTTTGGTAATTATCACTAGCCTGGCAGTGAAGAAAAACATCGTATGGAAACTCGCATTTCCAAGAAATTATATTTCGAAAGACATGTGTCCTAACCTGTTAAAAAAATCTGATCTTCCTTCTGGGAAATACCCAGATCAAGGTAAATATATGTTCTTGTACACGGATGTTTGTTTGTCTTGACTAGGTGTTATTAAAGATGTAGCGCATTAAAGCACTGCACTAGAGGGATGTTGTGTTCCTGCGAGTGAGTGGGGTTACCAGTAAGCCAGTAGTTGTAGCTTTGTTAGCAGGAGTCGTGGTAATGCGCGAGCGATACTTAATGTATTGCAAGCGATCATAGGCTTCATCATGTGGTTAGAATGTTTGTTTGCTTTTCGGCGTTAAATAAAAAAAAATAAGTATTTTAGCCTAGACTAAACGTCTTGTGTAATTTGCCCGGAAATATTAATTTGTTTAAAATTTTCATACGATTTGGCTATTTTTGGCGTCTAAGGGCTCATCAAATTAAAGCTAATCTGATTACCGAAACCAGCTACACGTGATCACCAGCAAATTACGCTTGAACGACAGAAAGATTGGCTATAGACAGCTATATTTACTGTGAAGACAATCTAGTGAACTTTTACAGCTTGCAGTAGTCTTCCGACAAATAACTGAAATCAAATACCACTTTCCAGGGTCCTTCTATTCTTGTGAGCGAGTAGAGTAGAACTAATTGTTGCAGTGTGCACACATAGATAAGCTTCATGGTCTTCAGATTTGGTAAAATTTTATATTGTGATAGCTGGGAATAAAAGGAGCAAAATTTATATTTACGTGTAGTTTATATTTTAGAACGAAATAAAACTTTGCTCAACGTAAACCGCTCAGCTTGAAATCGCATTGACTAAAATATAAATATATCGAAACGGAAAATACGAAACGAATACTTTAAAATAAAATACAAAATAAATAAGGAAATAGTTGTGTTCCGTTTCGCGAGTTGAAAATTTATTCGGTGGAACGAAATCGTGTGGAAAATTTGCAATTTAGAAGTAAAGGGGGAGAGCAATAAGCCATCGATTATGTAGATGCAGGCTTTGTGCAGAGCTGCACAGTTATCTTTGCAGTCGAGTTACCTTATAAAAACGATTTGTAAGGATATTTTCGATAGATTTCGCTTTTGTTGAAAGTATGAGCTGGCTTCATTTAATTTAAGCAAGTGGATTTTGATGTAAACATACAGTTGTTTGTTGTGTGTTTCTAAATGTTTTTAATATTCGCTATCGTAAACATTTATAGATTTTTTAAAATTTTATTATTAATTTCATTAATTAAAATACTTTCAGAATATGATCTCTTACATTTTAAATAGTATATAGAAACAATGGATGATAATTTAAAGCAAGAAGTCGGTATGTTTGCATATTTATATGAAATTCAAATTTACGAAGAGCCTAGTGGACAAAGAACCAGTCTATTAATCGCCAGGAGTCGCCAGGAGTCCACTTTAATCTTGATGTGGGCATATGTTAATAAATCCTAAGTTATGTATATATTTGTAACTATCAGTTGTTCGGCAGCGAAGGAAAATATCATGAGAAAAGAAACGTGTGACCTAATCTAAGAAAGACTTTAGTTTCAGATCTTGATGATTTATGTTATAACTACAAACATCTACATCGCGAAGAGATATCTCTCGGAGTCGCAAGTATCACAGACGACTACAGCAGCCTATACAGTAGCCGCTGTAGCCGTTTCATATAGTAAATACCTATGTAAAGACGGCTTGTTATATATTGTTATAAATACCTTCTGTCACAGTTGATTAGCATACACAGAGATGACTGTAGCAGCCGAAGCAAAGATGAGCGTAGTAATCTAGGTCGAAACAATCACAACAATAGTGGTAGCAGCAGCGGTGTCATGAATCCACCGCTTGTTCACACAAACTAGCTGGCTGCGAAAGTACTGAAATTAAAGATGATATTTTGCATATAACTTTGAATTCTGATAAAGTAATCGGCTTAACCCATATTTTATTTCACAAATACATAAAAACAATCTCAATTTCAACCGCGACATACATTTGAATACATATCTTTACAATCTACATTATTTTGGGTTGAAACATTACGAAGACAAAGACATTCAGCGAGGCTTTCGTGAACGCAGCGATAGTATTTCCGCTGACCAGTTTCCTGTTCGCTGATACGACACGCGAACATTAGTTTTTGTACGCCGAGAAAAATGGCAACGGAAAAGTAACGTTACTTCTAACAGCGTATACTTGCTGATATTCAGCTTAATAAAGCTAAGAAACAAGAATGAGCACAAACAGTACCTGTCTAGTACTGTAAATTAAGATTAAATGTGATTTAAACTGATACAAATGAATACATACATACATATCATCACGCCTGTCTCCCATTGGGATGGGCAGATACTATGGAACGCCAGGTGCATCGATCCAAACATACCGCTCTCGCTTCTTACACACTCGTTAACCTCTTCACGCGTGATCTTCGGTTTTGGGTGCTTTTGATTTGGCCCTTTTTCAACACATCACCAACTTAAGTTCTTTTTAGGGTTCCGTACCCAAAGGGTAAAACGGAACCCTATTACTGAGGCTCCGCTGTCCGTCCGTCCGTCCGTCCGTCCGTCAGTCCGTCCGTCTGTCACCAGGCTGTATCTCATGAACGGTGATAGTTAGACAGTTGAAATTTTCACAGATGATGTATTTCTGTTGCCGCTATAATAACAAATACTAAAAAATAGAATAAAATAAATAATTAAGGGGGCTCCCATACAACAAACGTGATTTTTTTGCTCATTTTTGCTCGATATTGATAACGGCAACAGGTAGACGCTTGAAATATTCACAGAATATTTAGTTATATATTCAATTTAAGAATAAATAATTAAATCAAAATAAAACAAATATTTAAGGGGGGCTCCCATACAACAAACGTGATTTTTTTGCCGTTTTTATAGATAATGGTACGGAACCCTTCGTGCGCGAGTCCGACTCGCACTTGGCCGATTTTTTATTTAATATTATAGTAAAGTTAATAATAACTTGTGATAATATATTGAGTATTACAAATTAAAGACTGCATAAAAAATAATTCAGGCATTTTAGAAAACTATATAGAAACATTTAGACAAATTATAAAATACACGAAATTATGTGACTGAAATCGACTTAGTTATCCACAATTTATTAACATTTTTATACGAGTAACTTTGTGCAGTGTTATTAAACTCATGAAATTAAATGAAAATACTTTTTTGGGGTCTTCGTGACCGCCGACAAACAAATTTAAAAGCTACCTGCGGGATTTGCACGCAATCGTGGGTAACGTCTAATCTGATATAAAATACTAGTCTCATTTCTAAACCGTTTGTTTTCACATATCGCATAGCTGTACAAACATACGCGATCTATTCATGACCTCTTGCCGCCATGTGTGTTTCTGTAACGTGACACTAGGGCGCACTGGCGTCGCGTCTGTTTGTTCTGAAACCTAATATGGTACATTAGACCGGCTTGTTTTGCCTCCATTATGCGTTTGATGCTGCCAAATACGTGCTACATATGTTTTAGTAAAAGATTTGGGTTTCCTTTCGGAGATAGATGAACGAGCGAGGAGGGCATTTGTTTTATTATTATACTTTTTATGTTTAACTCGTGACTTCGTTTGTTCGATATTTTTAAAATCAGTTACTACAATTTAAAGACAGCTCTTTGGTTTAAATAATCTTTTCAGCGTAGGTGTGGACAAAATCCGCACTCCAGCGCTCTTTGTCTTATTAATTTGTAACGTTTTAACAAACTGGTTTTTTATACTACGTCGGGAGGCATCCAAGCATACGGCCCACCTGATGGAAAGCGGTTACCGTAGCCTATGAACGCAATACATTAAGTATCACTCACGCGATGCCGCCTCTGCTGCTAGCACAACAACACTTTTTTTATAGGAGCTTACTGGCGTCCTCACTCACTGGTAGGAACACAACAATCCCCCAGGGAGTTATTTGGCTGTTGTTTTCTGTGAGGTGGAGGTACTTCCTCAGACGGGCTGCTTTGATGCGCACTATCTCTTTTAAAAACACTCATACAATCTAAGGATCAAGACAAACAGATATGTTCATGGACATTATATGTTTACCCTGTGTGGGAATCGAACCCACGAGTGTTGGTGTCAAAGTAACGTAACGACGCGTTTCGCTACTGCGCCACCGAGCTCGTCAAAATGGGGTATCTCATTGATAGGGTTTGCTATGATTATTTTAACAAGTCCCTATATCTCTGTATTCTTAATCAACTTAGTTAAAACTACATTTTAAAAGTATGCATTTTTCGCGTTATTAAATTTCTTCATAGACGAGAGTTACCAACTACAATATTATATTAGCTTAATACGTATAAGTGCTAACCAAATTGAATTATAAAATTTATGAAAATATATCAAATGAATGGCATTATGCTTATAGTATTCAATTACATCATACATATTACAGATAAATAAAAACAATTTAACTGTCAATCCCTTATATTCGATCGATATGATACAAAATAGCTCCAAAGTTCGA
Organism: Pyralis farinalis; assembly: GCA_947507595.1. Taxonomy (NCBI): domain Eukaryota; kingdom Metazoa; phylum Arthropoda; class Insecta; order Lepidoptera; family Pyralidae; genus Pyralis; species Pyralis farinalis. The sequence goes on from OX382270.1 coordinate 20,635,626, forward strand.
CCGAATATTGAAAAATAAACAATTTTAGACCAGTAAATAAAATATGTAATACCGAGGTAAATCGAAGGCGTAAGTTTATTTATGAGTACCACATTAAACACACCATTAACCTTACTAGCTCTAACAGATAAAAAATAATAAACGGCTAATCAAAATGCTATGAATTCAAATTAACTTGCGTGCTTGACTTAGCTGCATTTTCACGGTGACTCAGGTAGAAATAAAAATAAGTTTTATATTTTAGAGAATAGCGCAGTAGATCATTAATCACGTATACAATGCATGTCACCCGCCGTATGGCTTAAGGGGTCCGTCCAAATTTCCTGTGTAATGGGGAAATGAATGGAAAGCCTTTTACTCTCCCCGGCGCCTACGATATGTTTGCGGTTTGCAATCACGTGTCGGAATAAAATAGCAGATTATATTACGAGAGAACAAAATAACGTTTTTATGGCAAAGGCGATAGTTTGAATTCTGAGAGCGGAGTGAGCAATAATATGTGTCGTCCTAAGTAATAATATGTATGGGATAATTTTGAGGCTCACTGTCTCACATTTTACTTTTTATCCTATTTATTCGCATACCGATGATTGCTATAGAATGTTTTTGTAAGGATATACAAAATGCAAAAGTTTTTTTATACCATCAAGGTGTCAAACAAGCTACGGCCTGCCTGATGGTCACCGTAGCCTATGGACATTTGCAACACCAGGGGTGTCACTCATGCGTTGCCAACCCTAAAGTATATGTAATATAAAATCTTTAAATATATGCAGATGTAAATATGTCAAAGTGAGTGTCCCGTCGACATGTAATTATAATAGCGGTTAAAGTATGAAATTGCCGTTTTATAGTAATAGATACTTTGAATTGACATTAAACCCCCATGGTGTCAGATTTTCGAGTGAAACTTTTTATCACATGAGGCTTTTCTTTCAAAAAATGTGCATCATTTGATTTCCAATTGTTTTTTTTTTATTCAGCTAAGACTGAAAAGATGAAAATCCAAGAAATTTTTGAATACGAGTTCCCACGCGCAACTAACGCGGTGTACTGGACCGCAGCGCGACCCACCCTACCTATGTGGATGTAATGGGCATGCAGCATGCCTAAGCCTACTTACCGATATGCCTATTGGATCCTACCTAACTTAATGGACTGGAGCGTGTCCAGCCTATCTGCCTACTATTATTGCCACTACCTACTATTTAACTACACCTACTGCTACTGATGAACCCTACCTAAATCTATTGCTATTTTGTTATTATTATCTTACCTAACGAACTAAACGTTCCTGCCTTGCTAAGCTCTACAAATCTTCCCTACCTAATGTCCTAACTTCCCTACTTATGTGCCTAACCTATACTTCTTTAATGTACCTGTTCTAAGATCTACATATGTGTTTAATATTACGTCCTACCTAGATAACATACCTATTTGTCTTATGCCCTACGTGTGTCTAGTATAAGACCTACCTAGATAACCTAATCTCAGTTTTAAGCTCTACCTATGTGTTTCGTGATCAAACCCTACCTATGTTACCTAGTATCGTCTTATGTATTCTGTATTTACCTAAAGCCCTATCTCCCCCAGCCTATGTACAGTTGAAATAACAGCTCTACTTCGATTTGTTGATATATATATATATTGATGTAAGATATTTCGATGTTTTAGTGCCTAGTGTCGTATATACGAGTTAATAATGGAAATCCGCCCATAAGCTCGAGATTAGTCGAACTTGTATTTGCATGTGTGTGGTTCGTATTATAATATTTATGTCGTGGCTTAATTACCCTGGCCGGGATTTCCAGCACACAGCTAAGGTCTTTGGAGCTGGTTTCTTCGCAAAGAAACAATGTATTTATATAAACATGTAAATGTGTGCGTACGACTTTTATTTAATATTTGTTGTTGCAACTAATAGCCACTGCTCCAAGCCTTAAAATATTCCAAGTCCATTGGTATAATTTATATATTATAAGTTATATGTGCGCATTATTGATTGTATAAGAGCTCTTAAACCCTGATCGGGTTTTACCAATTAATGGGACTGGATGGGAGTGAATTGAATACACTCGGCGGATTGCCTTAACATTTTAAAGACATGTTAATTACTTTCTCGCTATACGAACAGATTACAAGCTTATCGGAAATCAAAGTTTATTGACGCTTATAGCGTTCTTTTGCTTATTCACGCGGGACGTTATCGCGCAAGCTATGCTCTCGTGTTTATGGTATTCCAACCTCACAGTACTTTAAAGAAACTTCATCATTTATTGTAAAGTGTACGGTACCCTTACCATGTCAGTCAAGTGAATAACCGTCTGATATGCGTGCTTTCAGGCGGATTACAGGCCTGACTGGCCCACCACAAAGCGCCCGACCAAAATTAATCGATGTTCAAAACCACGGGGCTAACACTGATTAATCTCTACCGTACACTATGATGTTACATTTACTGATATAAATATATCCTCTTTTTTCCAAATAAAGTAAAATGAGAGCGTTATATAGTCAAAATCGCGAGATCCTTACACTACCAACCACCTTATTCAATAAACATTCAAACTCATGCGAACAAGCACTTATTTATAACTTAGTCGACAATGGATTCTATACGGAACCTTACAACTTAAATTCTCTAATCCTAATCCTACTTATCTAACAGAAATTATCGCGGATTCGAAGAAACAAGACCCGGGATGTGACCTAACGCCCTAACGCGAGTGTGTCTAAGGACGTTGTGTATAGATAGTTGTGTTATAAAATATATATATGTGTATATAACTTTGTGTAGACAACTGGCAGACGTGTGAGTCGATGAAAGCCTAGCCCTACGGTCTACCAATTACGGAAAATGTAATTATCACAGACTCATGACAATTCAACCTAGTCTAACTATGAGTTAGACCAGCCTGCGGGATTGTAGTCGCCCCGACATTCCGTGATGTATGTACACACCTCACGAACGCTTTATTTCGCGTTAGAGAGGTGGGGCCCTAGTGTAATGTGGGAAGATCTAGACACGGCTTACCTGTCCGTACTAAATCGTGTATTTGATTCTATACACTTCAAACTCCGCTCAGTTGTCACAGTCAGTTTACCACGGTGCTTGAAATGTGTCAATACTGCTTAATAACAAGCCACTTTAAAACGAACTATCGCGAATTTAAAGAAACTATAAGAATTGGTTAACAAATCTTATAGCCAAATAGCCCAAACGAATACTGATTGCTTAAGTTACAAAAGTACCAAGTTTATAAGAATTCCCGAAATACGTTTCGCCTCACAGTCAGTATTAGCTATTGTGTCGTCTCAACGATTCCCATTGCCTATATAGTCCACGACAAACCCCGCGCGCGCTTCACCCCCGTAAAACCGCCACGCCGATCTGTGTTTAAACGCAAGGTTCCGTACACATTCTCCACTCCAGACTAGGCCTTACAACTAACTTAATTTACCGAATAATGCATAATTTACACATGCTAATTAACTGTGATTAGTACCAAATTAGATCTTATCCTAAATACCCGAATAAACTCCAGACTTAAAGTCTTGACCGCAACACCTAAGAGCTTTCTTCTTAGAGGCAGGGATTGCGTCGAACCACTTGTAATCCAATTATTCTCAAACATCTATTTGTCTTAATTATTTCCAACAGATCGGTTCGATCTTGTATTCATTATCAATTTTGAATTTCACCAAAACATCAACATATCTTACGTGGGTTTGTTCTATAGTCTTGGGTAACCCTAATTTGATTGCATAAGCTCGACGGGCTCGGTGCCGGCTAACAAAAAATAATGGTTTGCACATGTGCGCACAGCCACGTTGCTTTTCGACCATACAACAATCTTAAGGAATTTTAAACCATTCCAATTTTGAATAATATTACGCAATCTTATTATCGATAAGATGTGCTGGTACCATTACAACCTCCCCCTTGAGATGTTGAATAACGTGTAAATGTTAGACTGCATCCTCACAAGATATAACCTTCTCCGTCAGCAAGGAGCAAAAAGAATTAACCCATAACTCCCGTCTTGATAAATTCTACATAGCTTTAATGGTTTCCCGTCTCTAACTTGAATACCTCCTAAACTCCCATGACACTAAACCTTAACCACAGTAATCCTTTCTTTCCTGCCACCATAGTACCGCGCTATATTAATTGTATTATAATTACCTTTAATTTCTCGCGTATTTGGATTTATCAATGTGTAACAGTTGGCATGTGGTATCGCTCCAATCTCGTACGGCCCACTATATAGTAATGCGAACTTTTTAGTCAATTTGTGCGCCTTATCAGACTTAGGTACTGTCCGCAACTTAACTAAATCACCGACTTGGTAAGTTATCACCCTATTTACTTTATCAAAACGTTTGGCTCGCTGTCCTGCCATCTTACGTGCATATTCGCTTACCTGTGCGCGGATTGACTCTACATTGACTGTATTCGTCTCTATATTCAAATACCTATCAGTACTCAACTCTGCCCTTCCTCCATATACAACCTCATTATATGATCAAAGCCAAATCATCTAAGAAGTTCAAACAATAACTTCTAACTTCGCTTCCTAGTATAATATCCATCGCACGTGAAAAGGATCCAACAGATGTTTTCAATCCTTGTGGTAAACGATTGTACACATAACTTTTCCCTGACACTACAAACCCTGTGTACTGTTTAGATTCCTCGGTCAAAGGTACACTAAAATATGCATCCTTTATATCTAATACTGCTAAATAATCTATTTTGTAACCTGACTGTAAAATTTCACTAGCCAAAGGAGCACACTCTGTTTCTCCCACCATTCGAGAGTTCAATTCCCGGGCATCAAGCAAAACTCTAACGGAACCGTCCTTCTTAATTGTGTACGTCAATGGGCTACTGTAAGCCGTTTGCGCTCTACTAATGACGCCTAACGCTTCCAATTCCGAAATCTTATTCTGTACTTCCTGGCGGTACGCATGTGGAATTGGATAGGATCGTTTTATGAATGGCGTTTCGTCTTTCATTTTAATTTCATGAACGTATTTATGAATTACCCCTGGCCTATCAGAAAACACCTCCTTATTCTTAACCAAAACTTCTTGCAATTTATTCCTATGCTCTACCGGTAATTCCAACTTAGATACATACTCTCTTATTTGCTCTATGGTATAACCATTCTTATTTGTGGTAAGTACAAAGTTACATTGTTCATTCATACCCTCGTTATCAATCATATGTACCTCACTAGTACGCTCTCCATACGTCACTGATAACGTTCCTGAACTGCTACAAGAGATACACGCCTCTACTGTCGTCAACCAGTCATAGCCTAAAATCATTTCTTTCGGCAACTTATTTAAAACTAACATAGGAGTATCTACAACACGCTCATTGATTTCTAATGGTAAAATTATTAACCTGTTGACCTTTCCTTTACTAACACCAAAAGCTCCAACAACGTTAACCGCTGGTATGGGGATGTCTGGCCACTGCCTACCCCCTGCCGAAATCTGCTCGAATATATCACCTCTTATACACGTCACCTCACTTCCCGTATCAATTAAAGCAGTCACTTCTAAACCTTGTATTGTCACTTTTATCTCAGGCAAAGAAACCTGTTATCTTTAAATAACGGTTGAGATTCTTAGAAAAACCATCGGATTGCCCGCGTCTCGACCATTAAATTTAGGTAGAGTCTGTGTAAATTTATAGACACACACTGGTCTCGTCTCAACTGAACTACTTCCAAAATCACGCCTACTGGTTCCTGGAAGGGAAATAGTCTCCCCCTGGTCTGATAAAGAGTTCAGATTATTAGACTCCAGCCCACTATCTGGCGTTGTGGTGTTAACTGAGGTCTGCCTTTCTTCTAATGCTATCAATCTCTGTAGTATACTTTGTAATAGATCATTGCTCAACTCGTTTTGGACCCCCAATCTAGTCTTGCGAGGTCATCGCCTAGCCATAATAACTAACGTACGCAACCGTCTAAACTAACCGTACTAAAACTAACTTCCAATCTACCACGCTCTTATGCAAACGTTCACACCACAGTCGTTTCAATAATCCAGAATCCCTTTTTTTGTAATAAGAGTATAACAAAATACCAACCCTAACTCACTTGAAACCGAAACAAGTGGTAACTATAAAATTGACACTTAAACCGAACCCAATACTCTAGTTTCCACTAAAAAATTCTGACCTGTTCACATAAACATGTTGCTTATGAGAGTCTCAAAATGTTTTATTACTGCCATATGTCGGTTTCACGGAAACCGAGAGAGACCTTTTGCTCGCACTTAATTACAAAAAATTCTGACCTGCTACGCAAGCCATAGCCTACACCAAGTTGAAATGTAAAGTTTAACGATCGTTAAACTAGCTAACCAATTGAATGCTCGTTTCGATGATAATTCTATATACCTTACGCTATGCAGCGACCACACCGCTGACCTTAACTAATTATTTGTATGCTTGTTTCAAGGATATCTCTATCTAACTTACGCTAAGCAGTTAACGCAAACTTCGCTAACTTTAACTAATTATTTGTATGCTTGTTTCAAAGATATCTCTATCTAACTTATGCTAAGCAGTTAACGCAAACTTCGCTAACTTTAACTAATTATTTGTATGCTTGTTTCAAAGATAAATCTATCTAACTTATGCTAAGCAGTTAACGCAAACTTCGCTAACTTTAACTAATTATTTGTATGCTTGTTTCAAAGATAAATCTATCTAACTTATGCTAAGCAGTTAACGCAAACTTCGCTAACTTTAACTAATTATTTGTATGCTTGTTTCAAAGATAAATCTATCCACTTTATGTTAAGCGGCAACCAATTTAATGTTTGCTAAATTAATTTACAGAACCGATAACTAACAAACAATTTGTATATTCGATTGCTAACTTTTATTTTCCTCTTGCCTGATGGCAAATGCACACCGCTGTCTATGAATATGTCAGTTACTATTCTAAAAAGCAACCACTTATTGAAACCTAGGTATATAGCTTGAATGCTAGTTTTCTTTTTACTCTTATGTTGTGTCTATGCTTAAGCTTGCCTGATGTTAAGCAGTTACCGCAAACTTATCTAAATAGCCGATATGCTTGTCGTATGTAACACGAACTTCGCCTGATGTAACACAGTTACCGCAACCTATCTAAATAGCCGATATGCTTGTCATATGAAACCAAACCTCGCCTGATGTAACACAGTTACCGCAAACTATCTGCATAGCCAATATGCTTGTCATATGAAACCAACCTCGCCTGATGTAACACAGTTACCGCAAACTATCTACATAGCCAATATGCTTATCATATGAAACCAACCTCGCCTGATGTAACACAGTTACCGCAAACTATCTACATAGCCAATATGCTTGTCATATGAAACCAACCTCGCCTGATGTAACACAGTTACCGCAAACTATCTACATAGCCAATATGCTTGTCATATGAAACCAAACCTCGCCTGATGTAACACAGTTACCGCAAACTATCTATATAGCCAATATGCTTGTCATATAAAACCAAACCTCGCCTGATGTAACACAGTTACCGCAAACTATCTAAATAGCCGATATGCTTGTCATATGAAACCAACCTCGCCTGATGTAACACAGTCACCGCAACCTATCTACATAGCCGATATGCTTGTCATATGAAACCAACCTCGCCTGATGTAACACAGTCACCGCAAACTATCTAAATAGCCGATATGATTGATATTAATATATATAAATTACGTTGTGTTTAGCCGTAGTAACCCTACTTGTCTTCGATCCTCGCTCACGAGCACCAGATGTACTGGACCGCAGCGCGACCCACCCTACCTATGTGGATGTAATGGGCATGCAGCATGCCTAAGCCTACTTACCGATATGCCTATTGGATCCTACCTAACTTAATGGACTGGAGCGTGTCCAGCCTATCTGCCTACTATTATTGCCACTACCTACTATTTAACTACACCTACTGCTACTGATGAACCCTACCTAAATCTATTGCTATTTTGTTATTATTATCTTACCTAACGAACTAAACGTTCCTGCCTTGCTAAGCTCTACAAATCTTCCCTACCTAATGTCCTAACTTCCCTACTTATGTGCCTAACCTATACTTCTTTAATGTACCTGTTCTAAGATCTACATATGTGTTTAATATTACGTCCTACCTAGATAACATACCTATTTGTCTTATGCCCTACGTGTGTCTAGTATAAGACCTACCTAGATAACCTAATCTCAGTTTTAAGCTCTACCTATGTGTTTCGTGATCAAACCCTACCTATGTTACCTAGTATCGTCTTATGTATTCTGTATTTACCTAAAGCCCTATCTCCCCCAGCCTATGTACAGTTGAAATAACAGCTCTACTTCGATTTGTTGATATATATATATATTGATGTAAGATATTTCGATGTTTTAGTGCCTAGTGTCGTATATACGAGTTAATAATGGAAATCCGCCCATAAGCTCGAGATTAGTCGAACTTGTATTTGCATGTGTGTGGTTCGTATTATAATATTTATGTCGTGGCTTAATTACCCTGGCCGGGATTTCCAGCACACAGCTAAGGTCTTTGGAGCTGGTTTCTTCGCAAAGAAACAATGTATTTATATAAACATGTAAATGTGTGCGTACGACTTTTATTTAATATTTGTTGTTGCAACTAATAGCCACTGCTCCAAGCCTTAAAATATTCCAAGTCCATTGGTATAATTTATATATTATAAGTTATATGTGCGCATTATTGATTGTATAAGAGCTCTTAAACCCTGATCGGGTTTTACCAATTAATGGGACTGGATGGGAGTGAATTGAATACACTCGGCGGATTGCCTTAACATTTTAAAGACATGTTAATTACTTTCTCGCTATACGAACAGATTACAAGCTTATCGGAAATCAAAGTTTATTGACGCTTATAGCGTTCTTTTGCTTATTCACGCGGGACGTTATCGCGCAAGCTATGCTCTCGTGTTTATGGTATTCCAACCTCACAGTACTTTAAAGAAACTTCATCATTTATTGTAAAGTGTACGGTACCTTTACCATGTCAGTCAAGTGAATAACCGTCTGATATGCGTGCTTTCAGGCGGATTACAGGCCTGACTGACCCACCACAAAGCGCCCGACCAAAATTAATCGATGTTCAAAACCACGGGGCTAACACTGATTAATCTCTACCGTACACTATGATGTTACATTTACTGATATAAATATATCCTCTTTTTTCCAAATAAAGTAAAATGAGAGCGTTATATAGTCAGAATCGCGAGATCCTTACACTACCAACCACCTTATTCAATAAACATTCAAACTCATGCGAACAAGCACTTATTTATAACTTAGTCGACAATGGATTCTATACGGAACCTTACAACTTAAATTCTCTAATCCTAATCCTACTTATCTAACAGAAATTATCGCGGATTCGAAGAAACAAGACCCGGGATGTGACCTAACGCCCTAACGCGAGTGTGTCTAAGGACGTTGTGTATAGATAGTTGTGTTATAAAATATATATATGTGTATATAACTTTGTGTAGACAACTGGCAGACGTGTGAGTCGATGAAAGCCTAGCCCTACGGTCTACCAATTACGGAAAATGTAATTATCACAGACTCATGACAATTCAACCTAGTCTAACTATGAGTTAGACCAGCCTGCGGGATTGTAGTCGCCCCGACATTCCGTGATGTATGTACACACCTCACGAACGCTTTATTTCGCGTTAGAGAGGTGGGGCCCTAGTGTAATGTGGGAAGATCTAGACACGGCTTACCTGTCCGTACTAAATCGTGTATTTGATTCTATACACTTCAAACTCCGCTCAGTTGTCACAGTCAGTTTACCACGGTGCTTGAAATGTGTCAATACTGCTTAATAACAAGCCACTTTAAAACGAACTATTGCGAATTTAAAGAAACTATAAGAATTGGTTAACAAATCTTATAGCCAAATAGCCCAAACGAATACTGATTGCTTAAGTTACAAAAGTACCAAGTTTTTAAGAATTCCCGAAATACGTTTCGCCTCACAGTCAGTATTAGCTATTGTGTCGTCTCAACGATTCCCATTGCCTATATAGTCCACGACAAACCCCGCGCGCGCTTCATCCCCGTAAAACCGCCACGCCGATCTGTGTTTAAACGCAAGGTTCCGTACACATTCTCCACTCCAGACTAGGCCTTACAACTAACTTAATTTACCGAATAATGCATAATTTACACATGCTAATTAACTGTGATTAGTACCAAATTAGATCTTATCCTAAATACCCGAATAAACTCCAGACTTAAAGTCTTGACCGCAACACCTAAGAGCTTTCTTCTTAGAGGCAGGGATTGCGTCGAACCACTTGTAATCCAATTATTCTCAAACATCTATTTGTCTTAATTATTTCCAACAGATCGGTTCGATCTTGTATTCATTATCAATTTTGAATTTCACCAAAACATCAACATATCTTACGTGGGTTTGTTCTATAGTCTTGGGTAACCCTAATTTGATTGCATAAGCTCGACGGGCTCGGTGCCGGCTAACAAAAAATAATGGTTTGCACATGTGCGCACAGCCACGTTGCTTTTCGACCATACAACAATCTTAAGGAATTTTAAACCATTCCAATTTTGAATAATATTACGCAATCTTATTATCGATAAGATGTGCTGGTACCATTACAGCGGCAGTAACGGCTCGCAATATCAATGCTGCGTTCGGAGAGGAGACTGCTGATGAACGCACCGTGCGTTTTTGCTTTAAACGCTTTCCTAATAGAAACTTCGACTTGAAGAATGAACCACGTGGAAGACCGCCTGGTCACACAGGTGAATAACGCTGAATTAAATTAGACGGTGGAAGCCGTTCCGAGTCAAACTACCCAGGAATTAGCGACATGATTTAACGTAACGTTTCCTAAATCAAATCAATAAGATAAAAATATTATAAATGGGTGACTCATGATTTGACTGATCTGCAGAAAGAAACGCGTGTCGAAACTTATGTTGCCATGTTGAATCGGTACAGAAATGAAGGAATATTGGATCGAATTGTGACGTGTGATGAAAAATGGATTTTTACGATAACAGTAAGCAGAATAAGAAAAATGCAGTGGCTGACCCCAGGTCAAACGCCGTAATAGTGCCGTAAAGCTTATAAATAAAAAGGTAATGGTAACTGTTTGGTGGTCTCTTCATGGCGTTATTCACTATAGCTTTCTTAGGTCTGGTCAAGCAATAACAGCAAATGTAGTAAACATTTGCTGTTATTGCTTGACCGTGTCGAACTTCGAACAATAATGGCGAAAATGGCAGTGAAACAGCCCAGACTCGAATCGATCTTCATCATTATTGCTCCATGATAATGCCAAGATCTCTACATACACTACATGAGAAACCGTTGTAACTCTACAGAAGGTGCAGTTAGAAACGAAACGTCATCCTCCATATTTGCCAGATCTTGCTCCAACTGATTACCATTTTTTTCGTGATTTGGACAATTTACTACGTGGTAAAAAATTTTCTTCCCAGGAGGCAGTACAAAATGCTTTCCCATAGTTTGTCAAATCTAGATCCCCAGAGTTTTATCACAAAGGCATAAATAAACTTCCATAAAGGCATAAATAAAATTATATTTTATGGATTAGAAACTCTGTATAATGACGAATTTCATCAATTTCCGAATACATAAATGTCAACAATAATAAGAAATGGTTAGTGGAACCATTTCTCAGGCCTAACTATCTACGGTTACTATTGACAAATCTGCGGCGCTGAGCGTTTTGTTTGCTATAGTTTTAGACAAGTTAGGCAGAGAGCATTATTCAAGCATACCGAACCCATTTAGCAGTGTCAACCGCACATTTGTATTGGCCTTAACATTTACAGCGTTCGCTTAGTTGTGGTCTACGAAAGATTGTTTTGCTATTACTCCCACGTACGGGGCGTCTCTAAAGGCTGTGATAATAATTTGCAAGAACGTTTAAGTATATAGTTAAGAAAATGGACAATAGTTAAGTTTAGTACAAAGTTATTGTGTTTCGCTCGGTGTTTTTTATGTTTTTGTGTAATTTCTCACTTTTTCAAGAAATACACCTTTTTTACTTTAGCTCAACATAGTGGCTTCGCTTCGCCTGATCGTAGGCGAAACGCGGAGGCCAAATCGCAGCGGCCACTGACAAAAGACTACAGAGTCCTGTCGTTGTCGTGTCATTGACGCTGCCATGCTGGCCTGCGAGGTGCTTCTTCACGCTTCGCTTGTCTTCGATTGTCGGAAGGAGGAAACACATGGCAAGGCGTTCCACTTTTTAATAATACGACAGAGATAGAGTTGCCGAACTTTTTAGTATGAGAAGAAATGCCCTCAACAGTGGAATGATAATATCGCAAGCCTGCACGTGTTGTTCTATGATGGAAGGGAGAAGGTAGGATAACGGAAACAGTTCTTCAGAGCGTTCACCATGGTACAGGCGGTAAAATGTGCTTCTCGCTAAGCACGTAGCACCAATGTCCCTACGAAGTTGAAAACGTACTACGTTTTTGGTGACCTCTCTTCGTTGTTGATTATGCGGATAGCCCGTCACTGCAACCTATCGAGTGCCTCTAGAAGATATTCACCTTATTATAGATGGACGTAAAAGGCAATTCTTCATCTAAGTACAAAATTTGATCTAAATCGTTAAATTCATTTCCGAGAGGCAGTAAATATATTTATATTAGAATTGCTAGTTTAAGTAATATGTACTTATAAATTGAAAACAGAATCCTAATAAACTTCAATTCCTATGTCAGTCAGTACATTTAACACTAATTTAACTAGGAAACAAACTATTAGTAGATCATTAACCCTTCGAAACCCGGGTGGTCATATATGACCGCGAAATGTATGGGAAAACGTATATAACGGGTTCTGACTGGTCACGTAGATGCGTTCTGGACTAGGTACTTGGCACAGTGAATAAAAAAAACAAATAATATTTTGGAAAAGAAAGTTTTTATTTAGTTATTCTTAACCAGCAAGTGTTACAACAAGTGCCTCCGATCGGAATTTCGTCGAGTCATTTTAATTGTTTTGAATTGAATAACTTAAATTTATTAAGTACCTACCTATAAGATAACTTACAGAATAAATAGAAAACTATATTTGGATTGCCCTTGAAACACTAGGATTCCCTGTGTCGTGATCGTTTAGGTCCTTCCCAACCTACATAGGTAACTTCCTTTTCTTTCTACCAGTTTAAAGTAAGAGTAAGAAGGATAGATAATGTTTTTGCCATACATATGTCTATATTTTGTTTGTGAATCTATCATACATATTTCATGTCACTTAATAGAGTAGTTATATATGGATACACTTAAATGCAAACACATAATCAGACATAATATATACACAATATAATTACAGATATGAAGACTATCAACTCAATATATATGTATTTAATCGTATATACAATCTGTGTGACTTACTGTTTTTACTTTTCGTTTCACCAGAAACGCAGCTGTTACGAGTAATTGAATTATGAACGTTCGCATTCCTATCTCACTTGGCCGACCTCCTTCATAATTCCATGCATGTGTTGCGACCTAAACTTTAACCCTATCATTGCAAATATTTGCTGGAAGTGCGAAACGTGCCTTAATACGTAGTCACGACATACACTTTGAAATATTTAGTTCCAGAGAAGTTTTCTTCCGAGAACTCTCAAGCTGTGGAATGAGCTCCCAGCCGAGGTTTTTACAAGGGATTGCAGCATGGAATTCTTTAAGAAATGCGTGAAGAGATTTTTAGAGGGTCGGCAACGCATGAGTGACACCCCTGGTGTTGCAAATGTCCATAGGCTACGGTGACTGTTTACCATCAGGCAGGCCGTATGCTTGATTGACCTTAGTGGTATAAAAAAAATCTACCTCCAGCTGTGTGTGGTTTATATTTTTATGTAAATCATATTATATTTTGTATTTTTTTGTATTTCGTGAGTAATCTAGTAATTGTACAATAAATACTATCGAAGTATTGCTACATATGTAAGTTTATAGAAACACGCGTCATGCAAATCATGTAATGTTCCCTAGAAGGTACGGCTTATTTACCACAACTTCCTCTTTACATGGCACCATGAGCTCCGCCGCCAAACATTACTAGCAGTGACTTCAAATAGTAACCCTTACCGACATATATAGGTATAGCGTAGAAAAGTCCCTTCAAAGCTGAACAAAGCTAAATATCCAAATGTTGAAAACATTTTTTATTAAATGAATAGCTCGCTCTAACATTTTGATAGTAATTCAAACCGTATACTACTAAACATGTATTGTGTTCGAATAAAACGATACTTCACCATTAAGATCCATTTGTCACTACCCACTTCCCCTACAGGTGTGCCGGATAGCACGTGTCAATCGACAATGTTCAATCGGTTTCTTCCGCTTTGTATTCACTTCTATGTACGAAGTTGTACAGACCTATTGAGTACAGAGTCATGTCGCGGGTAATGTTCCATTCCAGTCCATACTAGTACTGTCTGATTAATATTAGTATTGTGCTAATACTGTACAGCACTCAGTTTACTTATGATTGCTTTTCAATGTATTACAGGTACCTATATTCTCGTCTTAGCATATTTTCTGCTTTTCTCCATAAAGTTGCAATCTAAGAATTGCAGGTGCATAAGGAAATATTTAGTTTGTATAATCGATTAACAGTTGAGCAGCCACTCAGCGAAGAGACGACTCTGATAACATAGCAAGACATTACTGCAACAAGCCAGCAACAAATTTATATAACAATGATAGAAATCATTGTCATATAAATTTGTTGCTGGGAGAAGACAAATTGAATGCAATTTCTCTGCAAATATTCACAGCCGCACTAGAAGCCGTAAATGAAATGTTGAACTGAAAATTACGTAGTAGCAATGTGAATACATCTAATTCTAACATCGTTAGATGGCTTAGCTTGGTAGCTTACGAACTCACTGCAGGGTCTGTCAGATGCTACCGTACTTTAAATGTCTCGAACAGTAGGACCAATGATGGTTTTTAGAAGATTAAGAAGAAAGTTTGGCGGGATAACTTCGCTATCGCATTCTATACACCTGAGCGGTATTTGAAAAAGTTTATAATTCTTTACAAATGCGTACATTCCGTTATGATCTACAGTGTAAATTTTAATATCTTGATCTTCATTAATCTTGTTCACATGTTAAAAATCATACAGTAATAAGAACTGGAACGGGGATAGTCTGAAAAGACAAGAATGTTCTCTCTTCGAACTATCCAGTTTCTTTAATTTTTAAGCCTATTATTATATTAGAAGAGGTAAGAAGTTCTCTCTGAGTCAGCAGATTGAAATAACAGTAGTTCAGTTATATCTGCTAAGTCTTTAAGGAGAAATGGAATGGATGTAAAGGCCAAGGATAGAGACTACGTATAAGGTGACAAAGAGTCGGGCGTCCCCTCTGTAGAAATATCGATGATCATAAGAATGAAATTGCCAAATACAGGCACCAGGAATTGCATATGGTGGAAAGTCTTAGCTAACAGCTATTTTAGGAAGAATAGTAGCAAAAAAATATTTATTTGAGTGCACCTTCACACTTTTATGTAAAATTTAAAATATATACACAAAGTCCAATATCAGCTGATTAGTCACTTGTGTTTTTTATATAATGTCATGAATATATTGTTAATTACATTTTAAACTAATGGAGCTTATATCCATTTATTCACACTGATATCTAAAGTAATTTTGACTAATCTGCTGAACCTAGGAATTTATATATATTACATTACACTGACAGCTTAAAAGCGGGCGAAAGCTGTGAACCTGCTGTTAAATAACATTCACTTTATTATGTGAATACTTTATGACAGAAACAAACTAATTTTATAGTCACATACACGAATACACAATCCATTACATAAATTATAGTCCATCTACGAGTAGCGTTCGTGCTACCTCAAGGCATTTACAGATTACATATCTAGTTATTTAGTGTTTAGAAATTGACTGAAATTAGATATTGACTGAAATTATAGATTGATCAAATACACTCGTATGTTACTATACGAGTGTATTTGAAAGCCTTCATAGTGATTAATCGAATATTCGTAGACTCTTGAATTTACAATGAATTTAATGAAAGAAATTAAGTGTGCTTTATTGGTCTATCATTAATCTTACAATAAACCATGGCTTGGAGAATTATAATCATTTTTTTATTAGTCTGCCAGAATGTTCTCATGCCGTCTGATGGAAAACACAGATGACTGTGTGAACCATCATTTAGAAATGAAATCTGAATCATCATTGAAAGAAACTCATGTAATGATATTTAATAGTTATTAAACACAATTTTAAAAGGATATTTTTACAATTTTGTGAACAAAAATAATTTGGGGTCCTTTTGTCTACATATTTTTCCCCATCGAATGCATTATGTTTCAGCCTGATCGGTTGTTATTCAAAAAAATTTAAGTAAATAATACCATATTGACTCCACTATTTACTGCAGCGTTGCTGCAACGTCGTTGCTGTCCGATCGCTTAACCGAATAACGAAACGTCAAAAAGTACACATTTTGACACACGCCGCGCAGCAGTGCAGTTGCAGTTATTTAGCAGAATTGGCCTACCGATATAATAATGGAAGTATTGAAGTATAAATTCTTACATACGCATAAAGTACACACATGCTTTTCTTTTCAGGAACACCGTTCCTATATGAATTCTATATTTTGTCTGTGCGTTTGTCTGTCGCTTTTTATCGAATATTCGAATTTTGACTTCAGATTCGGATTCAGCATAAAAAAGGTAGAATAGGAATGTTCAGGAACACCGTTCCTATCTCTTAAGGAACATGGTCAAAATGGCCGACAAATTAAAAAAAAAATTCATTGTTATATAATTGACGAGCCAGGTGTTCCTCTGGCAGTGCAAGCTTGCGAATTCTCAACTGGTTATTTTTGAACATATAATTTTCGTATTCCCTTGAAATGATAATAAATGTATTTCAAATCGCTGACTGTATGATATGATAACACATTTAAAAACAAGCAATTTAATATAGACCTTTAATTGTATCGCTTCAATACCTCACAATAAAGAATAATTGCAATGTGCTTCACATCAATTTGTTCAGTTGAAAGGGCATATTATATTGTATTGGGGCCCTGTAGCAGACTGACTGATTACGTATACAATAAATGTCCATTAAAATCAAATAAAATTTAACCTATCACTGACAAAGTTGACCCGAAACAATAAATTTCTTTTATATTACTTACGAGAGGCACGCCCGCTTGTTGTTTAACAATCACTTACAGATGTATACAATTACATAATAATATCATCGAGGGTTTTGTGTAAAAAAGTACGAGTGAGCATTAGAAACACTACGAAGAGTTGCTTTGTTAGAAACGGGAGTGGCAACATGCGATCAAAGCTCCTTCAGGTGCAATCAAAAGATTTCGGCCGAAAGTTTGGATTTACACACTTGGGGAGGCAGACAAGTATACAACCCAGCTGATGTAAAGTATTTACATATTACGTTACATACATATTTACATATTACAGGAAGTAGTCCAACGCCATCTCTGCTCCTAACACAGCTAAGCCTCAATCACTCGCAGGAATACAACCACTTTCTACGGGGTTGTTATTTGGCTACGTTTTCTGTGTGTGCTACTTCCTCATCGGGCTGTTGTGATGCGCCTTATGTTTATACGATACGAGTGTCCTCAAAATGAACTAAACTTGATGAAAATGTGTTTGACTGCAGAATACTTTTAGGATATTTTTGTATCCTGTGTATTTACAACATCGTTTTTTTTTAATAATATGGGTTTGCGCTTTGTTCCACCTCACCCGATGGTAAGCGATGATGAAACTTACGATGGAGCGCGCTTACCCTTACCCAGATTGTGGCCATTCACTATGGACTTGCCAGACCCAGGTTGTATTTCTCAGGGAACTACGATGCGGGCAGGGCATTCCACTCCTTAGCCGTTCGCATTATAAAAGAAGAAGCAAATCGCTTCATGCGAATGTGAGGAATCTCAACGGTATAGGGGTGGAAGCCGGGTATTCGTCTTGTATTCCGATAGTGGAAAGGGAAAGATGGAATCAAGTCATGAAGCTCGTGTGCACACACCAAAGTGAATTCTGTAAACTACCGAAGCAAGCCACCCTACGTCGGTGTTCCAGACTTTGAAGCTTAGCCTTTGTCAGTGTTTATTCACCTATCAATCCCGTAGCGCGCTCAACAGAGTCGAAGGTAGCTAACTGATACTTAGCAGATCCACCACACAGATGTTCCAAGGCAGCTGTAGTTTAACCCCCGGGACAGCAATGAACTGCACTGTTCAATGCCTTTTTGGTGGTCGCCGCTGTTAATTCTAGTTACACAAGAGATACAGTGGTGGGCCAGTCCCGTTAAAAAAAATGGCTATTTTTAAAAATATATCGGAAGAATACTTTGTGGACTTTGAGAAAGCATTTGATAGAGTCGTGTGAAAGAATCTCTGGAATATTTTGCCCAGATATAGGGTTGACGGTGAACTACTCCGTTCTGTGCAAGGGTGGACGCCAGCTTGTCATCCTGGTTTGATGTCAACATTGGTGTCAGACAGGGATGCGTGCTGTCGGCTCGGCTGTTCATCCTGTATCTGGACAGTTGTCTTCAGAGAATAAGAAATATGAATGTGGGAATGCGAATGGGTGACTCAGTGGTCAACTGCCTGCTTTATGCAGACGATGCGGCATTAATCGCAGAATCACCATCCGAACTGCAAACACTAGTTACAACAATGAAAGATGATTGTATGAAGAAAGGCTTACAATTGAATGTGAAGAAAACCAAGATAATGGTATTTGAAAGAGAGACAACCAGAACGAACACTAAGATTATGGTCGATGATGTAGTATGGGAGCAAGTGAACGAGATTGTATATCTTGGAAGTGCTTTTAGAAGCAATGTAGGTACACCGCTGATGTGGAGAGACGAGTGAGTGCCGGGAATAGGGTGAATGGAGCGTTGGGTAAACTTCTAGGCAGCCGAAATATAAGCCAGAAGGCACAGCTCGCTGTACACAACGTGGTGCTAATTCCAACGCTAACTTATGGAAGTGAGAGCTGGGTATGGCAGAGAGAGCATGAAAGTAGAATAAATGCGGTCGAGGTGAGAGCATTGCGCAAAATTTGTGGCATAACGCTTGCTGACCGCGTTCGTAATGAAGACGTGAGAAAGAGTTGGTCTAAAAGAGAGTGTCGGTGTTAAGATAAGAGAGGGCATGCTCCGTTGGTTCGGACATGTAGAAAGAATGCGGGACGAAAGAATGAGGAAACAGATATAGAATGCAAAAGTGGAAGGATGTAGGAGCCGGGGAAGGCTGAGACTAACCTACCATGACCAAATTGGTTGTGTTTTATCAGAAGATGATGTCAGGAACCGGCGAGCGTGCATGAATAGAGCTATGAATGTCACAGAAGCGAGTGAAGTATGCAAGGACCGCGTCTTATGGCGCTCGGTTCTCTCTGCCTACCCCGCAAGGGACTTGGCATGAAGATATACATATCGGAAGAATACATTTTTTTTAATTGGGTCATGTCATTGTAACTGTTCCCGGTAAAAAAAATGAAAAATAATCTCCACACGGATCACGATCCGTTTGGAGATTATTTTTCAAATTTTTCACGGGAATCCTAAATATTTTCGAAGTAAAGTAGCATACATGTAGACTTAGGATGAAATTTTACCAAATAAAATAGATTTTGGCGAAATTTTTATTTCTTTATTGTTTAGTTTATAATGAAATCTTCACCGAAATTGAACGTCATCGCAGAAAATTATTCGTGAAACAGTAATAAATATGGAATCACAAGCAAATAAATGAGTACATTACAATGTCGGACAATCAAAGTATTTTTTTAAATAACTTATTTACTTAACATCCTATGTAGTAAAAGTTGTAAAATACAGCTTGAAGTATTCACGTCGAGATACCGGTGAATAAATAAAAAAATACAATGTCCTTCTTTATTGACGTTGGTTAAACCCCAGTTAATGATCTGCAGATAAAAAGCGTACCAACGCGTCACGCTCAAAAAATCCGCAAGCCTCTACGCTGTCTATAGACATACCTATACATTTTGCTCATCAAAGCTATAAAGCCCTACTCGTCCAGGGAGGGTTCGTTAATGGGGTATAGATGCCTGTAATTACGCTTTGTTCCACTAATATTAACCTTTTATGTTTTCTCAGCTACGCTGTATTCTCCGTGTTTCTGACCGAGATAATAATGCACTTATAATGTTTTAGTGACCTGAGAGTGGGGTAGTTTACCCGCATGACTACGATTATTAAATGAGTTACACGAAGTGTATATATAAAATTGTTCTCTATTTTTGACGTTAATATCTATACTCATTATTAAACTTAAGCCATTAAGAATGTTACTTTTTTAAAGCTGATTTAATTGCAATAAACATTCAAGTAGAAGTATATATACGAGTATATATATAAAAGTGTGTGTGTACATACGCACGTGAGAAGTTATACTTTTTCGGGTGACAAAATAATAATAACTCCAAAAATTTCATCCCACGTGCCAGTACTTCACGTTTGTAAAACAAAACGATAATATAATAAGTTATCATTAAATACACACACACAAATATTTGTATATAAATGTGTCTAAAGAAATGTATTTACCTAACCTAACAGTTGTCCCATACACAAGCTTCTCTTACTCGTACTTAGGGGTTAAATGGCGCCGTGTAATTTGTACATCAATATTTATTTATTATTTATATCTTATCTGTACTGACATAAATTATATCTTGTAGATTCATAAATAAATATTAGAATAACTAGCTTGAAAATAGTCACGAACAAAACTTGAGAGACCAATCATGAACGACCAACTTCATGGCGTCGATTTTAGATATCGATGACGTAAAAATTAACCCTCATCATTTCTCTATAACGCGTCAAAGAAGTATAACTTCAAAATCGGTACCTTCCTGTAAGCATTATGTATGAATATTACGAAAAATTACGATTTTTTCTTTGAATCAATTTTTTATAAAACGTCGGGAGACACAAGAGACTGGAGGGTTGTTGTGTTTCTGTCTAGAGATCACTAGTGAGCTTCAAAGGAGTTGCTGTGTAAGCAGCACAGGTGGCATTGCGCGAGTGATACTTAATGTACCATATCATGCGTTCATAGGCTACGGTAACCGTTTTAGATGTTACATGTATGTTCTGCTTTTAATGTACTAAATTGAAAGCAATCTTTATTGTATGCCATTTGAAGAAGAACAAAGCCTTGTTTGGATACTAACATTGAAATTATGTTCTTTTGTGTCTTATCTATATGTTAATTCTTGAAAGAAAAACTTTTGTGCGCCCTTTTAGGGGCTTCGTCCACTTTGGTAACTAAACTTACGTAACCAGTTACAAGAGAAGATTTTTCTTTCGCTGCTTGGTAACTACACACATCAAAAGTGTCTAGGGATCAACATATATTTTTGCAATAACTTTTCTCCTGATTGATATTAATTAAAATTTTCTTTAAGGATTCATCAAATAAAGTGTTTTCGTTTGTCTACAGTAACGATAAACCAAGTCACCTTTGCATTAATAAAGAAATTTGCCATTTTCATAATAAAGGGATTTTTGACATTTGAACCACTAACATTAAAGTTCGAAAAAAAGACTGAAATAACAGTTTTCTTTAAAATTTTATTGGGTAACTTAAACAATTAATAATCCGTGTTTCTACCGCGAACACTAACAACACAAGAACATCGGTTTGGCATACTCAAAATGAGTTCATCCAAATCACGCTGTGGAATGGCCGCCCATGTTCGTTGCAACAACAAAAAAAGGTCTTCTTGCGACTGGATACCCTCCATATTCGGCAGAGCTCTTCTCTGTAGCATATCCCATGCATGCTCAATCGGGTTCAAGTCTGGCGACTGAGCAGGCCAGGGCATGACATTGATGTTAGCTGCGGCGAGAGTCTGTCTTACAACTCTTGCGGTGTGCGGTCGTGCATTATCATGCATTAACTGAAATAAGGGACCGATTTGCACTTGTAGAGGAACGATGACGTCTGATACAATCGTCTCAGCATAAATTTGAGCGTTGAGGTTGCCTCTGATCCAAATCAACTCAGTTCTTCCGCCGATCCAAATACCCGCCCATACCATGATGGTTCCACCACTATAAGGATGGACTTCCTGGCAGGATTTTAATCGCTGTTGGCGTCCAGGGGTTCTCCAGTGTCGTATACGTCTTGTATCCGGTCTCATACCAAAACGAGACTCATCAGAAAAGCACACGAAACGCCATTGTTCTTCTGCCCAATTTCTGTGTTCAAGAGCCCATTGATATCGAATCCTACGATTGTGCATTGCTATAGGTTGCAATGCAAATGTTCATAGGTAAATGCTTAACATCTTGTGGGCCTCCCGACGTAGTATTAAAAAAAGAGTGCAGAAAGAAAAAAAAAGTATATAAGAGATGTGCATATAAATATATATACACACATATGTGAAATGAATTTGCAGTGAAAATTCAAAATTTTATTATTTACGATCTTTCATACACATAAATGTAAGACGGAATACTAGGCGACCACTAGTAGTAATAATAGTAGTGATTACCTGTGTCATGGTTTGATAAACTTGATTTTAAAGTAAAAATAAATATAAAGCTACGTTTCATATATATACAGCAGTGTACTCAAATACTCATATTTCAGATTTTACACACAAAATTGACGTAATTTTGAATAACAAAAGTGTGTCACAAAAAATTTAATAAATTTTAAGGTACGTCGTCCATCGTGACGTCGGTCGCTCGGTCGTCGCAAATTAAAATAAAAAGTTTATCGCGCCCGATAATCTTGCTAGCTCCTTTTGACGTCGCCGCCTTTCATTTACGGCGCTCCTAAGGATTTCAGGCGGGCCTCCATTAACTAAAGAGGATCCCGTCCAAGCTTAATTAAGAATTCTCTCCGAAATCTCCGTCAGAACGCCACCCTCGGACAGAATCGCACCGATTGATTTTAAATGAGCACCCACAAAGATCGTCTAAGTAAGCAGATGCCTTTGTACGTAACTTTAGGAGCTGCGGTGTGAGATTTCTATAAATAAAAAGTAAATTGACTTACTGTTTGATTTCTCAGTCAAACAGTCTCAATAAATGCACAGCCCAAGCATAAAAGTTCCATTGGAGGCATTCGCTAAAAACAGATTTTCATAAAATCCACACGATACCTGGATATGAACAAGAAGTTGTAGGCAATCTTCCATTCTCTTTTTTATTTCACTACGACGTGTGGCAAATACGCTTCATAATAGGCTACCGCCTACCCTAAGTACATTTGTAAATTAAGGTGCGTTGCGCGCACATTGCCATTGCATTGCTGACGCAGCTAATTTTAAGTAGTTTGCTGGCAAACTTACTTTTAGTAGTAGAGAGAGAAAATATTGCTATTACCTATCTTTGCCCAGAGCACCATATACTAGTTAGTAGAGCTTTGACTCCAATGGTGATCCTAAGCCAGTTACACAACATATATGAATTTAATTAGGGTCATTACCTATTTATAGGAAGTCAATATACGGTGGAGACAAATTGTCAAAGCTGATGTGCTTATGAACTTTAGAGTAAGTCCGTAATTCACTTAAAATAATATTATTAGACTTTCCATTATTTGAGCACAATAGAGATTTTAAAACACTAAGACGTTTACGGACGTTTCCTTGAAGTTATTAAAAAATAACGCCTGAATTTATCACTCTCACTGACAGGCGCTGTTACACGATTAAAAAAAAAATACTGTCAACCCTGCCGCAAGCTCTGATTCGATTATTCTGCACCAGATAAAAACCACCTCGCCCTGCAGGATGGCGATGCATATGGGATTACAAGTCAGCAGACTGGGATGGATAGCGTGAATTTTAATCGTACCTGTGGGGTCAGCTTAGCTTCAAGTCGGAAGATATTGTCTCCTTTGCAACCGCAAGACGATTATGGAAGTCTATATTCCTAATCGCCTAGCGTGCTGTGGGAGTTTAAAACACTATTGGTTAAATAACCGACCTTGTAAAGAAGCTAATATGCAATTTGACCTAACCTGCTTTTTGTGCTCCCGCCACCAATTAGTTCATGTGAACTAGCGCCGTCCAGCACCCACATATTGCCGTTAGTACATGCATCCGTCGCTGCCATGGCTACTTCGGTCGTCTCTAATTAACATTTACAGCGTCTGAGGAGGCCTCATGGAGAGACGAAACACGTATACCTAGTAGAGACGACAAGGGCAGTCATGACAGCAACGGTGGCGGTAGCATGAGGTTCCTGTTCCAGATGTCGAGCAATCGCGAAGAATTACAAAAAATGCGGTATCGCTTATAAGTTACTATAAATGTAATATTGTCAGGATATTTATAAAACATTTTGAGAAGTTATTTTATATGTCGAATGCAACGAAGAAGTCCAGGACTCAACCATGGCTTAATTGTCCTCTTTCTGCAAGAGTCAGTACTGTTTTAAGAATTGGTTTCGATACCAGTAGAAAGTATCTTTACAAATCGCGGGTAATCGCGAAGAAGACCGCAGTAGCCAAGGCAGAGACGACCGGAACAGCCGTGCCAGTGACGGCATTATTAATCTACTTAGTTGGTGGGTACGGAATCACATAAACGAATTAGTGGTGGAAGCACACAAAGCAGGATTAGATCAAATTGCATGTAAATTTCGCAAACTAACGCCTGGATCTATTAACTGAGAAGCTAATATTCTCGAGAAAGCTACCAACGAGGGTTGGATCGCGACGCGGACTTATATGGGTATCTTAATATCTCTGATTTGAAAGGCAAACTATACGCTACCTTGAAATTCAATAAGAACATCTGGTGGGAATCGTATTGGCTACGGTAACCACTTTAGCTCAGGCGGGCCGTATACTTGTAGAATGTTGTATAAAAATCTCCTCCAAGTTTTTTACTACGAGTTTTTTATAATACTCGTATTTAATTATTACGGAATTAAATTTAATATCAAATTATGCAAACTGAAGTTCAGAACTTTTACGAGTAATAACAAAATTTGGGATAATTTTAATACAGTTTGTTGTTTGTTAGAACGATAGGTAATGGTTTGGATTAAAAATTTATGTTACTTTCAGTTTAATTAAATTATACAGATTTTATACCCATTCAGTAAAAGTTTTTGTTGTTAAATATTTACGATTATACGCGTGCGGTGGCACTTAAAACAATTTTGAAAATTTTATCTGCAAAGAGATAAAATTTTCAAAATTGTTTTAAGTGAGTACGTGAGTATTTTAAAAAAATGATGTGATATAGTATTAATGTAGAAATGGCGCCGGGTAGCTAGCGCACACTTCGCCTGACATGGAGCAAAGCCCACAGGCGTTTGCAATACAATTAGTATCGTTCGCGAATTGCCACAAGAAGTGTTGAGAAGGAAGGAATCTTCCAAGGAAGCCTCCCAACGTCTGGTATGAAGATTTCTCTTCGGGATCATTTGAGAATACTTCCTTTTTTTAAGGGAAATTATTGCAACAAAATTTTAATTTCGAGTTTTACGGTAATATTTGCGTCCTGAAATTTTCAACAAACTTATAATATATATGTGGTGTCCATTAAGGAAAACTACATTTACTATAAACAATTGTTTTTCGAAAGATCAATTACTAGTGGTCAACGTTCGTCAGCTGACCTATGGCCATTGTCCTTTTGTGACACGTTTATTTCTTAAATTTGTTTTTCATAATGAATACCTTTCATACATTACTCCTACATAATCTGTCGTGTTAATTACACCATATATTTACATTTCCAATCGTTCATTAATCACTCAACAATCTGTGGTTCTTTACAAATTTTGAGAGTATGGCTGGGTGTGCGCGTGTATATAGGTACTACGTACGTACCTAACAGTTACGTAAACAACATTTGGTGGTCAAATGTTCAAACGAATCGATTGAGCTGTTTTTTTTTTATAAAAAGTGAATTTTATCTAGTGTTAGATCAAGTCAGTATTCAGCTTTATCGGAAAAGAACTTTTTTATGAATTATAACAATATGGACTTTTACATTCTTTGAAAACGAAAAGAATTGCAACTTGTCTTTAAACTAATCCACTCATTCACTCATTCAAGCTGCATACGATTACCGAGATGATATCGAAGACTACAATACTGAAATAAAATCATATAAACGGTCAAATTCTAAACACCACAAAATTCTCTAAAATTTCGAGTTAGTCAACCCTGTATCGAACGTGATTTGTTCCTACAATATTTCCAACAAATTCCGCTTCATGCTCCCGTGAATTCAGATACGCTAGATGTGAAATGTGATAGACGTTCTATTTTGGCTCTGCTCCTAACTTTGCCAATACCAGCTCTTTTCACCGTAATATTGAAAGTATTTACCGTTTAAACTGTCAACCTACAGCCCGAGACGACAGCTACAAAACTTGCACCAAACATAAATAAGGAGACAAAATTTTGTCGTAAGTGAGAAAATATTACAGGAGCTTAATGTTACGAGGGGCACCTTACGGAAGACTGGCTCGTTATGCTGATTTATGATGCACCCCTAAAAAGGTATTTCAAAGAAATACCCACCTTATGAATTCCTTCAGTGGAATTTACACAGATCCATTCTTTGTGTGCATATTAAATTGCAACCTATCCTACGGCGGGTACTTTATGGCACCTTTTAGGTAACACAACATGAGTATTCCTTTTATAGGCCCGTGACCTAAGGGCCAAATGGGAGCCCTATTTGATAGGCTGGTTTTCCTCTCTAGCTCGTAAATAAAATGAGTTATGAAATTTGAATATATTTTTATGTGGAATAATGTGCCAAAACTCGATGTTTATTTAAAATTTTAATTAAGGGTTTATTACACCACTAAGGTGGTAAATAAGCGTACGGCCTGCCTAATGGTAAAAATTGCCCTAAAAGTTGTTAACAAAAGGTGGTTTTCTTGGGAGACTTGAAAAGGAGTACATGAAAAGAGCCGATTTTTTTCCTTTGGGACGTGAAGTGTTATTATTTGTAGCTCTTTAAGCAAAGTTCAAACATGTTTTTTTATGTTTTTTATATTTATGTACAAATAAATGGAATGATGTCATGGTTGTTAGTTTAAGACCTTGTTACCTTGACTAGTTTAACAACTATTGTTACGAGGTCAATTACAAAAGCGAAATTAGTTAGAATTGTGGAAATTATGTATATTGTGAACCATTAACTTACTATACAAAGTATACTAAAATTTCTATTACCAACTGATACAGCTGTAAGCAGTAAACAGAGCAATTTCTTTTTTCTTTCACGAATTCCTGCAATCTAAAATGCACTTGACTTTATTTATTTTACGATGGATGGAAAATAAGCATACGGCTCAAGTGATAGCATACTTTTGCCGGCACGAATGAATGCTTGCAAGAAAAGGAGTATCACTCGCGCGTTGCCATTTCCACTGCTAATGCATGTTTTTTCCAGTTTGGTTGTATTTCTGTAATCATACTACAAAAGAATAGCAACTCTAGATAGTTGTCGTTTAGTAGTGCCTCTGTCTTTTAGCTCCGGTGTTACAGAACACCGGCAAAACAGAGGCACTTTGTCAGATGGGATGCTACTTATTAAGTTTCACTTTAGATGGCATCGCGCGAGTGATACTTAATACATGTTAAGCATTCAGTGGCTACAGTAACCGCTTTGCATCAAATGGGCCGATTATTTATTCATTTATATAAAGATAATTTTTACCTTTAATAAATAAAAAAATCTTTAACCTCAAAATTGTTTTATAACGTCATAAAAATAGGACAAATGAGTCATAATTATATAAGTCATTAATTATTGTGCAAATGTATACAACAGGGTATCGAAGACTACTATAAACTGCGGACTATGCTTCCCTTCCGACCTCCTGTGGTCTGTACATTGAATAATAAGACTGAGGATGGGGCATTTTTGTTTGGCCATTGAACAAGATTTTAAAATTAGAAATGAAAAGTAAATAATTCATTGGAAAAAACTAGTTCCTCATTTTTGAGTGAGGTGTGTAAGTCTGTCGATTCTGTAACGGACTTGGCGTGAAGATAGACAATAGACAATAGACAATAGACATTAATTTATTTGCCACTTCAATACACACATACAAGATGTAGTAGTAGTAGTTCAATACAAAACTGGACAATAATTATATAAACTTTTATCTATTTCAAACATACGACTCCTGGCATATCTAGAGGATCACAACTTGACCAGCGATCACCAATACGGTTTCCGTCCCAGACGCTCGACTGGCGATCTTCTACTTAGTGTACCTTAAATATCGCTGGGCTTTGGCGATTGAGAGTCAAGGTAAGGCATTGGCAGTCAGCCTAGGTATAGCGAAGGCGTTCGATCGGGTCTGGCATCGAGGTCTTCTATAGGAGTTACCATCATACGGGCTGCGCGAGGGTTTATGCAAGTGAGTTGCCAGCTTCCTATGCAACAGACGAATAAAAGCCGTGGTTCGCGGTTTATGCTCCTATAATATGACTATTAATCCTGACAACTCACAGGACTTTGTACTGTCTCCATCGCTGTTTCTCTTGCTTATCAATGATATGCTGTCAATTGATGTAATTCATTGCAATGCGGACGACAACACCTATTACACAGATCTAACTAACATCCTTCGTTCCCCTTATGGAGAAAAGCCGCGTTGAACTTGTTACTGAAATTGAGGGTACTTTGACAAGGTATCAGACT
Source organism: Pyralis farinalis (assembly GCA_947507595.1). Taxonomy (NCBI): domain Eukaryota; kingdom Metazoa; phylum Arthropoda; class Insecta; order Lepidoptera; family Pyralidae; genus Pyralis; species Pyralis farinalis. The sequence continues at coordinate 20,664,439 of OX382270.1, forward strand.
GGGTGCGACTGAACTTGGTCCAATTCAACTTCATAAAAACACCAATTTACCGTTAACCGCTAAGAAAACTTCATTTGCTGTGGTTCCTCAATTCGAGAATACACCATTTACTAACGTCAAAATCATTGGCATTCTCGGTGTCGAGATCCAGCAATGTTCAATACCGAAATCACCTAGACGAGAAGGTCAAATTGACGTCCAAGAAACTTGTAATGCTCAACAGAGCGAAGCAGTACTTCGGAACAAAGACTTATAATATACAAGTCACAAGTCAGACCGCACATGGAGTACAGCAATCATCTTTGGGTGGGTGCACCTGTATCGGTTCAGAGACGAGCTGTGAGAATTGTCGGAAAGCTTACAGGCGGTATTAAGTGAGGCGAGATTTTGCTTCCCTTTGTGTGTTCTTCTGATTGTACAACGGGTTGTGTTGTGTTCTGCAGAATTGTTCGACTTGATGCCGATAGCTTCTTTTGACAACCACACCGCTCGCCGACGGCGGGGAGTTCACCCTTACACACTGGAACCGCAGTAAATATAAGTAAATTAATATAAAGGACGTTTTGTGGATCTCGAGGAAGCATTTGATAGAGTAGTGCGAAAAAATCTTTCGGAAATTTTGCCCGGATATGGAGTTGACGGACCTGCTCCGTGTTGTAAGGTGTTGTACAATCCATTTATGAGGATGTTTAATGTGCGGCTGGATGTCGGTGTTAAACGACACCTCTTTCAAACCAACTCTCTTTCTTACATCATCAATGTTAAAGCGGTCAGCATGCGTTACGCCACAGATTTTGCGCAATACTCGCATCTCGGTCGCATTCCTTCTACTTTCATGCACTCTCTGCCATACCTCGCTTTCAATTCCATAAGTTACAGTTTGGATTAGCAACGCGCTGTGTACAGCGAGCGATGCATTCCTCCTTTGGTTTCGGCTGCCTAGAAGTTTATCCAACTATCCATTCCCTGCACTTACAAGTGGTCACATTTTATCACAAGGTGATGTATGTCAGGAGTCCGGCAACAGGCAGACGTGCATTAATAGAGCTGTGAATGTTAAAGAAGCGAGTGAGGTGTGTAAGGACCGCGTCTTATGGCACTCGGTTCTCTCTGTTTACCCCGCAATTGACTTAGGGTGAAGATATGATTCATACATATACACATATGCACAGTAATATAGTATACACGGATTCCAGTAATATAGATTGTAGAATCGTATAAGCTTTGCTTGCCATTTCTGTTTTCATGGACTGAATGTTAGTTACGGACAATTTTATGAGCAATAAAAATACTAGCTTTAGTCATCTCACTGATTTGCCGTATCAAATCTTATTACTTTATGTCTGTACATCAATGAACTAAATTAATGTTAACCACGTTTCATGGTAATTTGTATGGGCCTTACTACTGGTTTCATACAAAAATAATGGACTTGTCACCGGTCACATCACTGGCTTAATTTCACTTGCAAATGGTATTTAATCGGTCCCAGAGTTTATAGGAAGTCCGCGTTTTACGACCATGGGCTTGGTATCGGAATTTCTATTAGGTGCTTGCCTATTTACATAAATCTACATAAAATTTTCGATATTGTCACCTAATTTTAGGAGAATCATTAATTTTGGAAGAAACTTTCATTAATCATAAAACTTGACTATCGTTTGTAAGGTACGACGTATTAAAAATAGCTATAGTTAATATTACTGTTAAAATAGGCTGTACAAAATTATCTCACAGTCAATTCCGATTAACTGAATACTTTGCCTTCTTCTTCCAAGCGTTATCCCGTTTCCTAATCCATTAGGATTGGCGGGGTCCTATATCTAAGCCTAAGGATTTAGCGAAGGTACTGATTTTTACATGGAATGACTGCTTTACTACCCAAATCTCCACAGCCAGAGGGGAAACCAGACTTTTACTTTTCGAGAATATCATTTCTCGGACGTGCGGGTTTCTTTAAGATGATTTTCTTCATCGCCGAGTAATTGATAATTACTAATATGTACATAAATCCGAAAAACTTGAATAGTAGTGTATGCCAGGATTCGAACCGGTGTCCATCGGTCAATAGGTCGGTTCTTTATCCACTGAGCTACCGCTGCTCTTAATTAACTAAACACTTCATAAAGTGATTATTTCATACGAGTCAGCTAAAAAACTAAGCTTCTACAGTCCACGTTATGTAAGGGACCTACCGTAGCTCATACACCGACATTGAAAAAAAAACACTGAAAATGCATCACGCGTTGTCAATCCGACTGCCAGTATAAACGGGGCTTAGTTTATAAACATAAATTCTTGGCAGTAAAAACCTGAGCTAGAAGGCACAACTCGCTATACACAATGCAGTGTTGGTCCCAACGCTAACTTATGGAAGTGAGAGCTGGGTATGGCAGAAAGAGCATGAAAGTAGAATAAACGCGGTCGAAATGCGAGCGCTGCACAAAATTTGTGGCGTAAGGCTTGTAGACCGTATTCGCAATGATGATGTTAGAAACAAAGTTGGTCTGAAAGAGAGCGTTGGTGTTAAAATAAGAAGAGGCATGCTTCGTTGGTTCGGACATGTAGAAAAAATGCAAGATGAAAGAATGACGAAGCAAATATACAATACAAAACTGGAAGGATGTAGGAGCCGGGAAGGCCAAGACGTACCTATCATGACCAAATTGGTCGTGTTCTATCAGAAGGTGATGTCAGGAGCCCTAGAAGCCGGCGAGCGTTTATGAAAAGAGCAATGAATATTAAAGAAGCGTTGGAGGTATGTAAGGATCGAGTCACGTGGCGCTTGGTTCTCTCTGCCTATCCCGCAAGGGATTTGGCGTGAAGTTATTATAAACATAGCAAACTTACTGAATTCCTTTCTTGATACAGGCCTCTTGCGTATTGGTGGAAGTTTAGAAAGAACAGATGTAGGCAAGACCATGAGATATTTCACTAATTCTTCTGTAGAAGACTGTAGAAAACTTTCTGATAGAACACGACCAATTTGATCATGGTAGGTAAGTCTTGGCATTCTTGAGCTTCTACATCCTTCCACTTTTGCATTGTATATTTGCTTCGTCACTCTTTTGTATCTTTACAACGATGAACTCTTCCGATTTATATATTAGTATATCTATCTATAACTTCACGCCAACTCCCTTGCAGGCAGCCAGAGAGAACCAAGCGCCATGTGACTCGATACTTATACACCTCACTCGCTTCATTAACATTCATTGCTCATCTCGTGCACACTCGTCGGTTTCTAAGGCTCCTGACAGCACCTTCTGTTAAAACACGACAAATTTGATCATGGTAGGTAAGTCTTGGCCTTTCTCGGCTCCTACATCCTTCCACTTTTGCATTGTATATCTGCTTCGTCATTCTTTCTACTTGCCCGGACCAACGAAGCATGCCTCTTATTTTAACACCGATATTTTAAATTTTAAATTCCATTTCAATCAAAAAAATCCAATTAATGATAATAATTCTCCATTTGCCACGGAGTCCTCGCGGACACTTAGATATGTTATACATTTATTAAATAAAATCATATTATATCTTCTATATTTCTAATAGTTTTAATGTATTTTAGTCATTTTAATTTTTAAACCTCAGCATTTCATCCAATTGGCTATTGACGAAAAAGAAAAGATGAAAAATTTTTTTACCAATATAGGTCTATCAAATAGTCAATGTCTATTACATTAAGTTTATTTATAACTAGCTTTTACCCGCGGCTTCGGTCGCGTTGATAAAAACTATATATATTTTTTAATAAAATGTATCCTATTTTACTTCTGATACCTCCAAGAATATGTGTACAAAGTTTCATGATGATCGGTTCAGTAGTTTTCGCGTGAAAGCGTAACAAACAAACGTACATTCACATTTATAATATTAGTAGGATGTCCATAATGAGTTCAAGTGGTAAAATTAAAGATAAATTAATACATGTGCCGATTCGTTTCCAAACATCTCTGTTTTGACATGCTTTTTGAATATGTTGGCAGGAAAACTAGTTCAAGCAATTTATTATAGAATCGAATACAATTCACAATAGAATATCTACCGGTCTTAGCAAGTCGATGAACCAGCATATGCAATCTATACCAGCGTCTATGTTTTTACTGAACTTTGAAAATGACTATATTTTACGAGCATCCAGTATGTTTTCATAAACGTTGGGTTGACGTTACACTTTCATTATCAGTATGAATGTAGATTGAAAACCTGTAGAGATGAATTCCAATGAGCCGTTCTAAATACCTATGACTGTTTAGGCCTGCGTAGACTGAACTTGGAACTTCATTGCAGACTTTTGTCCGCCGTGTATTTATCATATACTTTGATAGCTCGATGGCGTCGTTGAGCGTTCCAACCGAACACGCATGAGCCTGTCTATGGATGGGTTTATATATCTCGAGTTTCTCCGTGCTTGGAGCTACGTTAAGCCATTGGTCCCGGCTGTTGTATGCTAAGTCAGTGGCCATCGGGCTGCTTGAATACACTGGCCTCCGCCAATACGCATTTGAGGAGCGTGGTGCAGTATGCTCTAAACCCCTTCGGTTGAAGGGAAACCCGTGTCCCTGCAGTGGGATGAGTAAGGGTTGATGTGGTGGTATATATGATGGACTCAAAGCACACGATGTGGGATCTATTATCCGCGGGAAGTTTAGTGATGCAGTCGTTATTCAATAGGTATATAAATACAACAAAACAATGCACATGTTATTTAATGTTTTATGTTATTGTTTTTGTTAATATTAATTTAAATTAATTAGTTAATTTATCCTGGCCAGTTAGTTCTATTTATTTTGGGGCTCTCGCGTTGGTATAATAATAATAATAATTACCCGCAGGGCAGCTTGTGGCGAGCTGTTGGTGCGTAATGACATCACGGGTACTCGAGTGCTCCAGAGAGTCAATCAGGGCCTTCGCCTCCGGCGTGTGTTTATCGGTCGGAGTCAAAAGTCAAGAAGGCCCGCAGGACTCTCAGCTCTGGCTTGCCTTCATTGGCCGTCCAGAGAGGAGTCGATAGAGTATATTGCTCTAGCAGGGGATATGCTCCAGGGGTGGAAGTGTTAAAGGGCATAACGCCGCGAGTAACTTCGGAGAAAGCGTAGCACACCTCTCGACACGTTCATGCACACAAATGTTTGTCCTGTGTGGGAATCGAACCCACGAGCATTGGTGCCAAAAAAACATAACAGCGCGTTTCGCCACTCCGCCACCGAGCTCGTCACATATACGGTCCGGCCTTTTAAGTCAGTCTTGGTCTTCCTCCACTTCTACATCCTTCCACTTTCGTAATAGATATCTGTTTCATCCTGCATTCTTTCTACATATCCGAACTAACGGGGCATTCAGACTAACTCTCTCTCTTACACCATCATTGCGAAAGCGGGCAGCAAGCGTAACGCCACGAATTTTGGGCAATGCTCGCATCTCGACCACATTTATTCTACTTTTATGCTCTCTATGCGTAACCCAACTTTCACTTTCATAAGTTAGCATAGGGATTAGTACCGTGTTGTATACAGCGAGCTGTGCCTTCTGTCTTAGATTTCGGCTGAATTTTACCCAACGCTCCATGCACGCTGTTCCCTGTACTCGTCTTCACATCAGAGGTGTACCTTCCATCCCTGCTAAAATCGCTTCCAAGATATATAATCTTATTTCCTTGTTCCAACATAAATATAAATAAATATTGTCGAACAAATTACACAGCGCCATCTAGCCCCAAAGTAAGCGAAGCTTGTGTTATGGGTACCAGACAACTGATGAAACATACGTAAATACATTTTTTTTTTTGTAAATACGAGTACATACTTATTATACAAAGAAAATACCCAGACCAAGACAAACAGACATGTTCATGTACACAAATGTTTGCACTGTGTGGGAATCGAACCTACGAGCGTTGGTGTCAAAGTAGCGTAGCAACGCGTTTCACCACTGCGCCACCGGGCTCGTCATCATACATCAACTATATCATACATCATCATATAAAAAACATGTACCATTGGTCGCGACGCTACTCCGTTAGTTATCGACTATATGACGACATAGAAAATGGAATATGACGCTCATAAAATACTACAAAAAAATTCAAGATAAAATCATTATGCCGTATTCAGTATCTAAAGAAATGTCTTAAAGAGTGCATTCTGAAAATAAGTACTACAAAATGTAAATTACGCCCAGATTCTTTATAATAACACCCTTGTAAATGAAGATTTTCTTATACAACATCGGAAGACAAACAAGCATATTGCCTACCTGATGTAGCCTATGAACGTGTAACACATTAAGTATCACTCGCGCGATGCTATCTCTGCTGCAAACATACCACCTCCTTAGGAGCTCACTGAGGACCTCATTCACCCGCAGGAACACAACGACCCTCCAGGGAGGAAGAGAGTCTAGCCCTCCATGAGCGTTGGTGTCAAAGTAGCGTTACTAACCCACCGAGCGCGTTACAGTGTGTCTCGAAGTTTTATAAAAATACCTTAAAAAAAAAGTGAACTACTCACTCATATTATATGACGTCATGATAAATTTAAATATCTTATTAAAATAAAAACGTTAAAAAGATATTAATGTCGTTAATATTTTATTACAACGCCGCCGAAAGCGTCCATGTTCATTACGAGCGCAACGATGCATAAATCAGACGCTTTATGAGCAACGGTGCCAAATAAATTTCATAAAGTTGCATCGAGCGAACTTTAAATCGAAGATCATACACGTACATACGTGTCATCGTTTGCAGGGCATTGGGCGGGATGAATAAACACTGTGTGATTTTGATATAAAGTAAGAAACATTGTCTACATTGTTACGGTGTAAATCTATACTTCTATGTAATTTCCAAATGTTGGTACTGCCAGCGTCATCTGTTAAGAAGAAGATTAATTCATTATAGTGACAGGACGTAGCCGTCAACTAATAGATTGAGTTTGAGAGAGGGAGATTCCGGCTTGGCGGGAGGCCACGCGCTTTCTCACATAGCACACGCCCTCTTGCTCTGCCGACACACGTATAAGTGATACAATATGTCACCGTATCCTTTGTTGAGGTGAGATTTTAATTTATTTTAATCTAGGTATGTTAGATACCCTTACTACAATTAAAAATTCTCCTAGTGAAAGGGTTTATAAATTTACTATAGAATTTATGAATATTTGAGTGACAAAAATGTCTGCAAATGTATTAATATATATTATCTTATATATAAAATTCTCGTGTCACAATGTTAGTTACCATACTCCTCCGAAACGGCTTGCCCGATTTTGATGAAATTTTATATGCATATTCAGTAGGTCTGAGAATCGGCTACTATCTATTTTTCATACCCCTAAGTGATAAGGGTGGTCCACCCCAAATTTTATTTTTTGGCCAAATTTTTTTTTTTTTATGATGTGGCAAAAAAATACATACAACCCTAAATTTTCACCCTTCTACCATCAACCCCTATTTTTATAATACTAAAATAATCCTAGGAATAATTTATATGGCAAAACAACGTTTGCCGGGTCAGCTAGTATCATATATATATATATATATATATATTGCTTAATCACTTGACATCATAATTATTAATGTACCGTTACACTGACATAAATTTATTGTAATGGCAATTGAAAAAATGTCTATATCGGCAAGTTTCTATCGGCATTTCTTCTTCGCTTATTTTCAAATTGCGTGAAATCCTCGCAGATCACGACAACAAGAAACCGCTTTTACTGGCATTCGTAGACGAATGCATCCGTATCGCAACCAAAACAAACTCCAAGCTCAATTAGATCGACCCACCACAACCGTAACCGACAAGTATAGCGCCAAATCAAATCCCGCAGGACGTGTTTAGCCACCCTATTCCATTGCAATACCATTTGCTTTTGCGAAAAAACTAGGAATCGCTTCTGCAACGTTATGGTATGTAATACTATCAAATTCTCCCCAAGGCTGGCTCTCCTTTTGAAAGGTAACATTTTCAGAACCACAACAAAGGAGGGTAGTATTTGCTGCATCAACCAAAGCTGAAGTATCCGACCAGCGCTATATAGTGCGAATCCAAAACAAAACGATTGCAATTGGGACTACTTAAGATGATAAGTGTGGAAGCTATAGTGGTGAGTTATATAAAAGATAAATAGCGGGACTATAAAAGTGTTGTAAATGTTTCAATATTTGCAAAATCTCAGGATCTGCCTTCTTCTTCCTCAAGAAAGACAGACTTCGGGAGAAAAACAAAACTGCAAGTCCCCAAATCCAAACACAAACCAGGGCGGAAAAAGGTCTAGTCGCCCCATGATGGGCGAGAACAGCACTGGTCAAATGCGCTCCGAGAGTACATAGCAGTCTTAAAAGCTACTCCACTGGCGAAGCGAGAAACATACGTGTCCATTTTGCAGGCCTATCGTCAGGGAAAAACAAGATTGCTTGAGGAAAAATTCGAAGTAGCAGGCGCAGCCGTGTACGACAACAACTCTCTCCACGTAATAAAAGGGAAAATGACGGGAGATTACATGGCGACAGAATAGTAGGCTACGTAGAGCAGGATGAACTACGAAATCAGTAGGAGGGAAAGCCCGCGTTCAAGACTATTTAATGACCACATAGTGGTAGCAAAATGCATGAAAATAATTCTGGAAAAGACAATTTTGGACAACGCTTACATCGTGTTCAGAGTAGCTAGCGATGGTGGCACCGTTGATTTTGTAACTCCTAACATCAAATGGGTCAAAGTCAAAGTCAAAATCAAAATCTTTTTATTCCGTAAAAATGGCTACATTTGTTTGGAATCGTCACAATTTTTTTCCCTACCGTGCAGTTCATGACTAGGTTAGCACTGATAAAAATACTGCCAAAAAACTCAGGCATCAATGGGTAAATACTAAATAGAGTTCCAGGCTGTGGAGAAACGACGTGGGTGGTGAGAAACTTTAGCGCTGAAATATGAAATAGGCATCGTCACCACCGCCGCCAACGTAGCAGCAAATGAACTCAGGAAAAAGCTGGACTTGGGTTCCAGTTTCAAGAGACTGATAATCGACGAGACCCTAATGAACCACTTCGGAGCCGTAATAATGGCAACAAGGCTAATAATTTCCAGAGACCTGCTGATAGACTACACTCTCCGTATGGCAATCCGTAGTCGCGATTCAGCAGTAGTAGACGCGCTGATGATTGCCAGTGAACGGGAGACGTCGAATTAAGCGATATACTGTGAGGCAGACTACTGGACTAGACACTAGGGTTATAATCAGGATAGGGTAGAGAGAGGCGAACGAATCCTGCTCACAAATACATAATATACTGGTGATATAGTTTTAAGACGAAGCACTTGTGCTGATTAACAAAATGAATAACTAACGTTATTAAGAATTATAAACGTAACAAAGGTATGAGCGAGCTAAGCCTATAGAGTAACAATAAAAAAAAAGGTCATTTTAGAAATGCTGGTATAAAAAACCGAAAACAATGAGAAATTAATAAAATAGAACAAGATTTCATTTAAAATAATGTACAACGTGTCTACGAGGGCCCAATTGCAACTGAAGAACTTTTAGCTCCAACTACCTTTTGAACCCACTTTTGAGGTCACTAAGCTTAACTGTTACCTATCAAGAACAGCCGGGATTGATGGCTTAAAGTGTCCTTCGAAGCAACTTAGAAACTCTAGCTAGATAAACACATCCACAGATAGGCTACGGGTCAACCCTGCATGTTCTATGATGCTATAAAGCTGCACTATAATTACGAGTAGTTAGAGCCCTTAGAAAATACTAACAGAATATTTCTTTATTTTCGGGTTCTCAAACGATATCCGGAGAAAATAGTACTTGGGGAACTATCTACTATTTTATACGGATACTAGCGGACCCGACAGACGTTGCCTTGGCTGTCCGAAAATAAAAACAATAAATCCTGTAACCCGATTACAGCGCCACCTACCGGGTCCAATTGTGAATCTAAACCATTCTCGAATCCCCTTGAACACACACAAAAATTTCATCAAAATCGGTCCAGTCGTTTAGGAGGAGTTCAGTCACATACACACGTACAGTAGAATTATATATATAAAGATAGTTTGAGATTATCACGTCAACGTAGAATAACGTATCAAACATTGCTATGCTTTGGTCTGATATGAAAAATTATCAACTACATATACTAGCCAGCAACACCACCTGACTTTTTAGGACAAACAATAGACCAGCACAGAAACTGGATAGACTTCCTATCGAGGTTGTCTCAGGAGGTACTTCTCCAAACGAGCTGCTTTGATACGCCCTACCTCTCTTTAAAACACCCAGACCAAGATAAACAGACATGTTCATGCACACAAATCTTCGTCCTGTGTGAGATCGAACCTACCAGCGTCGGTATCAAAGTAACGTAACAGTGCGTTTCTCCACTGTGCCACCGAGCTCATCAATACTGTATGTTATTCTTCAGAAATCGCATCAATAGGATTTTACAGGATCTATAGTGCACTTACGATGCTCCTACATACTGACAGGGAAGCTAAGGTAGATGTAAAAATCTTATTAGGTTTTCTTTTTTTCTAGTTGGGTACAATTAAAAAGAAGAAAACTGCTTAGAACCGAAACCTACAGCAAAGTAGTGCATTTGTGATTATTTCCACGAAATAATAGTTGCAGCTTTATTTATCAAACCAATGCAGGTAGCAAGGAAATTATTTTGAATAGGTATATACTGAAAACATTTTCCGAGTAATCGCCACTGTTGATAGAGTCTAACCGCGCCATTTCGACTGCCATTTAATGGTTTTAATTTAGCAGAATCGACTCTGTGGTCACTATTTCAGTTTCAAATTAACATGTGTCTATCTTTATGCGAGTGTCCACGTTGGTCAGGTTAGGTGAAGTAACAACGTAACCTTTATCATGTTATAAAGGTTACGTTGTTAGAATTTAACGAGAAATTATGGTTGTACACAGTTCAGTTTGTATGGAGTTTATTTTTAAGTTTTCCGCAGGAAATCAAAGCAGCAGTTCAGTTTCGTTTTTAGCAGCAGCAGGTCGCCATACACAACGCGGTGCTGTTCTCAACGTTAACGTATGGAAACGAGAGCTGGATATGGCAAAGAGATTCTGAAACTTGGATAAATGCTGTTGAAATACGAAAGTTACGCGAAGTTTTTAGGGTAACGCAGTAGTGACGGCGTTCGCGATAATAATGTAAGAAATAGAGATAGTTTGAAAGAAAGCAAATTTGGTTTGAACATGTAGAAAGAATGTAGGAGGAAAGAATTACGAAACAGATATGAACGTGAAAGTGGAAGGATGTAGGAACCGAAAGTTATGTAAAGAGTCCTAGAAAAGGCGAGCGTCCATGAGAAGAGCTATGAACGTTTCAGAAACAAGTGAAATATGTAACGACCAATTCATGTGACGCTCGGTTCGCCTTGCCTACCACGCAAGGGGCTGGGTGGGTAAGATATAGATAAAAATGTAACCTATTCAGAATACAATGCTTTTTGCGTGTAATACTTAATCTAAATACGTTCAGCCGACGGGTAATTGAGTCACAAACTTTTACTATAATTTCAAATTTTAAAAATTAATTTGATTAAACTGGTTACAAACGCAAACGGGCACACTGAACGGTACACGCAATTCAAATACTGCCTAACCACTCTTGTCTTGAATGATTATCGACAATTGGGACATACAAAAATATATATAGAGAATTCTATTCCATTACCGGTCGCGTAAGAAGAAAGAAGAAACGCGCTTTGAAGAATATTTGGAATTGTAACCTTAAGGATAATGTTATTGGGGCAATTTCATCCTATAAGGATGACATCTCACTATCAGAGGATGGTGCAAGAGAAATAATTTATACGCACACTATCCAAGGTATATTCTGTAAAATATTATTGGACACTATGAAGTTACGACGATGACTGAAGCTTCCAAAATTATTAGCAACCAAAGTTCCATTTCCCGTAAATTTCCTCATTCGCCGACCAATAGAGGTCAATATTATTGGTTGCACAAACTCTGGCAGCCCGTACGATGGTAGTTTCGATAGAAGACCCCGATGCCAGACCCGATCGAATGTCTTTGCCATATCTAGGTTGACAGCCAATGCCTCACCTTGACTCTCGATCGCTGAAGCGCAGCAGTGTGTAAGATACACTGGAAGATCACCAGTCGAATGTCCTTGGCGAAAGCCGTATCGACGATCGCTGATTAAGTCGTGATCCGTAATATCCGTCCGTCCGTGATCCGGTATGCTAAGAGTTATGGCAATAGGCCTGTAATTCGATGGATCTGATCTATCGCCCTTTTTGGGTACCGGGTGCAGATTGGAGGATTGGATCCAACCCTTCTTATTCGAGTTGTGTTGGCTCTCTAACCACAGATTAACTGCAAAAAGGTCTGACGAGACCTTTAAGATCGTCCGTGAAAAATACCTCGTTAATATTTCATTAATGATTTCGGCCGAAATATCACGTGAACTGGATACGCATTGCGACAGATTTTGCAATACCGATAACACAACTTCACGTTATTTAAGTGCACAAAAGGTCAAGGCGGCATAAGCGAGGTTACGCGATGAGTGCCAAACTTCGAGTTGATTATTTTGATTTTCATTCAATTTCGCGAATATTAGAGTTATAAAATAGTAAGCATATCGTACTTCCTTTTAAACCCTCACTCATTTCGCTGCAGAATTACAGGTCTCCCTTCAACCGAAGGGGTTTGAGAGCATACTTCACCATGCTGCTCACTGCGGATTGTCGGAGGCCAGTGTTATCAAATTTAGGAACTGATAATTCAGTCTGTACGTCAAAGCTGAATCTTAGTGGTTCATAGTTTGAAGGATCAGCTGACGAGATCTGAGGATTTGCATAATTCGTCTATTTGCCGGTTTATGCCATGTAACTAGCAATCGGGGCGGCTCTTAAGTTTGAGTTGGGTTATTTCCATAAGTTAGTGTTGGGATTAGCACCGCGTTAAATACAGCGAGCTGTGCCTTCTGGCTTAGATTTCGGCTGCCTAGCAGTTTACCCAACGATCCATTCACGCTGTTCCCTGCACTCACTCGTCTCTCCACATCAGCGGTGTACCTTCCAATGCTGCTAAAAGCGCTTCCAAGATATACTCGTACAAACTCATCCACTTGCTCCAACACTACATCATCTACCGTAATATTAGTGTTCGTTCTGGTTTTGTCTCTTTCAAATACCATTAATTTAGTTTTCTTCGCATTCAATTGTAAGCCTTTCTTCATACAATCATCTTTCATTGTTGTCACTAGTGTTTGCAGTTCGGATGATGATTCTGCTATTAATACCGCGTCATCTGCATAACTGCAGGCAGTTAACCACTGAGTCACCCATTCGCATTCCCACATTCATATTTCTCTTTCTCGGAAGACAACTGTCCAGATACTGGCTTACACTTTGACGAGCTCAGTGGTTCAGTCATGAAAGACGCGATTTGGACTCCAACGCTCCTGGGTTCGATTCCCACCCAAGACAAACATTAGTGTGCATGAACATGTCTGTTTGTCTTGATCTGGATGTTTTAAAAGAGGTAGGGCGCATCAAAGCAGCTCGTCTGGGGAAGTACCTCCACCTCACAGAAAACCGCAGCCAAATAACAACTCCCTAGAGGGTTGTTGTGTTCCTGGGTGTGAGTGAGGTCATAAGTAAGCTCCCAAGGAGTTGCTGTGTAAGCAGCAGAGGAGCGTCTAGCGAGTGATACTTAATATATTACAAGCATTAATAAGCTACGGTAACTGCTTTACATCAGGTGGACCGCTTGCATGCCTACCGATGTTGCATAAAAAAAAACCGGAGGAATACCGGACCGACAGCACGCATCCCTGTCTGATACCAATGTTGGTATCAAACCAGTCCGATAAGCTGCCGTCCACTCACACACATGCTGTACAATCCTCATAAGTGGATTGCACAGCACAGAGCAGGTCACCGTCAACTCCATATCTGGGCAAGATGTTCCAGAGATTCTTGCGCACGACCCTATTAAATGCTTTGTCAAGGTCCACTAAGCCGCAGAAAGCCTATAGCCAGATGTTTTTCCATGAGGTTGCGGAGTGAAAAAACTTGATCCGTACATCCTCTGCCGCTTCGAAATCCCCCCTGTGCTAGTGTGAGGCGCCACAGCCTGAAAAAGCAAAAAGCGAAGCGGAGCTAAACCATCAATCTTGCGGGTTCATGCCTGAAGGGCCTATGAGGAGATAATTCAAATGACTCTAGAGAGATTCGAAACCAGGACTTATACCATAGCCTCTAGACCATTGCTGTTGAATTAGAAAGGGTCGGGCAAGCTATAAGTATTTTCGCTCCTCTGGCTAGGTGGTAGGAATTAGACCAGTTGTGTGAAAGAGACAGCTGTATGTGGGTAAAAAAAGGAAAATAGGCGAAAAACCTGACGGACCTCACTCGAATATATTATACTTCAAATAGCGGTCAATTATATAATATGTGAATTATTGCATATTACATAGTTGGTATCCGTATTCATATTAATGAACTGTCAACGTCTGGAGGTATACAAACATACAGTCTACCTGATGTAAAGCGGTTATCGTAGCCTATGATCGCTACTATATACTATCTTTCAATCTAATAAATTTGATCTTTACTTAATGTTGATTCCTATAGTTTCAAGCGCCCGTTGTCCTTGGTTGTAGAGGTGTTTCTAACTGAAAATTAATTAATTTAATTTCACTTCACAAAGTTGCTTAAGACTAACGTTAGCAAAACTGCAAATAAACTCCTTCAAAACTTCTGTCACCGCTATACAAATGTCAAAACAATTTATCAGAATACGATTATATTTCAGGAAACGTGTAGGTTTTTTAACAGAATAGCGAGTCATTTACTGCACCGTTGCTGCAACGTCGCTGCTGTCAGATAGCTTAACAGAATAACAAAACGTCAAAATGTACGCATTTTGACACACGCCGCGCTGCAGTGCAGTTGCAGGTTTTTAGTAGAATTAGCCTACAGCTCTAAAGCCGAATTGTGCATCAAGCAGACCATCCATCACTTTAGCTAATATAGTGGCAAGTGATATGGGTCTATAATTCGTTAGGTCCGATATATCTTCAGTCTTGTTTTTTATTATTGCATATATGAGTAACTAATAAATACTCTTAATAAATAAATAAATAAATAAATATTGTCGGACAAATTACACAGCGCCATCTAGCCCCAAAGTAAGCGAAGCTTGTGTTATGGGTACTAGAAAACTGATAAACATACGTAAATATTTTTTTTTTTTTTGTAAATACATACTTATTATACATAGAAAATACCCAGACCAAGACAAACAGACATGTTCATGCACACAAATGTTTGTACTGTGTGGGAATCGAACCCACGAGCGTCGGTGTCAAAGTAGTGAAACAGCGCGTTTCACCACTGCGCCACCGAGCTCGTCTAATGAGTAGAACATTGTCAACACTCTATCACGTCGTTGATGTAATTTCTGTGTGCGTGCACTAACTAACATCCAGCTAAATCTTAACCACAATAGTGAATCATAAATACATTCAATAAATCAATACAGGCTCCAAATTCGCCAACTGTAATATATATTGGTACTGATATTGAATATGAAACCATAATCAAAATTTAGTCTTACAAATGCCTGCCAATACAAATAATAAATAGGATTTTTTTTAAAATCATAACCTATTTCTTTGAATTACAGTAGATTCGATGATGGCGGTGATAGAGTTGAGAAGCTTGATCGTGTCGACGTGAATCGTATAAAACAAGCATGTTATTCAGAGTCGATCACAGCCTGTCAATGGATATTTCGAGCTCCTCCGTGTTTGGACGGCACGATAAGATGTCTGTCCCGGTTGTTTTTGTGTTGGCAGCAGGAGTACCAAGGCGCGAGCGATGTCAAGCGCAACGGGCATATTCACTTTACTTTAGATGGGATGCATGTGTGTATACCTCCCGACATTGTAATATAAATAATTGCTCCCCCCCCCTCATTTCTTTTCCAAACTGCAGTTGTGCACCCAAATAAGTAAACTTGCCAGTAAACTTATCTCCGCCGCGTAAGCAATTAGAAGAATCAGATAATGTACGTCTAGTCCATTATAGTTTCTTTCACAGCATTATGCCATATGTAATACTGTTGTGGTGAAAGGCGGCAAGCAATTTGTTTTTTTTAATTTACTTAATCTTACACAAAGATCCATTCGCTCTATTTGTAACATGATCACAGAGAAACACTCAGGGAACTGTTTGAAGAAATATCAATCCCCAATGTTTGGTCTCAGCATATTTATGAAAACATAATGTATGCTCGCACAAAATGAAGTCATTTTCAAAGTTCTGTGAAAAACTTAGATACAGGAAGTTCTGTAAAACAGTCTTATAAGAAGGGTTGTTACAGAATTGAATAATATCCAACTGATGAAGATGTATATAAATAATTAAACACAGGCAACAATATATTTTTTCTACTATATATTCTACCATATATATTTCTTCTTCTTATATTGAGCTACAGTGGCAAGTTTCAAATAAATAACATGTTCTTAAAAAAACGTATGACTTTTCTAAGTGATCGAGAGGGTTCAATGACAATTCAATAATATTACTGTTGTAAGCCTATTAGAATATTTTTTGTTGTATTTGGCGATGTACACAAAACGAACATCGCTGACTGCAAAATATTCGAACAATTTAGTACATCATTCATTCAAGTACGTGAATCTGACAATCTTAATAAATGTAATAACACAAATTCTCCCCACATTTATGATCATTACACATGAGAATTTCCCTAAAATAGATATAAGGATATCCAAACAGAGTAATTTCGATCCCCTAACAATAATTCGGTTGGATGTCATACTTCTCTCGCATGGGTGCATCTAAATGGATTTTCCGATAAAATTGTTACATTCCATCCTACGTAGTAATATGGAGCCGAAACAATGCTGAGTTTTTATTCCATTTAATCCCCTTTGTGATCAAGTGAATTGAGGATTTATTTCAGACAGTTATCAGGGAGAGAAATGTATTATTATATCAGCTTGAATTATTGTGTGATCGTTTTCTGAAAGGCTTGTAGAGATAATAACTATAAGCAGTTGATAGATTATCCTGTATTTATATATGTATTTTGGAATGCAATTTGGAAAACAATCATTAAAATTATGCGGTTTATTATGTTCTATTGTTCGTCATGTTCTAATTCCGGCAGGTAAATAAGCGTGTAGCAGTGAAAGATGTAAAATATACGAATGCTTGCAATATTAGGAGTATCGCTCAAAACTTGCCACCTTCTTCTTAGA
This sequence comes from Pyralis farinalis, assembly GCA_947507595.1. Taxonomy (NCBI): domain Eukaryota; kingdom Metazoa; phylum Arthropoda; class Insecta; order Lepidoptera; family Pyralidae; genus Pyralis; species Pyralis farinalis. The sequence goes on from OX382270.1 coordinate 20,681,752, forward strand.
AGCTTACGGGTAATTTCACTCACACTCAGGAACTCAACAACCCTTCAGGAAGTTTTTATTTGACTGCGGTCATCTACGAGATGGAGGTACCTCTGCAGTCACGCTTTGATTTTGCCATCGAACGTGGTAGCAAAAATAACCTGCATTATTAATTACTAATAAGTAATTCGAATTTAAAACAATAATTGATAAAAAAAATTGAGAAACATCTATCAAATTAAAACTGACTGCAAAAAACTGCCAATTTCAACGATGGACAATTTCTTACTTTCAATACAATGACATAATTTTTTCATTAATATGTTCCATTATAGAAAGTTGCGAGTTCAATGAATGCCCACTTAAAAAATCGATTTAATTAGAGACAACATAAATGCAGGCCGGAATGACAAGTCGAGGTGCATTGAGTATGCAAATCATATCTGTGACACAACGGACGTAGCTCCCTCAATCAATATTGCCGTATATGACTATAATAACTATTCTAAGCTGTCTATTAACGATACTAGTAATTAGTATTAAGGAACAAGGAGAACATAATTATGAGTCTTAGTCAAAGGCATGTCAACCATGGAACGTAGCATGCTTGGAAAATGATTATCTATCGGTAATAATGACATCAGCATTAATAGTTAACATTTCTTTGTTTGATACGTAAAGAACCTCGTTTCCAAGTTTAACAACAACAGTACTTTGGAACAGTGTGATTGTTACTATATTTATTTTATAGGCTAGGCTTTAATGGTTTTACATCGTAGTACACCGTAGCCTTTGAAGTATCTCCCGCGCGTTGTCACCCCAGCTGCTAACACGGAAGCTCCTTAGCTAAAACATAACAACACGGGAGTTGTTATTGGGCTATGGTTTTTTGTGAGGTTGAGGTACTTCCCTAGTCAGGGTGCTTGATACGCCCTACCTTTAGTTCGTTACTTAAATGTATGTAAATAATACGCATTAGTTTCACTTGAACAACAATACAACATGGTCATCATCCTGCGCCTGTAAAGGTTTGGTGGGTGGTGTCTTATCAAGGAGTCATAAAGCTTCATTTTTGTGAAAAAGGAATGAGTTCAGCCAAAGAGTATGAAGAGACTGTCTTGGATCATATTGTGAAAAATCTCCGCGAAAAATGTACATATTTGCATACAAATTTTTAAAATCTTTCTGTCTGTTTGTGTACACGTAACTATGCAAAAAATACGAATTGTATTTTATCAAAAATCGGAACTCATAGAATGTGTATCCCGTAATATACAATACTTTTTATTTCGAAACAGAAAATAATTCCCATGCGAAAAAAACAGTATTTTAGAAATGTCTGAATCAATTGAGATAAAATCTTTGCTATTTGATGGGACTTACCAAAGATATCACATAATGATTATCATTGTATGTTTCTTTCGGTGTAGATATTAGTTCATATTCGTAGTAGTAGTGGAGTATTAGTAGGGAATCTGCTTGACTGTTCTTATTAAGTAGAGAAAATAGAAATCGGTGAGACTTTTAAAAAAAACCTGCTAGGCTTAAGACCAAATCTCAAATATGAAGAGGAATCTCTCAATTAACCTGACCTGACCTGATTATTACGGTGCGAAAATTACATTTCCTTCCTCTGTAGCATTTTATACTATTGGATGTAAAATAAGTAAATACCTATACATTAGTATTGTAAAAACTTCTTCACATTTTTTTGATAGTCATATATACAGCAATAAAACCTGCGGCATGGAGCTCAAGGAACAAAAAAAATCTAAGCGTTATTAAAGAAATTGTCTAGAACAGCACAATATGTAGATTTTAAAATTTGTTGCTAATCCTATATGTACTTCTTTACATGTGTAAGCCTGTTAATAGTACTAAAAACGTACGAATGACACAGCTGATTAATTATCTTGACGCTAGACGTAAGTAATAAATATTATTTCTTGCCGCAATAGGTATTTAGCTAAAAGTTATTTTAAAACAATTTTCACTACTTGCTTACTTGTATGATTATTTCAAGATACCTATATTTCAATATACCTTATGTTCGACTTCGACTAATAACGCCTGAGCTTTGTGCTCACACACATACATACAAAACTAACTTGCTTTTTAGTATGTTTTCATGACTAAACCACCGCTGAAACGTAGATACCTTGTGCTCTAAAGAAGGAGATGGGTTAATTTCTCTTAATATGACGCCCGTAAAAATGTATACAGTCGTAAATATATAACTAGTCTAATATAAGTAGAGTGTACTTTATTAAACAATCCATATTTTGCATTCTAAACAAATAGTTATCCCTCATCTTCGTGCAAACTGGATCAGATAGCACGTGGATAAGAATATTGGAAATATTAGAGTCTTAGGATTATCTCCCTTCATCTCTCCTCGCTCCTATGTAAGTCATTGTTTTTTGAGCGTTAGTCAATACTTCACGAAGTGCCAGGACCGAATCTCGCGTATGTTATCAAATTATGTTGCAACTAACGAGTAGACCCACAACAATTTAATTAATTTTGTCTGGTTGTTTCAAGTGAAACTAATGCGAGTTCCGAGATATAAGTAAAGGTATATAAGTTGTTCTTATCGACCATCATGTTTTCGTTCGATGTTTCTTACACATTTCATTGCTGGAATACTCGTCTCCTTGCAATCAAAAGAGTTTAGAGTAGCAGCCACATTGTTCCATTGCAAATTGACAAAAGCTTTTGTTTTCAAGCCGCCCAAAGCTTGTCTCTATTTAACGAATTTCATCTCTTGACAACAGCCGAGACACACGTTGAACGTACTACTGATAGAAGAGCTCGAGATAAATAAAGCCGTCCAAAGACAATATAACTCTATGCTTATGTCTATGCTTATGTTAAATTTTAAATCAGATTGAGACGCGCGATCACCATCCAGCTTCTCGACGTATAAGAAACGTTATTTTATATGACGTGCTTTATTCCTTGAGTCAAGTCTCGCATAACCTAGCTGAATGTCGCCTTGCATTTTTACTTAACACGAATTTTAATACGTCATCTCGGAACAGTCTGTCCCAAAATGAATATTCACTCGCTATAAATGAGACGAAAGCGTCTGCGACGACATGATTTCTCAAAGATATTAAAAATTGAATTAAATTAAACGAAGTTAGGGTATCAGAAGCGCTTAGAATCTTTTGTTGTGCCTGCTAGAGGGTAGAATGAGGGGGTTTCTTAATTAAGTGTTGGCGTGGCCCTCGTCTGCTTAATGCAATGAGTTCATGCCTCGTTTAACTTTCATAAAATTCTCTTACACTCAGCGATTTTTTCACTGGAAAATTTGCATATGAAATGCATCTTAGTGAACGAATTTAAAAACATTTCTCTCGTATATGTGAGATAACTCGTTTTATTATTATCTGACTATTACTATCTACGTGCATTTATGAAACAACTACTTTCTGACGAGCTCGGTGGCTCAGTCGTGAATGACGCGACTTTGACACCAACGCTAGTGGATTCTATTCCCACACAAGGCAAACATTTGTGTGCATGAACATGTATGTATGTCTTGGCCTGGCTGTTTTAAGAGAGGTAGGGCGCATCAAAGCAGGCCGTCTGGGGAAGTACCTCCACCTCACAGAAAACCGCAGCCAAATAACAACACCCTAGGGTTGTTGTGTTCCTGCGTATGAGCGAGGTCACCAGTAAGCTCCCAAGGAGTTGCTGTGTAAGCAGCAGAGGTGACATCGCGCGAGTGATTAAAATATCGCAAGCGTTAATAGGCTACAGTAGCCGCTTTACATCAGGTGGGCCGTATGATTGTATACCTCCCGACGTAGTATAAAAAAAAACTAGGAAAATGATAAACATTCCATTTCAAAGGTACAAAAACAAACAAGGCTTCTAAGTAGGACTGAAAGTGGAAGTGTGCTGGAAGGATGTGGTAAGAAAATTTAGATATGGTCTCCGTAAAGCAATGTTTTACACCGTATCAAGACTTAATATCAACTACCTTCTTTGGTAGTGACCGAAGAAGAAGAAAAGACAAATTTTTACTGATACAGAAAACGTCTATCTTTTCTTCGTACAATAATATTTCATCATTCAAATCGTTCAGTGAATTGTTGATCAAATATTTCACTCGGTACAAATGAATACTCGCAGTTTGTTTCTACGGTTCAACTATTACTAAATTTTGCTGAGTGGTATTTCTTAATTATTAATATCAGTTGGTCAGTTAGCTAAGTATCATCATCATCATCATCATCATCTGATCCTGTATTCGTCCAGAGCTGAACATAGGCCTCCCCTCTAGAGTACCACACGTCTCGATCCTGTGCTTGTAATACATTAAGTATCACTCGCACTATGCCGTCTCTACTGCACACACAGGAACTCCTTATTAGTGACCTTACTCACACGCAGGAACACAACAACCCTCTAGGGACTTGTTATTTGGCTGCGGTTTTCTGTAATGTGGAGTTACTTCCCAGATGAGCCGCTTTGTAGCGCCTTACCTCTCTTAAAACATCTAGACTAAGACGAACAGACATGTTCATGCACACTAATGATTGTCTTGTGTGGGAATCGAACCCACGAGCATTGGTGTCAAAGTCGCGTCATTCACGACTGCGCCATCGAGCTCATTAAAATGAGAATGAGATATAACTAATTATACAGTGTTTATATAGGGACCGAGCATTGTACGTGTGTTAATAAGTGTGTGTGCCCACCTGTATATTACGAAGCTTGGTATATTTTACGTATATTTTTATGTACTATTAAACAAATCATCAAGAGATTGAAGTTAAAAAAACATTGGAAAATATGGAAGAAATTGATTCGAGTGGTAATGAAGAAGAATCCGAAAAACACGTGAATGCGGTTAATTCCTAAACTTAAAGTTCACATTTATGAATAATATAAATTTTATTCTTATTATTTTCGAAGATGCGCTCAGTTACCCTCTTTTTCTATTCAATATATTATATCGCAATTAACGTTCGTAAGGAGTAAACTCCAGTCGTGCGTCGGAGCTGACACGCGCAAACATTTTTTTGTGATGTGACTACAAATTTACGAATTTCGGATTTGACATGCCTGAGGAATATGGAGAACTTCTAGAACTTTGCCTAATATATGGCTATTTTCTTTGGAATGACGAATTTTACACCCAAATCGATGGCGTAGCTATGGGCTCTCCCATTTCTCCTGTTGTCTCCGACATTTTCATGGAAGACCTTGAGGAGAGAGCGCTGTCGCTGGCACCGGCTGTGCCGAAGATGTACAAACGGTACGTAGATGATACTTTTGCTGTCATACCCAAAGATAAAGTGTCTATATTCCTACACCATCTTAATTCCATCATAAAATCAAATTCACCTTGGAATTAGAGGCAAATAATTCACTAGCATTCCTTGATATATTAATTACCAGGAAACTTGACAACTCACTTACTCATACAGTGCATAGCAAACAAAGAGAAGCATAGGTACTCGAGTGAAAGAACACATTGCTGACATGAAGAATAGGCGTGATAAAAACTCTGCAGTATGTGAACATTCACTGGACCAGCCAAACCATTACATGCGGTTCGATAAACCACAAATCCTCGCGAAGGAGAATCGCTAAATGCCTAGAATGCTACGTGAGGCTATTGAAATAAGAAAACACCCCAATTTCAATAGAGAAGATGGTTGGCAAATACCACCTGCTTGGGATCCAGTTCTAAAAATAATCAAGTCATAAACCCAGAGATCACTCAAAAACGTTCGGACACCGTGAGCGATTTTTGTGTGAATCGGAACATATATAATTAATCCATCCATGTCGGTAGATGTAATAATTGAATAACCAATGTAAGATAAATGCCACCTTAGTCTTCCTGCGACCACGGATGCTGCAAAGCATTCGAAACGTCAGGTTCAACAAAATAAATAAAACACGCGATACTTCCGTTAAAAATTGTTTAATTCAATATTTAAGCAATTGTCGATAACAATTTTGTTAGATAGACAGGTACAAATATGTTGCGTCATATATGTATGAATTCTCCTTGAGAATTTCTCGCAATGTGAAAAGATAAGAACGCATACCGAGAAAGGGTAAACTGACCACCGGATATGTATCCCAAAGGATGCGGCACTGTGGTTTCCAACTATAAATGTATTAATACTTCATATGGGTTCTACAGTCCGGCATTGTATTGCAGTCCCCTCCGTGTAAATTATTATGAGTCTATTTTCTCCTTTCATGGAATATATATAAGCAAGGAAGTAATAATAGGAGTTAAAGTATGAAATTGCCGTTTTATACTAATATATACTTTGAATTGAGGTTAAACCTTCATGGTGTGAGACTTTCGAGTTAAACTTTTTTCATATGATACCTATGACGTTCATCTTTAAAAAAATGTGCAACATTTGTATTTCGAATTTTAATTGTTTTATTTTATTCAGCTCAGACGGCAAAGAAGGATACTTCGAAAAACCGAGTAATTTTTGAATACGAGTTCCGACGCGGAACTATCGCGGCAGAAACGGCTCGCAATGTCAATGCTGCGTTTGGAGAAGAGACTGCTAATGAACACACTGTGCGTTTTTGGTTTAAACGCTTTCGTAATGGAAACTTCGACTTGAAGAACGAACCACGTGGAAGACCTTTGAAGAATTGAAGGAGATAGTGGAAGCCAATAGGAGTCAAACTACCCAAGAATTAATGGCATTGTTTAACGTTAGCTTACTTACAATATTGGCTCATTTGCATCAAATCAATAACATAAATAAATTTGAAAAATGCGTGGCTCATGATTTGACTGATTAGCAGAAAGAAACTCGTGTTGAGACTTGTGTTGCCTTAATGAATCAATACAGAAATGAAAAAATATAGGATTGAATTGTGACATTTGACGAGAAGTGGATTCTTAACGATAACCGAAAGCGAAAAATGCAATGGCTGACCCCAGATCAAACGCTGCAACAGTGCCCCAAAGCAAAGCTTACCAATAAAAGGTAATGGTGTAACTGTTTGGTGGTCTCTTCATGGCATTATTCACTATAACTTTCTCAGGTATGGTCAAGCAATAACAGCAGATGTTTACTGTGCTGAACTTGGAACAATGATGGTGAAACAGGCAGTGAAACAGCCCCGACTCGTGAATCGATCTTCTCTACAGGAGCGCAGTTAGAAACCATACGTCAATCTCCATACTCGCCAGACCTTGCTCCTACTGACTACCATTTTTTTCGTGATTTGGATAATTTTCTACGTAGTAACTAATTTTCTTCCGAGGAGGCAGTACAAAATGCTGTCACACAGTTTGTCGAATCTAGATCCCCAGAGTTCTATCATAAAGGCATAAATAAACTTCCGATTAGATGGTAGCAATGTATAGATAATGAGGGTAAATATTTTGATTAAATAAATTTGTTACACCTTAGATAAAAACGAGTTTTAATTTTTCAGTACAAATCGGCAATTTCATACATTAACCCCTAATACGTGGTCATAGATAATATATAATCAATAAAATAAAATCAATTTCTCATTTTGACACGAAAGTGCCTATTTCTCGTGTAAATTGGTTGTGCCTAAAAATATGATAGGTATATCTCAATTGAGAAGATATAAGAGGCATATTACAACTATACCTATGAGTACCAACGGTGGAGACTGAAGATGAATGGGTGAATGGATTGTGTGAAGGATGATATAAACGAAAACGGAGTGGATAACTCGACGACCACTAACCAACTGAGACCAATACACCATATTATAATGATATAAGTCTGAATTAGTCGATGCAAAACATCTTCCTGGAACTCACGTTTTAAGTTGTTCACTATTAATAAAATTTATATTTTATTTACAGGTTAGTATGATTTACAGAGGCATTTTGAAATATAGATATTTTTTTTATACCACTAAGGTGGCACTCAAGCATACGGCCTGCCTGATGGTAAACAGTCACCATAGCCCATAGACATTTGTAACACCAGGGGTGTATCTCATGCGTTACCGACCCTCTAAATACCTCTTCACGCGTTTTTTGAGGAAGCCCATGCTGTATAGTCCCTTGGAAAAACTTCTCTGGAACCACACAGTATGCGACCATTGCGGTTCCGGCCTGTGAGCGTGAAAAAGCAGCTGTCGGCATCTTATTGAACAATTCCTCAGAATACAATCTGTTGTACAATCGCTAGAACACACAAAGGGAGGCAAAATCTCTCCGGGTACCGTGTGTAAGCTTAGGATCGTCGACAATTCTCACAGCTAGTCTCTGAATTGAATCACATGTTCCAAGCTGGTATTCAGGTGGGAAAGGTGACTGCAGTACTCCAAGTGCAGTCTGAGTTTAGACTTATATAACATAAGTCTTTGCCCCGCACTGAAGTACCGCTTTGCTCTGTTGAGCAAACTAAATTTTTTTGGATGCCAGCTTGACCTTCTCCTCCAGGTGACTTCGATATTGCACTTTTCTTAGCGGTGAACGCGCAAACTTGTGTCTTCTTGGGGTTGAATTCAAGTTAAGCCGCCCCCAGTCAGATACTTTAGCTAAAGTACCATCCATTTCAGATACAAGTTTATCGCGACTTTCCTCCACAAAGGTACGAGAGATTTTTAATTATGGAAGCCAATATTCTTAATTTAAACCGATTATTATAAGCCGATTAAACCATGGCCGCTTTTTCTCCTGCAGTAGCTACTAGATTGGGAATGTAACATTCCATGCCATCCAATTTCGCCGCAGCCACTGCAGTTGCACAGGAATCTATGTCGTATGACTCGAAGCACAGCTGCCTCCACGGGTACGATGCGTAGAATTCACGCAATCCATCCCAGTTTGCCGACCTATAGTGCCATACACGACGACATCCGGCAGGCCGAGGTGGGTCGCGTCTGGTGCAAATCACTTTGGTCCGGATGAGACAGTGATCCGAAGAGCCAAGAGGCGCATCCACTGAGACGTATACTCCGGTCGTGTGGTCTGAAGAAGGTCCAGTAGAGAGTTTCCATGGTCCTCTATATCTGGTATTCTCGTGGGAGAATGAACCGGTTGCGGAAAACCATAGGCCACAGCAAATTCATGAGCAGATCTCCCCGCGTAGTCAGTGCACCGAGAGCCAAGCCACTCGGAATTATGGACGTTAAAGTCTCCTAATATCACTAACTCCGCGGAGGGATACTGTTCAAAGACTCTGTCAGTCGCCCTTAGCAGGTGCAATAACCGAGCTGTGCCTGTATCACCGCTATGGGAGCTGCAGCGCGGTGCCGGGTGTGGCCACCATGATCCACACGTAATCATAATATAGACGGGTCCCTGTATTCAAGATTGTGCAATTGGCGACAACAAATATCCTCCCGAACGAACATACATACCCCGGCACGACGCACAAATAAGTGCTCTAGTTTGTACCCGAGGTAATGTAAGTAAGAAGTGTCAGCCGGTGAGGATATTTGTGTCTCCGTGAGGAAAAGAATGGTCGGCCACGCGGTTTCCAGGAGATGAAGGTTTTCAGGCGATAATTTGCCAATGCCTAGTATACGACAGTAAGGACTTTTTCTAACACAGTCCGTATAAATCTAACCCTATTATGTTTAATAACCTTAACGTTTTTATGTTTTATTATCACAATTTGTAATTATTTACATAATAGGTTTATTTTATTATAAATGGAATGTCATGACTAATTCTACATCAAGAATTAACTTATAGATCTTAAGTTTTGGATAATACAAATAAACAAAGCCACAAACTACATTCTCGGGATAACTATAAAAGTTTCTCAATCGAAGTGGAATTGGAAATAAAGAATTAAAATGCAAAAAGTCTAAAATATAAATAATAATAAATACCCTCCCGCCCTCCATTTATTTATGGTACTATACAACTGATAAATACTTTTTTTAATAAATACATACTTGTTATATATATAAAATACCCAGGCCAAGACAAACAGACATGTTCATTAACACAAATGTTTGTCCTGTGTGGGACTCGAACCCACGAGCGTTGGTGTCAAAGTAGCGTAACAGCGCGTTTCACCACTGTGCCACCGAGTTCGTCAAAATAGTGAAATAGTCCTTATTAAAACAAGATCTAGATTACAAAATGTATATAGCTCTGGTTAAGTCGGAATTGCAAATAGTCTGGATAGCAGATTGACTGGGTAGTATATTTCCTAAACCAAACAAAAACTTTCTCTATAGTCTGAATAAAGGAAGGGCGAGGGAAGGCGGAGGGTATCTGTAATAGACAGACTGATGTACGGATGGTCTTTCACCATAAGTGTATTACCTGTTTGGGACGGAATTATATTTACTACTCAGACAATTTACTACCGACTCTATATATTTTATTACTCAGACAATTAGCCAATGAACTTGTTATCTAGTCCATAACCCTAAACTTGGGTATAATATAGTTAATAAACCGCCTATAATATTTCAGATAATTACAAAATGTAACACCACCGTAAACGAGCGACAATATTCTAATCATTTGAAAGCGCTATAAACACAAATTGACTCCATTTTAATAACACTTTAATAATTCACCAATAATTGTTATTACTCTATAACTCTTCCCAATTTCATTACCGTTATTGCTCCCATTAAAAAAAGGTCGAATAAAAAATCAGTAACCGTTGCAATGCATCCATCAACATTATATACCTATTAACTGCTACACTGTTGCCGGAAATTAACAGGAGAGGTGATAAAGGAAAATATAACTACAATTTAAAAGCTGAAGTAATTGCGTTTAATTTAAAAATTATTCGGGCTTAAACCATAACTATTAAATGCAAATGCGGCGATTCAACTGATAGTTGGGTTTTACCCCATATACCCCATAGAGAAACGGAAACAGTGATAAGGATAGCCTAGCCTAGTGGATAAAGAATCAGCGTATTAACGCCCCTGGGAATGAATCGGGCCCCTCGAATGTTGGTATGGTAAATAAACTAAAATATTTTTTTAATACAGTTGCTCAAAAAGTGGCGTATTGCAGGGACGTATAGCGTTCGGGATGTGGGCTATTACATACTCGAGCTTTTTCTTTACCTTTTCCGAACTCGTGCGTTCCCTTTCCCAACTGTCAAAATAATGTCTATTAACAAGAAAAACCAACCACGAAGTTTTTACTAAAAAAAATTCACAGAAGTTTTTATTTGTTACAATATCAGATTTAATGATATGATTCAATGAGTTAGGTTAGGTTTCATTTCATTTCATCTCATTAAATTTCATTTTCATTTCGTATCAATAAAAAAATTCTACTGAAGACTTGGCTGTATGGGCATAGTTCCCTTTGCCTACCCAGAATGGATGAAGAAAACAAAAGAAAATCTCTGCTTATATTCTTTTACGGTTGGCGCCATTTTCCTAGTTAGTTGAGTTTATTGTGTTTTTATTATGTTATGAAATTGCTTAATTTTTTCGGAACTGTATTAAAAATAGTTGTTCAGTACACGTGCGGAACCGTCATAGCAAAGAGTTCAGACTGTCAACTCTCACCTTCGGCTGCGCCTCGGCTCGGGTGGACATTTGTCGGAACTCTTTGCAATGACAGGCTTTCCGCACTTGTAATGAAATATACTAATTCGTACTAGCTCGGTGGTGAAGGAAATCGTCGTGACAAAACCCGCACATCCGTGAAATTGTATTTTAAAAGCCATCTGACCTAACCTAGGAAAGGTTTGGTTTTGCTTCTGAAATGAGTATCTAAACCAAATGTTTAAGCTGAGGTAGCGGATCCGGCCAGACTTACTAAATTAGGGAACGGCATTACGCTAGATGAAGAAGACTCTCACAGAAAAACTGAATGCGAGCATCGTTTGACTATGGTACCCGCTTTCGTTCTAATGGAGGATAGAACGAAATGAAATACAAAATTATTGGTCCAAGAATTGCTTCAGATCTATTAGATTTCATCAAGCAAGGGGATGATGATAATAGACTCCTACAAGTACAAAAATGAAGGGCGTTACCCTAATAGAGATCGATTAGGCATTATGATCTCCCTCTATAATTTCATATAATCCCATAATTGATATAAAAGCTCTGTTGGCTTTATGCTATTAGGGCGCCCTGTACAGCAATATAATAACAGATTCTGCTGGAATGATTAATAACATAGAAATTTTTCAAACGTCCAACTTAAGACGTTAGAATCTTTATTAATACGTATTTCTTTGCATTTGTTAATTAATGACAACCGCAAGGGGAATGAAATACGAGTACTATGTATTACATTTTATAAAATATGTTGCTCTTTAATTGTTTACAAAACAATACATATTGTTTACTTTAGTACGAGTACAATAAAATACTCATATATCTAAATGAAAAATATATAATTTTTAGGGTTCCGTAACTCAAATGAAAAACGGACACTTGTAGGATCACTTTGTTGTCCGTCTGTGTGTCCATCCGTCAAGACCCTTTCTCCCCAGGGCGGGTAGATCTGTCAAGCTGAAATTAATATTAAATACTCAGGTCGGCAATCCCTTCGAGTGGTGAAAAAATCAAACTTCTAAGTCAATGCAATCAAAAGATACGGCTGTTTATGATGAAATTTGGTAAGAATCATGTAGTGTGTTTCCTATGAAAAATCCAAAACCGTAAATTTGTAGTTACCTATATCACAATTTTTTTTTTTTTCATTACTTTTTTACGGAACGCTTAGAGAAGCAGCCCGATCGTCCATAGCTTCCACTCTAGGACCTTCCTCCTCTAACTACCATCACTGATTCGATAAATACAGCTGACCCACTAGTAATTTAGCTTTTTATGTTAGAGAGCTACGTCGACAAATTTGATTCTATTAATCGTACATTATATATATAAGATATATGTGTAAGTTTTAAATATATTCGAATACTTTCGTTCGTTCGAATGCTTTTTACTTTGATATAATAGCATTTAATCGAAGACGTGCTATTCAGTTAAGTGAAAGTAGCATGTTTTAGAGTGTTCTGGTCTAGAGGAAGGAACAATATTCCGTTTAAGACCGTACCGTACGAGATAGCCTGTGTAAGGCACAGCATAAGTTCTCTATCAAGCATCTCTAATTTATAATCTTATTTTTATACCCATTGAAAGAAGTAACTTCGACAAGCTACCCAATTCTTTTATTCACTCATAGATATTTATCCAATATTATTCATTCTTAATCCTGGTAAGTTTAATTATTTTGCATACTGTGTATGGCACGACAAGCTATCGGTCATGGCAGTTGCCGTTATACTTTTGACAGTCGCAAGAGATGGAAAATATAAGGGAAATATTGAAAGGAGAGTGAAAGCAGGACAACATATTAATTGTGAATTATACTCGGTGTTGGCAAGCAACAATGTATCGAACAAAGCTCGCCTCGTTACTGTCCATGAATAAATTAACACCAACATTAAATTATAGTAATGGAACGTGGATATGGTAAAAGAAGCATACATAGTATAAAATACTCGTTAGGTAGAGAATGATTCATAGACGGACAATATCAAGAACGGTAAGGAATGACAGAAGCAGAAGTGACATAAAACGGTAAGCTGAGTTGAAAATTTGAAAAGAACGGATGACAAAACGTTATAATTAATGAAGATGTCGGCACACATCGGCCACTTTAGATGCACATACAGCACCCGAAACCGACGAAGGTGCATGAACAAGTTGATGAATGTAGAAAAAGGGAAAGAGGTACGTTTGAATCAGTATTTCATTCAAAGTCTCTGACTATCGCAACACCGTTTCCAGAGACAGTTTAAACTCAGACAGGTCGACAACACACGAGTAACACTCCTGGTGTTGCAAGTATCCATAGGCTACGATAACTGCTTAACATCATGCACGCGGTATGTTTGTTTAGCACCATTTGATATGAAAAGAGTTTGTACGTATGTCATAATGCCAGAAATCTTTGATAGGCTTCATAAAATCATAACCCACAGGTGAAATTATATATTGAATAGCGGGAGTGACTTCAGAGAAAGAGAAGCACACCTTTAGACGCGTTTAAGTAACTTACACCGGTCTTGCCCCGGCTGACTATTCCCTGGTGTTTTTAAGACCAGAACAGCTGAGCCACCCCCTAACCTACGACAGGTATTAGTGGGAACAAATGGCAATTATCCAAGCAGACGTATGTCTCTCTCTTGTATTAGTCCAATTTCGAATCCATCCTAATTTCAAGTTTGGCACATCCTGAACTTCCCAATACCTACCGTGGCCTGTACAATAGTATAATATGGTTTTTGGAGCAGGTGTACTATTTCATTAATCTAATCCATTTTGGCCTCTACGTGATAGATCGAAGCCACCGCGCGTGAATATCAAATAACCAGGATTTAAGTCAGTGACATCAGGGACACCGTATCATGTGTTACTATTATGCTACTTATTCCAACCATATTAAACTTAATTTATATTTATAGTGCCTCTAACAAATTTTAATGCCCGTAGATTAGGCCGTCCCTTAACTAAGGGTGTTCGTAAATGAGTCGACATAAAATGAAAATTTATCCGTTCCACTTTCACGATACCACAAGTGTTCATTAAACTGATACAAAACAAAGATACATCGCAAAATAAACTCTATTTACAATAAGTGAAAGAGACGAAAACGTCAAAAACGAAAGAGACGTCTTTGTATAACATCGTCCTTTTTTGGGTGTTTGAAAGAATAATAGAGACGAACATACAAAATAATATCTGCAGTATCTCAACTTCAGCTTAACTTCATTATTAAAGTTATGTTTACTTATTTTGCTAATATTCACTTACATGTATTCGGCTACATTTACTACATAAATGACATTGTACACTTACTACAGTCTACAGTCTCTATTATCCCAGGTTTAATTTCCAAGTACGTCATAATATCATAGTAAGGGGTGTTGTACTCGTATTACTAGTTGAAGAAAAAGGGTACTAAAAAGTTATACAAATTTATTAGGGCTATTTTACAATATAATATATATAAAAAAAAGGTTAACTATGAGTTCGGCTAAAATGGTCTTTAAGAACTCGTTTTGCACTGTCTCACCGGAAAACACTGAACATAAAACTGGATGAATGGAGAAAGCGGCCGTCGGCTATAGTGGCCAACGACTGTAGATGGGCACGTCAGCATCCCAGACAGCTTGCAGGACGTCGTAGGTCACGATGCTGAAGATAGAATCGGTGAGGACTGCCTTGCGGTCCAACACCGCAGCGGTATGAGTCACCAGAGCAAGGGCTGAAGGTACATGAAAAGTATTTGTTAAATTAAAATGCTCATTCACAGGTTTGGATAAGACAGAGAAATTATCGATGTTTCACCACGTATTGGATTTTTGGATATTGGATATCTCGGGTTTTCGTCGGGACCTCTATCAGATGAATTAAAAACAACTGGTTTCAGGCGTCCTTTTTTTATAATTTAAGGCAATAGTGTTGCTACTTTATGCCAGTGTCAAAGTCTTCAGTTTAGAACCATTTGAAAATCTTAATTCTATGTTCCAGCTTCAGGAACTGTGCTGAAAAAATATTTGGGAAGGGTACTTAGACCCAATCAACCCAGTTTAGATACCACCCGTAAAACGATAGTGATTTTTACAAGGTGTTCTTGATGAACTTATTCACGTCTTCCAAAAAGTGCATAAACGTGTTATATTTGAGTTTTTTCATTACTGTATAATTTCACTAGCACTTATTTTACAAAATACTATCGAAATTGTCACATAAAACTAATTTTGTACTGAATTGTAAAAATTTCAAGTAGAACAACAATCTCACTCGTTAAAAGCGCGGGAGGAAGTCCTCAGGCGTCCTTCTTCATCCCGCATAATTTCCTTGAAATTGTTGAGAGTAGCAAGCTTATTAAAGTCCACAGCATGAGTAGAATCTGTCGAAGAGGAATGTTTGCCACATATGTTGACCCTGAGTACGTAATTTTTTGAAAACCGCAGCCAAATAACAACTTCCTAGAGAGTTGTTGTGTTCCTGCATGTGAGTGAAGTCACCAGTAAGCCCCCAAGGAGTTGCTGTGTAAGCAGCAGAGGAGGCATCGCCCGAGTGATACTTAATATATCGCAAGTGTTAGTAGGCTACGGTACCCGCTTTATATCAGGTGGGCCGTATGCTTGTATGCCGACGAAGTATATAAAAAAAAAATAGCTTCAGCACGGCCCATATCATTGCCTTTTATGATGCACTCAGCATGTACACTAGAGATCATTGACGAAAAAATAAATACACGTGATATCTTACTACATCCCCCTCCCCCTTGTGACATTTCGTGATTTTTGCCGAACCCCCGAACCGAACCGAATCTATGATAGTCAGCCTAGATATCGCCATTTGATCGGGTTTGGCATAAAGCACTTCTCTCCAAGCTTCCGGCATCCTGCAGCTTTGTAAGTGGATTGCTGGCTTCCTACATGAGTGTCAAATTCACGTCTTTGTTGATGGATGTGCTTCGCGGTTCCTGCCAGTGAATGCCGGTGTCCCACAGGGCTCCATCCTGTCGCCCACTCTCTTTCTTCTTCATATCAATGACATACTGTCACTTACGGTCCATGGGCGACATTTCGGACGGCCTGGTGCTTGTCGGACAGAAATCGGTGAGAAGCGCAAGTTTCTTGTCGTTGAGCTGAATCGGGTTTTGGATCTCTTTAGTATTAATGATTTATATGATCTCTTTAGCTTCAAAAAACTTGATTTAGTTTAATGCCAAGAAAATTCAGGTGTACGCGTTTACAACAAAAATGTCCACATTCCATCCCACTCTCAGTCTTCAGGGTGCTTCCCTCAATATGCGAGATAGCCTGAATATGCCTGAACACGGATATTCCTTGCGATCTTAACCAACGAAATCTCATCGAGAGCCTCATCTTAACAGCTTCAAAAAAACTCGGAGTCCTGAACAGGGTACGCCGGTTCTTCACGCCTGACCGATTTATCTGCTTTTTAAGACTCAGGTTCGGGCCTGCGTGGAGTATTGCTCGCATTTCTGGGACGGCTGCGCACAATATTTCTCGAGGCTCTGGATAGGTTGCAGCGACGGGCTATCCGCATAATCAATGAAGAAAAGGTCACCAAAATCCTAGAACATCTGCAACTTCGTAGGGACATTGGCTCGCTAAGCATATTTTACCACCTGTACCATAATAAGTACTCTGAAGAACTGTTTTTTCTTATCCACCCTCTCTCTCTGTTGTTCTATAGAACTACACGTGCAGGTTTGGGTTGTCATTATTCCACTGTTGAGAACGTCTCTTCATGTATTAAAAAGTTGGGCAACTCCTATCTCTGTAGTACCATTAAAAAGTGTGCCTTGCCTACACATGTGTTTCCTCCTTCCTACAATATGGGATCCTTCAAACAAGGCGTGAAGAAGCACCTTGCGGTCCAGTATGGTAGCATCAACTGACAGGACACTGTGTAATCTTTTGTCAGTTGCTGCTGCAATTTAGGCTCCTCTTTTCGCTTACCATCAGGCGAAGCGGAGCCCCTATGCTGAGTTTAGATTTCTCTTTTTTAATCTACCAGCATTTCAAATGATCATTGGCGAAGAATAAATGCCAAAAGAATGGCAAGTTTCTTTAAGCATTTATTCTAGGTCTCTTTCCGAATCGATAATTTATATTATAATAAATTTATGACAGTGTATAATGGTGACACTTTGTACAGTTAAAGATATATTATTACATGTGCTGAATTATATCCAGACATCTCTATCAGCCAGATATTATCGATACTGTAATAACCCTTGTCACATAGAGTATTTTTGATGTACCTTTTGAACATATTGTCAGGCAAGGATAGACCTGTTTCAGATAATGTATTATAAAACCGAATATAATTTACAATAAATTATCTACTCATCTTAGCAAGCCGATGTACCGGCATACGCATTCTATTCCTGCTTCTAAGTTTTCACTACATTTTGAAAGCGACTTCATTTTTTTGCGAGCAAACATTATGTTGTCATAAATGTACTGAGAGGTAACCGTGAGGACATTTATTTCCTTGAATAGTTCTCTAAGTGAGCCCCTGAAGCCCATGTTATAAATGGAAAGGATGGCTCTATTTTGTAATATAAAAATAGTTTCAATATCAGCCACTCTTCGCCACAACAGTATACCATATGACATAATGTTGTGAAAGTAGCTGAAATAGACTAAGCGAGCAGTAAATTGTCTAACTCTCAAATTGTATATGCGGCAGAGCTGAGCTTACTGGCCAGTTTATTTATGCGGGGGCCCACTGCAATTTTGAGTATTTTTTACTTTAGATTTGATCCCATTTATGTCAGCAAGTTGCCATCAAATTATGGGCTTTACCTCTAACGCCATAATAGCACAGCTTGAGCAATAATGTCCTATGGTCGACACAATAAAAACCTTTAGAGAGATCATAGAAGACCCCAATAGCATCCTGGAATCTCTCCTACGCCCTAACAACATGTCTGACCAATGCTACCCCCACATCCATAGTGGTGTAAATCCGTATTGTGCACTATGAAAAATTACATTGGTCTTAAAAGTAAGAGTTGTAAATGCATCATTTATTTTTTTATCAAGCATTATCTCTTCGAATACGCTCAATACTGGCAAAATAGATATGTATCTGTAATTCCCCAGTTCATTTTTTGACCAGACTTGAGTAATGGAATTAATTTACTAAATTTCATTAAGGAACACACCCATATCTATACATTGATTAAAAATAAATGCCAAGTGTGGAGCTATTGACTCAATAATACAATAAAATACTTTTAAGGGCATTCCCCAATGATCTTCCGAGTTTTTAATGTTAAGCTATTATTATGCTAGTTCATAACAAAGTTTACAACTGTAATACAAAATATTAACCATTATTGGGAAACGCTGAATCAATAGATAATATAAAATTGAATCACTGTTACTTATTTTTATGTTTGTAACCAAAGTTATGTCGAGTGGTTTCTCTTTCTAATGAAAGGAAAAATCGCATGTCCCGATGTGGAGGGTCCTTTGCGAGGGTGGACTGGATCTAATCGGGTTGCCTGGGTTGCCAGATAAACAGACGTGTGCGCTGCTTTAGTTACGCTCCGTAATGAATCTGAGTTGCGTAGGGTTGCCAGCTATTCGCCACATTAAACCTATTAACTAATAGTTGTTGTATAATTTCGTTTGTTGTGATTACTGTGGTGTAGTTAAATTGATGAAATTCTTTGTTGGGTGGAAGGATAATTTGAATAATTAAGTTAACTTTACGTATATGAGTATAGGTAATAATTTTGTAAAAGCTATTAAAAAAAGGATCGAATAATATATAAATTTTTATGCGCTACATGGTGTGTTATGATAAATTAAATGAGGTCATAAGCGTAGGTACTTGTGACAAAAGGTGAATTAATGAGAAATTTTACGGAAATTATGATATTTCAAAAAGGAGGATAGTTCGCATCAGCGCCTAATGATACTGATGTGATCATCATTTCATATTTAAGAACAATAAAGGGAAATAATATAATCATTTTAAAGAAGTAAGGGTGAGGAAGACTAAGTATTCATGTGTTATATATTCATAGCATATTGCCGTGTGGTTTTTGTGTTCAGTTATTTGTAATTAGTTATTCATGTATAAAACATACGAGTATATTATATAACAATAAATCCTTATAGAAGAAAAAATAACAACTTCCTAGAGGTATGAAGTGCCCTTGCGAGCAAGTGAGGTTGCAAGTAAAGTACGACAAGTTCTTGCGTCAACCGGGCCTCGCAACCGAGATTTTGGATTGCACGTTGCATATGCGTACTTAAATACGCACAGATCAATAGTTTTATACAACGTCCGAAGGAAATCAATCATGTGGTCCACCTGATGTGTACAATGGATAGCATAGCCTGTGAACGCTTACAATACAAGGAATATCGCTCGCATGTTGCCACTAACGCTGTTGCTAATGTCTAATACTTTATTTTCAGGTAACGTGATGAATAATTGACAATATCATCATCATCATGTGATGATGAACATGACGAATAATTGACAATATAAATAACAAGATGAACAATAATCTGTTACTCGCAACTTAATGTTCACTGCCAGGAGTTGTTATTTAGCTACGGTCTTTTGTAAGGTGGAGGTACTTTAGCTATCTGGATGCCTTGATGCGCCCACGCTCTTTTTCGTCAGAGCCTAGGTTATTATTACCTAGCAGATCAGGTAGACTTTTACTGTAAAGACGACAGTGAGTCAATTCACCCCAAAAACTCATTTTAAAAAGGAAAATTTACATTAGGTAAGTACTATATATAATTCTAATGATTAACAATTGTATTAATTTGTAGAACGGTATGTCTTCTAACCAAAAACTACACTAAAATTTAAGCTCTTAAGATATTACTTATGATATGGTTCGGTTTATCGTTGATGTCCATTAAGTGATTGCAGAGAAACATTTTCTGGACACTGCGTCTACAAGGCATCCTACAGGTACAGGGCATCGAAGCAACCCGACTTTATATTCGAAAATTAGCGCCATTTGTGTCCATAGACAGTGTTCGCACGACATATTTCATTCGACGTCAAAGTAAATAAAGAGATAGTGGCCACGTGACCCGGAACAGGCGTGGCGGCCGACCATAACCTTAAATCAGGGATGGGGCTCTAATTGCTTAGAAAGCATTAACGGAGATGTACATTGCCGAGTTAAATTACAAACTCATAGCGATATAGAACGAAAAAAAAGAAATATTACTGAAAATCAACTGTTAAAACCTAATACTGCCAGTAATCACATGACTGTTCCCATAATTTATTTAATGGGGATCTAAGTCGGACTATTGGTCAGTAATGCGATAAAACGATAAAACTTCAACTGACCTAGCAGTTTATTTTACATACATTTAAACACGATGGCACGCAAACAGATAAGAATAAATAAATGCTCGTACATTTATTCGCTATTCCATATCCAACAAACATTCTTAAAAAAAAAAACAATTTAAAATCTCAGTTCCTCGATACTCTTCTGTATATGTCTGATGAATAAGATATGCGCAGGTTTATCATGAAGACAATTCACAGTCTATAATGTACCAAAGTATAAAACAAGTATGCATTTACATTTTATAAGCTAGAGTAGCAAAAATTGTGCCTGAAATATCTAAATATGAATTTTACAATACTTCTGAATGAAATGTATCCGAATGTATACTCCCATTATTTAATGGTATATCTCTTCAATTACGAGCGTTAACCCCGGTCATTTGATAGACATGCGTGGGTCAGATCATCCAACACTAAATATCTATAAGTTATTATTTCATAGCGTATAATTATAATAAGTATAGTTCATTAAATACGAGAATATATTTAGTTGGGAGACTATGTCAAAATACTTATGTCTTATTTATCACTGCAATGCCGTGTTCCACAAAACTCGAGTAAAATTTTATGAGCTGTATATGTTGTCATTTTTATTTGAAAAAACCAGACTTTGTTAAGTTTTTATAAATAAATGATGAAAATATGTGTATAAAAATAATATGTTCTTTTAAATTGGGCCACACCCCAATTCTGGTAGAGCTGCATCGCCAGACTGCGTTTAGTGCGTCGCAGATAATTTTATTCCCCTCGCGTCGACCCAGGGCTACGAGGTCGGTTCGGAGGGATGTTGGGACGTTTAGTGTCTGTTGTTGTGTAAACGACTGCCCCGGATAATTTCACTCATATGTTTCAATGTCAGTGAAATAATATTTGCAGAACTTGTGAAGAGCAGACGGCTCTGAGCGTCATATTTTTTTTTGTACCATTGAAATAACAAAGTTTCATATAAGAGATTGTCGTACCTATAAGTTATAAGACCGCCTATAGTATTATTGTAATAACATGTCTCTTATATGTATTTATTATTGGTGCAACAATATGTATTCTATAGCAAAGAGGTGTGCGTACTGTCTGGTAGTAAGCAGTTCACAATGTATCCATTTATTTTCTTTGTTGTACAAGGTTTTGATAAATCCATAGATAACAGGATAAATCTTAGCTTTAAATTGCACAATTTTCATTAACGTCTTTAATGCAGCATTGTTTTAAAACTATGTGATTTAAAAGGAAACCTAAATTTCACACAACGATATTTTCATATTCACGCTTCCTTTTCTACCCCAAAGACAGTCCACTAATTGCAAAATATTTGTGCAATAAATAATATAATTTGTGTAACTGCTTCCGTATGACGCGTGTATAGGTAAAGATCCTAGTTTTAAGTTAAATTTAATTTAGTTACATTTTTGTGTTTTTTTTCGAAACTTGCGGAGACCATAAAACATTACTGTAATAAAATCATTAAGGAGTATTTTTTTTGACGTCGAGAGGCATAAAAGCATACGACCCTACTGATGTAAAGCAGTTACCGTAGCCTACGCATGTAATGTATTAAGTATCACTCGCGCGTAACCTCCTCTGCTGCTTACACAGCAACTCCTTAGGAGCTTACTGGTGACCTGATTCACACGCAGGAACCCAAAAATCCTTAAGGGAGTTGTTATGGTTGCGGTTTTCTGTGTGGTGGAGGTATTTCCCCAGACGGGCGGCTTTGATGCGTCCTACTTCTAGACCAAGACAAACAGACATATTCATGCACACAAATGTTTGTCTTGTGTGGGAATCGAACCCACGAGCGTTGGTGTCAAAGTCACATAATTCACGACTGAGCCACTGAGCTCGTCAAAGGAGTCAGTGGAGTAGCCAACCAACTAATTTTAAATTTAAAGACAGATTTCAGACTGGATTCTAATAGGTATACCTACGTATAATTTTGTATGGTACATTGGTCAATTATATTATTGTTTATGTACACGAACGACTTTCACATGTATTGCAGAACGTATTATAAATACTATACTACTCGAAAATATTTAATATTAAAATATATATATATATATATAATGTATTGTAACTTCTCAGTATATCTAAGAGAACAATTGTATGTATGCTCGTAAAAATAAAAATATTTTTTTAGAAGTAAATGATTGCAAATCTTTAAATTTGTGATGCAAACTCCTCGCGAAATTAAGTGTAATTTACAACAAAACCTTTGTAAACTACATTTAATTTCATTATACATTGCCCTTAATTTTTCACTCTGCCTAATAAGGGTTCAAGGACCATATTAAAGAGATGACGACCATATAACTGACAAAGATATCTGGAAATAATACGGAACAGACACATAGGTATCTAAATGCGGTATATTTATAGAACATACTCAATTGCTCGACTGCGGATTGGAGGAGGTTAGTGTTTTCAAGCCGCTCGAAGGCCACTGACTTTGCTTAATGGCTGTCATCTATCGACAACTCCCTGGACCGACGGCTTAATGTACTCTCCGAAGCATGGAGAAGCTCGAGATAGATAAATCTATCCACAGACAGGCTGCTCTCGAGGTAGATCAACCTGCGTATTCGGTTTGAATATCACGCGCAGCGATGCCATCGAGCTCTCAATAGCGTATTTGCGTCTCAATTCTTCTATTGATGGTAGTAGATTAAAAAACCATAAGTATATAAAAATCATGAGCAAAATTTAAGAATTTAATAATAAAATTATGTTAAACGTGCCTTACTAACAAGGGCCCAATTGTGAGCCTTAATCTGAAAAAGTTTGATGCCTAAGCTGCCTTGGACAAATACGTTAATTAATAATTTCCAGTTATTTAATTTGTGCCTAAATAATGCAGTTTATGTATCAGTATGAACAGGTATACTTAATTACATTATTTCTGAGATGTTTTTAAATAACAAGTGTGCTCACGAAAAAAAGCTTTTATCGCATTGCTTCAAAATTCATAACGCGGCTAATAAGAAATTCGTGCATTTCCTTTTATTGGACTATGCTATGCTTTACGTTTTTTATTCCCAGGAATGGAATGGTTTCTATTGCACCGCTTTAAGGTTGATTATGTGGCTTATAAAACTCGTGTGTTTTTGCTATAGAATATCATATCAAAAGTCAGGCGCAGGACCTTTTACTTTTTAAGTTTTAATTTGTTATATCACCAAAACATGTAGGTAAAAATGGTCCTTTTAGGTGTTAGTGTATCAAAAAGTCTTAGATATGTGCGGTCATTGATCATTATACTCTTGAGTCCTCATCTTCAGTTCGGTTTGCAAGTGTGTCTTATGTGTTAAAACTAGTTATGTTTTATTGTAATTTACTTTCATTTGTAAGTAAAAATTTCGTATATTTTCGTTAAATCGGCATATAATTTGCATGGAAAAGAGGTGTGGTGAATATTAAGAAGCGGATGAAGTATGTAAGGACTGAGTCAAGTTACGCATGTTCCTCTCTGCCTACACTTCTAGTTATTTTACCTTTCTGTCTCGATCCTTACATATCTCACTCGCTTTTTTAACATTCATTGCTCTTCTCATGCACGCTCGCCGGTTTCTAGGGCTCCTGACATTAAGAGGTTTTTTAATACCTTATTTGTCATATTGCTGTCTCTCACTTTGTCAAGAGGGGAAGTCAATTCGAGCACTTCCTACTCTTACAAATTTCTTATGATTCGTTGTGAGTTATAAGGCAGCTGTAGTTTAACCCCCGGGACAGCAATGGACTTCAGTGTTCATTGCTTTTTTGGTGGTCGCCGCTTTTAATTCTGGCTACAAAGGAGACACATTGGTGGGAATTAGTGGTGAGCCTGTCCCATGTCCTTTCTGTCTGTGTATGTTTTTTTCTTTACCTTGGAAAGGGATTGGGACGACTAACGACTTTTTGCTAACTGGCACTTGTCGTGAAGTTACAGACAGATAAATATATTTTTTATACAACGTCAAAGCACACAAGCAAACGGCTTAAAGTACAGTGATACCCTATGAACACCTACAATAAACGAAGTATCGCTCGCGCGTTGCCATCACAGCTGCTAATACAGCTCATTTCATTTGGAGCTTACTGGCAACCACACTCACTTGCAGGAATACAACAACCTTCTACGGAGTTATTATTTGGCTGCGGTTTTCTGTGAGGTGGAGGTCCTTCCCCAGTCGAACTATTTTGACCTCTCTTAAAGAATATATAGAAAGATAAACAAGTTTTACAGTGTAAACATTGCCTAAACTCACCTAGGCCAAATTTACTCCCAAAACACTATCGCGAACGCTAACCCGTTTGCCTTTTATTATGTAGTAAACTGTAAACACACCTATTATTTGTGACCATGTTAACGGCGCTTACCAAAACAAGGTGTAGTTAAAACAATATTTATCTTAATAATTAGTAAAAACCAGCGAAGTCGCGGTTCATTTGATAAGGGTGCGTGTAAACTGCAGACTTGCGTGATAAAACAGCGGGGTATATAAATTAAAACATAATTGTGTTATCGTGACCTGCCTTTAATGCCTCCAGGCCAACGTTGAAACAAAATGAAAGCTATTAAAATGGATTCCTGTGTTAAAAATGCAATTCACTCAAATAACAACGGTCAACCAGGTCAGTTTTAACAAGCCTTACAGGATATTTTTTAGAATTAGGGCTTTCATGAATATGTTGTATTGTTACATATGATAAATACGGCACGTAACTAGTACGTACGGCTAGTACGTACGAATGGTTAGTACGTACGTACTGTTACGTACATGCTTACGGTTACATATGAGCATTTTTTTTATACAACGTCGGGAGGTATACAAGCTTACGGCCCACCTGATGTACCGTTACCGTAGCCTATTAACGCTTGTAATTATATTAAGTATCACTCGCACCATGCCTCCTCTACTGCTTTCATAGCAAACTCCTTAGGAGCTTACTGGTGACCTCACTCACACCCAGGAACACAACAACCTTCTAGGGAGTTGTTATTAGGCTGCGGTTTTCTGTGAGGTGGAGGTACCCAGATGGGCTGCTTCGATGGCCCTGCCTCTCTTAAAATATCCAGACCAAGACAAACAGACATGTTCATGCACACAAATGTTTGTCTTGTGTGGGAATCGAACCCACGAGCGTTGGTGTCAAAGTCACGTTACTCACGACTGAGCGACCGAGCTTGCCAAAAATTTTATTTTAAAATATCTACTTTCATTTGGCATACTTATTGGAATCAAAGCGACTGAGAAAGTACTTCGGAAGTTTTGACACATTTCCGGCGCGTAAACATCAATGTGTATATTCCGGATGCATATATAGCCATGCAATTCTGTAAGAGCAAACATCCTTACATCCTCGGAAACATCGGCTGTTATAGCCTTGAACACAAAATTGCAATTCCTTAGTGTCGCTTTTCATGGTTGTGCGACACTAGCGCCGCAAGGCTGCGTTTGGAATTAGAATTCTACAAGGCTAACAGCCTCGCGTACGCTTACAGCCTTATAGAATACCAAATAATTTAGCCGTGATCGCAGTAGACGATGTCAAAGCTGTGACATCTGTGATCACAGCGACGCACACAGCCATTACGAGTCGCTTAGAGAATTGCATGGGAGGTGACTCAGGATCGAGACGAGTCTCTCTCAAGTAGGAAGGCCTTCAGCCGTGAACGAATACAGGTTTAAATGATGATGGAGGAATTGGGAAATTCGAAGAAGAGTACAAAGTTTTTTTTTTTATACAACGTCGGAAGCCATACAAGCATACGGTCCACCAGATGTAAAGCGGTTACCGTAGCCTATGAACGCTTGCAATATATTAAGTATCACTCGTGGGATGCCTCCTCTGCTGCTAACATAGCAACTCCTTAGGAGCTTACTGGTGTTATCACTAACGCACAGAAACACAACAACTCTCTAGGGAGTTGTTATTTGGCTGCGGTTTCCTGTGAAGTGGAGGTACTTCCCCAGAAGGGCTACTTTGATGCACCCTATCTCTCTTATAACACCTAAACCAAAACAAACGGACATGTTCATGCACACAAATATTTGTCCTGTGTGGCAATCGAACCCACGAGTGTTGGTGTCAAAGTAACGTAACAGAGAGTTTTACAAGTGCACCACCGAGCTCGTCAACATATTATATGTTATATTCCTGACACCAGGCTCCCACAAAAAGCATTTGTGTAACAAACGTACCCGTGCGCTATGTAACTAAGTTTTGTGTCGAGAAATGAAATATATATTATCTTATATACACAACCACTTCTCAGGAATTTATCGGTAACATTATTCACTCCCAGAAACACAACAACCCTCCAGGAACTTGTTATTTCCTTGCAATTTTTTGATAGGTGTACTCTCCCTGTCAGGCTACTTTGATCTACCTCTCTCTTATTTATTTCCGTTAGTATATAGCTTACAGAGCTTTCGAAAATAAAACGACTGCCATCTTGTATACATTGAGTTCAATAACTGGTGATTCAGCATAAAAAAGTAGAATAGGAATGTTCAGGAACACCGTTCCTATCTCTTAAGGAACATGATCAAAACGGTCGACAAATAAAAAAAATAATTAAATTGTTATATAATTGACGAGGTGTTCCTCTGGCAATGCAAGCTTGCGCATTCTCAACTGGTTTTTTTTTAAATGAAAGTTACATCCACAGGCTCTTTGGCCCGTGCCTTTTTTGTTTGTCAGGTTTTGTTAGTTTGATCATTTATTGTTCGTTCCGCAAGTGCGATTACAATAGAATATGTGCTTATATATATATATATATTTGTCGATGCGGATTTTTTTTTTGTCGTCAGGTCAGGGACTTTTTTTTGTTTTTTTTCCTGTTAGTTGGGTGGTAGTTATTTTTTTTTTATAGGAGTTTCTTTTTTCTCCCGTGTCTTTCGTATGCTCTTTTTCTTTACAGGCTTAAAGCTAGTCTTAGTCCGGTAGTTACAATTGTTCTCCATGGGTTATTTTCGTCATGTGCGTTGCCGACCCTGTAAAAACCTCTTCACGCCTTTCTTGAAGAACCCCATACTGTAGTCCCTTGGAGACACCTCGATTGGGAGCTCATTCACAAATTGAGAGTTCTCGAACAAAAGCTCCCAAAGAGTTGCTGTGTAAGCAGCAGAGGAGGCATCGCGCGAGTGATAATTGATATATCGCAAGCGTAAATAAGCTACGGTACCCGCTTTACATCAGGTGGGCCGTATGCTTGTATGCCTCCCGACGTAGTATAAAAAAAACTTCTCTGGTACAGTATAGTGTGCAACCATTGCAGTTTCAGTATGCGAGGTTGAACTCCCCGCCATCGGCGGGACAGACGAAGTTTCATTATTATAGCAGTCGAGAATGCGCAAGCTTGCATTGCCAGAGGAACACCTAGTTCGTCAATTACAATTTTTTTTTTTTAATTTATCTGCCATTTTGACCATGCTACTTAAGAAATAGGAACGGTGTTCCTGAACATTCCTATTCTAGTTTTTTATGCTGAATCCGAATCTGAAGTCAAAATTCGAAAAAAGCGACAGACACACACAGAGACAAACATATAGATTTCATATAGGAACGGTGTTCCTGATTAAAGCGGTTTCAAATGTCAATTATAAACAAACATTTTGTGTGACAACGCACTTATTAAATTATTTGTTAGTAAATTTCAAAATTACAATTTAAAAATTGTTTCTTTTGTTAACCATCGAATTACAAATCATTGCACGCCTTTAAGACTACCATTCTTCAATCTTATACTTTCTCTTTGTTCAACATAATATTTCAATAACAATTATGTACACAATCAATATGCAAATTGGCGGTGACTTGCTTAAATCCGTTGTGCCTGCGGCGGAGCAGTAACTTAGACTAACTTTAACTTGTATAAACCGGTTCTCTCCGAATTTGTGTCTTTTGCATGCTATTGAAATTTACAGCTTAAACTTCCACTTGGCTATGTACTAAATTTCGTCAGCAAACACGCCTATTTACTTTTGTGTTAGGGTGGTTACTTAAGCTACAGGATGTAAACATAGGGGTTACTAAGTTGAAGGAGAAGGTAACTTATGAAAGTGATCAGTATATTTACATGTTATTTTATCAAATGGCTGCTCCGATCGTCTCTGCATCGGCTGCTGCGGACGTCTCTGCGAGTGTTCACCATCTGAAATGTGAACCGCATGCACTCGCCACTGTTGCTGCCCTGGCTGCTCTAGTCGTGTCTGCGACACGTGTTTCGCCTGAACATGTCTGTTTGTCTTGGTCTGTAGTCTTGGAAGTTGCTAATTGGATATAATCTTCTATGCCTTACCTCTCTCTCACCAGAGCGTCTTTTTTAATTAGATGGTTACACCGCTATCACTTTGAAAATAATAAGGTGATTGTACAGTCTACACCCTAAACTTAAGACGAATTTCAACTCCGGGCCTCTAGGGTTCGATTCCAACACAAGACATATATTTGTGTGCATGAACATGTCTGTTTGTCTGGTCTGGGTGTTTTTAAAAGAGGTACGGCACATCAAAGCAACCCGTCTGTGGAAGTACCTCCACCTTACAGTAAATTGTTGCCAGATTACAACTCCATAGGCGGTTGTCGTGTCCATGCGCGTGAGTGAGGTTACAATAAACGCCTAAGGAGTTGCGTGTTAGCAGCAGAGGTGGCATCGCGCGAGCGATACTTAATGTATTGCAAATGTTCATAGAATAGGGTAACCATTTAACATCGGATGTTGAATGTCTCCCGAAGTTGTATAAAAAAACTTTTCAAAGAGAATTTATATTGCAGGGCGACAGGCTTTCTACACCGTTATTGTATGATATGTTGTGGTAAGATCCTTTCCTTTCCTTTTCCTTTAAATCCTTTATTCTCACTCATAATGTCGCAACATTAAACAGTTTATTTTAATCTAGAACTTACAATTTGATATAGTCTTTAACATAAATAGTTGCGGCGGTTGTGAGGCAGCGGAATCTGTACTAGGATACCCTGTGTTACAGCATTCCGGCTCCCCGCACTTGGCACCTCGATTGGACAAAGGTGTCTCTCTGTGTGTAATGTGCGCGCGCGTGTACGTGTGCGTATGTATGATTACATGTGCATATGTTAGTGTGTATATGTGTATGTGCGAGTATGAGGTAGTGTGTGTGCGTGTGTCAATTAGTGTGTGAGTGTGTGTGTGTTCGTGTTTGTGACAGCATAATAAGTCCTATTGAATTGTTTTTAACAATATTTCAGTTTCATCATACGATTTAGTTTGCAGCCATTTTGTGACCCTTTCTCCACATTTGTAACGGGTGTCAGGGTATATGTCTAATAGTCGATTCAATTTATTGTAAAGAAATGGTCCCAAAAATACATATTGTCGTTTAGCGAACGGCGATGCAGGCGGAGTTGCTCTAAAAACTAAGTCTTTCCTCCGTTTTTTGATCTTGCTGGGAACAAAAGTAGTTTTTGAGTGACAATGTATTATAGATCTTAGTATGAAGAGCTGAATCATGTGGCGCTCGTCCCTTTGCTGTCTCTTTCTCTCTCTCTCTCTCTGACAAGGAATTTGGCGAGAACATATAGATAGAATAGATAGAATAGAATAGAATATATACATAATGTTAATAATTATAATGTCAAGTTATGTTTAATGAGCAGTCTGATTCAGAAACAAATAACAACTCCCTGGAGATTATTCTATTCCTCGCAAATCGTGTGGTTATCACCAGCAACTGCGAGGTCAACATTGGGCGGCAGCGTGCAAGTCTACCAACATAGGCTACTATATTTACTTCGCATGAGGTGGAGCGTATGCTTACTTTCCACTTGAGGTATAAATTACACAGCTGTACTAGCTCCTGATAAATGAAATGTCAATCACTTGTATATGTTATATATTGACGAGCTCGGTAGCGCAGTTGTTAGTAACGCTACTTTAACATCAACACTCGTGGGTTCGATTCCCATACAGAACAAACATTTGCGTGGATGAACATGCCTGCTTGTCATAGTCTAGATGTATCATAAGTAAGTATTAACAAAAAAAATGTATTTACGTATGTTTATCACTTTTCTAGTACACATAACACAAGCTTCGCTTACTTTGGGACTAGATGGCACTGTGTAATTTGTATGGCAATATTTATTTATATTATTATTAAATTTGTTCTAGACTATTTACGAAGAATGCGGTAACCATTTGGTAACTCATTTATCAACACTTATCGGTACTACATCATACGAAGCAATAAATAGAGAACTTGAAATATATAATATTATAAAAAAATATGTATACATTATACTGTTATAACATTATTAATAGATATTTCTGACAAATCACACACCGCTACCTAATCCAATGCACAACTTGCGCTATGGTTACATAACAAACAAATATATTTAAGCACACAAATGTTTGCTCCGAGCGGGGATCGAACCCACAACAATTAATTTTAAAGCAGCCATTGCTAATCATTCGACCACTGAATAGTTAATGCAGTCATGGCATGCAGCTACTTTTTAAGAATCGGCCTGATGCACAACATTGTTGCACAACACAGGCCACATTAATTTTGTTTTTGTATGGAAAATAATTTTACTTGTCCACAATAAGCTGCTCCAGTTCCCACTACTGGCTTCTTGACCATCCACACTATTTAAAATAAATAATGGTAAAGATAAAAAAAAATACTTGCCATTGGGCTCTCGCGGGCACTTAGACGCGTCTTACATATTTTGAAATATAATCTTATTGTATCTTATTTTTAGTGTTTTTAGTCCTGCTTTGGCATAGTCTCCTTTTCAGAGTGAAAAAAGAGAGTAATGTTTATAATTCGTTGGCGGAAAACAATCTTTTCAAGCAATTTTCAATATCGAAAGGACAATGATGTGTTTGCCCAATCGAAACTAACACATGTAGGAAGATTTTTACAAATACTAATTATTTAATACATATTACAACTTTTAGGGTTGATTTACTCCCATGAAATGTTTTTGGGTTGGTAAGAAAGAGGCGGAATTGCACCTGATGGCATATCAGGTGCAATTCCGCCTCTTTCTTACTATAAGCAGTATAGCAAGTAAGCAGTATGTGAAAGAAACCTTTGCCGTAGCAGTAAGTAGTTTAACGTAAGAAAGAAAAAGAAATGGCATGGTCTGTTGATTAGGTTTTAGAAAGAATTCAGAATAAAATAATGGCAAAACAGATATACTATGCGAAAGTAGAAGGATATTATATCAGAATTAATGTCAAGAGCGCTATGGATTGTTTAAAGAAAGAAAAGCTAAAAAAGCGAGAGTGGTGTGCTAGGACCGCGACTTGTGGCATTCTAGCCCGCAAGGGATATGTATGAATATATGGTAGGTAGACAGTTCGTAGCTCTACTGAGCAGTGAAAGTTCAATGGATAAAGAA
This sequence comes from Pyralis farinalis, assembly GCA_947507595.1. Lineage (NCBI taxonomy): Eukaryota > Metazoa > Arthropoda > Insecta > Lepidoptera > Pyralidae > Pyralis > Pyralis farinalis. The sequence continues at coordinate 20,713,936 of OX382270.1, forward strand.
AGAAAGTTCAAATCCTGATGTGGACATATAATTATCACTTGCTCATCGTTAAAGGAAAACATAGTGAGAAAACCATCACATCCAAGAAATTCAACTTCGAAAGTTTGTGGCTTAACCTAAGAAATGTCTGGTTTTCCCTCTGGGTTGTAAAGGCCAGACGGTAATCACTCCATGTCAAAATCATTATATACACCATGACTGAGGGCATATACGAGACCTCACAATATAGTTTTAAAAGTAAGTTCAGATGTCTCCCCAGCCTTGGGAAAATGCCAGTACTATAGAAGTCCTGATATCTCCCCGAGCGGAGGCCTCAAAGGAGACAGGAGTCCGAAGGGTAAAACCATAGACTTAGTTAGCGAACCGCGCTAATCCTAATTAGGTGGCACTACATTAATTTTTAAGACACAAATGTTGCGTTGAAATGTTCTAAGTGAATTTAAAGAAAATCCAAGACCTAGAAATAGATAAGACAGAAATAACTTTGTGAAGTCGTACAGAAAATAAACAGATTTTCTTAGAAAAGCTTTTTGTTAAATTGACAGTATCTGGAAACAAAAGATAAAGAGAAGAGACAGTACATTCACTAATATCACCACAGGGAATTAAAGTGTAATGATCTAAAAGTAAATTTTAAAAGAATATTCTTGTACGATCTAAAAAAGAAGGAGGGTGTTTTTTTCGAGCTTCAACACCCCTGTTTGTCTATTTTAGTTCGATACATCCAGAAAATATTAAAAACTACTTACGACACGGATGTGTCTATTAACACCAGTTTGAGTTCACAATTGATTTTGATTATGTAAAGGTTTTGTTTATCTTTTTTTTCATTTTGTAGAGACAGCTGTCGTGTTGGAACTGTCGTCCAACCCTGACAGTTTTTGTTTTGCTTGCTTAATAATGTAGTGTATGTTAAAATAACGATATCGAAGAAATGTCTATGATAAATATTTCTTTTTATTAATGTTGTACAAAAAGCTACTATTGGTATAGAAATTACTCAGACCAAGATTAAAAGACATGATCATACATGGAAATGTTTCTATTATGGAGATATCTACTAACTAACCATTCCTAAATCCCCGTAGTCACTGATATCACCAGACATTGTACGACCTAATGCTTATTTCTCAGCAGATTTTCTACATGAACTGAAACAGATTCAGTTTAAATTAAATCTGATAATATCTATAATAATTATTGCAGAGTATATTATAACGAAGAAAGTTGCCTGGAAATGATTCAACACAAGTAACTGTTATTGCTCTGATGTGCTGACATAACTTTATGTAACAAATTTATTGTAATAACTACCGACGATTAAAAAAATGTATAGTGGGAAGTTTCTTTAGGCATTTCTTCTTCGTTAATGGTAATTCCAAAATGCTGGTAGATTAAAAACAAACAATGAAAAGTATGAAAAATTAATAAAATACAATAAAACTTCATTTAACAAATATGTGATGTGTCTAAATATCTGCGATGGCACAATAGCAAACAAACGAAGTTTTTATCATTTTCGTCACGTATACATTTTCGAACTTTATTTACCAACAAGACCTTGACGAACTTTTCAACAAGCAAACATACGAAGTTGTTCCCACAAGTTATCACGCACGCCGTTCAGCGCCGGCCGCCAAAAATAGACGCCCTAACTTTTAATAGGTGTAGAGTCTTTGAAAGTCGGCGCCTCCACTGTCGTCGGCGAGACGACTTTTACGACTTTCAGTAGGCTTACCACCTCTAAAGAAATAAATGGCGAAAATCTGACATTTATGTTTATAAAATAATTTGATATTTATTTTTCTAAATCATAAATAACGATGTTTATGTTTTCTTTTACTTTCATCGACCACTATTCTCGAACCAGAATATACAAACAAATATGGTACTAAGATTTGCTGCCAGTTTGCCCTAGTAGAGTTACATCACAGAACAGTCTCATTTATAAATAGCTTAGTTTCGCTCGGTGGACCAAGCAACTAGATGCTGGAATTATATACCACCATCAATTAGGTATTTGGTCGTCAAATATACATCAAAAACATAATATTTTAACAAAGGTTATCTGTTGTAGCGGCCGCTGTCACCTGTCTGAGTGATAATTGAGTTATGCTCATCTTTTCCTGATATACATTTAACCATTTTATAACTTAATTTATACTCGTACTTCATTATTATCATCTTATTTTAGCGATATCTCATAATTCATACATGCATGCAAAGTAATACACAACTGTTACAATGGAATGAGATATACTCGCATTTTCATCGAGGATATATTGATGTATTGATTTAGGCACCATCGCTACTGAGCTATGATCCTTTTGTGTTCCTGTAGCACACACTATTAAATTTTCGTATAGTACCAACTAAGTATACTACTGCTACACAATCAGAGTAGATAGACAGAACCGAGCGCCACATGACTCGGTCCTTACATACCCCACTCGCTTCTTTAACATTCATAGCTCTTCTCATGCACGCACGTCGGTTCCTAAGGCTCCTGATCATACTGATAATACTGTTTTGTCTATGTACTATCTTTGTAAACAAATGACAGTTGAATCTTTTACAATATATTGAGTGGAATAAGCTCCATGGTACCATAATATTATATTATCCTCAATGGAGTAAACGAATTATTTACATAATGTTGGGAAGCAAAGAGCTATACGCCTATCTGATGCAAAGTGGAAGCCTATGAACGCTTGCAATATAAGGAGTACCTATCTCTTTCGCGTGACGACCCTCGATGGTAACGGTACAATTCCTTAGGACTGGTAAAATCGCTCATTCGCAGGGACTCTCCAGGGAGTTGTTATTTTGTTCTCGTCTTCAATGAGCTACTTTCCCAAGTGGACTACTTTTATGAGCTCTACTCCTCTTTCGGTAGGGCCTTAGTTAATTACCAGAGTACTCTCATATGCAGATGAGGTTTTATATATGAGTAAGATAAAGAGCCCCCCCAAGGACTTACACCCCAAGGACTCTCGCTCTGAGGGTTCCGTAAAATAATATTTTCGCAAATAATTGTTGCAAAAAAAGATCTTTTTGTCATGGAACTACAAATTAACGGTTTTCGGATTTTTTTACTTTACTTGTGTTACATGACATTACTTCTTACCAAATTTTATGATTCCAGGTCAACGGGAAGTACCCTATATGTTTTGATTCCCTTGCGAATGTCGACATATGCGCATAAACGACTTAGAAGTTTGATTTTTTCGCTGCTTGAAGGGATTACAGACCTAAGTATTTGATATTAATTTCAGCTTGATAGCTCTACCCGTCCCTGAGAAAAGGGTCTTGACAGACAGACCGACAGACGGACAACAAAGTGTTCCTATAAGGGTTCCGTTTTTCCTTCCAAGTGTCCCAAAGTTTACTTGTAAGATTTGTAGCAAACAAATAAATAAATATACGGAGTATCATCAAAAAAGAGCTAGTAAAAATAAATAAGTTTATAAATAAGGAAATACAATTGTCAAGATATTATTGTTACTTATTGCGAGCACTCTTTCTAAGTAATATTCGGTAAAAGCTACAAACTCATGGCAACCCTACTTGCAGTACAAATTGCTTCTTCTTTATTTAAATATACTTCCGAGCAAGTTTCTTTTATTACGCCGTCTTATACTGGGGAGTGCAATTTCACATAAATTATAAATGTTACAAAACAAAAAAATGCTTTTGGGTTTTTATAGTAAAAAATGCTGTAACTTAATCAAAGAAATATTATCGGTTCCCGTATAGTAATTGTTTGATATTTCTCATATTCATTTCTTTTCCTTTAGTTTACATTCCTAGTTCTTCTTCTTAGTGTTCTCCCGTATTGTGATCCATAAGGCTTGGCGGAATCCGCCGTCTAAGCCGTATTTGGCGAAGATACTGATTTTTACATTGACCGACTGCCATTCAACTCTACAACCCCTTCTGGGTGGAAAACCAGATTTTTATTGTGTAAGGTCTTTCGAAATATAATTTCTTGGACGTGCGGGTTTCCTCACGATGTTTTCCTTCATCGTCGAGCAAGTGATAATCTATATATCTACACATATAAATAAAATTGAAGTATCTGTCTGTGATTTCAAAATAAAGCCTTTATCTTAAGCTTATATTATTATTTTCACGTTTCCAAAGCCTAAATACGCATTTTTAACTTTTTTGTCCGTCTCTCTGTCTGTTTGTTTGTCCGGGCTAATCTTCGAAATGGCTGAACCGATTTTAACGGGACTTTCACTGGTAGGTAGAGGACTGTTCAGAGCAGAATATAGGGTACTTTTTATCCCGTAAATATTTAGGGTTCCTGCGTAAAAAATGAAAAACTGTTAAAATTAGAAGGAAATATCTTCCCCTTCGGGGGACTTTGCAATTTTATTTTTATTATTTTCATAGAATACGTATTTTTTGTAACATAAAATAACTACGCCTTCTTTATGTAATATAAATAAAATACATATACGTTGCCTCCTGTAAAGGTCAATAGATGGCGCTGAACGAAAATTGAATCGCTCTATAGTTGCATGTACGACCCTGAACTTTGTTTTTTTTTAAACAGAAGCAATTTCATGTCTACAGAGAAATAAAGGCTACTTAAAGCCCAAGTTTCATGCGTGCCAAGCCGCGGGCTTCTGCTAGTTACAAATATGTACATAAATCCGTATAATAACAAAATGATATATACCTAGATAAACAATAAAGTTTCAAAGTTCCACGGGTGTAATATGATAAAAAATTTGGACTGTCAAACTCACATATGTTTTATACAACGTTTTCTCTTATGAAATCTCTGGAGCAAGCAGCCACTGCTTGCTTTCTCATGGAAACAGTGCGTAAATCCATAGATTCGTGGTCAGTCAGATGAATGGCCAGGCCAAAAACAAAGCCGAAGGTGGCCATTTCGATTAGAATCATTCTTTTATTTTTTGCAGACTTTCATAAATATGTTCATATATATTTTATTAAGATTCACTACACATTACTTCATAAAAAACTAAATGCATATTCATTTGTAACAGAACTTATGGCCGAACTAGGTATAATATTCCTTACATCGCCTTTGTACATGCTAAAGATTTGTAATTGTATATGTTAAGTATATTTGTACAATAAAGAGATTACAACAACAACAACAATATTCGTATTCACGACACCCACCCAATTTTTTAATTTGCACTCTCGTTATTATATGGAATTTCTCTAAATATTAGTAATAGTCCACTTAGTTAGATTTTTCGTTAGGTCGATCGTTGTAAGCGCCATGACATTCTTGGCGCTTACGCGTTTCGTTCGACGTAGTTTATCAACATCGCTCTTTGGTCCGCATGTTCAAGTTTTCACAACCAGTTTTTTTTTTTATACAACGTCGGGAGGCATACAAGTCTACGGCCCACCTGATGTAAAGCCGTTACCTTAGTCTATTAACGCTTGTAATATATTAAGTACGAGTATAACTCGCGCGATGCCTCCTTCACTGCTTACACAGCAGTTTAGGAGCTTACTGGTGACCTCACTCACACGCAGAGACACAACAACCCTCGAGGGAGTTATTTGGCTACAGTTTTCTGTGTGGTAGAGGTACTTCCCCAGACGGGCTGCTTTGATGCGCCCTACCTCTCTTAAAACATCCAGACCAAGACAAACAGACATGTTCATGCACACAAATGTTTGTCTTGTGTGAGAATCGAACCCACGAGCGACAAAGTCGCGTCATTCACGACTAAGCCACCGAGTTCGTCATAAATATAGATACACATACAGATATAGAATGCAGGTTTACTACACTTACAACGCCTTCTGGACGCCAAGGAGGTTTTCAAAGTGTTCTTAGCATTTCGTAAGTATGCGGTTATTGTCAAGTTATGTGTAGCAGTATTTCTTATGTACGGTATAGCATACATAAACTACTATAAATTAATTAAATATGAACAAAATGTAAGGAGCTCGATGACGTCGCTGCATGTGTCATTCTAATGAGAACACGCAAGTTAAGCATCGTCGACCGTCTCCTGTCTATAAATAAATAAAAATATCTTATTTTTATTCTACTCTATTTTCAGTTAGTAAACAAATATTAATATTATAACAAGAACCTTACAGCCATAGATAACAGAAACAATGGGAGATGTGACATACCACGCGAGTTTACATCGGGACGGTTGTCGCCGAGTTTCACCCCACCATAAAACACTCACACACTTAAATAAATAAAAAATATCATTCTACGCACACAAGTACAACTACACACACATTTGTTAAGACGCTGTCATTGGATGTTTATTTAAACAACACCCAAGTAAGCACGCACTACTACATTTATAAAGCGGCAGAAACAAGCGGCCGTATCTCGAAACTGTACACACAGTGAACGAATAATATTACTCACTTTACATTGCGTGTTGGTAAACGAGCGGTGGCGACTGCGTAATGGTAGAAAAGCAATGTATGATTAAGAATGAGAAATTTGATATTTATAATTTGTATCGTGGTAAGGCCCTGGTAGAAATGGCGTCAGAGAATTTTTGAAATTAATTCTGTATTTATGCTTATAACACGCAATATTATTTGTACTTATAGGTGATAAGTGCTTCCATTTGATTTAAAGTTAACCACTGCACTTCTATTTTTGCAAAAACGCAACAGCACAACTTGGCATTTTGCTAAAACAAGGAGCAACGTATCTCAATCGAACTTGATTGCAACTAACTAACTGTTCTTGGCAATGTTCTCGTTTTGAGCATATTGCGGCGACACCAACCACGCCCCCTCGTCACATCTCCCGTTGTTTCTGTTATCTATGCTTACAGCTATGTTGGCAGTATCCTATTTAAATTAATTAAGTACCTGTGGCGACCACCTGGATCACTGGGTACATTTACACGTGGATCTACCCAGTGCCCCATGACAGAGCACTCGGCTTTCTCGCCAATGACCCTCAAAATGGTGTCTATGAAGGAGTATTCCCGGGTGTTGTCGACATATGACAGAGTCGGATATCTCAGTCATTGGCTTTCAGGCTAGAAAACACTGACCTCCACCAAACTGTAGTTGAGCAAAGCGAGTATGTTTAAAACCCACCCCGTTGAAGATTGACCGTATCACTGCAGTGGTATCAGAAAGAGTTGGGGTGTTTTGTATAGAACGTGTTATTGTTGTGTAATTCAAATATCAATAATAATGAATTCATATCTAAGTCACATTTAAATACTCTTCTAACAAAAACTAACTCTATTGATTAATTCAAAAAAAAAACCGCCAACAGTTTTATAGCCCATTAATCTTTCTGTTCCAATAAATCGAAGACTAATTCACTTAGTTCGACCCTTTTCGTCCCTTTTAAACTAATGGAAGATGAGTATCCGAGTAAAGGCTTTAACGACCTATCAATATGTATTACGACAATACGCATCTCATTTGTATACGACATTGGAGGATTATAGTACAAATGGGCATTAGTTCGCCATCAACATAGGATTATGTGGTAAATTAGTCAATACATACATTTATACTAATATTTAGCCTAATGGAAATTTATGTTCACAGCAGGTTTTAGCTACAATTATACTATGTGTGGGCATTGTGAAATTACGTTCAAAACTTTATGCATAACTAGCAGCAACCCACGATTCCTCGCGTATCCCGGTGGGTGCCACTTTCTTTCCTTTTCTTGGCTTCTAAGGGTCGTATAGTGCTGTCGAATGGTCTATAGCCTTTCTGAAGAATTGAGCTATCAAACGCAAAAAGATTTTTCGAATCCACCTGGTAGTTCCTGAGATTAGAACATTTTAAACAAACAGTCAAGATAACAAACTGTCGCTTCATATATTAAGTATAAATAGCTAGAAACGTTTTTGTACACACACTTAGCGTATAGTGTGGTGGTATAATTTACCTTTTTTTATACAAAGTCGGGAGGTACATAAGCATACGGCCCACCTCATGTAAAGCGGTTACCGTGGCCTATGAACGCTTGAAATACATGAAGTATCGCTCGCACAGCAACCCCTCAAGAGCTTACAGGCAATCTCACTCACTCGCAGTGTATATCACTATACCTTTTATGAGTGGCATTCTCAAGAGGTTAACTCGGCTAAAATAAAATGCATGCCGGCCGGAAGGTCAAATTTAGTCTTCCAAATGTAGCTTTTGTCATTATAGAAGTTCTCATTGAGAATAATAAGTTAGAATTTTTATAAGAAGCTGCATTTCTTGATATTAATGTAGACTCCAAACTGCTGTTACGACCAGATAAATAAACTTCACCGAATTGACGGAATAGTAAATAAATAAATAAATATTGTCGGACAAATTACACAGCGCCACCTAGCCCCAAAGTAAGCGAAGCTTGTGTTATGTGTACTAGACAACTGATAAACATACGTAAATACATTTTTTTTGTAAATACATACTTATTATACATAGAAAATACCCAGACCAATACAAACAAACATGTTCATGCACACAAATGTTTGTACTGTGCGGGAATCGAACCCACGAGCGTTGGTTTCAAAGTAGCGTAACAGCGCGTTTCACCACTGCGCCACCGAGCTCGTCAAGTAAGTAGGCAATTGGAGCGCGAGTGATACTTCTTACATTGCAAGCAGTCATTAGTCACGGTAACCACTGTACAAAAAGTAAAACAGTTACTATAGCCTATTACCGCTTGTAATTTTTTAAGACCTCACTCACACGCAGGAACACTACAATCCTCTAGGAAGTTGTTATTTAGCTGTGGTTTTCCGTGAGGTGGAGGTACTCTCCCAGACGGGCTGCTTGGATGTGCCCTACCTCTCTTAAAATTTAACTTAAGGTTTTTTTATAAGGTATTATTATTAGTACAATTAGGTAGATAGCAAGTTTGTACATGATCGAAGTTGGTTTCTATTTATCTTTACCAATATCGTCTAGACAATAACATTTACTCAACAAGTTTTTTTCCTGAAAATAGGAATATCTTAATTTCTAAATATCATAATTTCTATTTCGAATGACGAATGACCTAAGACAGGTCTGGTTTTCCCTCTGAGTTGTAGAGGTATGACGGCAGCCGTCTCATGTAAAAATCAGTATATTCTCCAAATCTTTAGGGTTAGGTAGCGGACCGCGCTCATGCACACGATCTAGAAATTTTAGTTCCAAACATTACTCTACTTATGGAAGGTCTGGTCTTCCCTCTGAATTGTGGAGTTCTGACGGGAGTCGTTCCATGTAAAATCAATATCTTAGCCAAATCCTTAGGCTTAGGCAGCGGATGCCGTCAATCCTAATGTTTAAGGAAACGGGATAATACTAAACAGAAGAAGGCATACCATCATCTCTAACACATGCAATAATACATTCACAAGTAGCTATGAATTAACAACCGTTATCGACATCGTAGCAGCAAACGACGAAGTAACAATATAGCTGAACTTAACCCGCAACTTAGGGAACGCTAACTCAGATAACTCCCCGCTATCGGGTGCTAAGTCAGCCGAACTTCTTAGCTATCCATTTTGCGAGGAGCAACTTTGGCCGCGAGTTAGTACCGAGAATACTATACTCGTAATAGTTACGAGGTTTGTCTCTGAAATTATGTTCATAAAGACCTGTGATTTCAAGATTCCGCACTGATTATGCAAAAAGGAGCCATAAGGGTGCAACTTTCTTTGTCTGTCTGACGGTCTGTGTCATGGATATTGTCACTCAGCCTTATCTCCAGAGTTTGTTAAACGAAAAATGTAAGAATCATATTTAATAAAAATTATCAAAAATGTTAACTAAGAGAATAAAATAAGATGCAATATAATTATATTTAAAAAATTTAGTAATTGTGTGCGATGTCCTCGAAAAAAAAAATCTTATTGATAGTACATGGACGATCGAGCATTGCTCGGTGGTTTTTCATTGTATTTGTAACACAAATTGCGTTTTTCAGGAAACATTTATATAAATAAACTTAAAAATCAAAACCTTATCTGAATATAAAATGGGATCCATATCGTTAGAGTCGTTTTCGAGTTCCACGAATATAAATATTTATGTAAACACAGGAATAGCTCGTTTAAAGTAAAGATTTCAATAACTGGCGTAATCATAACATTATTTATATAGATAGAAATGTTCTCGTTTTAGTAACAAGCAACGCGAATATTTAAAAGTTGTTACCTCAATACTTTAATCAATTCGTCCTTCTTTCTTTAACATATGGTGCAGAGACGTGGAAGGAAACTCCTACAGAGGTCTTCAGATAGATACAGAAAATTGTCATTCGAATCGAAATGTTGTTACACAGAATCAGAATCATTCCCTAGTTAAGTGTACTTATTTTTTATTCACATTGACACGGAACGCCATATTTGTCACAAGTTTAGGCGATGAATCGGTTGCGAAGCAACCCTTCTTATTAAAAAAAATCCGGTGAAGCGCGAATTGGACACGAACAATTGCGTATGTAAAAATGGTAACAGAAATACTTTTCTTTAAGTTGATAACTGTCATAATGACATTTTGATACGTGTCGATAACTTCATTGTGTAACGTAAGGTCATACGTTACACAATGAAGTTATCGACACGTATCAAAATGTCATTATGACAGTTATCAACTTATTTGAACGCATTTATATATAATTTTTAACTTATTTTTTATTATTATTTGTTGCAATAGTAACACACACTCTATGAAATTCCCAGACTTCTATTTATTATGGTAATGGCCACTGAACCATAAAATTATAGCTTAACGTTTTACTCGAGAACCGAGATCGGAGCTACGTGTAGAATTTCTCCAAAATCCGTTCCGTAGTTTTTGCAAGATGCATGCACAAGAAACAGTTTTGCCTTTAGTTCCTATTGAGTTACTATGTAGCATGTACTAGAAAGACGCTAGGAACAAACATCAAGCGAAATAAGAGGGAGAGTGAGCATGGTCTAGTGTAAAAGAGAGAATAATTGGCAGAGCTGCGATAGCCAGCGGAGCCACATTACCCTCAAAATTGCTGTTTGGGGTAGACTGATGTCATCCAGCTAGCGTTTAGACGGTAATAGTGAGAAACTCCAAAATCGACACACTAATAGCTAACATATTGTAGTTTTGTATCCTTTAATTTGAAATTTAAATGTCGTTGGTGAGGAAGAACGGTCCAAAATCGTTCCAATTAGAAAAAAAAACATATGGGAAAACGTATGGCCGGCCACTCTGCAGTGCAGAGTCTGCACTGCACTCCCATCAACAGAAAAAGTAACAGCACTCGTCGCTAGATATCGTACAGGGTTCCATATATTTTTAAAAAATTAAAAATAAAATATTTAAATATTTTTTAAATTTAAAAAATATCAGCTCTGCCTACACAGCTTGCTGTTATTTACTAGTACACTTTTATTTCTCTATTTATTTTTTACTTTGCATTTTTTACATTTCTGGAATTATTTGTGGCTCAGTGTCTTACTTAATACTTAATACACAATTGACAAAACTTACCCCAACAACTCTTTTTGAAACTATCGAATACCTGATAAATCTGATAATACAGGGAGTGACTAAGTCCAGTGCGGCGCTCGTATCTCAATTCAATGGGCTTTTCTCTAGTACCTAATAGCAGTATTATATCATGTTTTTTTTTTATTTAGGCATACATCATAAAACATAGAACAAAAAAATACTGGTAGCTACGCTCATTGTATGAAACTGAAGATATATACGAATAATAAAAAATACCGTAGAAAATTACGGCAGGTTTGATTTTCTACAGTTTATTTTTATGTAATCTCCTATCCAAAATAAAAGTCGAAACGATAAACGTTTTGCCTGTCGGACGACAGTCCTTTCTACAGGTATATTAGTTGCCAATTAATTTACAGGATAGAGGGGGTCATATTCTAATATAATTGCACTTAAAACTGAAAAAAACTTTTATTATCAAGAAATATAATTATATGTAAAATAAATGGGTGTGTATATCATACCTACTCATAAATACATATAGATTGGAGGTACTACTTTTTGTTCATATGGAGGTACATGTGTCTTCATCTTCACCTCACCAATCTTGTATGGCATACATTATAAAAATCTATCTTGAATCGCATGTTTGCCGTATTTAGATGTATAGCAGCATCAACGGCACTTGAGTAAACTAATAAACGGCGGGCAATTGCTTTGCTATTATATTACCCCGATAAGATATCTATATATACTGTATACTTATGCAAGGCATTTGGCCTGAAGTTATATATAGATACAATTATTCGTATAAAATCGCAAAAGTACATATAAATAAGATATATATTATTTTCATCTATGTTTTTCTCTGCTTTTACTGCCTACCTCGCAAGGGATTTGGCGTGAAGTTATAGATAGATTTTCATCTATATATCTAGATTCCAGTCGGTAACGTTTGGTAGCGTTAAACTTATGAACCCAGTATCGCAGGAAAAACAGCGTCATAGTACTTATCTTTCTATATATACAAAACATAAAAAAGTTTTGTACCTATTTCCGTTTTGGACTTTGAAACCTTTCAATCGATGTGCCCTAAACCGGTTTCGCTTTGAAAGGAAATAATGCGAAGATGGTTTTAGATCACTAAAATAATGCATAAGGTACATTCGGTCTATTCATGAAGTCGATTTTCGACATTTCCCGTACAAAAATTTCCAATCTCATCTAAGGCAGCGAACTTAACTTTTTAAGTTCGCTGATCTAAGGGTAGCTATACTCGCAAATAAATTAAAAACATTAGTATGGAGTTAGCGGCTTGCTCTTTGGAACGTCAAAATAACCTAATGTTTACAAAGCTACAGAAAAAACTCAAAATATTGCTTATCCGCTAGCATTAATGTAAAAAAGTTAATAAATAAACAATAATTCCTTTTTTTCCAACAAATGAACAAAATGTATTTCTTTTTTAGCGTATTAGCACACGTCGGGTATCCGCTAGAACTATGTACCTATATGACGTAGTAGAGAATTTTCTATTTGGAAAGTAAGCACTTGATCTAAATTATTTGCTTTCGGTAAAATACTTATTACTCCGAAAGAACGGACGATCATATTCCTAATCCACAAGAAAGCTTTATTTTGCTTGAGAATAAAACTGAACTCGTAGCAATATAGCTAATTCTAAAAAGAAAAGACCGAACTAGATTAAAGAATAGTAGTTCGTTGAATTTCCACTATTTTCAAACAAAGAAAATGCTGTACATGTAATGGTGAAATCCTCCGTTTAATTCTGCTACACGTACAAATGTGGAATTCATTTATTTCTTTCTTACATCCCTTACTAAGCAGTGTTTTGCAAGTATCGTGCAGAAATTTCAGTTATTCGAAGTTACCAGCGTTTTCTGATATCTGTTATTTCTTTGCAATCTCATAGTTATGTTCGTCGTTGTATTTGTGATTGTCACTGATGTAATAATACATATTAATCGTGAAATGACGTATTTTAAATTATAAAATACCTATAAGTATAATCAATAAGTAAATTTCATGTTGTACATTATCTTATATTTGTCAATATTGAGTAAGTATATATATATTTTTGAATAAAGTCTCGTTTTTTTAGACAAAATTTTATACAAATCGTTAGAACTATTTGCGAGATACAAGATATAATTTTTGAACAAGAATTGCTAATTTAAAGTAATAAGAAAATATTATTATGTATTAATATATTAAATAAATATTAGTATATTGTTCTACGAGGAGAGAAAATGACTAACAAGAGTCAATATTGAACTTGAAACCTAAATGCTTGATTTGGTGGTTTTCTTAAAGCATAGAGGGCCAAAACTATTTTTGGAGTTCCCCTTTAATAGGGTGTTAAATTGGCGCTTACATTTTGTATGAAAGAGACATTTAAATAATATTCTTTGGACCAACTGAAACAAGCCTCGGTACCTTATATGGTGTTTTGAATTAATATAAACGTAATTATTATAAATGTAGTCATGTGGTAGAGAACAATCATTCGTCTATTGTAATGTGAAGCATTTACCATTGGCTCGCGCAATATAAAGTGTAACGCTGTTGCTAACGCAATACTTAAAATAAATGAAAGTATAGGGTTAGAAGATACAATCCCTAGTTTATAAAACTAGCCACTGATTCAACGAACTTGTAACTTAGAGAGACGAAATGAGAAAGGTTTATTGGGAAGTATAAATAAAATATGTATGTACGTATATCTTCACGCCAAATCCCTTGCGGGGTAGGCAGAGAGAACCGAGCGCCATAAGACGCGGTTCTTACACACTTCACTCGCTTCTTGAACATTCATAGCTCTTTTCCTGCACGCCTGCCGGTTTTTTAATTTACCTACATGATCAAAGGAAGGTCAATGAAAGGGTTCATTTTACCCGCGCGACCAAAGCAAGGTCAACAAAGTGGGCTTATAAGACCTAATTAAAGGCAATGTAAATAAGTAGAGCAGTTCAAAGATTTTACACATCTTCCCAGGAGGAGAGTGATACCTACCTAAAAAGAATGGGCTTCGATTAAAATAGCCAAAATATAACCAAAGTGAAGGATGAATGTTAAAATAAAAAAGTATATACAAACATTTGATTTAAATCGTGACCAACTTCCAGAGGAGTATCAGCAGTTTGTTGAGGAGAAGAAATGATCCTAGACAATAGTTTTTTTTTAAATTTAAGTACAGAATCAGTAGGTTCTCCCAAACGAACGAGTACTTCATATTGAAGGTCAGCTTTATTACGAAGTCATAGGAAATAGATCTAGCCATTATAAAAGAATATCAAGTAAGATTAACAAAAAAAATATAAGAATTATTTAGTTGATTAGTATGTTTTAGTTGAAGAAAAACTAAATTTCGTTCAAGCAAATGATACGAGTAAATATTCAGTTTCCCATCCAGTTAATAAATGGAACTAAAAGGGAAAATTATTATTTAAAAGATGAAAATAAAATGCAAGAAAAAATAAGCACATAACTAGTGGAGTTATAACCCTAGCCTTGATGTGCTAAGAATACGTAAGATTAGGTATCACTGTATATATATTATTGCGCGGTAAATAAGTACTTTAGAAATGTTTGAAAATAACAATAACAAATTTATTAAAACTAATATTTTCAAATCCTACTAATATTATAAATGCGAAAGTTTGTATGTATGGATGTTTGTTGCTCTTTCACGCTTAAACGGCTGAACGGATTTGAATGAAATTTGGCACGTAGATAGATTAGGACACACAGGCTACGTTATTTGACTTCACGCGGGCGGAGCCGCGGGCAGCAGCTAGTATGACTATAAAAAAATACGGATTCTAAAAGTTCGGTTAGTTATGGCTTTGGCGCGTTATGTCATGTTCATGGCGCGTTAGATGGGTCAAACGAAAGTTTACTGAGGGCCCGGACAGAGGTGGCTGGCAGCTCCCGGTCACGTCGGGAGATCGGGTAGGAGATGTAGGCTGCAGGCAGTAGTGTAGCTCGCCAGGGAACCACAGCCAGGTGCTCATGGTTGCAGGAGGTCACAGGCGCAGTTAAAGTAGAAGTCGGTGGAGATCGCCTTGCGACCCACTACCGCAGCGGTCAGAGGTGCCGCTAGCGAAGTACACGGTGACCCAGGTCCACAGAACCGCAGAACACCTTCTGGTCCATTGCCAGATGCTTCTCTACGATGTTGCGGAGTAAAAAAACTTAATCCGTACATCTTCCTCCATCATCATACTTCGAAATCCACCCTGTGATTCCAAAAGCATTCCATCGGATTTTACCCCCATTCTCCTTTCAATATTTTTTCCATACACTTTAGCTGCTAAGCTGATCAAACTGATGGCCCTATAGTTGGTGCAGTTCACACGTGAACCCTTGCGTTTATACAATGGCACCATGACTGCGTGTTTCCAAGCGGTCGGGACTCTTCCGGTTCTCCAGTGTAATTTAGCATATAGCGCATCAATATAATATATAAAATCATAACTGCTGAACAGTACAGGACCAAAGTAAGCTAAAAATATGAAATAGGTCCAGGAGTCAGATACAAGGGCATGTGGTAGTAAAAGAGAAAGAGAAGTGAGGCAGGGAAACAATAGCGATCATGTGAAAAATATTCCAAATCTTAGTCTTTCTTGAGTACATTCTTCATTTCTGTATTCCCCAAAGCATGGAAAAAAAGAGATAATATGTATTGGAAGCTTTCCGCAGTGAGCGCCTAACGAGGGATTTTGGAATTAGCCCTAGAAATAAATGATCTACAGTAGGCGAACGAGTACTTCGTTCACCTTTAGCTGATGACTACTTAACTATGTGCAAGTAATAAGGAGCTGGGTTGCAAAAAGTAAGAACAAAGGATCTGTAAAATATAAGAGGGAATATGACAGTTTATTAATTACATCAGCAATATACCTGATGACTTTACCGCTTACAAAACTGCGGTTTAAGTTCTTTAAAAAAGTCATAAAGAAGTTTTTCCACGGTCGTCCCGCTGGTAAGTAATGAAAGTTATTGAATTCTCTATTGACTACGGTAAGTATTGCAGATTATAGACTATTGAAAAACATTAAACAGGTTTTATGCTTGTTTGCTCTTCTAGGGTATAATAAAATTACAAAACCGGACCTTAATACTATCCGATCTGTTATGTTATATCATACGACTCTAATGGAGATTCTTAAACAAATAAACGATAACAACAACTGATAAATTACAAGATAATTTCATTACCATGTCGCAATACGATCCTGACAAGGATGTTTATACCATCAGATATTACTCGCCGTACAAGTTCCCTTATCACACGAAATAAATAAGATGCAAGAATATACTCAGACATACGAATATCTTATCTTAAAACGAGCAGTTATGTTAAGTCTTGTAAAACTTGAATACTCTCCGTCTAGCAATGTTGAAATGGGAACATTCTACAGAAATTGCATCATCAAACTTGTGCATATTGTCACATGTATTCCACACACGGAACACATATAATTTAGCCCTCGTTAACATAATTGTATCTCTCTCTAACGCCGTGTGTCTCGTTTTCTCCAACAAAATTAGACAGAATAACTCGCTTAGTTCTAATTAGTATCTAGCAAGAAATTACTTTTGAAAGTAGATTTAAATTAGAATTAAATTTGAAAGTAGAGTTCCAAGTAAATTGCTGCACAGTAATAACATGTCTTAGCGTGTTTTTTCGCTGCAACCTTTTTTTTGGTAGATGACATTGCGATTGCATGAAAGTTATTTAAAGTTTCAACATTGTTGGTAAATGATTGTCATACAAAATGTCTGAAATAAATGGTAGGTATGTCGTAAGTCTTTAAGAAATAATACGGGCGTTGTTCAGTCCATAGAAATACTTTCGACTATTCCATCACTAGATAAAGACAAAAGAGCAAAATCTCTTTCACTGTATATATTATATCTGTTACTGTAATTCCTCTAGATTTTGCGTTATTACATAAATACACTATTGTTGAAACTAAGAGCACAGACACACATTTGTGTGCACGAACACGTTTGTTTGTCTTGGTCTGGGTGTTCTTAAGAGAGGTAGAGTGCAGAAAACCGCATCTAAATAAAATTCCCTGGATGTTGTGCCCCTGCAAGTAAGTATGGTTACCAAGTAAGCTCACAAGGAGTTGCTGTGTTAGTAGCAGGGTGAGAAATGCGCGTACAATACTTCCTTTGCTACAAGCGTTCTTTGGCTACGGTAACCACTTTACATCAGGTGGGCCATATGCTTGTATTCTGCCCTAAGTTGTATAATTTATGACAGCAAGAGTTGACTGGAGTATTACATTTATGTAATTTTGCTATTTAAAATTTCTAATTCATTTTTAAAATTATTCCCACCATGGCTCCACATTCTCCTATGCTTTCCGGCACGTTATTACTGCAGAGGCGGTCTGTGAAGAATTGCAAATTATGATGGACAAGCTCGGTGTCAAAAAACTGAGAATTGTCAAATGCTCTAATTTATTCCTTCCTCCCGACCACGCTTCTCTTTGTACGCACAATGGACCGTCAAAACTACTGGAGTTACGTTTGATAACTCTCCATTACCCACCATACTCAGCTGACCTTTCACCAACACAACAACTTTCAATTTCAATGAGGCGATGATCTCTTTTCTATCGGATCTAATAGAAGCAGAGGTATCAACTAACTCCATTAAAATGAAAAAAGTGAATCATTAATGGTCGTAACTTCGATTTATGAAATAAAAGCTTTTGCTAGGTTCTATTATGAACTTAACCCAATACTGTAGTTCATAAATCAAAGTCTGCAGTTATCTGATGCATTTCTTTTCCAGCTCCTGACGAGGTGCGCTGTTAGCAGAGGGGTGTTTACACATGAGCGAAATTCATTGTATTGGAACAGAATAGAGACTCTTAAGTGCTTCGTTTTTGTTAGGTTTGTACGATTATATACGTTACATAAAAAAGTCGTCAAGTACGAGTACGACTCGCGCACCGAGAGTTCCGTAAAAAGATAATTTCGGGAATTATTTTCGCGAATTTCCTTTACTTGTGGTACATGACATTACTTCTTACCTAATTTTATGATTCTAGGTAAACGGGAAGTAGGTATAGGGTTTGATTTCCTTGCGAGTGTCAAAGTATGCATATAATCGAGGCACAAACATTATATATAATAATTTGATAGCGTTGACTTAGTAGTTTGTTTTTTTTCACTGCTCAAAAGGATTGCAGGCCTGATTATTTGATATTAATTTCAGCTTGATAACTCCACCCGTCCCTGAGAAAAGACAGACAGGCGGACAATATAGTGATTTTATAAGGGTTCCTTTTTTCCTTTTAAGGTACGAATCCTTAAAATTGTAGACAGTAATGAACATTCTACTATGTAGCTTAACAGCAAGTAATGTGATTTGTTTTTGTAATCTTCACATCACAGCGCAATTCATCAATGTGCAATAACTGGACTTTATAATATCATTATATTAATCTTGGTACAGCCTTCGCATTAGTGTATGCGGATCTTGATAAATGCATTTGTATCTCGGTGAGATATGCAGGAAGAAATTCAGAAATCCGTGGCCAGACTGTCATAATCTTCCCACGATTGATAATTATGGTGACATTCTATAAATAAATACAATTATAATTTAAAACCCTATATAAACATCATCGCCAAAAGAACAAGTCAAGTCATTCGAGTCCAAAGATTACTTGAGGAGCCCAAAGACCATCTCTGACATCCATAATCATACCAGCATCTTACACATCAACCCATATTCATCCCACTGATACGATTCTCACTTCAATCGCAAGCACGTTTGTTTACAGAAAGTGCTTTTGAAAAAAAAAATGTCTCAGTTTTTGTTAAATATGTTAAAACTATTTTCACAATATTTTTAGGGTTCCGTACCCAAAGGGTAAAACGGAACCCTATTACTGAGGCTCCGCTGTCCGTCCGTCCGTCCGTCCGTCCGTCCGTCCGTCCGTCCGTCCGTCCGTCCGTCTGTCACCAGGCTGTATCTCTTGAACCGTGATAGTTAGACAGTTGAAATTTTCACAGATGATGTATTTCTGTTGCCGCTATAACAACAAATACTAAAAAATAGAATAAAATAAATATTTAAGGGGGCTCCCATACAACAAACGTGATTTTTTTACTGTTTTTATAGATAGTGGTACGGAACCCTTCGTGCGCGAGTCCGACTCGCACTTGGCCGATTTTTTTTTAAGTATTATTGATTTTGCTTCTTAAAAAATAAAATTAAGTAATTATCAAATTAAATTAAGGTAGCAGGTCTATTTGAAAACTACTTCATCAATATCCCTTGCCACTAGCGCCCTTTAATCATTTCCATATGGCGCTGCTGAGTTATTTAAAAGTGTATGTAGTGAGAACCTAGTTTCTGGGTTGTGAAAATCTGATGGCAGTCGCTTCATATTAAAATCTAAGCCAAATCCTTAGACTCAGGTAGCGGACTCCGACAAGTCTAAGGGATTAGGAAACTGGATAACGATAAGAAGAAGAATCTAGTGCGGAACTTTTCAGTTTACACATTTCCAATAAAATGAAAATATTAAATCTTTTAAACTGTTGAACATTAAATACTCAGGGAAATGTCAATTAAAGTACATCGTTGTACGAGTATTACTGAGGCAATGGCTTCACACTTAACACTTATTTTTAATCGAAGTATATATAGGTGGCGGTATGTTCCATTACTTAATGAAATTTAACTGAGAAAATACTGATCCTTTTTTTTTTGCTACATTTTACATGTTAATGCTTCAATTGTAACTCTGATTTGTGACCGATAATTTTCACGATGCGCCTTACAGTTTTACATCAGGTATATCGACTATAGATGTAGGGGTGACATTGGAAGCTTATATTTAACACATGGCAGAGATTACAGGATGTATTCACGATTTTTTATTGTTTTTAAAAGCTTTTAATTGTGTCGATGGTCAGACATTATTAGATACTAAAGCTGATTATATCACAGAATTACAGTTGAAGCTCAGAACTTGATTGCATCTTATTTAAAACATAATACAGACTGCAAATGGAGTTTAAATCTCATGTGATAATCGTTTGTTTAATATTTTCATTTCATAAGTCCTCTATTAGTTGTTTCCTCATAATACAAAGACAGCCTACCTAATGCGGGCCGCATGCTTGTGGTAGGTATATAAAATACCTAGCAAGACATAATTCATCATTCTTCAATAGTACGTGTTGCATAATATTGGCATAATAATCTAAATGCAGTCTTCATAAATTCTGCATGCGATGGCGAATGCATTCAAATCGCCGATTAATGCAATAGAAAACGTAGGAAGTGTTTATCCACATGACGGTCCTAGGTCAGGGCATATGTATGACATTCTTTGAACATGGTATATTATGCATAGTTGAAGTTCTTTACAACAGAGAACAGACTTCAAGAATGAATCTAATGTCATCCCCTATTTTTTAAAGGTATATATGTATTATTATCTCTTGATAATTATTAATTTGAGGTATGTATAATTATATGCTTGATTCTCGCACAAGACAATTTTGTTGTCCACAGTTGAAATAAGATTGTAAAAACTTCTTATTAATGGCCAATCTAGTTAGAGATAACTAAGTATATATAAGGGCATAAAGCCAAGTGGCGCCCTCATCTTGTTTTTATTAATAACGCTGAATTTAAGACCAATTCCACAAAATGCTCAATATAGGCACTGAACATTCATATTTTTGTTTTTATGAAACATATCTTGTATTTATTATCTATGTACAAATAAAAAAAAAAAAATTATTGCTTATTGTGGCCACTTATAGCAATAATCAAAATTATGACTAATTGTACATAAATAATTAAAACAGAATATGTCTCAAAAGACATAAATATGAATCTTCAGTGCCTGTATTGAGCATTTTATGGAATTAGTCTTAAATTTACCGTTATTAATAAAAACAAGATGAGGGTGCCACTTAGTTTTATGGGAAAAAGGGAAAATAATGGAAGAAAATATGTCTGGAAACCACAATCCAAAAGTTAGGTCTAATTTCATACGCTACCAATTGTAGAAAAAATCGTTCATTGTAATGATATTAAAATTATTTGAAAGTTCGCAGCGCAGATATAATTTCTTCTCTTAGGGATTATAATGCCAAGATTTTAGCAAAAGCATCTAAGTATGCTTGTTAGTAATCTAGTACCGATAGCCTCGAATAATTTTATAACATTTTAATTATTATATTAGTTTATGTTCTTTACCTATGGAATTGTCGATTTCTAACATTAACTAGTGGGAAGAATTGGCTAGGCCGGAGACGATAGTAACGATAATGTTGAATTTTATTTCATTTTAATTCAACATTATCGTTACTTGTTATGGTTTTTAAACCATAATGGACAAAAATTCATGTGGAATCATATCAGAATTAGTGGTAATCAACAACCTAAATGACAAAACGAAGTGATTCATTTACGCTAAAATGAAATAATTGATTTCGGAAAGTGAATATTCTGAATAGGCACATAGTTTAGAGGAAACTGATTGAATTATCACTTCTAAAGAAAATAAATTCAGTCAGACAATTGAAAATATTCGGCGTACTGATTGGATATAAGGTACGCAAAGTATGTCATTTCTCAAACGCATAACAAGTGAAAAGATTGTACTCTAGGAAGGTGAGTATGTATTGAACTGGTGCCGACATTATTGTGTACTGCCACTTAAGACGTGGCATAACAATTATTACGGTAAACGAAACTTATCAATTGCTCAAGTAAAATCTTTCTTCGCGACTAAGTTCGCCCTTATACCAAACAATGAACCGTCTCAAAGCTACAAAATTTTACGACTTGAAACTCTTCGTGACCCACCATACTTTCCAGATTTTGCTCCATATTGTATCGATTTGTTTTTTTTCGGAATTCAAATTGAGTTTATAAAAAAGCGTTCATGTCATAGATTTTCGTCGCCAGAATTTCTGTAACAGATACATTCACGAGATTAGCTAAACTTTTATTTAAAAATATGATCGATTTTTCTATACAAAACGGTAATTACATACGGAAAATTATAGAATTAGAGTTAAATAATACAAACTTTGCTTGGTTTAGAACTGTACTTGGTAGATGCTGTTGTAATTTCTCCTGTAATGTATATAAGATATTTTCCGAAGTTCACTTATATGAAAATAAATAGATTTATCGTTACATAAAGATAAATTTATTTATTTTCATTTCATTTATGGCATTAGATAGATACGCTACTTAAAATTTAGGAGATGTCAAGTATATAGAATACTATTTAAAGAATATTGGAATTTAGATGTATTTTAGTACTAGAATGTAGCAGAATAACCTACAATTGGGCCAAAGTAGAGATGTATAAGCAGTAGGATAACTTTAAAGAAACGTTTGAAATCAGCGCCCTCACATAAATGTACGCTGCTATATACTCGTATTTGATTATAAGCGAAGGTTACAATCAAATCAGTCGCAACTTGTGCATCGAAACTAGAGTGCACGTACAGGTTACCTTTAGCGTAGCGTGTCGTGTTTGTTCGCTATCTTGAAAAAGAATGTCTCTGACTCTATAACGTGAGGTTTAGTAATTATGTCA
Source organism: Pyralis farinalis (assembly GCA_947507595.1). Lineage (NCBI taxonomy): Eukaryota > Metazoa > Arthropoda > Insecta > Lepidoptera > Pyralidae > Pyralis > Pyralis farinalis. The sequence goes on from OX382270.1 coordinate 20,736,984, forward strand.
ATAAAGAGCTAATGCGTTCACTGCATATATTTCTCCTGTGGTAGATTAGTGACGGCTGTGGTGACGACCCACCTACTTGTACCGGTTCGGAGACATTGCAAATCAGTCGCGTGGGTTCAAACCCGACAGACGCGGCCGAGGATTGTGTCGGTGGCTTGCGAAATATATTAATGATGCAATGCAAATTTGACAAATTGTCTCATGGAGTTTATTGTGACTGGTGAATAAATACATGATAGGGCACTTTATTGTGGTTTAAGGAACTTGAAAAGCCGACCACGCTATCCAGTATCTCGGCACTGCCGCATAGTTTATCTCAGCTTCAAGTGTTTACTCTTTAGTACCATAGTCTAACAAAATAATGAATTCAATTCATGCATCTGTTTCGTACACACTAATAGTTCTTTTATGTAATATACCTAGATTAACTGCAATCGTCTTTATAAGCAATGTAAAAGAAAATGAAAAACATTTACTCAGAACACATAGTGAAATAGTGGAAAATAAAAATTATTAAAGAAAAGTGTAACCAACTTCACTGATGTCATTGCATATTCGTACGCATATATGTATGAAGTCGGTTTCAAAAGGGTATGAACTTTTAAACAATTTTAAATGCTTAGGTATACACATCAAGAAATAACCTATGGAGAACACATGAGTCCGATTTTGCGTACCTAGTAAAACAATACATAGCTACGGGTCGCGGGGTAAATTAGAACGCACAGATCTTATTGACTAGTTTACAGCTCAACATCACGATACTTAACATTTTATTAATTAAAATATTCTCCCATAGGTCAGAAGACTCAAATCGCTGAGATATTTAAGCGCTAAAATACAAAGTTTTTGAGTGTGCGGGGATCCTTCATATGCTGTCAAGTGGTTTATACCCTTTACTTTTTCTTATTTATTATTTTGTCTTCCTTAAATTTACATTTAACCACTACAAAAGTATAATCATGAGAGAATCATTAAAATCAGACAATAATTAATGGATATCATGGCCAAAAATATATAGTTTTTAATGAAAGTTTATTGAAATATCTTTTTAAAAACCTACCGAATGTTTTTTTTTAAATTTAAATAAGAGCTATTGGGTTTTGTTTCTCATGTTTTTCTAAGGACTAACATCTACAGGGTCTGAGATTGCCTCGTGGAGAGGCGAAACACGCAGTCGCAGGGACGACCGGAGCAGCCAGGGCGGCAACGGTGTCGGGTGCATGCGGTTCATATTTCAGATGGCGAACACTCGCAGAGACGACCGTACAGCAGCCATTGCAGCGGGTCATGCATCTACAGACGGCAGTGAGTGCCGGCGGGCATCAGTTCACTTGAGCTAAACAGTATACGTAAGCTCACAAAGTAGTACACCGTATATATTTAGTGAAAATAATGTCATCAAAAAGTATTGAACATAATAGAACGTGTGGTGTTACAACACCAGTCTTGATTTTCACAGCAACATATAGTATGTAGTTGCTCTCATTTTCGAACATCCTTCTCAGACTACAGTTTTTCAAGTTTAAGAATCAAAGGTTGAAAACAATACATTCACGTTTTGTCTCTTATGATAATATAGTACAGAGCATTGCAATGTACCAATCAACACGAGCTCATTTCTGTACTGACGTTAGTTCGTGAGGGATCCCACGACAGCAGAGTTTGCTAATCCAACTTCGTTATTACTAACTGAAGTGCGTTCAAACAACCGAGATAAAAAAAATGTAAACAATCATTCTGGGATGTCTTCTTCTAGCTATCGTTACCACCTCCGCTAGGGTATGTGTACCCTTTTATTAAGTGCAACTTATTATGTATTTAGTTTAACAAAACTAAAGTTGAAAACTAAAATCGAATAACTACCTACTGAAAAGATATATGTTAGACTTGAAAATACTTAGGCATATTTTTTTTATATAAAAAAAAAAATATTGGTCTGTTTTGTCCAGACGTAATTACACATCATTACGAAATATGTAATAATGTCATTTATCTTATTTCAACATGCATATATCGTAGGATTTGTTATTATAATATTAATTTCCTTTAAAATTTAATTAAATGACGTTTCAACCACGTAAATATTACTTGACCTGCCAAATGTGACGAATGTGCCGAATCGAATATGTTCAGACATGACACCCGTTTCAAAATTTAAAGACAGTAACACTTAGCGATAGTTACGTCGTCGTTTCTGCCTGCGAGAGAAAAGGACAGATCGGTTAATTTGCAACAAAACTCAGTAAAGGCCGAAGTGTTTACCATTTTTATCTCGTCTCGTTGAACGTCCTTTGTTTTGATGCATAATAACTACCTATCCTACTAAGACTAAAACAAAGAGAATTATTAAACATACGATATCTATGTATCTAAACATATAAATTCAATACAGTACTTATAACTGAATATTTACGATCACTGATAGACTTACTACTCCAATACAAATAATATTTGTCATCATGAGGGTTACGAAACTTAAAATCAAGACAATAAATCAAACTACTATTAGGCAAAACTCGAGTAAATGACTTAACAACCAAGTAGGTATTAATTCCGACTTTGTAACTTGCTTTATTATGGATGCGGCCTACAAGCGAGCAATATTGTCTAAAGTTAAATACTTGGTCAATGAACCGAGGCCCGACAGCCAAACTTAGTTACCTAAACAAACAACGCTGCTAGTCCCTAGTCAACAATGGGCCTAATGCCGTATTCTCGTTGTTGTAGCTCCATTGAATCCTAACGATATTATGATAACATAAATCGGGTATATAACAAATTAATTGTTTTTGCACAGTTTAGAGGACCCGTCCCGCTGTTATCTTCAGATGACAGTTGACTGAATCAGTACCCTTAAAACCTTTTTCAGAAGGAGCGAATTCGCCGCGAATCGTCTCGTGAGAATTGATACACGCGACAACGAGTTATTAGGCTTCAATATATAGCACCCATAAATAAGCGCGAGTTCTAAATTCGCGCGTAAAGATTTGGATTTTTTTACAGATGAAATAGAAAAAACTCAGGAAATATGGAATATGGGATATTGTGATTAATGTACCAATAATATATAAAAATGGAGCGCTTGAGAAGAATTTCGTATCTTCTTTGTGTGAGTATACTATATGCCATTCTATCGTAAACAATTGGATGTACTACGTGTATCCTAATTTCCTTTTGCTTTCATTTTCTCTAGTGCGATAAACTACTCTACAACTTAATCACTACATGCGAATCCATGTACTTACTATTGAGTCCGTTTTCGAGCGAGTATACGCGCGAAATGATTCCGCCTTCTGAACAATGTCTTAGTGACCCTAAACACAACATTTATTGCAAATTGGGAAAACATATTTTGAACTTTTGGTGCAGTACAGATGATCTCTCTCTCTTATGACTTTTTATAGCCAATTGATGTGATGGCAGCCGATCGTAGGAGATAGCGTACCTGAAGTGCTGAGCTCTTTTGTTAGGTAATGGTTAATATTGCAATAATAAAATATTTCTCCTGACATTACGTTAATGTTGCTGATATTTTGAACAAGTTTTACGCATTGCATTATACGTATCTAGCATTAGCGAGAACTCCGGGAGTGCCATAAAGAGGAATTGAACTGAGTTACATGTACGAATGTAAATTTTTTTGTTATTATATATAATTGCTTTTGTTTTGGAATATATTTTGTAAACTTGCATATGACATACTATTAAATTAATAAATAAATCAGCCGATCGGCTCCAGAGTCTCTCGAAGTCGGAGACTCGGAGTCCGAATAGGTTCTTGCTGTATTCAATTCTAAGTAAATATGAAATTTAACTACTACATAAATACTTTAAGTTCTTTCAGCACATTGCATAATGTCTGTGTAAATCGCCGTGACTCCGCCAATCTCCCCTTCTAGTGAAGGAAGACGAACATTTCGACAGTAGGATAGTAGTACCTATAGGTTGATATAGTGGTGGTGGGTTAATAGTATATGTGAACAGAACGTGTACGGTTCAAGAGAAAACCAATGAGACAGTAAATTAAATGAAATATAGTTGTGTCGACACTTTTCCTCTACATTGAACTAAATTGGTACCCGCGACAGTAACGCGAGTGAGAGCTTTGTCCCTAACACGATCGGCGAGGCGAGCACGGGGTCCCATCAAATTTTATCATCCCTATTGACAACATTTTGGCGAGCGACGTCAGTTCACGTCAACGGATGCCAATAAATATCGGAGCTTGTATATTGTATAGCTAATGCAGCTACAGTAACTGGGTACATAAAACAGGTTAAAATATTGGAGGATTTAATATGTGAGATCACTATTATTGTAGCACAAGTGGACCTCGATGGCGTGGTTGTAACATTTCAAAAAATGTCTATCGCATCGGTTCAATGGATGAGTTGATTTATCTCGAAGTTCTCTGAGTTTTAGAAGACATGTAGTTTTTAAGTTAAGTGAAGTATGCTGTATAAGCTACTCACTAGCATCTTTAGTGTCAAACTTTACCTGTCTTGCGGGTTTCTTTTCATACTCTTTTAATTAACAAACTAGGCTCCGGCGAAAGAGAGGTAGGGCCCTTCAAAGCATTCCATCAAGTACCTTCACCTCACTGAAGAGCGTAGCCAATGGCAAATCCCTAGAGGGTTGTTGTGTTCTGTGAGTGAGTGAATAAAGTCACCAGTAAACTTCTGAGCTGTTGTATTAGCAGCAAATGTGTCATCGCGATAAAGTCATAGGCATTCATTCGAGCTCTAGAAAACGGTGCCCTCTCTGATCCACAGATGAGAATATACCCTGATCCTTTTTGATGGAATGAAAACCCGTATCAATCGTGGGATGATGAGTGGGTTAACGTAGTATTTTATCTTGCAGCTAAGTAAATAAAACTTAGAAATTTACATCAAGTATTATTTTATCAAGTCTTTGAATTTACCTCTCCTAAAAAATACAAATACGTATTAAACTTTAACGTAAACAGTCGCTATAAAGTACTGATCTAGTAAATACTAGCTTACGCTTCAAACATATATTCCAGTTAATATCCTGTAGTTACCGCTGTTTCAATAACACACTAGACCACCGTTTCTGCAACAACCACTAATTCATACTAACATCAGCTTTATATTAATTGGCCGTAACCATTCGATTTCCCACTCTCTGTATAAAGCGATAAAGTTTATATTTCATCGGTTGGTTTTTTATCCCCCTGGTGGCACGGTATCTATCGCAGGTGGCAATATGCGGCAAGCCTTTGTGAAATTCCCCGCCGAGAGTGTAAATGCCTTTATTATACGCACAAGAACTTGTGAATTCCTAAAGAAATGTTAAAAAGGTACCATAAATATCAGACATCGGCCATTACCACCTTACACCTCGAGCCGACGCATTCGTCGTTGCAAGAAAACATACATTTCCAAACAAAAGCATGCGTGTTGTCGTTTAATTTACATACCAATGAATTATTATACATTTTCTATTCTGCGACTCGAGTATGAATTTTTCACACGTGATAATGCAAAAATATTTCTCTTTGTATAAAATTATGTAGGAATTTAAGACAGTTTTTTTATACAACGTCGGGAGTCATACAAGCATACGGCCCACCTGATGTGAAGCGGTTACCATAGCCTATAAACACCAGCAATACATTAAGAATTACCATCTCTGCTACTGAGACAGGAATTCCTTAGGAGCTTACTGGTGAACTCACTCACACACAGGAACACAACAACACTCTAGGGAGTTGTTATTTGGCTGCGGTGTTTCTGTGAGGTGGAGGTACTTCTCCAGAAAGGCTGCTTTGATGCGCCCTACCTCTCTTAAAAACAGCCAGACCAGACAGAACAGACATGTTCACGCATGTATGCCCTGTGTGGGAATCAAACCTACTAGCATGGGTGGCAAATAACGGAACGAACCGCTGCGCCACCGAGCTCGTAAAAATAATACGTTGTAGATGTTATATTCAAATGAATGTTAGAAAGTATTAAAAGTTCTTGTCAGTAAAAACTTGAGCTAGCTATACAACTATACATAATGTAGTGCTGGTCACTACGGTTATTTATGGAAGCGAGAGCTGGGTATGGCGAAGAGAGCATGAAAGTAGGATAAACGCGCTCGAAATGCGAGCGTTGGGCAAAATTTGTGGCGTAACGCTTGTAGACCGTATTCGCGATGATGATGTTAGAAACAGAGTTTGTCTGAAAGGGAGCGTCGGTGTTATAATAAGAAGAGGCATGCTCCTTTGGTTGGGACATGCAGATAGAATGCGGGATAAAAGAATGACGAAGCAGATATACAACGCCAAAGTGGAGGGATATAGGAGCCGAGGAAGGCTAAGACTTACCTACTATGACCAAATTGGTCGTGTTCTATCAGAAGGCGATGTCAGGAGCCTTAGAAACCGGCAAGCGTGTATGAGAAGAGCAATGAATGTTAAAGAAACGAGTGACGTGTGTAAGGATCGAGTAACGTGGCGCTCGGTTCTCTTCGTCTATCCCGCAAGGGAGTTGACGTGAAGTTATAGATAGATGGAATGTTTTACTACATAAAAACATTTCAGTAATAACTCCATTGATAAAAATCATGATAATCGATATGTGATTGCTGAAATATCGCGCAGACCGCGGCAAAGAGTTTTAAAATGTTATTAAAACTTTCCCATGAATGTAGATTATTTATTCGTCTATAAACATTTAGTCGATCCTTAAAAAAGTATTTACAGTTTCGAAAGCTCCATACATATATTAGATAAACGACGTTCAACATAGATAAATAACAGCAATAACGTCACAATAAATAGCTAAAGTTAGTACATGCACCTTACACGTAATAAAGTAAGTTTACACAGAGCCCACTATAATCCCATGTGAGTAACGGTGGCATGTTCTGCTTGGAACTCATTAATTTGCCCCTCGCCGCCTCTTTCCCCGGGATTTGTGGCATTACTATTGTTTATGCCATGCCGACTCAAATATTATGGACCCATGTTTGTGGCGTGAAATTAACAGGAGCTATATTTTATCTTGTACAGCAAACCATAGGAGTGAAATGTAGGTAGGCATTATTCATAGTTGCTTACTGGATGCGAGATTACACGGGAATCTACGCTTTATTCAAGATTGTCTTCATATTGTTTTATAATTAATTACGCGCAGTTCCTTTTATAGAGTAGTGTAAATCTATTATTTATTGCTGGATCATATTTACATAAAAATATTAATTACCATCCAAAAACATTTTAGATTTAGTATCTACGGAATAGCATCCGAAATTTGATCAAACCTAAGTTAAAACTAGAATTTGTACTTATCCTTTTTTGAAGTTTAGTTCGGTTCAAACCACATTAGTCCATCTCATGTTCTTAATGACTTTTTTATTATAAGGAAAAAAGAGGTTTAACAAATGAATGCGAAGAAAACACTAGTATTTGAAAGAGAGGAAATCAAAACGAACGCAAGAATTACCGTTGATAATGTAATGATGAAGCAAGTGAATGAGATTGCTTATGTTCGATGCAATCTCACCGCGTGAGGCGAGTGAGGGCAGGGAATAGTGTGAATGGAGTCTTGGAAAAACTTGAGCGGCAAACTTGAACCAGAAAGCACAGCTTGCTTGCAATATAAACAACTCGGTGTTGATCCCAACGCTGTTATATGAAAGCGAGAGCTGGGTTTGGGTTGGGTCGAGACGCGAGCGTTACGTAAAATCTGCGGCGTAACACTTGTAAACCGAGTTCACAATGAAGATGTTAGAAAGAGAGTTGATCTGAAAGAGAGCATTGGTGTATAAGGAAAGGAATATTCCGTCGGTTCTGATATAGGTACAGCAAAAGCAGATCAGATTTAACACTCGAAGTGCAATTGTAACTCATATTATGTAAGACGTAAAAACGCTATAAAGGTTAAGGTCAAGCTTGACGTGTACATAACTGTATAACATGAAAGTAGAAATATTTAGGAGGAGCTGAGGTAAGCCAAGACTCACGTACCACGACCAAACTGGTCGTGTGTTATCAGTAGGTGGTACCAAGAGTCATAAGAGGTGAGGATGCATGAAAAGAGCTGGGAATGTTAAAGAAGTGGTCTAAGGACCGAATAAAGTGGTGCTCTGCACTCTCTACCTACCCCGCAAGACATAAATAGATAAATGCAAACTTACAAATACGTATTACATCAGTTTTTTTAACGTTACATGTATATACATAAAAGAATTATGAATAACATAAATGTACGTACATACAGTCATTTTATATTACTTTCAAATTTGCAATTCCAAGTAATGTGATCTCTTTGAATATGGCAAACGTTGCTACAAAAATGATACAAACATTTTACCAAGAAAATCCACTTTGACCAACAATAATATAACTTGAACAAAATAATAAAAGAGATAATTTAAACATAGTATTGAACTTTCCGTGCATACAATTTGCGTGAGAACATTTTGGCATGCCGTACCGAAGCAATCCCAGTAATGGAATCAAAATGGACTTGTTAGTACAGACAACTGCGATTGCAAAGAAGAAATATACACCTATCATAAAATGAGAATGTCTTTCATTTTGGAAAAGGCTAAATAGCGTTCTTTTTTTTATACAACGTCGGAGTGCACACAACCACACGGCCCACCTGATGCAAATCGGTTACCGTAGCCTATGAGCGTTCGTAACAAATCATGTATCATTCACAACATGTATGTTAACAATGTTACTCCTTAGGAGCTTACTGGTGATCTCACTCACACTCAGGAATACAACAACTCTCCAGGAGTTGGTTTTTGACTGCAGTTTTCTGTGAGCTGAAGGTACTTCCCCAGTCCGGCAGTTCTGATGTACCCTACATAAAGCTCTAAGTCATATCACTGCTCAGTGGATCCCTGTTATCTAACAAGCTGACAGCTGGGTAACAGCTAGTTAAATACCTACATAAGTTAGTATAAGTTCACCAAACAAACCAACAGTGTGTCGTCAATTACAACTTTTCATTTATTTAAGGCCGTGTTCAAATATTAACGGAGTATATTGTGAGCCGCCGACCGTAAGCTTGCCGACTATCAGCACAATACGAAGCATTTAGTCAGCCTCTGGCCAGGGAGCTAAAAAAAGCATATTGTGGAATTACAATGTAGCGTAGTAGTCAAAAGTAGTGTAATTTTGACGGAAGAAATTTTTAAGTAAAATAAAATAGGTGTAGTAAAAATAATAGCCATTTTAAAATTGTTTATTATGATAAGAAGGCAATGAATGTATTGGGTTAATTTTTACATTTATCTGAAATGCCGGGAGGTATACAAGCATAAAGTCCACCTGATGTAAAGCGGTTATCGTAGCCTATGAGTGCTTGCAATATGCTAAATATTACTCGTGCGATGCCACTTCTGCTGCTGACACTCCTTGGGAGCTTACTGGTGTCATCACTCACACACACGTTTGTTGTATGGGAGCCCCCTTAAATATTTATTTTATCCTATTTTTTAGTATTTGTTGTTATAGCGGCAACAGAAATACATCATCTGTGAAAACTTGCAACTGTCTAACTATCACGGTTCATGAGATACAGCCTGGTGACAGACGGACGGACGGACGGACGGACAGCGGAGTCTCAGTAATAGGGTTCCGTTTTACCCTTTGGGTACGGAACCCTAAAAACTGGTTCTGACATTACGCTGACAGGTAATCAGCGGCTTACTGTTAACTATGTTGAACACACCCTAACAATGATCAAATGGCCTGTAAATTTGACTTTAGCAAAATAATACCGGGATCTATTATATTATATATAATTATTTAATAATCATCATCTCGGCTAAGGAACATGGCCTCCCCTCATCATAATCACAATGATTTGTGTATGCCGCATGTTTTTAATTAAACACATTCCATTTTTATTGTAATCCATAATATTTTTATAAATCCATTAAATTCTTTTATTTTTGCTTCATGATCTGCAGATTTTGCAAGTGTGGAAAGTAATTAAATATCTATAGTGGACTAAACAGGTACACTTCGTAAAGCATCCGGAAATAGAGAAGGCTTACCTTAAATGCAAGAACTTACTCCGTTTCCTGTTAAGAATAATGTTTTCATATCACTACTTTTGTATTACTTTATACACCCACTCCTATCTACTCCTACTCCTCAGGACCTTCTGAATCTTATTAACCTCACCCAGAAAATGTAACAACACTGTAGGTAGTATTATTTACCAGCTGTCTACTGTGAGGTCTTAAAATTGTTTTTAGTTTTACTTGAAATTTATTTCAATTGCATTAAAATTTTATTGTGAGTTTGACAAACGTTACGACTCTGTGTAACCACCATCGACCATGTGACAACTATTCAGGTCGGTCCACGTCGATATTTCCCACCTCTTGGGAAATTAGCAAACCCTCACCGCAAGGCTCGTCGCATGCCTCGTCTCGTGGGCCTTCTGTTCTATAAAAGCGTGTGGTAGTGAGATTGATATGAGGTCGCACATAGTTTGTACATTACGCTATCTGTTATTTTTCTCCTTGTTTCGGATTTATGCACATGATATAGTGATAGTTACAAACATGTACATAAATGCTGCTCGGTGGTGAATAAAAACATCGTGAGGAAACCCGCACCTCGAAGAAATTATATTTCAAAAGAAAAAAAAGGGAAACCCAGACCTTGCTTTGGTTAGATCACATACCTAACCAAAGAAAGGTCTAGTTTTCCCTTTGGGTTGTAGAGGTGTGATGCTCTAAAACCCAGAGGGAAAAGCAGACCAGCAGTTGCTCCATGTCAAAGTCAGTATCTAAAAATCCAACCCTACCAATCCTAACGGATTAGGAAATGGGTTAATACTAGAAATGAATATCTGTGTACCTACCGTAGGTAGCCGTACCGTAGGTAGGTAGGTAGGATATTAAAAAGGTTATGGTACTATTACATATATAAAATTTTGAGTTGTTACATTTTATTACTGTACTGGTACAAACCGGAACTGCTTTCCATATTTTAGTTATTAACCGGTGTTTAAGAGTTTCTTTATTTTTATTTTATTTTATTTTATTCGGAAAACAAACAGTTTTTATAAATCAAATTATTAATCTCTAACTAGATATCTGTTCTTGAAATTACTCCTATTAATAAGAAGTAAGCATACATAGAGTACAAGTAAAAACACTCTATTTCTTATATATAAATTGTGAGACTGTGTTTAATGATAATTAGATATAATGAGCCTTGTGTTATTCTTATATTCATAGTGATGCATAAAAAAACGAGTGTGCTTTAGACCACTCGATTGAAGTAAAAGACAGATAATAAGCAATTTAATATTCTTCGCGCTCGCGACGCACGCACGCGGAGAGTGTTGACTGGGAATTTCACTTGGTTCTTCTTCTGCTTCTTCTTCTTCATAAACTTTATTGAACGTAAGCGCTTAGAAGCACTTTTTTCGCAATCACATTATTATAGTGGTTGCCAAAACTCACTAACTCACATCTCCCTCTCAACTTCCATTCGCCTCCCCGCCTCGTGCTCGCACCTCTCTCTCTTGCCCCCACAGTAATATACGAAACGTAACTCTCTCTCTTTCTATCTTCAACTTCCGTTCGCCTCGCCCGATCACACTTTTCATAACGCTCTCCGTTCGCCTCGCAAGTCGAGGGTGCGTAAAGAAGTTTTACTTCAAAAATTCGTCGTCATACATATATATAACAATAGATTTGGAGATGTAAAATTACGAGTACTATCGATCTGGCAACATTTTGGTACATAATGTTGATATTCTCCTCACGGAAACTCCACTGAAAAAATGCGTAATTGTCAATTTATCGAATTTACCCCGAATCCAGCGAGCTGCACGGATCGAGCGATGTAAAAAATGCAGCCAGTCGCAATCCCGGTTTATCCGAACGCAAATAAATCTGTCAATTTCACTCAGCCTCCCGCTGCCTATTCGCTAGTTTACTTGCAGTACGGGTACCTATTTCTGAGCCCACTGTTCGATTGAATCGACAAGCATAACTGATATATTATTAAGGTGATAAATAAGCTGTTATTTTTCAATAACATGATTAAGTTAAACGGGATATTTAAAAGAACACTGAAAAATTTGTTGAATACATCAACAATAAAGTCATCAAATTAGAGGAGTGATAGTCCAGTGGATAAAGAACCAGTCTAATAACTAAATTAAACTAAATTTAAGGTTCCTGGTTCGAACTGGCGTGGTCATATACAACTAAATTCGTCTTTTCGAATTTATGTACGTATTTACAATAATTATCACTTGCTCGTGGTGGAGGAAAACATCGTTGGGAAATCCACATGTCCTAAATTTTATATTAAAAAAAAGTGTGACCTATCCTAGGCGTGATTCTCTCTGTCTGTCTGAAGTCTGCTGACATTCGCTCCATATCAAAATCAGTGTCTTCGCTAAATCCTTAGGCTTAGCTAACGGTTCCTGTGAATCCTAAGGGATTAGGAAACGGGGTAACACTAGAAATGTGAAGATCAATTGTAAAGTTACCATTTTACATACCAAATAGTCTCATTTTCAAATTAAGTACCCAAAAGAAATACAAACTAAGCATCGAACTGAGTAAAATAAGTATGTGTAGTATGAATACGCATGTCGTATATATCTATCTATATCTATATAAACTTTTATAACAAAATCTACAAACTCTACAACACATCACTCATAACCTTCAACTGCCAATTACATACGATATGTCTATAAAATATTATCGCATACGATATTTTAGCAGTTTGCATACACAATAGGTGTCTCTTCCCCTTCTGAGAATGAGATCGGATTCATCCATTCGCATCGAATATCGAGTCAGTCTGCGTCGAACGAACCGTTCGCATGAACGGTTTTGTTTACTCGATATCATTACTGTAAAAGAAACTAGCTATTATACGTATGGACAGAGGGGTGGAATAGGCATATTTAATAAGTAACAACCTGAGCAGTGATGGCCTATTGGATAAAGAACCGGGCTTGTGACCAACAGGTCCCCAGTTCGAATCCCGGAATGTACCACTAAATTCGTGTTTCCGTATTTGTGTATATATTTGTAATTGTCACTAGCTTGGTGGCGAAGGAAGACATCGTGAGGAAACTCGCATGTCCATAAAACTATATTTCGAAAGACGAAAGTGTGACCTAACCTAAGAAAGGTCTGATCTTCCCTCTGAGTTGTGGAGGTGTGATTGCAGTCGTTTCATGTAAAAATCTGTATCTCCGCCAAATCCTTAGGCTTAGGCAGCGGACCTCGCCAATCCTAATGGATTAGGAAACCAGATAACGCGAAAAAGAAGAAGACTCAGGAAGTGTGAACCTGATTGGGCAAGTACCTCTACCGTACAGAAAACTACAGCCGCCAAATCCCAATTGCTTTGTAAATTTTATACAACGCCGGGAGACATACAAGCATTTGGAATATCATCAGGTACTCCCTACATTGCAAAGTGGTTACCGTAGCCTATGAACAATACAGGTAGTATTATTACTCGCTCGTAGAGGCACCAGGAAGCTGGTAAAGACCACGCACGTGCCGGACTTCTGAAAGAAAAGAAAGAAAGAAAGATTGGCGGAGGCCAGTGTTTTCAAGCCGCCCTAGGGCCACTGACTTAGAGTAACTCAATATAAATAAACCCATCCATACACAGGCTGCGGTAGACGTTACTTAATCTGCGTGTTCGGTTAGAATGACACGCACAACGACGCCATCGAGCGCTCTTTTTATGGATAAGTATAACAATAAATACAATGTCTGTAATTAACAGAGTTTCTTTATCATTAAAAACAAAACCCATACTGTTTGTTGAACGAACGGAACCATTGAACAAGTCCGTATTGTATTAGACTTTTTAACTAGTAAATAACAGCAAGCTGTGTAGGCAGAGCTGATATTTTTTAAATTTAAAAAATATTTAAATATTTTATTTTTAATTTTTTAATTTTTTTAAAATATATGTAACCCTGTACGACATCTAGCGACGAGTGCTGTTACTTTTTCTGTTAATGGGAGTGCAGTGCAGACTCTGCACTGCAGAGTGGCCGGCCATACGTTTTCCCATATGTTTTTTTTTCTAATTGGAACGATTTTGGACCGTTCTTCCTCACCAACGAACATTTAAATTTCAAATTAAAGGATACAAAACTACAATATGTTAGCTATTAGTGTGTCGATTTTGGAGTTTCTCACTATTACCGTCTAAACGCTAGCTGGATGACATCAGTCTACCCCAAACGGCAATTTTGAGGGTAATGTGGCTCCGCTGGCTATCGCAGCTCTGCCAATTATATAAAAAGTCTAATACAATACGGACTTGTTCAATGTTAACGTTATTTCGTTAACCTATTGCAAAACTGAATGATCCGGCTTAACAATTCAACCCTTATCATAACCATAAGAATATAATTCGTACTAGTGTACCAAAAAATACTAAAACGCATTCATACAATGAAACTACCAAAAATGTAATTGCGCTGTCAGAATCGAACAGAGATAGTTCTATAATCTGGGGTTTATCTATTGATGAAAATTACCTTACCTTCCTTTCCTTTCTTTCCTGTCTTTACCTACCGTCCTTAACCTAATCCCGTAGCAGGTATAAAAAATAATGAAATGACAAAATGTTAACATAACTTTGCAGCTTTAAGAGGCATACATACGTACATATATTGGTATATGAAAGCATTTATTGGGTATATCTGTGATGATTCGTATAATGGAAGGTAGAAACGGTAGAAATTGGTGAAACAGAGGTACCCATGCAGACGACTTTTGTACAAAGTCTCAAAGGTAAATTATTTTATTATCATGTCACATAATAATGAAAAGGAGACATCATAAAATCTATATTCTTGCTACGTAGGTTCTGGCTTTATAGGTGATCGTAAGCCACTTACAAGCCAAATAGCTTTCTATTAATTTTTCAATAACAAACTTTCTCTCTATACTCCAATATCAAACGTAAGTAACGAATAAAATAAATAATTAATATACGTATTATATGTATTGCACATCGTTATATAAAAAAGATAAATATAACCACGCACGCACGTCTAAAACCATGAAAACAGTATCACTAACTTTTCATCCACCCAAATGTTCGCAGTACATTAAATTTTAAAACCTGTCATTTATAATAACGACCATGTGAAGGGTGGATGCATAATAGACACAACACCATACGATAGACGTGCATGCTGCTCATCATATAAATACACAGTTATTTTTAACATTGTTCCTCCATTACTTGTAAAAATGTACATTTTAGTGTGCACACAAAAAAAAATGCTGTACACTCAAAAACTAAAATGTATACCTACTTTAAGAAATTGTGTTACAGAATTTTATTTAGTGTCTAATAGATTACTCTACGGTAATAGTATAGCAGTAATTCACTGACGTAAGTAGTATTCTGTTTGCTTATTGGATCTATTCTAGTGTTATAATTGGTTTCGGATAAAGAGTCGTTGACACTCTGTCGGTCGAAATATTATATTATAGATTAATAAGTAGTAGTAGAGAAGATAAGTAGTAGAGTTAAACAGATACTGAAAGAAAAGAAAAAGGAATGCAAAGACCAGTATGACGGAAAATTCTTCAGTAATTTTCGGGGCAATTGGCACAGGTACTTAAATCCTTGTATAAGGATTCAAGTACTAGTACAGATAATTTATTTAAATAAATACGTGTGTTAAGTAGATTGTCAAAGACTTCGACTGTACCTAACAGTGGTAAGAGAAATAGGTCTATAGCTACTTTTATTGTCTAGTAGTTGCTAGTTTTAATCTTCACTACAGGAACTACTACTGTTGTTATGATGCAGAATCATAAATCAGCTGATAAGTAGAAATGATCCCCGCACAGCGAGTAGAACATTACCTTAGCAATATACGCCTCGGCGTACTACAGGTGCTTAATTCTGACACCGTCGTGGAACGGAGACTTGAATCTAAATCTTATGACTTTATAGATATCTTTCGCAAGAAACGAAATAATTATCTTCTGACCGATCATGTCAGTAATGAGCATCTCCCCCGCCTGATTTAATAACGATTTTTACAAGCTCGGAGGCGGTAATCGCTATACATCAGGTGGGTCGTATGCTTGCATGGCTACCGACGTTGTATAAAATAAACCAACCACGGAGTTCGAGCATACATGAGAAGAGCTACGAATGATAAATGATGAGGTGTAAGGACTGAGTTATGTGGCGTTCGGTTTTCTCTGCCTACCCCGCACGGGCTTTGACGTAAAGTCATAGATAGACAGAAAAATAGAAAACACACAGACAAAGAGAGCGAGCCTTTTATTTAAAATATATGCTGCTTAGCATTACGGCTCTTTTTTCTAAACATTCGTTATTTATTTCGATTCAGAAGTTAATTATGTTCGTATTATTTGCTTATATTTTAGACTTCTTTTAAAGATAATTTGGCTAATGTACAAAACTATTTATTGCAGATATATAATATTTCTATAAGAAATATCAGAAATAGTAATATTTTCTACTTAAGTATAACCTTGACTACTGTTTTAGTGTTCAATTACTTGATACTTGGCTAATTTCTATAAGAAATATCAGAAATAGTAATATTTTCTACTTAAGTATAACCTTGACTACTGTTTTAGTGTTCAATTACTTGATACTTGCTAGCCATATTTCGGAGTGCGACTCGACATTCCAGAAACCAATCAAAAACCAATACAAGCAGCTTCACAATCTCATCCTATCTAATCGGAGGGGTTCCGTGGAGTTATTCTCTCCGAAATATTGCATGCAATAAAATATATCGATATTGTATCGATATGGGAAATGGAAAGCAATCGGTGGCATCCGGACAATTGCACGGAAACGGCATGTGAATTCTGAACGTTTGGGACTGCTTTCACTACGTTATGAACATGATAAAAAATTATGTAATTTCGAATTCTTTTGCTGATACATATACCTAATTATGCATGAACATATCTATTTGTCTTGGTCTGGGTATTTCCTATGTATAATAAGTATGTATCTACAAAAAAAAATGTATTTACGTATGTTTATCAGTTATCTAGTACCCATAACACAAGCTTCGCTTACTTTGGGGCTACATGGCGCTGTGTAATTTGTCAGGCAATATTTATTATTTATTTATAGATAAAAATAAACAAAGAAATACCATACTGCTCATATATAAAATCATATCATCTCATAAAATGTAGAATGAGGAGCTCTATGGTATCGTTGCGCGTATCATTCTAACACACAAGTTCAGCAACATCGACGGCAGCCTGTCTGTAGATGGGTTTTTCTACCTCGAGATTCTCCGTTCTTCGGAGGGCACGTTAAGCCGTCGATCCCGGCTGTTGTCGATAGATGACAGTCGTTAAGCTAAGTTACTGGCCTTCGGGCGGTTTAAAAACACTGGCCTTCGTTAATCCGCAATGAGCAGCGCGGTGAAGTACATTCTAAATCACTTCGGTTAAAGAGAGACCCGTATCCCTGCTATGGGATAATGTAGGGTTGACGTAGTAAAATGTATAATAAACTTAAGTATACAAAACTGTTGCAGTTTGGTAGTTTACATTGGCAACAACATAGTCATAATGTCTGGTTACCATAAACGAAATACGAAGGCATTTACGAGCCTCGCTAAAGCTAGTTTTCATAATACTTTCAGCGGCCGAACCATCGTCAATTACATAATGTAACCAATATAACCACAACGTTGGCGGACCCTGAATATGTTCAGGTACGTGCAAACTATCAGAATTGATGTTCAAACACGTTAATTACAGAATTGAGTTGTCAGCAATTAGGAATAAAAGAAGTAAAATTGAAGAATACATCTATACGGATGCTAGCAGTAAGGAATCATTAAAAGTGAGGTAGATCACATCAAAGCCACTGGAACTTCACTGGGGAAGAACTTGCACCTCAGAGAAAACCGCAGCCAAATAAACTCCCAGTAGGGTTCTTGTGTTCCTGCGTGTGAGTGAGGTTACTAGTAAGCTCCTATGGGTTTGCTGTGTCAGTAGCAGAGTTGGCATCGCGCGAGTGATACTTAATGTTGTAACCGCTTTATATCAGGTGGACCGTATGTTTCTGCGCCTCTCGACATTGTTTAAAAAAAGGCTCGGTCACTCAAGGCTGAGGCGCTGGCAACAGAGAATTGAGGCTGACGAAGAACCTACGCCATATAGAAGACCGCAGCCAAGTAACAATTCCGTAGACGATTACTGTGTACTTGCAAGTGAGTGTATCGGAAAGTTCCTAGGCAGTAGCTGTGTTGCTATCGGGAGCGGCAATGCGTATGCGATACTCCTTCAAACGCAAGTGTTAGGCAGCGGAACCACTTCTAATCAGGTGGGTTGTATTTTTTTTGCCTCCCGACATTGCATAAAACTATTATTTTTTCAATAAAAATAGTAGTAGGTACATGCGATTAAACATAAGTACGCATGTCGCTTACTTAGTCTTGAATAAACTTATATCGCATCTAAGGGCGCATCAAAGCAGCCTGTCTGGGAAAGTACCTCCACTTAACAGGAAACCGCAGCTAAATAACAACTCCCTAGAGGGTTGTTGTGCTCCTGAGGTCACCAGTGTCTTAGCAGTAGAAGTGACAAAATGGTACTGATGCCATAAAATTAGATACATTTATATTTATTGAATATGTTAATACATTTTCTCTCTCGCTGGCTCCGATTTTGGTAATGTTGTGATTAAACAAACGCAGACGGTTGACATTATCGTAACTTCGAAAGCGTCTGGCGCTAGTTTTGTTTACTTGCCCCTCTATATCCATACTATTATACCCAGTCTTGCCATAAATACTGAAACAAAGAAAAAAGAATTCTGTTGCAAATAACATTTATTTCTTTTACAGTGTGTTAGTTTAATACATAAATATAAAACAATTTTAAATATAAAAAGCTTATTCGAAGTGGTATCCATTGGCTGCCATATAGTCCATTAAACGTTGAGGCCATTTATCAATAGAAGCACGCACTCTTTCCATGGGAAAATTCTTCACTGCCAATCGTACGGATTGTTTTAGGGACTCCAAATTATCATGGCGTTTAGAGCAAGCCTTACTCTCTAAAACTGACTATAAATCATAACCCAGCGGATTAAGATCGGGACTAGACGACGGCCAGTCTTCAGCTCTGATGAAGTCCGAAACGATCGTTTCCAACCAAGACTGCGTAGACCGAGCTTTATGACCCGGCGCCGAGTCTTGCTGGAAGGACCATTCTTGGTTATTGAACATGGTGTTGTTAAGGACTTCACTATCTTCTCAAGAATGGTATCTTGATACACTTGTGCCGATGTTTTGATACCTTTTTCACAAAAGTATGGCTCAGTCACTCCTTCATAGCTGATACCCCACTAAACCATCACTGAAGTCGATAGTGCTTACGTTGCACTCTGTCGACTAACTGGGAAGCTTCCTTAGAGCTTTGAGCATAAATACGGTCATTTTATTTGTTAAAATGTTGCTCAAATTTCTCATCCGTAAACAAAATTTTTCTGTGAATTTCCCTTTGCGTACCGCTTAACAGTAGTTGTTTCGATTTTACCACCCTATTCTTTTTAAAATTATCAGTTAAACAATGACCAGTACGTCTCTTATAGGCTACAAGTCCTAAGCCATCTTTTAAAATATGCGACATGGTTCTAGGTGCTATCTTCATCTCCCGAGATAAAATCTTTTGCTTCCGGACAGGATTTCTTCGAATTCTTTCCCTTACTGCTTTGACCACCTTTTTCGTACGAACACTACGTGGACGGCCAGATCTTTTTCTGTCACAAACAGAGGAGGTCTCATTGTACCTATTAATAGCCCGGAACACAAACATTTTACTAATACCAAGCGTATGGAGAGTTTTAAAAATTGCTTTTGGCTCCATACCTACTTTGTGTAATGCAATCACAGCGATTCGGTTCTCTTTATCACCCCACTCCATTTTAATATCGCAAAATATTGTACAATGTATTGGCGCCAAAATGAGAAAACGCAATGAACAATTATATAAAATGACAGATTCCATATTCAAATGTAATATTTTGTTTATTTTTAATTGTAACAGTATTTATGGCTAGACTAAGTATATATACAAAAGTAACCTTGTCTCTTTGTGTGAATTGGTTTTTTTATACAACGGGAGGAATTACACAAGAATACGGCTCAACTGATTTAAAGTGGTACCGTTGCCTATGAACGCTTGCACTACTGGAAGTATCGCTACTACTAATACCCATGAAACCCATGAAGGAAATAACCTATGGAGAACCGATGCGACCAATATTATGTAGTAACTTAATTTACCGCTACGGGTCGGGGGGCAAAGTAGAACGCGCAGCTCTTATTGGCTAGTTCGCGGGCGGACGGTACCTATTGGCTTATTGGTTAAATTATTCGCCATTGGTTCGAATCGCTGAGACGATTAGGAGCTACAACACAACCTTTTTGTGAGTCAAGTAGGTAATTGGTTTGTCTGGTAAGCCTCACTCCCAAGAACTCAAAAACTCTCCTGGAAGTTGTTATTTGGTTATGATTTTCTGTGATATATTTACCTCTCTTTCACCAGAGACACGTTAGTTAGCAGGGTGCGCCACGAGTTTGTCAGGTTGGCTTTGACTATAAACGTATTAATAAGCCATACATATCCTATATACCTCTGTTCGTGAGGTTGCATTTGTCTCTAAAGAACACAGTGGCAAGTCGTGTTAGACACATGCACCCTAAGAATGGTACGAAGGTCAAACAGTCTAGCTTGAGGTGTCACTGTATTCCTGACTAATGTTTATTTGAGAAAACCACTAGTTGTAGAGGAAGTAATAGTAATTGTTTCAAATATATACAAATTGATGACTTCAATATTTGGAATCAATTGAAAATTGTTAGTATCAAGGTCATATGATTCGATAAACACGATTTTTAGTGTGTGCTTCAATATGCGTGCGTGTGTGTGTCCGTGAATACATAAAAAATTGAGCTCAATTTTCTCTTACTTTTCCACTTGAATATTTACAGTAGAAGTATCATAACGTAGCTTAGCCCTCATAAGATCTCTTAGTATTGCTTAATCGGGATAGCAGTTTTAAGCAGCTTAAAAAAAAACAAATTTTCATTGAGAAGTTGTGGCAAATTGCCAATGGGCAATAAACCCGTTTATTAGTTAATAGATTCAGGCGTTATTTTGCGAAAGTCAAATTTACATGCAATTTGATCTAACCTGCTTTGTGTGCTTCCGCCACCAATTAGTTCATGCGGCCTAGCGCCGGCCGGCACCCACTCACTACTGTTAGTAAGTGCAACATGCCGACGCTGCCATGGCTGCTCCGGTAGTCTCTGCCTCGGCTGCTGCGGTTGTCCGCCATCTGAAACAGAATCCGCATGCCCCCACCACCAACGTCGCTGCCACGACTGGCCTGGTCGTCGCTGCGATACGTGTTTCGCCTCTCCACGAGGCATCATCAGGCATCATAATTCTTTTAGTACAATTGATTTGTCAATAAATACTATTGAAAGCAATAATTTGGTATCAACAAAATATCTCCAAATAATTTTGTAACGTTTTTGCATCATTGAAGAGCGTGAGTGAATTCAAATTGCCATCAGAAATCATTAATTTGTCGCAACACTTTCTTGTTATTCAATATGAGTAAAAATCAAAGTCTACAAGAGATTATACTATAATGACGTCACTACATTAAACATTGACTATAGCACCATAACTTACAATGTAATTGTTACAAGTGCCCCCATTTCCTCCACGTCACACTGAGAAGTTTTCATATAAACAAAAAAGTTAAGGTTTTTCGCGCAAAATTTATTGACCATAAACCTCCGGGTTGCCAAGCGGCAATAAAAGATGCGGCAGGGGTCAACTCGGCAACTTTATAGACTTAACTACCAAATTGTAGTTTTGTCTCATACGGGATTATTATGGGAATCTCAGAACTGGGTTATATATGGGGCACTGTTAGACTGTGAAATATGAAGAAAGAAATAAAACTTTTACGTGTGACAGTGCTTAACCTGAATAATTTTAATAAATTACTCTACATTACTTTAGCTTTAAACCTCCTGATCATTTGTATGTGTCTCCAACTGCGGTATCGGTCGCACATCTACCTTTCTAGACCTTTTGTGCTTTCTATTTTAATTTAGTTTGTCACTGACATATCCAAGTGAAGACATATCACATGTATTTCACTTGATTTGGAAAATTACAATGTCTTTCCAATAAGAAACGGGGAATAGCGGGTAGATTTGGATATCCTTATCTCCATCCCAGAATTTTCATTCGATTGTCTGCAACATATTAGAACCTTGAAACATTTAACTTTATGGCCTATGGTATAGAATGGAGAAAGCTATGCGGGTCTGAATTTTTGCTACAGAGAGAAATGGGATAGAGTATCGAATAGGTATCTTATCATCTTGAAATAAATATTTACGAATACGTTTGCATAGACATTAATTTCATGCAATTACTTGAACTTAAATAGGTTATGTTTCACAAATTTTACGTTTGTAAGATAAGTACTATCTGAAACAAATACCTCATTATGATTACCTCATCCACCGTATGATTATTTTACTAGAGGGAGACTTTGTACAAAAGTCGTCTATGTGAGTACCTCTTGTCTCACCTATTTCTACCGTCAAGCAACTATATTTATATAGCTGTGTTCCGGTTTGAAGGGTGAGATATGGCAGAGAAATTACTGGGTACTGTGATGAAACAGCCTTAGGTCAAGATTGGCAACGCGCGAGTAACATTCCCGTGGTGTTGCGAGCGTCAATAGGCTGCGGTGACCGCTTACCATCTAATGCAGACCGCACGCTTGTTTGCAACCTAGTTGTTTAAAAAAATGTATGGAGAAGTTGAACGCAAATCGATGGTCCCATATTAACTCACATTAGTGATGAGATTCTCTGATTGATAGCTTAAACTTTCAGGCTATGATGCTACCTTTACCTCTTTTGTCGATAAATAAACAGAAAGGTAACTTCTTTCGTGAAAATGAAGTTAATAATCGTAGTAGAAACATTGTCCATTGCTTGACTATATAGGTACATTCGCAAAGTAAATGGAATAAAAACCTTTTAATACAGTGAGCATTAAAAGCAAATCCACCACCAGTTGCAAGCCACACGGCAGTTGGCTGGAGTCCAAATTATTTTAAAAGAAACCCTGTAACGCTCTCATTTCCCCGGATCACGGCATATTACTTTTTCCTTTGCCGTTTGTAGATTTTATATGCCTGCGGTACTCTAATTAGCTTTTAGATTGTTAAACATAACAGTTATGTTGTGAATATTGCTCTTAGGGATGTAAATAGGGTGTTTCTATTCGTTTATGCATTACACGTTTTAATATTTTAACGTTTATATATTGTACATAATTTGTTTAACAATCTAATATTTTTGTTGATAATAAGTATCTCTAATATACTCGTAATAAAGTCAGTAAAAAAATCTTGCCTATTTTAAATTATATTTTATTCATTTACTTTAATTTTTTGTATACAAAATAATGTAAAATAAATGTAAATATAAACAATGGATTGTAAAGTATAACCCATCATCAGTATAATACATTTAAAACGCTTTACTGCTACTCGCTAATTCGCTAAATTTATTTAAATAAAAGGAAGTAAAGAAACTGTATACTCGTTAACATAAATAATGTCATATCATATCAAACGCTGAGAACAACTATACGAAATTATATGTGCTAAAGTATATGTTATCACAACTTTATGAGTTATAACACATTTATGTTAGCTGATTTATCTAATTGAATTGGAAATATGTTTATTTTACGAGCTCGGCGGCTCAGTCGTGAATGACGCGACTTTGACACCAACGCTCGTGGGTTCGATTCCCACACAAGGCAAACATTTGTGTGCATGAACATGTCTGTTTGTCTTGGTCTGGGTATTTTCTATGTATAATAAGTATGTATTTACAAAAAAAAAATGTATTTACGTTTGTTTATCAGTAGTCTAGTACCCATAACACAAGCTTCGCTTACTTTGGGGCTAGGTGGCGCTGTGTAATTTGTCCGACAATATTTATTTATTTATTTATTAATAATAATTTCTCGAATATTTGATTAAATGAACTGAAACATATCCTAGTAAAAAAGTTATGAAATAACAAATTGTAACATGCCTGCTGTTAAATGTATATACCATTATAGAATAGAAGCCGTATTAGATTTTTCACAATTAAAATAAAAGAAAACAACATAAAAATATTTTTAAAACAAAAAATGTTTAAAATCGCTTTACTAGAAAGAAAAGGCAAATTTATTAATTTTTATACTAAAGTCAAGTAGCGTTATCGCGACGTATGTTGAAGTGAAAAAAATGTAGAGTGGTACATCCGGTCGATAACTCTTTGTGACGAAATCTACTTCATCGAACGATACTAGATCGACAACATTACTAAATCAAGAGTTCTTGAAGTGGAACTGTTCCTCTAATGATTTCTTGCAGGATTCTACTTACGACGGACGGATAGATTAAACACAGGAGAGTGAGTACCTAGGTAGCATCAATCAATACAATGGTTTTCTACGTCGTAAAGAGTTTGCAATTCAGGGATACCACTCAACATTATTTTTCTTCCGGCGTGCGTTGCAATGATCGTCGTAATTAGATACCAGACACAATATTATTAAATACTAATGCGATAACATGTGTGCAAACATTTTTAAGTTTCCTGATTTGTCAATTATAACGGAAATTAAAAATTGATGCAATGTGCAAATACCAAGTTAGTCCTAGTACTATATGAATTCAGTTTTGTTTTTATGTAAATCTTCTTCGAACTTGCGTTAGTCCGTTTCCTAATCCACTAGGATTGGAGTACGCTACCTAAGCCTTAGAATTTGGTGAAGATATTCATTTTAACATAGAGCCACTGCAGTCAGACTTCCGCAACATATCAGGAAAAATAAGACCTTTATTAGGTCAGATCATACGTCTTTCGAAACATAATTTCTTAAACTTGAACAGGTTTCCTGACGCCATCTTTTACCGCCAATCAAGTGATAATTACAAATATGTACGAAAATCCAAAAATATGTTGGTACATGCCTACATCAGGATTCGAACTAGGGACAAGTAGGTCAATAGGCTAGCTCTTTATCCACCAGACTATTATCACTACTCCAGTTTTTATGTAAATCCATTTAATAATTATTATCCTCGGCTTCAATTCTATGATGTTGCGCGTACATTGCAACATGCATTATTATAATGTTGTTTTTACAATAGAAAAGAACGAGATTTGCAGTAATCCGTCGGTTGGGCGCCACAGTCTAGTGAAATTACTCACGAGTCGCATTATCTCGCTCATTACAGTAAACACCGTCGGGGCGATACAATTACACTGTAATTTATTATTCCCGTATCACAAAACACGCCGTCTACCACTAAAATTGAGATATTTTTTATTTCTACTTTCCACGCGAACAATGCCGTGCGAGGTACATTGAAAAATCTTTCGTGAGTTTTACTCGGTAAACATAATAAATTAAAACGTGAATAAGTTTACTGGACGTAGTAAAAATTGGATTTACATAATATATTTTTAAGTAATTTACTATTATCTTAATCAAATAATAAGTCAGCTGTTTGGTACTGGAATGATTTGTAAAGTGAAAAGTGAATGATGGCTCTTATTATTTGTGATTTCAGAGTTGACGAAGAACAAATATCTTAAAAAACTGTACAGTACTTACTTGACTTGGTTAAAATTACTCAGCCTACAACCACGACTGTTACTTAAAATAAATGGATAAGATGATAGTAAATAGTTACAGGGTATGCTACTGTAACTGCTTATGAATGCATCGCCGCGAAAATATTGCGAAAATATTGACAAAGTAAATAGTGTTCTATCTGCTATTCTAAATTGGTCCAAATGTGGCGTCTTTCAATATACAAGTTTTCATTGACAATAATATACTAGAATTTATTAATGATACTGTATTTCTTGGAATTACGATAGACACAAAATTGCAGTGGGGCCCCCACATAAATAAACTGGCCAGTAATCTCAGCTCTGCCGCATATGCCGTTAGGAGAATTGGATAATTGACGGATGTAGCTACCGCTCGCTTAGTCTATTTCAGCTACTTTCACAGCATTATGTCATATGGTATACTGTTGTGGGGAAGAGCGGCTGATATTCAAACTATTTTCATATTACAAAAAAGAGCCATCCGCTCTATTTATAACATGGGCTCCAGGGAATCACATAGAGAACTATTTAAAGAAATTGATATCCTCACGGTTACCTTTCAATATATTTATGAGAACATAATGTATGCTCGTAAAAATATAAATTCGTTTTCAAAATGTACTGAAAATCTTAGGAACAGGAATAGATTGCGTATGCCAGTACATCGGCTTGCTAAGACTAATAGATCTTTGGTGGTAAATTGTATTCGATTCTATAATAAATTACCTGAAACAGTTCTGTCCTTGCCTGACAATATGTTCACAAGACACATCAAAAATACTCTGTGTAAGAAGGGTTATTATAGAATCGATGAATATCTAACTGATAGAGATGTATGGAATTGATTCAGCACATGAATTAATATAACTTTAATTGTACCACTTGATATCAATATATGTACACTCATATCATTATATTTATTGTAATATATACGTAGGTCACACTATAAGTATTGCGTAACTTAAAAAAACAACATGTTATAACCAAAATATTATGTTTATTGCTTTTCTTTTTAATACTCTCCTTTACATTTTAAACATTTTTTCATGCGATCGAAGCATTTTTTAAAACAGGAGTACCACAGATCTGAAGGCATGTTTTCTACGTGCTGATTGAACGCTATCACTGCCTCTTCGGAGTTGGTAAAAGTGAAACCTCTCATCAAATCTTTGATATTGGGGAAAATACAGAAATCACAGGGTACTAGGTCGGGGCTATGCGCAGGATGGGTAACGAATTGTACTTTTTCGGAAGTTAAAAATGACTTTGTTTTGTTGGCCGTGGGAGAACGCGGCTTTTTGGTCGTCTTTCGCGAACTTTTTCTAACACCCTGGGTAAACAAATGGTAGAATACCACTCGGCATTAACACTCTTTTGATCTTCAAGTGGAATTGTGCAGATGGGACCCGTAGCTGAGAAAAACAACGCGATCATTTTTTTACCAACGTTTCTCGCCCCCCTCGCTTTTGTTGGCCTGTTCTCATTTTCAAACACCCATTCACAAGATTGCTGTTTTTTTTCGGGTTCAAAACAATAAATCCACGTTTCGTCTCCTGTGACAATGTCATAAACAGCATTCGAATGTCCGTGGTCGTACTTCAGTAGCATCTGTGAGCACCATTCCACGCGAGCCCGCTTCTGCTCCGCTGTCAGTTCATGAGGGATCCAACGATAACAAAGTTTCCGAACTTTCAATTCTTCGTGTAAAATTTTCTGAATTTGGCTCATACCAATCCCCAATAGTTCTCGAATTGTCTCAAGGTAATCCGCAGGTTTTCTTCAATTAGCCGCTTAACAGTAGCCACATTATTTACGTTGACGGCAGTTGAAGGCCGCCCTTCACGAAATTCGTCATGTAAAGAAACTCGACCTCTTTCAAATTCAGCAAACCATCGCCTCACGGTGCTCAATGAAGGTGCTTCTCTCCCAAAAGCATTTTGAAGACGAGCAGCACAGTCTTGCGGAGAGAGAGAACTTTTAAAATCATAAACCTATATATAAGTTTCTTTTGGCATTTCTTCTTCGCCAATGGTCATTTGAAATGCTGGTAGATTAAAAAACAGAAAAACTTAAAAAAAATGATAAGATACTCGTATAATATTGAAAATGTAAGACGTGTCTAAGTGCCCGTGAGGGTCTAAAGGCAAAAAAATATTTTTGTTTTTTTTACCATTTTTATGAGTAACAAATTCTTTGATTCTTTAGCTATCAAGTGGTGTAATTAAATTTTGGATGTAAACGATAAATATATAGCTACAATACCAAACTGTATACCCCAAATTAGTTATTCTAAGTTTTCTGAAATGTCTCCTACTACGGAAGCAAATTTAAAGACGTATTCACATCAATAACTCCTTAAAAATACATTTCAATTCAAAATATATCCGGACTCTGATTTTAATCAGTCGTTGAAAAAAACTAGGTTTATAGTTTTTCACGTAATGGTTTGACTACCGTTCCTATAAAGTGTCTATTTCGTATATACTCAATTGTAAACCTACTTTTGCCAATCAATGTAACTATAAAATCAACGATTACTTACTTTTTATAGCTCTCGCTAGTAAATAGCCGTTGAGCACAGATGCACGTAAGGTGGTTCGTATGGCCTTCATAACGCTTTAGCATAATAACTAATTTTTAACCGACTTCAAAAATCTTCGCTAATTTGGAGCGATTTTGATGTTTCTTTTTTTATTGTCTAGGACATAATTTGAGGGTGGTCCCACATTAGTTTGGGTGATGTGGCGTTTACGGCACAGTAAATTCACCTGTTCACCTGATACCT
This sequence comes from Pyralis farinalis, assembly GCA_947507595.1. Lineage (NCBI taxonomy): Eukaryota > Metazoa > Arthropoda > Insecta > Lepidoptera > Pyralidae > Pyralis > Pyralis farinalis. Next base: position 20,765,517 of record OX382270.1, read on the forward strand.
TCATCAATTATGAACGGATTTTCATGACACTTTTTTTGTGTAGATTTGATGTAGACACGACTATGTAATGACAAACCAAAAGGCATGAAATAAAACTATTTAGATAAAAAAGTGGAATTAAGCTCATTAAAGTCGAAACCTATTCACATAGTTTATGTATATATGTGTTGGTGTCGATTTTTATGAAGTCCGTTCCAATTTTATAAATTACAAAGTTTTATTTTGTTTTGTACTTTTCTTATTAAGGAATTGAATGCTTTATCGATATTTTGAACATTTATAACATGCGTCAAATATTTTTTTATCGAAATATACAACATTTATTATTTAAAATATATTTAATATAACTGCATACATGGTATACGGGTCTCCCTTGGTCTCGTTTACATGTTGAAAATTGAATGTAAACCCAATGCATTGAGCATCTGTTGCATTAATTGAATGAGGTTTTGTAAGTTCATTAACAACTTTCTACACGTCCTCTCGCTTGTATCTCCACAATGTTCCCGAATAACGAGAAACTTGATCCGTAACTACCTCCTTTTCGTGTGCCTTACTTAATACACCATGTACGATTTTGGTACGTACGTACGTACTACTATAGTGTTGTTTTTTTAACAAACGCGTACATTTTGTAAATACATTTAATATAGCTTGCGGTATGAATATATTATTACGTCACACACATGCGACATATTGAGAATTATTATCAGTTACCGGTTATTATTATAAAGTACTGACGAAGAGACTTGATTGAATTGATAATATTATTGCATTCATGAATTAATGATTGCAGTGATGAAACGTTTAAAAATATGGAAGTATGACAGATACATACCGTGGAAGAGGAATTCAAGCGCTTTTATACGTAATGTAGAAGCTTTAACCAATAACAGCTGAAGTTGTATTTTTCTCACCTTTGCTCATTTTATGTGTAAAAAATAATAGAGGTACAAACAGTGACAGCACCCAAGTACTATTGGAATTGCCTTGGTCTGTGGTTAACTCCTACCATTACTTTTGGAACTGATCTGGCCATGATTCATGAGATTAAAACCATTTCTGATGTATCAGAATTAGATTATTAATTTACTTGATATAACGTACTGAATTAAAGCATGAAATTGACGTTTTTTTTATTCAGCTTAGACGGGAAAAATGGATACTTCGAAAATCCGAGTAATTTTTGAATACCTACGAGTTCCGACGCGGAACTAACGCAGCAGAAACAACTGAGAAACGGAGAGGAGTTTGCTAATGAACGCACCGTGCATTTTTGGTTTAAACGCTTTCGTAATAGAAACTTCAACTTGAAGAACGAACCACGTGGAAGACCGTCCACATAGATGAATAACGCTTAATTGAAGGAGATGGTAGAAGACGATCCGAGTCAAACTACCCAGAAATTAGCGGCATGGTTTAACGTTACCTTACCTATAATAATAACTCATTTGCATCAAATTAATAAAATTAAAAAAATAAAAAAATAAAATAAACCTCGTGATTTGACTGATCTGCAGAAAGAAACGCGTGTTGAAACTTGTGTTGCCTTGTTGAATCTGTACAGAAATGAAGGAATATTGGATTGAATTGTGCCATGTGACGAAAAGTAGATTCTTTACGATATCCGTAAGCGAAAAATGTAATGGCTGACCCCAGGTTAAACGCCACAACAGTCCCCTAAAGCAAAGCTTACCAATAAAAAGATAATGATAACTGTTTGGTGGTCTCTTCACGGCGTCATTCACTATAGCTTTAGCAACATAGTTTTTTTTGTTAACGTCTCTATGCTAAATGATATGCTATAACAATGCTCTATGCTGTAATAATCGTTCCACATTAGGCAGATCGTAAGCTTGTCTGCTACCTATATAGGTATTATAAAATTACGTTTCCATTGCACAGTCTTTAAATAAGGCCCTTGTAATGTTTGAAGTGGCATTCATGCACGAAATTACAGCCTATTTTACAAAAGTGACATCATTTCTTGCTGTTGAGACAAAAAGCGATATGACCTAAAAACACGTTGTTTTTGCGATGAACGAGAGTAATCCCTTAAATGGTGTCTTTGAGACGATGGAGCCTTAAAATCAGCGATTTGTATATATATGAGTAAGTACATTTCTTTGATAGACGTGTTCTCAAAGAAAAGTACTTATACATACTACATAATATTACATTACAAACTTACCTACCATGACCAAATTGATCGTGTTTTATCTGAAGGTAATGTCAGAAGCCCTAAAAACCGACGAGCGTGCATGAGAACTGCTATGAATGTGAAAGAAGCGAGTGAGGTGTGTAAGAACAGAGTCATGTGGCACTCCGCATACCCCGCAAGGGATTCTGCGTGAAGTTATATATAGATAGAGAATACTACATTTAAAATTAATAAACCCATGTATACACACGCAATTGTTTCATAAACGAATGTCATTTAAACACGACCATTGATATTAAGTCAGTTTTTAAATTAACAATATACTGCTGCAGGTAAAAAAGGTTTCAAATTTATAACACCATCGTTTGAGTCGGGTTAAAAACAGTAGGCAATTTTATGGAACGTTAATAATTAAAGAAATAAACAATTATGCTTCGAGTAGTACACTGCCGCTGATTAAATAGCAGCAAAGTGAGCATGAACCTCTTGTCTTGCAAGCGTTCAGCGTCTCGGTCTTCCACGGCACCTACATCCTTCCACTTTTGCATTGTATATCTATTTCGTTATTCTTTTTATTTCTCTTTCGTATTTTTTTCTTGCTAGTTTATATCATTAATTTGGTACATATCATATACATAGAAAAAATACACAAAGATTTCCAACTAATTTTCTATAAATTAAACTAAGCTAACTTATTAATAATTCCACAATTTTTCAAAAATATTTATCATGAATCTTTATAAAAAATTGTGATTTTATGTTTAATGTACCACTATTATTGTGGTTGAAATTCAGTTCCTTAGATTTCGGTAAATAGGCACAGCCTCTATCATCAGATCAGCTACGCCGTTCCACATTATTGTATTCTCGTCTGTACTATACTCAGTTACATCATGATAATAGAAAAGTGTTCGACCTAATAAAATACAATAATTATATTTAACAAATAAGCTATGAGAACTATTAAATTTCTAATAGCAAATGGGTATTATGATAGTTTTCCAACCAATTAAAAACCTTAGTTAAAAATTGCTATCAGTAGCATTCACACACTGGTCACACAAAATTACATATAGAAATTATTTTCCCAAAAATTACAGTATGATCACTTTCGTAATTACATACCTGTACTATGGACCTGTGCAATAAACTGTTCTAGAGTGGCATTGAGTTATTTTCTTCATCACCACTAGTTTCGTGGCCACACCTCATAAAGGATGTGAGGCGGATAAGCTGCTACGCTTGCGAAATGTCACAGAGTGATTGACGGAGGTTATGAATACATGATTAATGGATTAGCTGTGTTATGGAAGGTTTTTTGACCAAACTTTGGTGTACATAAATTCTAATAATACAACGGAGTACATAAATATATAATATCACTGCGTGTGATCCGAACTCTAATGTATTAATGAAATAGTACATTTTTATACTAAGTTTGTTAGCAAAGATGCACTTGTGTACCTCATGTGAAATAATGAATTATCTTAGTATAGACTAAGATAATTCATTATTTCACACTATACTAGTGATAATAGGAGCACTTTGCGTTACCCACAAACCAGTCAACTTCCTCCATGGCGTTACCACACTCCCAGCTAATGGGAACACCGTCACCTCAGGAACTTTTTGAAGGAGATCTTTCTTTCAAAAGAAGTTGTCAAGAAATACAATAACTCTCCGAGGCATTGTTAATTGACTGTAGTTATCTATAAGGTGGAGATATGAACCCCGACTGCTCCTAAATACATAGCTGTCTTCTACCTCTCTATTGCTAAAGTCTTGTTTGGTATACGAATAATATTTATATAATGTAGGAAATGTTTAAATAATGTAGGAAAACTGTAAGTAGTAAATATAATAGTGTGTATTATGAACAGTAAAGATGGAATTATGAACTACAGGTAATTTAATGTATGTACTATATTTTGTAAATTTTAATAATTTCGCCGGTTTCTAGGGATCCTGACATCACCACGATCAATTTAGTCATGGTAGGTAAGTCTTGGCTTTTCTCGGCTCCTACATTCTTCTACTTTCGCGTTGTATGTCTGTTTCGCAATTCTTTCTTTCAGCATTTTTCGACATGTTTGAACCAATGGAGCATGCCTCTTCTTATTTTAACACCGACTCTCTTCTACCATCATCATTGCAAACACGATATACAAGCGTTACGCCACAAATTTGCAATTTTGCAGCGCAATGCTCATCGCAATGCAATGTTTATACTATTTTGTATATAGTTAATGTATTATAATTTCCTCAAAAACCAAGCCTGGGGCAGTTAATAATGCTTATAAACGAGAAGCGTTAAAACAGAAAACGTGTTAAATAATTCAACCCGTGTTACAATTGCTAGTTTGGGAAGAAGTGCAAGTATAACGAGGTTGATCAAACGTATACATTACAAAGTCACAGTCCGCTCTATAATCAAAACAGCGAATGGAGTTTTTTAGGCAAAAGACAAATGGTGGCTCTTCTATCATTAAATTAGACAGAATCGATTATTTAACGACAATACCCCGATCTGGTATCAGGTATCGCCCTGACTGTGATAAAGTTATAAAATCGGTCGCCCTGCGTGACCGCACTCCTAACACTCGGGGTGTTTTATTGAAAAAGTTGTGAGCGTGACCAGACTGCGTAGCTCAAGGAATGCTCGTAAAATATGAATAATAATGATCAGCTTTTACCTGCAGACGGAGGGTATTGCTGATTTGATATATATTTTGCTATAATACACATTGAAATTCTCTCAGACTTAAGCGAAGCATACTTTACAGTAAGGGGTAAGTTACTCGTACTTGATGTTAGTTGATATTTCTGTATTATTATTTTCTAATTGCGTGTGCTTCATACGTGATTTTGTGATACGTTATGTATCCCATTTCCATATTTTTCAGACCCTTAATAAAGCAACTTTCTTAAACTTTTCACTGTGGCTGTGGTCGCCAATAAGACGATAAAACTTGAACGATAGATACCAAGATTTGGAAGAGTCTTTCAAAATAAAATCAGTAACATAGATAATATAAACATTCACCCACATTCGAACATTAGTCTCTCAAAAATAGTGTACAATATTCAAAATATTGTACACTATTATTCACTTTCAAAAAGGGAATCATGAGTAATGTCTAAAAAGTAATTAGAAAAACAGATGTTGTCTTGAATATTAAACATTGTATATTTTATTTACATTGGATAGTTTTTATTAATTTGAAAATTTGATCGTTGGGAACAGCGTCGAATTTTTCTCCTCTTCCATCATTGATCTCCGAAGTTTGCAATTCCAAACATCTGAATAAAATTCAAATTAGTGCATTATTATCCATTTACAAATAAAAACATAATTTTATAGAGGCCGAGAATACTTCTCTGGAACCACGCAATACTGTATCCGGTCATTTTGGCTCCCCTGGATCCAAAATGTGATGCTAAGAAGCGATGCGATTATAGAAAAGCTATGGATTGACGTAACCTTAGATTTTATAACGTACTGCTCAGACATTTTGGTGATATTTTCTCTAAGCAAAACTCGTCGTGCATATAGGAGAATACGCAAATGGCAACAGCGTCTCTTCCAACTTTATAGTCCAATAATGTACGCGATTATCGAGAATTCCGGTATCGAGAGTTACAGCTCATATCTGAATCGAGTCCTAAGGCCTAATATCTGTGTGCTCCTTCCAATGTTTACAACGTGACTCAATGTGGGATCGCACATGTGCCTTAGAAAGCTATGTTCGTGCTGAAGCTTTACTCTGTTAAACATAAACTAAGGATTTTATAATAAAATTAAAAAAATGAAGTACAAAATTTTAAAATACATCCGTTCCAAAGAAAACAAACCGGAGTTGACAGTCTCGCGGACTTTCTAGGATTTTCACTCCGACCAATGAAGACACAGCGCAGAAGAAGGCCCTGTCGACTGTCAGCAGCACGCAATGTCGCTACTTACCCGTTGTCGCCACACACAGCCTTGCGAATTTATTATCTCATATCTCTTTAAACTTATACCCGGTCATTTGATAGACACGGATATATTGCTACGGCGTTATGTTCATTCCCACTCCCACTCCAGAAACATATAGCCAATGACCTTTCTGGACGGTCAAGCGAGCGGGCTATGATAGCTCTTGGTTTCGCTACTCACCAATAGCCGCTACAAGTTGCCCTGCAAGCTTAATATAATCATTATTATTTTTTAGTTGAAGTATTTTCATTATTGAATTTAAATTTGGAAAATGTTTAATCAAGTTTAAGTATTGAATAAAGAGAAACAGCATATCTCATAATCATTACTACTATTTATAATTGGAACATTTTTTATACAACAATGTGATCCACCAAGCGGCTGTCATCATTTGTAACACTTCCTAGAACGAATCAAAACATTCCAGCTGTCAACAACTTGACAAGAAAATCATCCTAAAGGCTGTAACGCCCCTCCCACTAACTCACAAGAATAGCTCTAAATATTTATAAGTGCAATAACGCCTTAATACCTATTCATAAGTGAAAATTACTATGCAAATAGTGGCAACAGGGCGGGTTGTGGACTGGAGCCGAGTCTGCTTGCGCCTTAATTACTGGTTCAGTGATGTACTATGGTTGGTGAGTACGTGTGTTTGACGCTGATTTGTGTTGAATAATTTGATATTTGCATAACTAGCCTCGTCCGTCAACTTTGGATTGATGAATGCACTTTGCAACTTACGAAATAAAACAGTGCCTACATATGAAGGATTTGAAGTGAACTTATTTAATATCTATATATAAATAGGCAAAACAGTACATTTTTCTCCTCTGTTCGTTGAGTAATTATCGTTTGTTTTATTTAGCAGCTTTTGACGAGCTTTATTATCATTAATAATTGGTACAATAGTCGTATTCCGATCGTTAGGGCGAACACTTTTATTGATAAAAACTACAGCTAATCGAACTGTTTACTTCTGAAATCTAAACATTTATCAAAATTTATATGACACACAGCACATAAATAAGTTTGTTCATTACAAAAAAATCCTTCAAAAACTAATCTTTTAAGTCTAAAAAGCAAACTATAGGGGAAATACGTACAAAATGACATGTATGTACAAAATGACATAGGCGGGTTATTTTGAATTTGGCGGACTTTAACACGGAACTGACAGTGACACCACGCGGCCATAACGGCACTCCATAATCTGTCAAATTTTGAACGCATCCATTTCATTGGTCTTGGTGTCTTGGCCGATGACAGGTATTCACACATTACGAGTTTTTTTCATACTGACAAAGTTTTTGTTCAAATGGTAAGTTTTTTACTATTGTATCTATTTATGTAGCATTTATTTCATTTCTCAAATACTTATCTTCAAATTAAATAACTTATTTTTAGAAAAAAAGTTCTTCGTATATTTATTTACTAAATTTATTGTTTTAAAACGCTCTACGGACAAAACGACATACATATGTAACGGACAAAATGGCATAGGTATGTCATTTTGCCCATAGCTTTTGTATTATATGTAGGCATGTATTTTTTTCAGATACCAAAATGCCACGCGATTATAAACGAACGACTGATCGGCAATCTTGGAGTACGGAGTCAATGAAGAAAGCCATCGAGGCAGTTCGAGATAAAAAAAATGGGCTGGTTATTGGCCTTAAAAACATTTGGTGTTCCTCAAGCAACTCTTCGCATGCATGTTTTGGGCACTAATAAAACTTTGGAGCCAAATTCAAAAGGCCTTGGTTGTTGGAAAGCTACTTTTCCATCTCATGTGGAAAGGCAATTAGTTCAGCATATAAAACTCCTTGAAAGTCGTTTGTTCGGATTGACAAGAGCATCGGTACAAGAATTAGCTTTTCAGATGGCTGAGAAAAACGGTTTCGCTCATAAATTTAACATCCAAAAGCAAAAGGCGGGTCAAGACTGGTTGGATGGATTTCTAAGACATAATAAATATATATCTTTGCGCAAACCAGAAGCCACTTCAGCAGCTCGCGCTCAAGCTTTTAATCGGCCGCAAGTACAAAAGTTTTATCAGTTGTACGGAAGCTTGCTAGAATCTGTTGGCTATAGACCGCACCGTATTTATAATGCTGATGAATCTGGGCTATCTACAGTACAAAAACCTGAAAAGATTTTAGCTACCACGAGAAGGAAACAAGTCTGAGTTATAACTAGTGCGGAGCGTGGAGCAAACACCACTGTTGTTTGTTGTGTTAATGCTGTTGGAACTTTCATCCCGCCGATGATGATATTTCCTAGAAAAAATATGAAAAACGAACTTATAGATGAAGCTCCTCCTGGCAATTTAGGTAGTAGCTCAACAATCAGGTTGGATGACCACCGAAATATTTATGAAATGGATAAAGCATTTCCAAAGTTTTGTAAGCAAGCATTGACGATAAAGTAATTCTAATTGTCGATGGACATGCAAGTCATAAAGGAGTTGAAACTTTGGAATATGCAAAAAAACGGTATTCATGTTATTTGTCTGCCTCCACATTGCACTCATCGTATGCAACCTCTTGACGTCTCATTTTTTGGGCCTTTGAAGACCTATTATTTGCTAAATGGCTGAAGGCACATCCTGGACGTGTTGATACGCATCTTCAGATTGCCGGCTTGTTTAACGAAGCATATGGCAAGACAGCTACGGTGCAAAATGCATGTCACGGCTTTAAAAGCACTGGCATCTGGCCGCTGAACCATGATACTCGTATATTTCCGGATTATATGTACGAGCCCGCTGAAACCACAAACATGCCACTGGAAGACAACTCCAATGAACAGCCTACTCAGCCTGCAACAGTAATAAGCTCTGTCGAGTTTGAACAAGTTTTGACACAACCTTCACAACAAGCAGATGATTCAGTTCCTGTGACAAATACGTCTCAGGTCGCTGTGGCTGCTGCGTTAGCTCTCGTAGCCGAAATAACAGTACTTACCGACCCACAAGCTGAAAATTCATCTCAGGTTCCAACAACAAACTCCGGTCTAGAAGTCGTTTTAACTGCTGCTGTTACCAATAGACGTCCATCGTCTTCTGCTCTTGCTGTTCCTATTGAGGTGCTTTCTCCGGTGCCAAAAGGATGTTTTGTTAGTGGCCAAGGGAAACGTAAACCAAAAATTCGACAGAGCTCATTGGTATTGACTTGTACTCATAATATGTTGGAAATAAAATCTAAAAATGAGCCCAAAGGTCCCCAAACAAAGAAAAAACGCAAAGCCACCAAAAAATTATTTGAAGAAAATGATGAGGAAGATTTCTCTAATATTTCTCATGACGATGAAGAGGACTGTGCTTGCATTTACTGTAACGACCTTTATTCAAGATCTAAGCCCGGAGAAGACTGGTTACAATGCTTACAATGTTCGCTTTGGGCTCAGGCTTCTTGCGCTGATTTTCCAAGAAGAACTAAGCGTTTCATTTGTAGCTATTATATGTATGTCATTTTGTCCATTAGCAATATGTCATTTTGTCCGAAGCATATGGACAGAATGGATTATGATTGATCTCAGTTAAATATTTTTTGTTTTTTTTTCTGTAGATTTTTTGCTAAAAATGTTTATTACTTTCGATAACTTAAGGACCAAAGATGATTGATGTAAGCTATGGATGTGCTGTGATCTACCAATAAACAGTTATGATACAAAAACAAAACTATATGTCATTTTGTACGTATTTCCCCTACTGGTTATCCACATCTTTTCATTTTGTCTGTACATTTCCAGAATTTTATTCTTACACACTTCAGAAATATTATTTTTTTAGGGATTATTGCTAATTTAAAATATGTGTTATGTGTAGGAAATTATTATATTTTATCCTCCTACCGCGAAGTCAAAGGGTGTGTTATGATTTTAGTCGGCTATGCTTATTCTGTCACGGCATAAAATAAGGAAAATACTTAAATTAAAGTAATAACATTTATTGTACTTTAGAAAAAAATTGGTTAATAACCGGCTCTTTACATTATTTCGTACGTACCATACCTACCTAATAAAAGCGTATTAAAAACTCACCTTATCTTATGAGGACATTCCATCTTTGCCTGTCTCTTTTTCTTGTCTTTACCCATACATTTTGGGCAAACATCGTCGCGCCAAGCAGTGAAACAGCCTACCCTCATGATTTATCTCCCGGCTATATCTATAATAAAATCCTGGAGTGGACCTCGCATTATTGTATATAATCGTACCTCCTTTGTAGATGGATCGTTTACCTAAAAAAAGTTGGAGGCAATAAATAGGTGGATCATAGTGTACACTGGAAAACATTGTCCAGCAGCAGGTTACAAGCTGTATGTAATGATGTTCTTTCAGATTACGATGACTAACTTTAATCTACTGCCAAAATCATACAAAATCAAGATCTGTATTTGGAGAAGCAAAAAATAAAGATCAATATTAGAGAGACACAAAAACTTGAGAACGGAAGTGATTTTAAATGAGCGTTGAAAAACAAGATTATTTGCATTCAACTTGGTGATGTTCAATTACACGTTGAAGTATTTGCCATCATACTCGTATGCAATGACTGTAGTAATAGATTTCAAGTAAATGTCCGTGTGTATATGCATCCATGTTCCTAAGTTTAAACAAATTGTCACAATATTCTGTACCCGCTCCTTTCGGCCCTTGTTATATCTAAAAATTAAACCTACCTAAATCTGTACTTACCTTTGTCTCAGTTTTGAGCTAGGATTGAGTTAGGTTGCCACTTTTTTTAGGGTAGCTTTACGAATTTTTTGAACAAGTTTACATCAGTCTCAGCTCACAGATAAATAATGAAACACTTAACGATATTTGTCAGTAGCAAATACCCTGCAAACAAACTTAGTTACATGCTTCAAGGCGCGTGCTAAATCCTTTTTGCGCTATTCCAAAACCCTCTTGACCAGCGTTATTTAATTTTCCCTATGTATATGTAGAATAAGTATCTCGAGCTATAGTATGTACGTACAAATATATTTCACCAAGGTCACTAATAATGCAATTTGCATTTCATTAGCAATTTCAATTCTGGGATTATTAATTTGTATTAAAAAAGTAGGTGTCTTTGTTTTTATTTTAATTTAGCCGTGATTTAATCTTGCTCTTCTTTTTGAAGGTTAATTGAACCTTTATCTCTACAAAATCTCTCAGTCGTATCCCTAATATCATTGTAATCAAACAATACGATAACTTGTGCATAATTTCCTTCACGCTTTTTTTTTTCACACGATCCACCGACATAAATTGACCGTCACAACCCACGAATGCCTGCAACATAAGAACTATTTGAAGTGTGAAGTCACCTGTCACACCCTCTTTTACTACCGCTGATAATGTACTACCTCTGTTCTGTGGTTTACAATAACATAACTTCCCGGTTGGGCTAATTCTGGCTAAATATTACTGGCTCTGCCTTTTAGAGGATCGCAACGGAGAAGAATTACAGACTTGATTCTACATTGCCAATTCCGAGTAAAATATTCAAATGGACAATGCTTTACCAATTGCTACTCCATTACAATAGGTAGACCAACTGCAGATTATTTTACTATGAGAGAGACTAGCTGTCGATTTGCTTAGGAATATCTTTAAGTTTGTGGTTATGCCATTGCGTAACTAGAGATGAGATAATTATAAAATCTTAATAAATAACAGGATAAACGGAGTGTTTTAGTTGTATTTCATTTAAAATGTATATACATGAACTACCCTAAATAACAATTCATGAGTACTTGCAACATTAAAAATATTGTTCACATGTTGCCACACCCTCTTCTACTACTACTGAACGTGTTTTTTCCTTTGTAGAAGCTTTCCTTGATGCCATATTTACTCGAACGCAGCAATAAAACAATACATACGAATACCTCCCAAGTGATTTTGACTAAATAATACCGTGCTTTGCCTTTCTTTACTCAGAGTCCATGTTGCTTTTATTAGTCCATGGTTGGAAATATAAACACACTCATCTCACAATTTTACTCATTCTAACGGCTGACTATTCTATTAAGCAGCAAGCACGTTCATTTGTCAGATCCGTATATTTTTTACCAGAATTACGACATGCCATGTTAATTTAATGTTTCATATCTCCATTTGACGCGGATATTAAATAAATTTTAATAAACAAAGGAAAGGTAAAAGCCGTGTGAAATATTGCCTCTGGCGGACGCTACGATGATTTGTCATGCTCGTTGTACCATTATTAACTTATTTTCATTTTTCACACCTAATGGAATATAAACATTACGTGAGTGTTGCCAGCTTATGGTATAAATAACCGTGCTAACCGTTAGACTTTGTTTAGGTAATTACTTATTTTACAATTTAAATGCGCAAGCACTGGCAGTTCCCATTATTTATATAAGCTTTATGTGCATAAGTAAATTTTCAATAATTTTCTTGATAGTGTTCTCTTACTAAAACATTTCACTAAGTAACATAGGAACTTGGGTTTAGGCTGTGCGTTGTTGGTCATGCAAGAAATTTGTAATGTGGTTGTGTGTAACAATGATCTAATCTGTGATATGGTTTTTAATTTGGCTTGCAAAAGCAATATAGTTCTAAAAGTAGAAATTAAAATATGGATGATATTTTGACAATGCTGGCCATTTGTGTCATTTTATCTATTATTTAATTTATCATAGGTATATTTTCATCACTCGTGCGCGTCGAATGTTCATGAATACGCAAACAAAATTTGGCCTCAAACCAAAGTTACGCTATGTTATCCTGTTCTACTTGTGAGGCCAAAAATATATGATATACACACATAATGTGCATATAGTACGAAGACGTAATATAATTTATTTGTTAAGATTTTAATTTCCTTCTTTTAAAAGGGTCCAATACGCTTACTAAAATATATTATTGCAACTACTATTAATAACATAATAAAAGTATCTTTTAAAAATAACAGTTTTAATTTATATAATTACACTTATTTATATAAGTTATACTTATTTATTTAAAGCATTTGAAGATACTTCCTTATTATGCGATACATTGACGGGCCCTATTTACAGTTTCTAAATTAACCTTTCTTAGCGTTTGCGAAATAATTAAAGCACTTGCATAGTGCACACGATTTTGTCATCTTTTGTAGGCTGCGTAAGGTTTCAGGGTACACGTTGTTTTTTATAAATCCCTATGGGAAGAAATCACAAGGAATAAGACCCGGAGATCTGGCGGGCCAAGTGGTTTCACAGTTATTTTCCATAAGTCATCAAAATGGTTTCAGAAGTAATTCATTACAACCTTCATAATATGTGCATTTGTGCATGTACTAGTAAACGAATAGAAGTGTTCAAAGTCAAAGTATTAAATATGTCTCGTTTTACTTTTCAAAAATGCCATTCTTTAATACCAGCTCAAGGTTTTTTTAATCTCTTATATTTACGGAATATTCTACGGCATACTTGAGGAATACGCTCTGTATAATATTATGTTTCCTTCGTGCAGTACATGTTTTTGCCTGCGTCCTAATTGTTTATCAAACAACCGTGTTGTGTTAATGCGTACCATTTATACATTTAGTTAAACAGCGATGCTTTTAGCCATATCGATACCTGCCACTGAGCCCCTTAATTAATCTCTGCATATCGGAATTTGGAACTATTTCAATTAACATACATCCACTCGAACGAAATAACAAATATTCAAACAGATGATGAAAATTGGGAAGAACATTGTGGAACATTGATTAAAGTGTTTAAACGCTTTATAGGGGCTATAACTGTACTTGACTCATGGTCAACAATGGTCATTTCTATAACTAAAAAATAAGATTTTATTTTATTACAAAAATGTAAGATGTGATGACTAGACACATCATGCTGGTAAAAACCATAATCATAAATGATATTATTCTTTATTTTTATACTGCACTTTATTGTTGAGTCTACGTATCTATGTCTAACTTCACGCCAAATCCCTTATCGGGTAGGCAGAGAGAACCTAGCGCCACATGACTCGGCATTTACACATTTCTCTGGCTTCTTTAACATTGATAGCTCTTCTCGTGTACTTTCGAATTCATATTTTCATTTATGTACCTGTGATGACGAATATTAATTAAATATCTCAAATGATTCTACAGCCTTATTAAATCAGACCAATAAAAAAAAACGTAGGCTTGCTAAATCCGATTTTAGGTATGTAACATACCTAAAATCGGATTTAACAAGCCTACGTCCAGTTGCGAAATCGATTTGATTACTAACCTGATTAAGATATAACACCAATATAATGTTAGTGCGGTAATTATTCAAAATATCAAGAGTAATATCGAATGATAGCTAGGTTATGCCTTTAATTCTAGACTCGGTATCGAAGCTGGACCATGGCGCCAACGCCCACGCAGATTTTTCGAACCAGCCAGCGCAATATCTAACGCTGTGATTCTCAAATTTTTACAATAAATTAATTGCTTTATATAAGATCAAATTAGTGATGTATTGAAAAAGGGCCAAATCAAAAGTACCCAAAACCGAAGAGCGTGCATGAAGAGGTTGATGAATGTGGAAGAAGCGAGAGCGTTATCTTTGGATCGGTGCACCTGGCGTTCTATAGTCTTTGCCTACCCCAATGGAAGACAGGCGTGATGATATGTATGTATGCTTTATATTATACTTATATAGTATCTATATATATAAAAATGAATGTTTGTCTGTATATCCTCTTTGGACTCAATAATGGCTGGGCAGATTTTGATGAAATTTTCAAGAAATGATCAGATTAGCCCAGCAGGTGATCCTGTGAAGTTTGGTAGCGATCATATCACCCGTGCGAAGTCGGGGCGGATAGCTAGTAACAAATAAAAACCTCTTTTTTAGATACTCGTAGGTAAAATCAAAAAGTAACGAAGTATATTCTTCCTTTAAGCGTCCAATTCCTTTATATATACAAATGAATTTAGCTAAGGTTTCGCTGTTTATCTTTAGTTGTGTTGATGTCTTTTTTGAAAAAAAATGCGATTTTATACAGAATAATGTAAGAAACGCTGAGCGTAGCACTATTGCCAAGTTTCTACGTCAAACGACATATGTTAAGTACTTACCGCAGCCTACGAAAACACACAAGAGTAGGGGCATCGTTCGTGCGTTTCCGACTTGTAAATCTATGCTTAAACCGTTTTTAAGCACCTCATGTTGTAGTTGCTATGAAAAGCCTCGTCACGTTCCACGACAATTTGAGCTGGCCATTTGATGTAAACGACATTCACCACATTTAAGGAATAAATACAAAATAATAGTTTGAGAACCACTGACGGCCTATTACCGCCACTTATACAAGCACTAGCATTTATGCCTGGGAACAGACCTGCACGCGTAGGATGCACTCTAATAGTCTTTTAATTTTCTCCACGCGCTAT
This sequence comes from Pyralis farinalis, assembly GCA_947507595.1. Classification (NCBI taxonomy): domain Eukaryota; kingdom Metazoa; phylum Arthropoda; class Insecta; order Lepidoptera; family Pyralidae; genus Pyralis; species Pyralis farinalis. Next base: position 20,781,042 of record OX382270.1, read on the forward strand.
CAACGCACCTCCTGAAGTATTTATGCTATTCCCAGGTAAATATACCCATGGATTGAATGCAGTTAAGGTATAAAGTTGGTATGGAAGGTTAACGCTTGCTTTTTTTTTAAACAACGGCGGAACGCAAATAACCATACGGCTCATTGCCTACAGTAATCATTTTATTTTTACGCTCAATTGAAGGGGTATTACTCGAGCATTGTCACCCCTCCTGCTAACACAGCATCTCTTCAGGAGCTTACGTGTACAGTAATCAGTCGCAGTAACACAACAACCCTATAAGTTTTTTATATACTACCAAGGTGGTAAACAAGCATACGGTCTGCCCGATAGTAAACAGTCACCGTAGCCTATGGACATTTGCAACACCAGGGGTGTCACTCATGCGTTGCCCTAAGTCTAAGGAGTCGTTCTTCTGTGAGGTTGGTACTTCCCCAATCGGACTGCTTTGATACGTCCTAGCTCCAAATACCATTATGCTAATTTTAACTTGATTATAGTAAACCCTAAGAAGTTTTAACTTTAACCGTATTGTGCTCTTTTAGCTAGTGCTTGCGGTTAGCAGCAGTTTATGGTAGAGATGTGGAAGTTTGCATGGCATGTGTACAGGTGGGCGTGAAGTGCTATTCGCTAAATGCTTTTACCCGTGTTCTACTTGTGTTTACGGTCATGATGACACGATGTATGCACATAATTTTTTCGAGTCATTAAACTTTGAGAATATCTTGTCATATTACAAATACATGTAATGATTTTAATGGCCCCCGCGAAGTACAAGAAAATCTTCATCTCATCGGTGTATTTGCTTACGTCCGATTATTCTTCTTCTTCAAGAAAGGCGTGAAGAGGTTCTTACAGGGTCGGCAACGCAAGAGTGACACCCCTGGTGTTGCAAGGCTACTGTAACTGCTCACCATCAGGCAGGTCGTATGCTTGTTGCCACCTTAGTGATATAAAAAAAAACATATTCGTCCGGTTGTTTTCTTAATCGTAATCCCTCTGTTTGTCCGTCTGAATGTCACAGGGTCCAATTAGCCAAACGGTTCCAGCTTAAGTTTTAAAATTTGGTACTAAGAATTGCTTTGGTAATCCATACTAACATATATAGTGTAAGAGTTTGTTTGTTTGAAGGCTCTAATCTCTGAAGCTACCCAGTACCTTTTGAAAAAGTATTTTTGTACTTGATAGCCCAAATTTTTGAAGAAACTTATAAGCTATTCGACTTCACGACACGGCCCTTAGAAACCGAGGAAAAAAGGTAAGTAGATAAGGCGATTCTAACGGGATGTTGGGATATACGAGGGAGCAGCTAATTTGGTATAAAATCGTTACAGCCCAAAGTTGTTAATAATATAAATATATATTTTGATAGACACAATTTCTAAAATAAATCTGGTAGTGGAATTGAACCTTCTTCCTAGCGTTAACCTGTTTCCTAATTCCATTAGGATTGGCGGAGTTCGCTACCTGGATTTGGCCAAGGTACCGATTTTGATGTAGAGCTATTGCCATCAGATCTCCACAACGCAGAGCGTAAATCAAACCTATTTTAAGGTTAGGTAACACGTCTTTTGAAATACAACTTCTTGGATGTACGTATTTCCTCGCGATGTTATTGTTCATCGCTCAGCGAGTGATAACAACAAATATGTACATAAATTCGAAAACTTAGAATGTAGAATTTAGTCACTGAACTATCATTGAGCTTCCACTGAGCTATCACTACTCCATAACTTAGCTAACTATTCATCTATTTATATTTTTAAGTCCCTTGCGGTCCTTTTACAGTTCATACGCTTCTTTATTAACCACTAGCTATCCGCCCCAGCTTCGCACGGGTGATATGATCGCTACCAAACTTCACAGGATCACCTGCTGGCTAACCTGAAGATTCACTGAAAATTTCATCAAAATCTGCCCAGCCGTTTTTGAGTCCATAGAGGACATACAAACAGACATTCATTTTTATATATATAGATTTTATGCGCTATCGATGGTTTAAGGCTCATATTATAATAAAACACTATTAATTGTTAGTTATAGTACATGAGAGTTTCATTCGACTCCTACATTATTTCGCTCTCACTGTAGTAAAATAGAATAGCGAAAAAAATGACAATTAAAAAGGTAATATAGTTCTTAACATGATATAGTAATCAAAACCAATATAACTTAGTATAGTCTTAATAAAACTTCAAACAAAAGGGAGGTGTATATATCGACAAAACAATAAAATATCAAACAAAAAACATGCGTAGTAAATACGGTAATAACCGTTCCGACCTAAGTTGCATAAAGTGAAAGGTGGCAGATAACCACAGCCAAATGACAGTTCCATAAAGTTGTCGTATTGCTGCGTGTGAATCATCAGGAATTTGATGAGGATTTGCATTAGCAGCGGGTACAAGAACGCGCAAGCAATGTTTCTTAAGTTACAAGCGCTCATAGCTAACGATAATTGTTTCGTAAAAAGGCAATCCGTATTTTTGTTTGCCATATGGGTTGATAAATTTATGTATTAAAATATTTTAACTAATACTACATATATTTTAAATACAACATATAGTTCATTCCACAACAATATAATTCGATTATAAGGGAGAGAGAGGAAACAAAGAAAGTAGTTCAACTCACCGGGAAACTGCAGCCAAATATGTACATAAACAACCTCTCTGGTTGTTTTCCTGCATGTTAGTGAGGTTATCAGTAAGCTCCTGAGGACTTGCTGTGTTAGTAGCCGGGTCGGCAACGTACGAGAGTGATACTCCTGATGTTTCAAATACTATGGTAACTGCTTACCATCAGATCAGTCCGTACGTTTGCCACCATAGTGAAAAAAAACCAGGGGTGGTAACGTGCAAGAGATACTTTCTATATTTCAAGCATTCATAAACTACTTGTACGCCTCCCCAAATCTCACTGAAACCGCACAGTATGCGACCATTTTGCATCCAATATACGAAAATGAATTCTCCGCTTGTCTCATACAAAACACACTAAAACGACCATCAGATTTGACTTGAGAACACCCTCCAGATTTTTACTACCCGTTTATTACTGAACCTTTTTTGTGCTTATAATAAAACGAAACTTTATGTGGCACTTTTTAATTCAACGATCTTAGTGTCATACAAAAATCTCAAAAATATCAGCCATTTACCAAAATATTGGTCCATTTGTAATTTCATTTCCGTATCACATATCAAGATCATAAATGTTTCCGTTCATATTTAGAGGCCCGTATAGAAAACACGAGAAAGGAATCCAAGGAAAGTAAATAAAATAATTAATAGATTCAGGCGTTATTTTGCGTAAGTCAAATTTACATGCAATTTGATCTAACCTGCTTTGTGTGCTTCCGCCACCAATTAGTTCTTCGGCCTAGCGCCGGCCGGCACCCGCCCACTACCGTTAGTAGATGCAACATGCCGACGCTGCCGTAGCTGCTCCGGTAGTCTTTGCCTCGGCTGCTGACCAGGCCAGTCGTGGCAGCGATGGTGGTGGGGGCATGGCAGCGGTTTCTGTTCCAGATGGCGGACGACCGCAGCAGCCGAGGCAGTGACTACCTATGTATAATCCCGGGTCGTTTAGACGAGGTGTAAAGAGGCACCTTAGCGGGCTGTCAAGGGGAGGACAGCCGGCACAGCGCTAATCACTGTGATGGCTGTTCTCAAATCTAGTTCTCATGGACGCTTTCCATTAGGCGCGATGGGGACATTTTGACGGGCCATATTAAAAAAAGAAAAAAAATTACATTTTCTTTATAGCTGGAAATTGGGAGATCAAGTAAGTAATCGAATCGCCGATTACCACGCTACGTCTAGCGCCGCCACTGGCGAACATACATGACAAGAGCTATGAGGGTTAAAGAAGTGAGTGAAATATGCAAGGGATTTGGGGATATGAAAGCCGTTAGCTTAGTTTTATTTAGACATCATCAATAATTAAACAGTGATACGCTCTAATAAAAATACGGACTCTAATAAAAACTCAGTGCCTCAGTGTATTTACTGCACAGTGGACAGCCTATGTCACCTACTGATTACGAAAATTGCCCCAGCAACAGATCAGAATTCCATTCAAACTTTTGTTAAAAAATGAATACCGTCAAGAAAAGCACCAGTTTGGTAAAATAAATGATCTTAACAATTTGTAAGTTGTATACACTGGCCATATATCATTTCACTTGTTCACTTGCACTTCCGAGCATATTTCAGTTTCTTCGCCCAATGAGTTACAACCTCGGCGATTGGCCACTCAAACACTTAGATCTAAATATAAAAGCGGCCGTATCCTATCTAAATAGCGCACATTTAATATCGGTTGGTCTGCTAAATCACTTTGACGGCAGTGATTAATCTTCCAAGTAGAATGCTTGTCGTTAGTCCCGGCAATAAAGAGATAACAAAATAAATCAAAGAGCTATAAATATAGACCGGGATGAGCGATCAGTGCCAGAACTGTCCGCTCGGATAGTTTACGGAACTTTTATGGAACTAAACGAAGTATAAATAAATATAAAAACAATGACCGTCCGTAAATTATGTTCATTGGTTGTGGAAGGCAACTTTGTTGGTAACTGGGCTGGTGTATTGATTTCTTTTGTTTGTGTTTGATTGTTTGCGAGACGTCATAACGATGGATTGAGGCTCATGAGAGGAATACTATTTTTTACATTACGAAAGGCACTAATGATGATGACAGGCATGATCTAAAATACATTCTCGAGACTGAATTAACGTTATATCATGTATTTTATACAACGTCGGGAGGCATACAGGCATTCGGCCTGCCTGATGTAAAGTAGTTACTATAGATTATATTATATAAAGACGAGCTGTGAGAATCGTCGATGATACTAAACTCACACACGGTATTGAGCCCTTGAGTTTAAGGAGAGATTTCGCCTCCCTTTGCGTGTTCTACCGATTGTACAATGGTACAAATGTTTGCCACCTTGGTGGTATAAAAAAAAGATTATAGATGCTGCTGCTAACACAGCAACTCCTTAGGAGCTGGAGTTTACTGGTAACCTCACTTACTCACACAGGAACACATCAACCCTTCAGGGAGTTGTTATTTGGCCACGGTTTTCTGTGAGGTGGAAGTACTTCTTCAGATACTTAAAAGTACCCAAAAACACTCCTTTGCTACAAAAGGCAATACAGGTGGCTAATGTCAGCTAATAAAGCTGTCAAAGGGAGAACAATAGTGCAACGAGGTTGAAGTGTTATTATAAAGGGTCGGCAAGGCACGAGTAATAAATACCCCTGTTGCAAGTGGTGGCACTAAGGTGGCAAACTAGCGTATGGCCTGTCTGATGCTAAACAGTCACCGTAGCCTATGGACATTTGCAACACCAGGGGATGTCACTCATGCGTTGCCGACCCTATTATATATGTTAATGTATGTATGTATACATATCTTCATAGCAGGTCCCTTGCGGCGTAGGCAGAGAGAACCGAGCGCCATAAGACGCGGTCCTTACATACTTCACTCGCTTCTCTAACATTTCATAGCCCTTTTCATGCACGCTCGCCGGTTCCTGGGGCTACTGGCATCACCTTCCGACAAAACGCGACCAATTTGGTCAAGGTAGGTTAGTGCCGGTCTTCCTCGGCTACATCCTTCCACATTTGCATTGTATATCTGTTACGTCATTCTTTCGTCCCGCATTCTTTCTACATGCCCGAACCAACGGTGCATTTTATTTACACTCTATTTTATTACAATTCAATATTCCTGTCTGCGAACGCGAACATTTCTTCGTAGGTGAAAACAAAAAAATAAGGCCCGAAATAAGAACACATTAATTTACTGGACTGTTTCTTTGCAAAGTAACTTTTCATGCCTAATTAGGCGCGTATCCGAACGAACTTTGCAGATTAGTGGCTGTACACGGCAAGTTTCGGTAAAAGCGACTTCACTGCGTGTTATTTTCCGTTGCACTACTCTCCATATTCCTAGTAGCCTAACGCAGCCGCAGGAAGTCAATAAACCTCCAGTGTGTTGCTATAAGAGTATAAAACTACATTTTTTAAATTAATCTCAAGCCATACAAAAAAGCTTAATTGAAATTTGGGTACAAATAGCGAGTTCAATTATGCTCACAAAAACTACACAGTAATAATAACATTAATACAACTAAAGCGTGCCTTGTGAAAAAACTACTATTAAATTAAATTTTCAATTATGTCGAGGCGAAGGTCTAATGTACGCCGCAACCTACAATGTAATAGAAAGTTCTGGAATGAATTAGCAAAATTTACGCGCACTCATAACCTGGCAAGTGCGGATGTTAAAACTTTCCGGGAAAATATTCAGTGGGGGACATCTCCCACTTATTAAATGGGCGGTTCTACACCGAATGCGATAAGTACAAAAGCTTTCATTTATTTCTTAATGATCTGATTATAGAAGCATATGTGACTAATATCGTTCTTCGCAGTTACCTTAAATATTTCCGAGATAAAAAAGTAAATAAATACGTAAATAAATAAATATTGTCGTTCAAAAGTAAGCAAAGCTTGTGTTATAGGTATTAGACACAACTGATAAACATATGTATTTTTTTTGTAATGTGATACATAGAAGAGAGCTCGATGGCGTCGTTGAGTTGTCATTCTAACCGAACACGCAGCTTAAGCAACGTCGACTTCAGCCTGTCTATGGATGGGTTTATCTATTTCGAGTTTCTCCGTGCTCGGATGGCACATTAAACCGTCGGTCCCGGCTGTTGTCGATAGATGACAGTTATTAAGCTAAGTCAGTGGCCCTCGGGCGGCTTGAAAACACTGGCCTCCGCCAATCTGCATTTGAGCAGCGTGGTGGAGTATGCTCTAAACCCCTTCGGTTGAACGGAGACTCGACCCTGCAGTGGGATGAGTAAGGGTTGATGTGGTGTTGGATACATAGAAAACTCCCAGACTAAGACAAACAGGAATGTTTATGCACACAAATATTTGTCCTGCGTGGGAGTTGAACCCACAAGCGTTAGTGTAGAAGTATTTTTACTAACCAATGCGCCATCGAACTCATCAATAGTATAGCGAGAGTATAGTATACTCGTAAGTATTGATTCGGTAATTTAGCTTTAACCCTTTTGTGTCATGCGTATTCAACAGACAGAGTCACAAAATTTCTGAAGGTTACTGTTTGAGCTTCTGCAACGACATTAGGATTCAGCCAATTATTATTTCTAGAAAAACAATATTTGTAGAAAATATGGTAAAACAATTGTATTACAGTCGTGTTACATTCTTTAAAATTTATGAAAAGTTTATGATGTGACTATTTCACTATTTAGTAATTAAATCGTAACAATGTTCAAGCAAGAATTTTGATAAAAATCATATTTTTACATTTTATATGATTAAACAGTTTTAATTCCTGTACAGATATTTTTTCAGGGAATTGAAATATAGGTTGCCACATGCCACATAAACCCTTACTCATCCCACTGCAGGGATACGGGTCTCCCTACAACCGAAGGGGCTAGGTAGGTAAAATTAAGGTTGATAGCAGCGAAAACCCAGTGTGTGTATAAAAAACCGGTGCCTTGGCCATCTGGTCCCAGGTTTGTATCATGTATCACTAAATTTGTGTTTTTGAATTTATGTACACATTCGTAATTATCATCTCCTCGCTGGTGAAGGAAAATATCGTGAGGAAATCAGCATGTCCAAGAATTATATTACCAAAGGCGCGTGACCGAACCTAAAAAAGATCTTATTTTTTCTCAGGGTTGTGAAGATCTGATCACAGTCGCTGTACTTAAAAATCAGTATATTCGCCAACTCCTTAAACCTAGGTAACGGGCCCCGCCAAACCTAATGAATTAGAAAACGTGAAATATAAGAAGAAGAAGTAAAATGTAGGTAACATAACACGGATAAGTAAAAGGGCGTTAAAAGCTCAGACCAAGAAAAAACTAATTATGAGATTAAAAGCGCATTTTAAAATCAATTGGATTTATACTACCGACTTAAATGCATATGAAATGTATGGATTCCAATCAGTTCGACTAAATGCAAATTTGACCGAGTTTGTAACGTCAACACATGAGAGGTGCTAAAATAATGAAAGATGTGGAATGCGAATTACAAATTATAAAGACATAGAATCAGCTTATACGATATTGGTATAAACAGTTTTTGTACATTATATACTCATGATAATTACAGTATTTTATTTTCTTTACACAGCTAGTACTTTTTCTTTACACGTTGCCAATAATTAGAAGAACGAAACTAATAAACTATTATGGAATTCCAAGTTAAACATTTTAAAATAATTAAAAATCTATCTATAACTTCCCTTGCGGGGTAGGCAGAGAGAACGGAGCACCATAAGACGCGATCCTTACACACTTCAATTGCTTCTTTAACATTCATAACTCTTTGCATGCACGCCCGCCGGTTTCTAGGACTCTTGACGTCACCTGATAAAACACGACCAATTTGTCATGGTATGTGAGTATTGGTCTTCCTCGGCTCCTACTCCACTTTTGCATTGTATATCTGTTTCGTCATTCTTTCATCCTGCATTCTTTTTACTTGTCCGAACCAACGGAGCATGGCTTTTCTTAACACCGAGACTGTCCTTCAGACCAACTCTCTTACGATTGAAAATATTTTCATAATATATAAAAAATTGCTATTGAATTTGACGCCGATTTTAATGAATTCGCTACATAATTAATGGGCCAGTACTCATTTTGATGAAGTGATAATTTCTTCTTCCTAGCGTAATCCCGTTTCCTAATCCATTAGGATTAGCGGGGTCTGCTACCTAAGATTTAACGAAGATAGTGACTCCACAACTCAGAGAGAAAAACAGACTTTCTTAGGGTAGCTAAAAAAATATAATTTCTATCTCGCAACATTTATTCGTATCAAAGATTAATTATATTACACTTCATGCTGTATTGTTATAATATATTTGTAAATTCGTAAGTACATATTATTTTAAATAAAGATTATATGTTCGAGCACGTCAAGTATATGAAAATAGATTAAGTAACCAATGCTGTATGTTAATTTTCATTTAGATGATATTGATTTAGTTAATATATTGTACCAATTTTTGACTGCATGTAATCTGTAGGCATGAATGTTACCAGCCGTGTCAATTTCATGAATGTTGTCAGCAATATTAACAAAATCTACATGACTGGTAACATAGAAATGATTTTAGTTGAAAACTGTGCGGACTTACAAATAAAGTAATTGGTAAACACCAAAGCCAACCAAGCGTGTGAAATTTATTATTTTGATCTCACAGCATCTCGTTGATATAAAACTATACGCGTGAGTTCGAAACAAATAAAGATACGGTAGTAGGTAGGTAGTATTACAACATCAATCTAACAGATTTGTTTTCTTGTGATGTTATATTGTTTTGTAGTGTTTCTCCCTGTTAATATTTTCACGCTGAGGATTCAGAGAGAACAGTTTACCTCTTATTTAATGTGGACGTACGTATGTATGTATGTATGTACCTACTAATATGTGCCGAGGTTTTGTGCTTACCTATTAATTTGTATGATACTTACTTAGTTTTATTCCTCGATAATGTATTCTTATTACTTATACCAGATTATTTGATGATATTTTTTTTATTATTGCTCGCAAATAGTGTGTACAACATGTAGGAACCAATCTAGTTACGGCGGTATAAAACCTCCTCCATGACTTTAAGCATTTCACGTGCAGCTGTATCAGCACTGACGCATTTAAAAAAATGTTTTTAAGTCTTTGGTATGCTTATGGTAGGTAGCTTCCTTAAAATATAGCGCAGGAGCTGGAATGCGAAAAGTGCAATATCCGAGACCGTGGCTATAACTGTCAACAGAGGAATGAATCAGTGGCAAATAAATCGGCTCTCGGACAGCGGTCGTGCTCTACACTCGTGCCATCGCCGCCTGATTTTATTTTATTACTATCACTGTGGGAGAAATGCAACCGTCGATTTGTTTAGCTAAATTATTTTATAGTTTCTCGTTTACGTTTGTTTATGCGTAGGCCCGAACGGCCGTCTGAATCATCCGTTTCAATACATCGACGTCATCATTCACGTTTATTTGTTTTTATTAGTACCTTGAGCTATATACCCGTAGTCATTTTATGTCTTATACAATATTTTTAGATTTATATGGCCGTTTAATAGGCTTTTTATTTCGTGGTGCATTATGATCATTGATCCGGTTCTTATCTGTATAACTGATTATACTATTTGGAATTCATTTCTCTTTGTTTTTCTGTCTTCGAGAAAGATATAAACGAGCTCAGTGACTTCGTTGTGAATGACGCGACTTTGAAACCAACGTTCGTGGGTTCGATTCCCACACAAGACAAACATTTGGGTGCATGAACATGTCTATTTGTCTTGGTCTGGATATTTTAAGAAAGATAGGAAGTATCAAAGCAGCCCGTCTGGTGAAGTACCTCCACCACATAGAAAACCGCAGTCAAATAACAACTCCCTGGAGGGTTGTTGTGTTCCAGCGTGTGACTGAGGTCACCAGTAAGCTGTGTAAGCAGCAGAAGAGGCATCGCGCGAGTGATACTTAATATATAGTAAGCGTTAATAGGCTACGGTACCCGCTTTACATCAGGTGGGCCATATGCTTGTACGCCTCCCGACGTAGTATAAAAAAAAGATTTTTTACTTATTGAGAAATCTCTAACACTTTATTGTATAGGCACTACTACATATAGATTTTCGTTCGTATCTGTGTAAAAGTTATTTAAGTTTCATTAACTACAACAACGAATGTCAGGTAAAATAATAATACTTCGAAAGGACATTTCACTTAATAATATTTTCATAATGGTGTGGGGTCGACATCGCGAGTAATTTTCTATAAAAAATATGTTGTTTACTGAATGAAACATTGTATACAGAATGATCGTAAAATCATAAAGTCTTGTCCTTTAAAAACATAATGGTACCCGGGATGTTTGCTAAGAAATCATATCGTGGATTCTTGCGTGACTTGCATCATTTGCGTTTGAATAAATACTTCTTTCCACAAAAACAATTTTTACTAAACAAACAATTCAGAAATTAGTCAAATAAGCGAACAAGGGATCACGATGACAGGAAGTCGTCCTCAGACACGCATGACGTTGTCAATACGCGTGCGCGCGACGAAATGTCGACGAAGAGATGGATGTGAAATGTCACTGGAGATTAAGCTAGTGAATATGATTTACATTAGGAAATAAACTTTATTGCTTTGACGTTAAAGTAGAAAATTTATTAACAGCTGTTCCTAACTATGTTAAAGTATGTTCACACTTTACTTTAACATAACATATGAAAGAAATGTCTCTACTTACGAGTATTATAAAACAAAATGCCACGCCGCGTCTGTCTGTCTATCTGTTCGCGATAAACTCAAAAACTACTGAACGGATTTTCTTGCGGTTTTCACCAATAAATAGAGTGATTCTTGAGGAATGTTCAGGTGTATAATTTGTTACGGTTTTGTGTAATTCGGTTAAAATGTGACGATAATTGTTGAAAATGTCGGAAAAAGTTCCGCTGCCTGGGAGCTTTCATCGGATATTATACGGATATACAGTATTAATCCTTATCAACTTAAATACGTTAGTAGGCGTAATATTCTCTACCACTCGTGCGATATTAATAAACTTAAAAGTAGAACCATAATCTAATAGTATTGTCTTAGGTTTTCGCGATTGTTACACATTGAAATTAAACTATTTTTAACGCTTTGCAGCTGCAAAACGTTCGAAACGTCAGGTTTCAACAAAATAAATAAAACACGCGATACTTCCGTTAAAAATAGTTTAATTTCAACCATAATCTAAATATAAAATTTGATCCAAATCGTTGGAGCCGTATCCGAGAGACCGATTTATATCGGTCAAAGATCGAGAAAAAAAATGTGAAGATAAATAATCCCTCCAGATCTCATTTCAATAGCTCAATTATTTCCGACACATTTGCAATAGTCCCAATACCTGCCGTAACCTGCTCGTGGGTATATCCTTCCATTGATATCCCTTAGAGCAGGTCACAGCTAGTATAATACATTACATCATTCTTTTCGAAGGGGCTTCTACGCGTTGGATTCATATCCCCGCGCACGCCTATCAAATGACCGGGATTAAAACGCGTGAAATAGGAGATAATCATATGTTTAATAAATATATATTAGTTATTATTATCTTCAGATTTTTCGTTTTTTTCTCGGTCTTTGATCGGTCTACTGGTATACTCTGGCTTAAGTCAAGTGCATGTCAGAGATATAGGAAGTATCTACCATAGGAGGATTAGAAATCTGTATTTCCGGTGCGGGAGAGTTTATGTGGATGTGGCTATGTATTTTAGTTGCAGAAACTTTCTAACTATGCGTCATGTGTATAATATAACTGCATTCCGGAGAAGATTATTCGTATACGGTGTTTGGTTCAAAGTTTTGAAGGATTGATGCAATTGCTTAATATATATATATATATATATATAATCCATGCCTTGCATATATATATATATATATACATACACATATAATTATTTTAGTCAATATACAACCGCCCATTCTTATCCTTCTATTGCCATTCAGGCTATTTTCTTTTCTTGACCACAGTTTTTTAAGCCTTCGAAGGTGTATATTTAACATTTCTTTTTAATTTCAGCTCAGCATAGTGGCTCCGTTTCGCCTGATGACAAGCTAGAAGAGGAGCCCAAATCGCAGCCGCAACTTACAAAAGACTACAGTGTCCTGTCAGTTAACGCTGACATGCGGTAAAATGCTTCTTCACGCTTCGCTTGAAGGATCTCATATTGTAGGAAGGAGGAAACACGTATGCCGGCAAGTCGTTCCACTTTTTAATAGTATGACAGAGATAGGAGTTGCTGAATTTATAGTACGCGAAGAGATATTATCGACGAAAATGACATGCATGTGTGGTTTTATGACGGAAGGGAAAGAATGGGATAAGGGAAAACTTACCTCAGAGCACTTACCATGATAAAGGCGGTAAAATACGCTTAGCGAGCCAATATCCCTACGAAGTTTAAGAGGTTCAAAGTTTTAGTGACAACTTCGTCGTTGCTCATGCGGATTGCCCGTCGCTGCAACCTATCGAGAACCTCGAGAAGATATTGTGCGGAACCGTCCCAGAGATGCAAGCAAATACTCCATGCAGACCCGAACTTGAGTCTTATGAAGCAGAGAAAGCTGATCCTGCGTGAAGAACTGGCGTACCCTGTAACTCAGGACTCCGAATTTTTTTGAAGCTGTTAATATGAGGTTCTCGATGTAGTTACGTTGGTTAAGGTCGCAACGAATATCCATGCCTTGCATATTTAGATCATCTCACATACTTAGGGAAGCGCCCTGAAGACTGGCAATGGGAAGAAATGGGGATATTTTTGTTCTTAACGCTTGGTGAAAATTATAGGAAGGTAGGAACCTTACAAAAAAAAATGTAACAAAATCATGTACTGTAATTTATTTGATATATTAGGGAAATCTTTGACTATGATAATGTACAAAATTTATCTCTTCCTTTTCTCTCGTCCTCTCTCTTAGAAGTAAGTAATCGCCTACCAGTCGCGTCTGGTTCCGTTTTAATTTCCGTGGACGTACTAATAACTAGGTACATATCCATTCTGTGTAGCATATATTAAAGCTAAGATATGAAATATTTTCATACTATCTGAATACCGTACTACTTCTACCAAACGTAGACATAGAAACGAGTCAGCAAATGAGTAAGCCACTAGAAATAAAACTTAATATATGTAAAGGTGTACAGGGGGACATGTAAAACAGCACATTATGCATGTCTCGGCGCAGGGCATCGTTTGCCATGGTCGCAACAACTCAATTATGCAGCTTTAAATAACCGAAGTCGTCTGTGGGTGGTCCAGTACCCGGAATAGAAGAAAACGTAATAAGCGCATCTCCTTTACGCCGGATGAAATGTTACTGTCAGTAGTAAGCTCCGAACTGATTGATTGTTCTTTGTATAAAAAGGACTTCGGTCAAACATTAAAACGTCTAATCTTTTTAGATACCTATGTGTTTGGAGTCAAAATGTTGTTTTAGCTTTTATTGCTAATATAAAATTATTAGACGATATATCTAATAATTTTATTAGATTTACGAGTTACACCTTTACTTTAATTGTTGTATTTTACGTCTAGGGCTGGTCAGGTCCTGTGGTTATATTCGGGAGGCTTGGAGATAGACCAATGTGCACCTGGACCCCAAAAACGGAGACCGTTTCGACCCATCAAATTACCGTCCCATTGCCGTAACTTTAGTGTTGTACTAAGTCACGGAACGGATCCTAAATAAGCAATTGATCCGCTATCTAGAAGATCACTCCCTAATTAACGATCGTTAGCTTGGTTTTAGACCGACACGATAGACGGGTGATCAAGTCAGGGAGAGAGAGACTATCGATAAACATGGCGAATCTATGGCAGTCAGCCATTCGTCAAGGCATTTGATCGGGTTTGGCATAAAGCACTTCTTTTTTCTGGCATACGATCTGCCGAGCTTTGTAATTGGATTTCTAGCTTCCTGCATGAGTATAGAATCCGCGTCCTTGCAGATGAATGCGCTTCACGGTTCATGCCAGTGTATGCCGGTGTCCCACAGGGCTCTATCGCCCCCACTTTCTTCTTCATATCAATGGCATACTGCCACTTGGTAATATTCATTGCTATGCAGATGACAGTACAGCACATGGGCGATATTTCGGTTTTCCTGGTGCTGATCGAATAGAAATTGATGAGAAGCGTGAGAGTACTGTCGTTGAGCTGAATCGAGTTTTCGATCTCATTAGTAAAAGGGGTTCCAATAACCGGTTAGAGTTTAATGCCAATAAAACTCAGGTGTATTATATCACCCTTGTTCTGTTGACAAACGTATTTTAAGGTTATTTAGAACTCGTAGATAGTACTGCAACTACTTATTGAACGAACTAAACGCATTTACTCATTCGTTGCCTGCGCAATTTAGTTCTAATTCTTACCCAGGAGTAGAATGGAAACTTTAAAAGGCCCATTTAAAACCTAAATATAAATAGATAGATAAGAAATTAGTATATATTTTTCCCCGTTTTAACATTCTATCTTTAATACACAAATATACTATTTGATCACAACTGAATTTATTGTATGTATGTATGTATATCTTCACGCCAGGTCCCTTGCGGGGTAGGCAGAGAGAACCGAGCGCCATAAGACGCGGTCCTTACACACTTCACTCGCTTCTTTCACATTCATAGCTCTTTTCATGCACGCTCGCCGGTTCCTAAGGCTCCTGACATCACCTTCTGATAAAACACGACCAATTTGGTCATGGTAGGTTAGTCTTGGTCTTCCTCGGCTCCTACATCCTTCCACTTTCGCATTGTATATCTGTTTCGTCATTCTTTCATCTTGCATTCTTTCTACATGTCCGAACCAACGGAGCATGCCCTTTCTTATCTTAACACCGACACTCTCTTTCAGTCCAACTCTCTTTCGTACGTCATCATTTCGAACGCGGTCAGCAAGCGTTATGCCACAAATTTTTCGCAGTGCTCGCATCTCGACCGCATTTATTCTACTTTCATGCTCTCTGCCATACCCAGCTCTCACTTCCATAAGTTAGCGTTGGGATTAACACCGCGCTGTGTACAGCGAGCTGTGCCTTCTGACTTAGATTTCGGCTGCCAAACAGTTTACCAACGCTCCATTCACGCTATTCCCTGCACTCACTCGTCTCTCCACATCAGCGGTGTACCTTCCATCGCTTCTAAAAGCGCTTCCAAGATATACAAACTCATCCACTTGCTCCAACACTACATCATCAACCGTAATCCTGAATTTATTACCATAGGTTAAACATTATATTGTGGTATTCGGACGAGTTTCTTTAACGTTTGTAGCTTGATCGTCGTTCCTAATAAATATCACTGAAGATCTTAACACAATGATCCTGAAACTTATCATGTAGGGGACCTTGAACTGTGGATTAATGATGAATTACCGTATGTGCTCCACATTGTCATTCATCATTACTTCGCAATTCAGGAAGGGTGATGGTAAAAATTAATTAAACCTATTATGGTGAATGATATAGTATTATTTTAAACAAACAATTATTGTAAGTACATATGTAAGTAAATACACTAAATATATTTATATTTAGTGTATTTCGGAAGCGATTCCAAAGATTTGAATCTAATTTGGTATTTACAAAAGGTTCTGTTTTTTATTGGCTTAATTTTTGTTTTCGGATTTATGTATATATTTGTAGTTATCACTTGCTCGGTGGTGATGGAAAACATCGCAAGGAAACCAGCACATCCAAGAAACTATATTTCGAAAGACGGGGGAACGTTACTTAAGAAAGGTTTGATTTTCCTTCTGGTTTGTGGAGGACAGCAGTCGCCCTATGGAAAATGAGTATGATCAACAAATTCTTAGACTTAGGTAGCGTACCCCGCCAATCCTAATGGATTACGAAATGGGATAACGCTAAGAAGAAGAAGATAAGGTTTTGTTTTAAGGTTAACTAACTAACTAAAGTCGAGAGAAACTCGGTCGTTAAGCATTACTTTATGTTACATGATTAACAACCCTTTTGTGATTCCCTTTAGTAGGCAATGCTGAATTATCTGATATTGGCATTTGTAAAGGACGCGTCGCGTGCCGGTAGGGAAACGGATGCAGTAACGGAGATTTACTGCCCCCATAAATTAATACAGATAGTGCTAACTACTGCGATGTATGACTGTGACTGATTTAGGTCATGTCATAATTGTTTGGCCTCGTTGCGTATTCAATAAACAGTTGCTACACGTATAGAGTCTTTCAAAGTCATGCGTAATCATTGAGTATGATTTATTTCCATTTTTTCATTAAGTGGTGATAAATGGCATTAGTTGCATGTTCTGAACTCAGAAGGTATTACAGATGTATACAGAACTGGCGGGATATTAAATTAGTATCTTAAATCTATTTTCACATGAAGGAGATATTCAAATTTATGTACTAAGAAACTTACTCGCAACTTCTACGCGATTATAGATACCCATGGGAATTTATGGAAATATTTTCTTAGATGTGCCTGCCTCCGTGCAGAATTTAAAATACAATAGTTTGAAAAGTGGTATTATGTGTCTTTCATAAAGTATTTACACTTTTACAATGCTGTTTCATTTACAATGTTTTTATAACTGTAATATTTTGTTAGTGCATTGACGTTTTTTTAACACACACTTTTTTATTAGTGCTCCATCAATCATCAATAACCAAGACCTATCAACACGGAGCAACGTACATACAAACCTGTAAAACATATTAGACGAGCTCGGTGGCGCAGTGGTGAAACGCGTTGTTACGCTACTTTGACACCAACGCTCGTGGGTTCGATTCCCACACAGTACAAACATTTGTGTGCATGAACATGTCTGTTTGTCTTGGTCTGGGTATTTTCTATGTATAATAAGTATGTATTTACAAAAAAAAAATGTAATTATGTATGTTTATCAGTTGTCTATTACCCATAACACAAGCTTCGCTTACTTTGGGGCTAGATGGCGCTGTGTCATTTGTCCGGCAATATTTATTGTTATTTTAATATTATTATTTATTTTGTCGTCTCAACTAGGTTTAGAACAGTAGCAATAATTGTATGTATATATGTATATCTTCACGCCAGGTCCCTTGCGGCGTAGGCAGAGGACCGAGCGCCATAAGGCGCGGTCCTTACACACTTCACTCGTTCCTTTACCGAGTTTCACCTATATTAATAATAATACTAAATTAAGAACTAAACTTTTTCTTGTAAATATTTTTTTTGTCTGATGTAATGATAAAATAGCAATTTACATTGTTTAGTGTTTTTTCCTATGAGACCTTCCTCACGATCCTAAGTCAACTGTGCATGTGTGTAATTAAACTACATAATTAGTTTAAAACTAATAAAATAAATAATTATTTTTTTGTGGCATAGACGAGTTCCTTGTTTGACAAATATTTTTTGACAAAATGTCACCTTCACAAACAAGGTAAATTTACGAACTACTTATACGTTTCCACAAACATCGTTTTATCAAGAAGTCTTCTGAAATCATTCCTTTTCTAACACCAATGTTTCAAAAGTATCATTTTAGCAAAAAATTTTAACCGAAGTATCGCGTGTTTTATTTATTTTGTTGAACCTGACGTTTCGAATGCTTTGCAGCATCCGTGGTCGCAGGAAGACTCTTCGTTTCAGTCTTCCTGCGACAACGGATGCTGCAAAGCATTCGAAACGTCAGGTTCAACAAAATAAATAAAACACACCATATTTCCGTTAAAAATTTTTTAGCCCAATATGTAACAATCGCAAAAACCTAATACAATATTTACGCATATTTTTTTTCTTAAAATGTTTCTATCTAACTTGTAATTTCAGGTAGCAATATTTTACAAATCAACATTTAGCAATTGACTTTTATTGACATTAAACAAAATTTTATTACCTACCTGATTACGGTTAAAGGCATGTATTACAAACAATTTCAGCAACTTTGTCCAAGTTTAAAATACTATGATATAATTAAACTGAAAGATCAAGGGCAATCATATCCATAGAGCCCCGCTCAATGTACGACTAGTCTCCTATTTCTAGGTTGTGATCTAAAAGGAACCTAACAAACCTACTGTGAGCAGTGAGGATTATTCAGAATATATATTATTATATTGTTATTATTATACACGTTTTATTATTATATGATTGGATAATTTTTCAGAATATACGAGTATATTATTACCACACACCATATCAACCCTTACTAATTCCACTGCTGGGATACGGGTCTCCCTTCATCCGAAGGGGTTTAAAGCATACTCCGCCACGCTGCTCAAATGGGGATTGGCGAAGATATAATTGCCTTTCCTAAATATACTGTCAGGACATAATAAGTCATTTAAAGTAGTTTTCCGAAATAATATTCTAACATCAATATATGAATATTTGAAGCCAGGTATCTCAACACTAGCAGATATAACAACAATATGACAACTTAACGATTTATTTCTACACATCTATCTTTACTGTCTTGCGACCTTGCGCTTTGACAAATTTTATGGCCCTCGGGTAACCATAAGTTCTGATTTATGTTTTCTAGACAAACAGCGTAACTGTAGTAACACTAACATAGCGTCTTCTTCTTCCTAGCATTACCCCGTTACCTAACCCATTAGCTTCGCTACCTAAGCCAAGCCTAGATTTGGCGAATATACTGATATTGACATGGAGAAACTGCCATCAGATGTCCACAAAACAGACAAAAAATCAGACTTTTCTTATGTCAGGTCACTTGTCTTTCGAAATATTTCTTGAATAGGTTTCCTCACGATGTTATCCGTCATCGCCACCATCACCATCGTGATAGTTACACATACATACATAGACAGACATACATATGACGTACATAAACAGAAAATACGAATTTAGTGGTTCATGCACACATTAGGATTCGAACCCATTACCGTCGGATCATCGTCGGCTATCACTGTTCTTAGTAACACTAACTAACACAGCATGTGTAATATATCTAGTTAGTTTACTATGATCCATAGAATCAAAGCCAAACTCACCAATTACAAACGAGGCCGTGGCAAGTACCTCATCCCATAAGATTGCAGCTAAATAGCAGCTCCTTGGCGGGTTGTTATGTACCTGCGAGTGAGATAACCAGTAAGCTCCTAAAGAGCTACTGTGTTAACAGCAGGGCTAGCATCGTACGGGAGATACTTTCTGTATTACGAGCGGTCATAGGCTACGGTAACCACTTTAACACAGGTGGACAGTATCTTGTATGCTGTGGCGATATAAACGTGTGGGAATATGTAGAGAACTAAATTCTTCTTATGCTTGACTGCTATAATAATTAATAAAAATATTTAATACTACAAAGTACGAGTATGAAAGAGATTCTAACTTACTGTCTAGGTAGTGCTCGGTGGCTCAGTCGTGAATGACGCGACTTTGACACCTACGCTCGTGGGTTCGATTCCCACACAAGGCAAACATTTGTGTGCATGAACATGTCTGTTTGTCTTAGTCTGGATGTTTTAGCCCGTCTGAGGAGGTACCTCCACCTCACAGAAAAACCGCAGCCAAAATAACAACTCCCTAGAGGGTTGTTGTGTAAGCAGCAGAGGAGGTATCGCGCGAGTGATACTTAATATATCGCAAGCACTAATAAGCTACGGTACCCGCTTTACATCAGGTGGGCCGTATGCTTGTATGCCTCCCGACTTAGTATAAAAAAGTGGTTTTTGAGACGCATTCTAAGAGAACGTGTGATGTTGATACTATTTAATTATAACTAAATCAATATCATTTCCCGACGTTGTATAAAAAAAGGTTCCTTTTATGAAACTGATTTCACCGAATCACTCGTATTAACGCCTGAATCAACAATTTAACCAAAACATTATTCCCGAAACAAAATGTCGACAACCCTATCCCTCAGGATAATAGCTCAAACCTTCCTTTTACGGCCCCCACGGTGACGCGTATTGTGAAAAATGATTAATTGTACAAACGTCATATTAATGATACGTCGCTTTTCACGTATGACGGCTACATGACATTCTTTTGATGAAATTGGGTCGCGGCCGTAAAGGAACGGTTGTATACGCCTACGCAAATAGTCGTTGTTACCATGCGTCGCTGAAATGAAGGGTAATGATTTTGCAGCTTATGGTGCAGCTAATAATTTTGTAACTAACGTAACGGGTTGTTATGTTCCTGCGAGTGAGTGAGGTAACCAGGAAGCTCCTAAAGAGCTACTGTGTTAACAGCAGGGCTAGCATCGTACGAGAGATACTTCCTATACTACGCTAATTATCGAGCTAACCTACCATGACCAAATTTGTCGTGTTTTATCAGAAGGTGATTGTCAGGAGTCACAGAAACCGGCGAGCGTGCATGAAAAGAGCTATGAATGTTACAGAAGCGAGTGAAGTATGTAAGGACCGCAAGGGACCTGGCGTGAAGATATACATACATACATGGTTTGCATATAGCAACCATAAGATATGGTTTACTATTAAAATTTGATAACTATTTTGAGGTTCCGTTCCATGAAATGTAAAAAAGGATCTTTACGTGATCAATTTGTTGTTAATGACAAAACCTGTAGGGAACTTGCAGTCTATATAGGATCTAAAGTCTTGAATTGCAAGAAGTAAGGTTGCATAAGGTCGTAAAGACATTTATGGCGCTATAAAGCAATATTCAGTCTGTTAGTGGCGATGACGTCTTACCATTTTATATGTCTATATATTTATATACTACGTCGAGAGACATACAAGCATACGGCTCACCTGATGTAAAGCGGGTACCGTAGCCTACTTAACGCTTGCGATATATTAAGTTACCACTCGCGCGATGCCACCTATGCTGCTAATACAGCTACTCCTTAGGAGCTTACTGGTGACCTCAATCATTTCCAGGAATACAACAACCCTCCAGGGAATTATTATTTGGCTGCGGATTTCTGTGAGGTGGAGGTTCCCAGTAGGGCATAATACTAAAGACCAATAAGTTTGACCACAGACATATACACACATCAAAAGTGTCTAGGGATCAACATATATTTTTGCAATAACTTTTCTCCTGATTGATATTAATTAAAATTTTCTTTAAGGATTCATCAAATAAAGTGTTTTCGTTTGTCTACAGTAACGATAAACCAAGTCACCTTTGCATTAATAAAGAAATTTGCCATTTTCATAATAAAGGGATTTTTGACATTTGAACCACTAACATTAAAGTTCGAAAAAAAGACTGAAATAACAGTTTTCTTTAAAATTTTATTGGGTAACTTAAACAATTAATAATCCGTGTTTCTACCGCGAACACTAACAACACAAGAACATCGGTTTGGCATACTCAAAATGAGTTCATCCAAATCACGCTGTGGAATGGCCGCCCATGTTCGTTGCAACAACAAAAAAAGGGTCTTCTTGCGACTGGATACCCTCCATATTCGGCAGAGCTCTTCTCTGTAGCATATCCCATGCATGCTCAATCGGGTTCAAGTCTGGCGACTGAGCAGGCCAGGGCATGACATTGATGTTAGCTGCGGCGAGAGTCTGTCTTACAACTCTTGCGGTGTGCGGTCGTGCATTATCATGCATTAACTGAAATAAGGGACCGATTTGCACTTGTAGAGGAACGATGACGTCTAATACAATCGTCTCAGCATAAATTTGAGCGTTGAGGTTGCCTCTGATCCAAATCAACTCAGTTCTTCCGCCGATCCAAATACCCGCCCATACCATGATGGTTCCACCACTATAAGGATGGACTTCCTGGCAGGATTTTAATCGCTGTTGGCGTCCAGGGGTTCTCCAGTGTCGTATACGTCTTGTATCCGGTCTCATACCAAAACGAGACTCATCAGAAAAGCACACGAAACGCCATTGTTCTTCTGCCCAATTTCTGTGTTCAAGAGCCCATTGATATCGAATCCTACGATTGTGCATTGCTATAGGTGGTACCCTTAGCGGTCTTCGGGAATGAAAGTTCACTTCATGCAAGCGGTTTCTGACTGTTTGGTCGCTAATTAAGTTCCCTGAAGAGTGATGAAGCGTCACGGCTAACATCATGGCGGTTATTGTTGGAGCTCTTCGAGTTGTGATTTGAATGTATCGGTCTTGTCTCCGTGTGGTGCAGCGATACCATCCTCCATGGCGCTCAGCCACGGTACCAGTGCTTCGGTAACGTGTCCAAAGTCGACTGATAACACTCTGACTTGTATTCAGAGCTAAAGCCACAGTACGTTGCCGGGAACCAGCTTCTATCATTCCCACGGCTCTGAGCATTTCTTCCCTGCTTAAATGACGTCGCCGCTCCATAATAACGTTGGTTTTAATCAGTAGTAGGGAAACAGTAGCACTAATAATGTCTTCAATGCGTTGTATGTTTTTATAGGGAAAATATTGACAGCTGATTTTCATCTTTTACTCGAATTTGATTGACAGTTCCTGTTTCAAATTATGAAATGCACCAAAAAGGATCCATATAAATTTATAAAATCATAAATTTATTACAAAGCCACATCTCAATCTCAAGAAATCCGCATAAAAATGCTTGATCCCTAGACACTTTTGATGTGTGTACATTTGTTTACATGTCTTTCTGCGTACGAAGCGATATTTCCAAAGGTATAAGGTAACGTATTTGTTTTAAATATAATATATGTATGTTATAAGATATAAGTATTACGCCCAGGATTCAAGAGACTTATAAATAACGCCATGTTTACGCGGAATGCAAACCTACCATCTAAGTAGCAATTTATGACACGGGTCGAGTTCTACTGTCCTTGTCTTGTTTTTGTCCCAGCTTGATGCTAGCATGATTAACTGGCGTTATTTGATAAAATTGGGCCAAGCCCATAAAATGGAACGTCACACGATATACTCCTACCTATTTACATTGCGAATTGACCTTTTTTATGTGGCTATACTCGTCATGCCTACTCAGTATACGATTCGGCATACAAATGTCATGTTTGTTTCTCGCTTATTGCTATTTCTGCTATACAAACAATAAGAAATCGTTCCTGAGGGAGTTGTAAATAATCTTTGGCTTCGTCGAGATATACGGGGCTTTTGAATACGAATGGTTAACAGTAAACTTGGATGTTCTTGTAAAGTTAATCATGTTTGTGTAAGAGACTTTTTAGTCACAATGTCATATGTGTAACTAGCTGCACGTGGAATCCGCTTCGTCGTATTGTTTTTTTTTTAATACAACGTCGGCAGGCATACAAGCATACGGCCCACTAGATGTAAAACGGGTACCGTAGCCTATTAACGCTTGTAATATATTAAGTATCACTCGCGAGATGCCTCCTCTGCTGCTGACACAGCAACTCCTTGGGAGCTTACTGGTGACCTCACTCATACGCAGGAACACAACAACCCTCTAGGCAGTTGTTATTTGGCTGCGGTTTTCTGTGTAGGTACTTTCCCAGACGGGCTGCTTTGATGCGCTCTACCTCTCTTAAAACATCCAGACCAAGACAAACAGACATGTTCATGCACAAAAATGTTTGCCTTGTGTGGGAATCGAACCCACGAGCGTTGGTGTCAAAGTCTCGTCATTCGCGACTGAGCCACCGAGCTCGTCAAATTGTGATAATTAAAACAATTGGGCTATCAAACACAAGCATATTTTTTCAAATCCGACTCTCATTTCCAGTGGTTAGCGTGTTAAAACTAACTCTTCCGATTTATATATCCGTATAGATTTTTTTTTGTAGTTTTATTGTAGTAAATATTAAAATATATTTTGCAAGGTAGGCCAAGTGAACGGAATGATCAAGACGCGGTCCTTATACAGCCCACTCGCATCATTAACATTCATAGCTCATCCGAATGAGCATCAGCGAGTGTACATTTAAATGCACACTCGTCTTCTCTGAACTCACCTTCAATATATATTCAGTACACCATAAATATGTGTATTGATGAGGAGGTGAACAAAATTGCCATCTCACATCTTTCCACTTTAGGGATGTATCATCTGTTTTGTTTCGTACATATTTTCTACATGCCCGAACCAACGGAACATACCTTTTCTTATCTAAACACAGACACTTTCTTTTAGATTAACTTTTTTTCTTATATCGCAAGTACATAGATTTTGCGTAATGCCCGCATTTCAATCGCGTTCATTCTACATTCATGCTTTCTCACCCAGTTTTCACTTCCATGCGTAGACGTTAAGATTAACACAGCGTTATGGAAAGCGAGCTGCACCTTCTGGCTTAACTTTAGCCGGTATAGAAGTTTTTCCCAATGTTCCATTCATGCTGGTCCTGGCACTCACAGGCCTATCCACGCGTGCCGCGTACGCGGTGTATCTTCCATCTCTGCTAATAGCATATACCTACACAATCTCATTTGCTTATACCAACATAGTAACTTACTTATTAAAGTAATTCTAATAATTATAATTGTAACACGGGCCGGGGGGGGGGGGGGGGGGGGAGTTGATGGCTACTACTTTATACTATTGCAACACCGAGGCTCGTGGATTTGATTCCCACAAATAACAAACATATACGCTTATGAGTATATATCTTGATATATAGATGGACCGTATTAAAACAACATGACTCGGAAAGCCTATATCTTACAGAAAACCGCAGGGTAACCAGACGAGAACCAACTCCAAATGTTTCTGTGTTTGCAGCAGGGTTCGCGATACTGCCTGTATTTCAAGCGTTCATAAATACTTTACATCAGGTGAGCCGTATGCTTGTATGTCTCCCAAAGTTGTATAAAAAAAAGGAATGCATTACGTCATATATATATATACGTCATCTTTCATCGGCATGATTAGTGTTTGCAGTCCGGATGGCGATCATAACAACACGTCATCATCTGCGTTCAGCAGACAATTAACATTTTTTCTTACATCGCAAGTACACAGATTTTGCGTAATGCCCGTATTTCAACCGCGTTCATTCTACTTTCATGCTTGCTCACCCAGTTTTCACTTGTTACCATGTCACCTATTCGGAAATCCACATTCACAGATCTTATTCTCTAAAGGCAACTATCCAGAGACAGGATGAATAGCCGATTCCACTACACGCAACCCTAGCCATGTTAGATGACACTAATATTGATATTAAACCAGGGTGAGAAACTGTCGACCACCCTCACAAATACTGTATATTCTTTACGAGTGAACTGCGCAACAGGGAGCATCTCTCTCATCTCAGTCTGTATTCGTCTACTGCAGAACATTGGCCTCCCCTCTAGAGAGGGGGGTTTTGCCATAGTTGCCACACTGGGCAGGCGGTTTGGCAACGGCAGTAAGTTATTAAAGTACGCAGGGGACGCTGCTGCCCGTGTACTGGATATTTCCCCAGTCGCCTTTTACGACACCCACGGGTTGTGATGGGATGGCCTATTCTTACGCCGAGGCCACACGACCCAAAAGGGCGCAAGTTATTATTAATTCTACATCTGCAAGTGAATGATGATGAGAATAAGGTTACCAGTAAGAAAATCAATATATATACCTGTATTGCAAGCGTCCAAAGGCTACGGTTACCACTTTTCATCAGGTGAGCCGTCTGTGTCTCTCGACGTTGTATAAAAAAACTGTAAGGATAAACAAAAGAGACAAACAAACTGTCGATTGCGGTTATCGTCATAAAATTTATTCTAGTATAAACTACTCGTATTTCGTTTTATGTCTTTTCTTATTGGTTAAAGCAAAGTATTTTAGTGTATACATACGTTTTTGCTTCTTTGTCATATGTTTCCTGAACATAAAAATATCTGTCATCCTCATGGTTTCCACCCTTATTCGTCCACTGCTGAACATAGCCCTTCCCTCTAGAGAGCCATTCGCCTCGATCATCGATGTATCGATGGCCTCGATGCTATGCCCCCGGCATCCATCGACTCACTACCAACCTCCGAGGTCGTCGCTCCATCTAGTGGGTAGTCGTCCCACACTGTCTGCATCAGCACGGGGATGCCGTTCGAGAAGTTTCGAGAATGCCTTCTTTTTCCCCAGCGGTCGTCTCGGTTCTAAGTATTATGTGACGACCCATTACTAATTCAGCTTGCAGATCCTTTGGGCTTTATCGGTTACCTTAGTTCTACTGCGGATATTCTTTTTCTGATTCGATCATGCAGAGAACCGAGCATAGCGCTGTCCATAGCACGCTGAGCGATCTTGAGCTTCCCCATAAGGCCCGCAGTGAAGGCCCATATCTCAGTTCTGTATGTCATCACTAGCAACACACATCACTCTTTAAACGTTGAGGTATTGTGAATGAGAAGATGTGTAGAAGTTTCAAGAATGCTCCCCAAAAAAAAGTGTGTACCTACACTAAATCTGTTGACGGGAGGTGAACAGTATTTCAGCATAGGTATGTAGGTATGGATTAATATGGAGCATAAAAATAACAACAATTTTCATATAAAAACAACGGAAAATATTACGAAGTGGACTTTCTACACAGAATCGTTTCCAACAAATTATTGAGAACCTATTTATTGAAACATATTTTATATACCTACCGTGATCCGTCCAAACGTTGTCACTCATCCAATTATTGGCATCCTTACATTTATAGACAAAAACGTGAGATTCCAATACACTGGATAGAATGTGCCAATAATTGGGTGCTTGTAGATATTTTAAATCTATTGTTTATTCTAATTAAGTGTTAAGGTTGAAAATAATGTATTGATAAAAAGTTTGAGAGACTTATCATAGAAAACCCCGTTTGTTTCCCTTTGACCCTTTGTCGCAGACGAAGCCGCGGGTGTAACAGTTGATATACATAAATGATTTTAATCATATTAGATTATTATTCTTCTTAGCGTTATCCCGTTTCCTAATCCATTAGGATTGGCGGGATCCGCTACCTAATTCAAAGGATTTGGCAAAGATACTGATTTTTACATGGAGCAACTGCCTCCACAAACCATAGCCAAAACTGGACCTTTCTTAGATAAGGTCACAGGTTTTTCGAAATATACTTCTTTGAACGTGCGGCGTACACCGCCTAGCAAGTGATAATTACAAATATGTACATAAATTCGAAAACATGAATTTAATGGTATATGCCAGATTCGAACCGGGAACCTGTTGGTCACTAGGCCGGTTCTTTATTCACTAGGCTATCAATGCTCTTAACCCGAAACAAATATATACGTAAAATCGTATTAGATTCCATTTGACATTAAATATTTCTAATTATTTTAAATTTGCTTCTTAAAATGCAAATAATTGGATAGATTACCCTACGTTCATACACCAAAAAATTGCTCTAAAAAGCAACATCAATATAAAAACATCAGCGTACATACTTTTGCTTATTATATTAAACAGACCTGGTCTGGTTTCATTAAAACTGGGTAAAAATAAAATCGCTCACTTAATTACATGTACGACCATTAATTTTATGGCAACAGTTAATTAGCACCGACCGCTGTCCACAATTTTCAATATTCTTTTTCCATTGAAGTAATAAAATGCGTAAAATACTGCATCTGCACTCATTTAATAACAGGCTGCGGTATATGTACCCTTTATCTTCTTTATAGCAACGTAATTTACGTGCATGTGGTACTATCCATGTCTAAGGATTTAGCGAAGATGATTTTTTTTAAGCTGATTCTTACATGGAACGACTGCTGTCAGAGCTTCGCAACCCAAATGGAAAATCAGACATTTCTTAGCTTAGCTCAAACGTCTTTCATAATATAATTTCTTGGACGCGCGGGATTCCTCGCCAAGTTTTCCTTCACCGCCGAGCAAGTGATAATTACAAATATGTATACATAATTCTGAAAATACGAATTAAGTGGTAAGTACATGCCAGTATTAGAACCGGGACCGGTTGTTCAATAGGCCGGTTCTTTATCAACTGGGATATCATTGCTCACAAAATCCATTTAAACATTTTGGGACAATAATGTTCAGGTACAGTACCTATTTGGGTACAAAAAATGGGTCTTATGGCTAGTCCCGTTCGTTCGCAATAAAATGGGTTATAGTAAAAGTTGTTTAACTATCTGTACTGAGTTGATCCAATATACATATTAGTATTATATTATGCAGTCAGTCTCTTATTATATATAGACATTAAATAGAATTATTTCAAATTTCCGACTTTTTTTATTCAAACACAAAACATTTGTTTTACACTTCTGTGACAGTTATATAATAATAAATACTTTCCATTAGTTCAGGCATCATGATCTTCACCATTAGAATTTTTTTTTTTACATTAAAAAAATACTTTATTTTAGTTTAGATATAAACTAATTCAATCAAAATGGCATCTAGTTTCGATTTGAGTGTGATCTGTCCCTAAAATATTTTTTATTTAGATCTCTCACCTAATTTAAATTCAGGGCTTAACAGGAATCCTTTCGCGGGGCATGACTAGAGAGCAAACGTGAATAACTCGAATTGTGAATTTTTTTCATTTTTGTCTCCCAATTAAAAGTCAGGGGCATACAAGAATTTTTATACCCGTTTGTCCCTTCGTAAGCAGAGAACAAGGGGATAGACAAAGGTAACTAAAAAATCGGTCAAGTGCGAGTCGGACTCGCGCACGAAGGGTTCCGTACCATTATCTATAAAAACGGCAAAAAAAAAATCACTTTTGTTGTATGGGAGCCCCCCTTAAATATTTGTTTTATTTTAATTTAATTATTTATTCTTAAAGTGAATATATAACTAAATATTCTGTGAATATTTTAAGCGTCTACCTGTTGCCATTATCAATATCGAGCAAAAATGAGCAAAAAAATCACGTTTGTTGTATGGGAGCTTAAATATTTATTTTATTCTATTTTTTAGTATTTGTTGTTATAGCGGCAACAGAAATATATCATCTGTGAAAATTTCAACTGTCTAACTATCACCGTTCATGAGATACAGCCTGGTGACAGACGGACGGACGGACAGCGGAGCCTCAGTAATAGGATTCCGTTTTAGGATTCCCTTTGGGTACGGAACCCTAAAAACTATTTTCCTTCAATCAAACCGTATTACACCATGTAATTGCAGTTTATAGGTTGGTCTAAAGTTTGATCATCATATACTTTTACAGTGGCAAACAAGCATACAGCCACTCTAATGGCAAGCACTTAGCAGCCTTGAGACACTTTCAACAACAGAGATGTCACTTTTGCGTTGTTTACTCTAAACTAAAATAAAATAAATCTTTGGAGACAAACGTGTTATAACTCCCTCTCTATAGACTAACATTATAAACAAATCACATAACATAACTATTTCATTTTATTAAAATTTATCTACATATAGTGAAAATTCAGTAATTTGCGGAAGGATGTTCCCATAAGAAAAGATATCAAAAAAGCCAGGATAAAAGCCCGATTTTCAAAAGGGAAAATTAAAAAATACTGAAACTGTTCTACGGACGGGATTGATATGATCGAAAAATGCAGCGTCGATATGATATTTACTGCAGCCAATAACCATATTTACATTATATGTAATTTACCATCTCCAAAAACTTACACTGCTAAAAAAAATCTAACATAATGTGTTTACAATAATGTTTGTTAATCATTCAAATCGGTAGTATTGTCTTAGGTTTTCGCGGTTGTTTACACATTGAATCGTGTGTTTTATTTATTTTGTTGAACCTGATGGATGCTGCAAAGCGTTCGAAACGTCAGGTTCCACAAAATAAATAAAACACGCGATACTTCCGTTAAAAACTGTTTAATTCAATTCAAATCCGTATAGATATTTGAAAGAATTCCATATTAAATATGAAATTCTTTACATACATTTCATTGCAACAGTGTCTACGAGTAACAAGCGTGGTGGCAGAGTTGTGAATGACGCGACTTTGATACCGACGCTCGTGAGTTCGATTCCCACACAAGACAAACATTTGTGTGCATGAACTTGTCTTGGGCTGGGTGTTATAAGAGAGGTAGGGTGCATCAAAGCAGCCCGTCTGGGGTAGTATCTCCACCTCGCAGGAAACCGCAGCCAAATAACAACTCCTTAGAGGGTTGTTGTGTTCCTGCGTGAGAGTGAGGTCATCAATAAGCTCCTAAGGAGTTGCAGTGTTAGCAGCAGAGGAGGCATCGCGCAAGTGATACTTAACGTATTACAAGTGTTTATAGGCTACGGTAACCGCTTTACATCAGGTGGGCCGTATGCTTGTATTCCTTACGACGTTGTAAAAAAAACTTTTCAAATAACTTTATTTCAATCTGACAAAAAGTTGGAGATATCCTTTCAGATCGCAATCCAATCGACATAATACGGCCTTGGTCGTAGGAGAATAAAATAAATATATACTATACTCATATAAAAACAAGTTACTAGCGCTATAAAAGTCCACAACCGATAGAATGAGCACAGCTAAACTTTCAGGGCGAACTTTGAAGGTTTTTTTATTTTGTTATCACGGTAAGTCGGAGCGGGAACGGTAACAAATTACCGCTTTAGGAGATATCGTCCCGGCCGCCTGTTATCTATGCGACGCCTACGTAGGACCGGGTTTTATTGCGTTCTATTATCTGTTTCCACATTCCCTAGCTGAAAATAAACTCCTTACTTTCGCTGTGCTATCGTGTATCGACTTTGTTGCTACAATAATCGTCTGTAAAGATTTAACCGTGACTGTGAAAAGAACAAAGATGATTGTTCTAAAAGAACGTTGATTTAAAAGATCGATCTAATGCGAATGTGTGAACATGGAGTGTTTAATATCCTATTACTTTAACCGCAAATTCAATTCTTTTATATATTATAATTCTTCTGCTACTTAGCGTTATCAAGTTTCCTAATCCATTAGCAGGGTCCCCTACCAAAGCCTAAGGATTTGGCGACTATACGGATACTAGATAAGGTTTTTCTTTTTAAGTTTGTCTGTATATATATCATTCCCGAAAAAAACTCGATTGTAAAACCTTGAGCCAGAAGGCACAGCTCGCTATACACAATGCTGGTCCCAATGCACACTTATTGAAGCGAGAGCTGGGTATGGTAGAGTGAGCATGAAAGTAGAATAAACGCGGTCGAAATGCGAGCCTTGGGAAAAAATTGAGGCTTCTAGATCGTATTCGCAATGATGATGTTAGAAACATAGTTGGCTGAAAAAGAGAATCGGTGTTAAAATAAGAAGAGGTATGCTGCGTTGGGTCTGACATGCAGAAATAATACAGGAAGAAAGAATTACAAAACAGACATAGAATTCCTGAAAAAACTCGATTGTAGACAAAAAACATAAAAAATACGCGGAGCGGAGTTTGATCGCCCAGCTACTACGAGTACTATATTTTCGCGAGGTGAATTTTATAGAAATTTTTAACTAGACGAGATGACTAACTGGTATAAGTAAGTCGTCGTTGTAAGTTACAACGACTTTCGATTGTAAAAATAACCAGTAGAGAATGCGCAGGCTTGCATTGCCAGAGGAACACCTGGCTCGTCAATTTTATAACGATTTAATTATTTTTTTTAAAACTTTGTCGGCCATTTTGACCATGTTCCTTAAGAGATAGGAGGTTGGTTTTTCAGACATTCCTATTCTACTTTTTTATGCTGAATCCGAATCTGAAGTCAAAATTCGAATATTCGAAAAAAAGCTACAGACACACACACAGACAAACGCACTCACAGACAAACATATAGATTTCATACAGGAACGGTGTTCCTGAAAATATTTCATATTTTTCTAAATTACTAAATGATACTAGTCATAGCCAACTGAAAATCTAACCAAGGCCGTGTAACCTCATCCTACTAATATTATAAATGTGAATGTCCGTTTGTTTGCTTTCACGCGAAAACAACCGATCATCATGAAACTTTGTAAACATATTATTGGAGGTATCAGAAGTAACATAGGATACTTTTTATTAAAATAAAATATATTTTTTATCAATGCGAGCGAAGCCGCGGGTAAAAGCTAGTGATACTATAAAAATCAACTAAATTGCTTTAGCGATTCGAGGGGAAAAAGAAAAACTATGTGTAATTGTGTATGGCAATACGTGTGTATCGCTCTTGAAATATTTGTTGGGACAGTTACAGTGCCTTCCTCTGTAACAGAGAAATAAACAAACTTATATTTAATTACCTACCTATCTGCCTGCTACGCAAGGACGTTAGCGTGAAATTATAAATAGACATATGGATATTTAGTTAAACAAACGAGTATAGGTACGTTTCTAATTAGGTCGGATCTAGATTTCTCTGACGTGTTAAATTTTACAATGTGGCCAATAATTTTCATTCAATACGTTTTTCCGTTAAACATGTAAACTTTATCTTTATCTAGATTTGTTCTATGTGGAATTACTCAATCGTTCCACACTTGTAGTTGGAGTATAGCTAGGTATAATCAAATGTCTGAAATAAATAATTAATGTTTTGACAGTAAGGTCTAAAAACCCCCATGTATGATTATTGATTATTATCGATGTTGTCTGTAGTGTTTAAATTAAGAGTTATATAACATTTATGAGCATTTTTTAATACTATTAATAATTGGTATACTAATTTTCCAATTAAAAATATTTTTCGTGTTTTTAGGGTTCCGAAAAACGGAACCCTTATAAGATCACTTTGGTGTCCGTCTGTCTGTCCGTCTGTTAAGACCCACTTTCTTAGGAACAGGTGGAGCTATTAAGGTTAAATTAATATCATATACTCAGGGTCTGCAATCCCTTCGAGCAGTGAAAAAATTAAACTTCTGAGTCAACGCAATCAAAAGATACAGCTGATTCTGCCTCGTTTACGCGCATATTTTGACGCTGACCTAGAATCATGAAATTTGGTAAGAAATCATGTCATGTAGCACAAGTTAAGGAAAAAATCCAAAACCGTAAATTTGTAGTCACATCACAAAAAAATGTTTATGTGTGTGTAAGCTCCGATGTACGACTGAAATATAATCCTTACGAACGATAATTAATAATAATAATATAGTGATTAGAAAAAGAGGGTAAATGAATGCATGCTCTAAAATAATAAGAATAAAATTTATATTATAAATGTGAACTATATATATAGGCTTACGAATTAACCGAATTCACGTGTTTTTCGTATTCTTCTTCATTACCACTCGAATCAATTTCTTCCATATTTCATAGTTTTTTTTTTACTTTATTTACTTGATGATTAGTTTAATAGTACATAATAATATAGTCTTTATTAATTTATGCTTAAAATAATTAGATTTCAACATTTACAAATTTTGTGAACAAAATTTCTGTAAAATATAAGATGTAGGTAGGTAGGTATATAGTAATGAAAAAACAGTAATAGAGGATTATTGAAGAACTAAGGATATATTCTAAGTTCGTAATTTCGTGAAAACAAATGTAATGCCTATTTGTCATTTATAAACAAAGAAAATATTTTAGGTAAACATAAAAAAAGCTCTTGTATCTAGCTAAATAAGGAATATAAAATTAGTGTAACATTGTTTCAATGTAATTGCCTCAAGGGTATTCAATAAAGAAATACAAAAATGACTAAAACTGTCAACAGGCTATCGTAACTGAACTAAACAATACTATTGAGACAAATACGAATCCAAATAAGGTATGCGTTGAACGCATCACATGTCGTTAGACGTTGTTCCCGAAAATATTCAGTTCGCTATCCGACTGAAATGCGGCTTGCAAAAAGAGAATGCGACATCAAAGCAAGCGGACGATCCGGTCCACGAGACGTGAGACGGTTTAGAAATAACCGCGGTACAAGAAACCGAGGAGCCGACACGAAGACAAGCACTCGCCTACACCTTATGTCCTATCTGAGCAATACATAGTTAGCTACGGGTTGCTTTGTGGCTACGCAAAATCGATTTAATTATCACGAAGATATTTCATTTTATTTCATATTATTTCGAAATATTTGGAAGAGGCAAGAGAGGTATGCATCGGTGCACCTGGTGTTCCATAGATAGTCTCTGCCAAACCCCAGTGGGAGACAAACGTGATAATATGTATGTACATTTTTTAATATGGAGCTAACTTCTAAATAGGCCTCCTAACCTACTGATTAGACCCCTAAACCATCAATAAGTAATTTAGTTTTACGTTGAGATTAACATGAGAGCTGGGTATGGCAGAATGAGCATGAAAGTAGAATAAACGCGGTCGAAATGCGAGCCTTGCGAAAACTTTGTCGCTTCTAGATCGTATTCGCAATGATGATGTTAGAAACAGAGTTGGTCTGTAAGAGAGTGTCGGTGTTAAAATAAGAAGAGGTATGGTGCGTTGGTTTGGGCTTGTAGAAAGAATGCAGGAAGAAAGAATTACAAAACAGACATACAACGCGGATGTAGAATGATGTAGGAGCCGAGGAAGTGCATTTTTTTTATACTACGTCGGGAGACATACAAGCTTATGGTACACCTGATGTAAAGCGGGTACCGTAGCCTATTAACGCTTGCGATATATTAATTAGTACTCGTGCGATGCCTCCTCTGCTGCTTACACAGCAACTCCTTGGGAGCTTACTGGTGACCTCACTCACACGCAGGAGAAGAGCAATGAATGTTAAAGGATTGAGTAACGTCTGTGAGGATTGTGTCATGTGGATTTGTCATGAGGGATTTGGCGTGAAGTCATATGTACATTATTGGACATACCAAAAGGATGTTTTAATATTTTTTTTTTAATATCATACGAAATTACTACTACGAATATTTTTTTTTATACAATTAGATTGGCAAACAAACATGCGGCCCGTATTAGATGGTAAGCGATCACCGCAGACTATTGACGCACGCAACAGCACAGGGATGTTACTCGCGCGCTAAACTTGTGACCTAAGGATGTTTCGTCACATTACCCAGTAATTTCTCTACACTCTCTCTAAGACAGAGGTACCCGTACTTTTGTACAAATTCTCCCTCTGGTAAAAGAACTAAGGACGAATTCCACCTGTTTTCTATCAATCCAATCGCTATGCCCACATAGCACTGACTCTGAATGCCCGTATCGAATCGACTGTGAATTTGCAAACTTGTTACGTTCCGTTTCAGTAAGCATAGCCTGCTGTCCGCGCCCGCGACAATAATTCACATGCGAACAGTTGTCGGCGTAAATTCGCTCATTATAAGTACCACTCCATAATGATGAAGTACGATTTTTGTTCCTCCGCTCGATGCTTTTTTAATATAAAAAGTCAATTCGTTGGCTCAATATATACGCACATTTGAATCCCCCTGCCTACTATATTATTGTAATAGTAGCCCTTTCCATTAAGTTCTATTAAGATTTTTTGGGTACGTAGGTAATAATTGTATATTGCAAATTGACAGGAATAGTTTTGCGTTACTCTTTGGAACGAATTCAAAACAAATAGGTTTATCAAAATATTAGCAAATGTGAATTTTATCTACTCCGAAAAAGTCCTGATTGCTAATCATACCAAATCACTTTATGTTAATTAGTCACTATATCTTTAAATTTTGACAAAATGCTCTTATACATAACCAAGACATGACATGTAACGATATTATTGTTAAAACATCTAATAGGCGCTAAAGTCTGGTGGCACAATTATATACTGTCTATCTATATCTATAACTTCACGCCAAATCCCTTGCGGGGCAGACAGAGAGAACCGAGCGCCATAAGACACGGTCTTTACACACTTCACTTGCTTCTTTAACATTCATAACTCTCTTCATGCACGCCCGCCGGTTTCTAGGGCTCTTGACATCACCTTCTGATAAAACACGACAAATTATATACTAAAAAGCAAAATATCATACAAAAATGTACTCGTAATTTTAATTTCTGTGGAGATACACATTACTTCGCTCTCTATAGTTCTGTTAAAATCAAAAGATATTTGACGAGAGATTCTTGAATTTTGCAATATGTAACGTCAGTATTTTTGTATTACTCTTTAATGTTAAAAAGCAGTGATATTCCAAAATATATTTTTTATGCAATGCCCACACTGCTGTTGTCAATGGGCGGTTTGTATAGGAAATTGTAAATACATGAATAGTTGTACCCCATTGTGTGTTTTTTTTTTCGCGTGTTCTATAGTCTATATCAAGCACATGTATGACTTCAAAAGGTTTTTTATAGCAGCTCAATTCGCTCCATACAATTAATTTTAAAAATTATACAGCCACAAATTAGCGTTGTGGTTGAAATCGATAAAACGTTCCACATTTGACGTGATGAAATAGGTATGGCCGCATGTAAATGTGTTGCGGTTTCATTATCGACGCCCCCTTTGAAATAATTGCAGGTTACTCGAGTTCCGAAAATTACTCGAATCCCCCATAGCAGTGGGCTGTGAAGTAATGGCTCGTTAAAGTTGATGAGAGCTCACCCCGCCTCGCTGCCTCGGCGCCTTGCAAGACGCCGTTGACAGAACGCCTTCCTTCCTGTCCCATAAAACAAGTTAGACTGTCTCAAAACAGCGTATTCATCGCTGCTCTACGATACGCCAATATCTACATTGAAGCTCCTTTAGAAAGTTTCAACGAGTTTTGTTCGAATCGATTTTAGTTGTGCCGTCTTGTTGCTTAAGCCATTTTTACAAAAAGTATTTTTGCAAAGTATTTTTCGATCGTGTCAGAGTAAACCGAGTAAGTCAGAGTAATTTTATTTTGTGTATCTTTCTAAGACTACTGATGATTTCAGTTTGCATTACGATTTTTGATGGAACTTACTTACATGCGTTTTTCTTTATATAACATCGGGAGACATACAGCCCAGCCCACCTGTTGTAAAGTGGTTACTGTAGCCCATGGACTACAGACTCACAGGAGCACTAGTGGGAGCTGTTACTTGTGGTTTTATGAGAAGTGGAAGTACTTCACTGAGGAAGTGAAGTGCTGTAGCTTAACCGCATGGGAAGAGAAATCACATTTAATTTTGATTCATTGAAACATTTGCTATCATTTACATCTATATCTGCCATGTTTGCGTAGTTAGTAGATATTTTTTTAATCGATTTCGTAAATTAACTATAACTGATGCCTTAATAATTAATTAATAAATTGTAAAAGTATGACTGTTACTTAATTTGTATTTTTATTTTTCGTAGATTAACGTAACATTAAATAATTTAAAGTTTAGTAATACCTATTTATTATTAATAACTAATGTCATATGCCAGTAAAGCGAATCATGGTTACACTTACTATTAACTTATTTAACACCAATGTATCCTTCCATGTATATTCGTGAATGAATAAATTAATTATGAATTATCTTAAATATTTCAGCACTCAAGAACTTGGCTGTATGCAAACAGTACTCCGAATAAATATCGATTTCTTAGGACACTATTTACTGAGTTCAAGGACACAGTTGCACCAATATTTAATTAATTTATTTAAATGTACCAACTTGAGGGTTCTACTTTATAGTCTATATTTATTTATACAATTAAATTGCAACTTTATAAAGGAAAGAATATCGAAGAAAAAAGAATATGAGAATGTAAAAGATATAGCTTATGTGAAAATCAGTAATCATAAGATTTACACCCGGAATGAGTATCTGCCGTGACAGTCACTATGTTGGTCTTTAGAGAAAAGAGGTCTGTTGTCGAAATACCAGAATAGAGAAATTATAGTTAAGCCGTAGTAAACCACGTTTTAAGGACGGTGATTTAAATAAACTTTCTTACCTCAGAAAACTTTGGAAATGAATTAATTAGCTCGTTACCTACTCTTCTTAGTCACAGTCACCCTTAGTAGTGACATAATAAATGTGAACGAGATCAAAACACCGCAAGCGGCGAGCAAGTCTTCACTGATCCCTCTAATTATATCTAAACAGTCCACTGGCGTTTACACAGGGACATTAAAATTAACTGCAGCGCTCGTTTGATCTTTCCATTAGGGCACTATAAATAAAGATCTAATAAAATAATGTAATTTGTGAGGCGTCAATCGGTTGTGGACATGATATTTAAAAACAATGTATACTGGCGTGACTTTGACATACAAATTTTTTTTTATAGTACGTCGGGAGGCGTAACCTATTAATGCTTGCGATATATTCATTAGTACTCGCGCGATGCCTCCTCTGCTGCTTACACAGCAACTCCTTGGGAGCTTACTGGACCTCACTCACACGCAGGAATATAACGACCCTCTAGGGAATTGTTATTTGGCTACGGTTTTCTGTGAGGTGTAGGTAGTTCCCCAGACGGGCTGCTTTTATGCGCCTGACCTCTCTTAAAACATTCAGACCAAGTCAAACAGCCATGTTCATGCACACAATTGTTGGCCTTGTGTGGGAATCCAACCCTTGAGCGTTGGTGTCAAAGTCGCGTCATTCACGACTGAGCCACCGAGCTCGTCATCATCCTTCGCCTTAAATTCTTAAAATTGTAAAATACCAACCTCACAGAAAATGACGGATGTTGTATTTCCACTGTCTTGGATCGGAAACTGTCAAAATATTACGCAATTCGCCGCCGTTAAAAAGAAAGAAAAGCTTCGGTATAGACTTTATGGTGTTTCGAAATGGTTCATATTTCTAATTACAACGTCGCCCTAAATTTTTAAAGTTATATTGGAATATCTTACAGAAAATATTTAATGTTATATTATCATTGTCTTGGATCGCAAGCTGTCAAAATATTTTGCACTTCACCGCCGTTAAAAAGGAAGAAAACGATTCGGTCTTAATACTATTACGAAGTAGAGTATGATATTACTAATTATAATGCATATACGAAATTTATATGATATTACTAATTCCCCATTAATCCTTAAAGTTGTAAAGAGAATTTGCAGAAAATGTCAGGTGTTGTATTAGGGGTTAAAGTATGAAATTGCAGATTTGTACTTAAAACTTAAAATCCGTTTTTTTTCTAAAATGTAACATATTCATTTTATCAAAATATTTACCCTCATTATTTATACATTGCTGCCATCTAATCGAAAGTTTATTTATGACTTTGCGATAGAACACTGGGGATCTAGTTTCGACAAACTGTGTGAAAGCATTTTGTACTTACTGCCTCCTGGGAAGAAATTTTTTTACCACGTACAAAATTGTCCAAATCTCGAAAAAATGGTAGGCAGATGAAGCAAGGTCTGGCGAGTACGGAGGATGGCGTATGGTTTCTAACTGCAGCTCCTGTAGAGGTACAACGGTTTCTCGTGCAGTGTCTTGTCTTGCGTTATCATGGAATAATAATGGTGAAGATCGATTCACTAGTCGGGGCTGTTTCACTGCCAGTTTCGCCATCATTGTTCGAAAATCGGCACAGTAAACATCTACTGTTATTGCTTGACCAGACCTGAGAAAGCTATAGTGAATAACGCCATAAAGAGACCACCAGTTCCGCGTCTGAACTCAAAAATTACTCGGATTTTCGAAGTATCCATCTTTCCGAATAAAAAAGCTGAATAAAAAAAAGAAAAACCTCATAGGTATCATGTGAAAAAAGTTTCACTCGAAAATCTCACACCATGAAGGTTTAATGGCAATTCAAAGTATCTATTACTATATAACGGCAATTTCATACTTGAACCCCTATTATTTCCATTGTCTTGGATCGCAAACTGTCAAAATATTTCGCACTTCACCGCCGTTGAAAAGGAAGAAAACGCTTCGGTATAATCTTAATAATGTTTCGAAGTGGAGCGAGGAACAGGCGGTCAAAACAAAAAGGCGTGTACGAGCCGTGGTTTGTTTACGATGAGATAAGTCGAACGTTGCATTGTTCCGTGGGTAGTTTCGCACACAAAACAAAGATGAGCAAACTCGCGGCCACCCGACATCGGTCATAATTAATTGCAGCCATTCGTAGAAATCTGTCGACAAACAAACGAACCGCCGGTGAAATGTCGTTTTATCACTTGCCGGCTGTGCATAAATAAATTTTAATATCAATAATGTCGTCACCAGTGTCTGTTCAATTAGTATGACGGAAATGTCTTACTCATAATTGTAAACGTTAAATTCTTCGACCGATGTCAAGTTGTCAAAGTGTTGTATTCGAGAAACTCTTACAGGTGGAAATTATCAAGTCTTTCTGTCTGTTTACAAGATTTCCGTGTGTATTATCTAGTAATGATCTGGTAGAGTTGGTTTGTCGAACACAGATGTCCTTTTATCTACAGTTGAACACACGTAGGTACTTGCATGCCTTGCTAATGAGTTAGTGAGATTCATATTATTTATATTTTATGACTCTAACATAAGAGCCATTCTTAAGTTAGAGTTATATTATATATTTCTTAATAATAGGTAAGAGTATATATATACTTCTGAAACGATCTCAAATAAATTATAGTGATATAAATCTTCTTCTTCGCGTTTATTTATTTATACTCGTAATACTGTAATACTTAAAAAAATGACTTCAATTCAAACATGTCAAGTAATACATTTTAAACTTTCTATGCTCCTGCCACAAGTAAGTGGAGGGAAGGACTCACTGAGTAGCATGCGACTCGGCATGTTATGGAGATGTTAGTCAGTTGTTTGGAGTATGTTAGTTGTTCGGAGGTTGTACGCATGGAATAACACCAGTTAGTTTCGGTACTAACCTGAAACACAAAAGATAACTTAAATTAACTTAAATGTAAATTCTATCAAACATGTCAAATAAAGGCAAAGTCGAATGAAGGGTTATAAATAGCGAAAGTTGTGTACAACTGACCACACCAGTGGCACAAAGGTCCATCTCTTACCCAAAATAGCCAATAAATACTATGATGTCGATCGCATGAACATTCCGCTTGGACTCGAAGTTTGCTGTCTTATTTATATATACTTTCATTATTTATTACTTTTTTAGCCAGGTTTCGATGCGCCCTACCTCTTAAACTCGTATTATCGAACTATTATACTTCGAATTATTATTCCGGAACGTGAACCCGAATCATAATTCCAAGGTTCCTTTCAATAACTTCATTACAGATCATAAATGTAAAGGGGGTAATACACTCCGACCTCCAATATACACCCCGTCGAGCTCGTTTCGGTTCAAATGAAAATCGAACGGGAGCCTTAACGATCACTCTGTTCCACAGACGGCTAGGGACTTGGCTCTTAGCTATCCATGTTAATTTTTGTAAGTGGCTATTACTTTATACGTACTACCGTAATATGCTTCTGGTAAGGACATCTGCTTTAGCTAACACCTCTTAACGTTAATTTATTAATAGGACATCTTTTAACATGTTTTAGATTGTTTTCCATATGTATATATAATATAATAACTTATTTGCTGGGACTACCGTTAGTAGATATATAGTTGGTGGGTGCCGCTCTTCAGTAGTTCGTATGAACTAATCGGGAGCGAAAGCACACAAAGTACTTTAGATCAAATTGCCTGTAAATTTGACTTTCGCAAAGCAACGCCTGAATCTATTAACTATATAATAACTTATTTTTATTCAATCTTAATTAAGTATATTATATAATCAATGTCTTTATTTCAATCGCTTCCATGACTAGTCGCGGTATGAAGTATCGTTCAGTTGAGAGTACGAGTATATTGGGATTATGCAGCTCAATCCAGTGATTGACATCCGTTTATAGAAGGTGTTCGGCTATGACAGACTCTTCAATTTCTCTATTCTTGACTGCAACTATGTGCTCCTTGACCCTTTGTTTCACAGACCTTTTGGTTTGCACAATGTATGAGCTTCCACAACTGCAGTAAATTTTTTAGACTCCAGATTTTTCAAGTGGAAAAACATCTTTCGGTGACCGACTTCGGAATATTTTGTCAGGAGCTTTCCGATTTTATTGGTCACTTCTTTCATGCACGGAAGAAATGCTGGCTGTCTGTCATCCGTCAATGCTTTCCCACCTCGTTCATAGTGTAAGTGGTTTGAACTTACTGTCTTTATATCCAATTGCTGTTAAAACCGCCTGTACATGCTTCAACTCTCCTTCCAAGTGATCCTGATCACAAAGATCATACGCTCTTCGCGTGCGGGAATGAGCAACACAATGGAGATGTCGAGGACGATGATGAGAAGTAGCATGTAGGTATGTCCTGTTAGTGTGAGTAGGTTTTCTATATACCGAGCGAACTGAGATCTTAACATCCAGGAATGGCGGGGCTTCTGTCACTTTAAAACTCCAAAGTAAAATTTAATTTCTCATGTATGCAATTAAGGTACTCGAGGCAACACTGAACTCCTCCCGATCACTTCTCAAAATACCAAAGATGTCATCGACATATTTCCAAAGTTTAATATAGACTGGAC
The DNA here is from genome assembly GCA_947507595.1 of Pyralis farinalis. NCBI lineage: Eukaryota > Metazoa > Arthropoda > Insecta > Lepidoptera > Pyralidae > Pyralis > Pyralis farinalis. The sequence goes on from OX382270.1 coordinate 20,823,788, forward strand.
CTGAATTCAATGATGTTTCTTCCACGTGTTCCATCCATAAGTTGGCAATAACTGAAGCGACATGGCTGCCCATAGCTACACCATATATCTGAAGGTAATATTCACCGCGGTACACGAAATCGTTCGAATTCAGACAGTGTTCAAGTAAGTTCACAACAAACGCTGTTCTCTAGTTTCTCTTTTATGACATCTAAGCACTCACAATTATGTATTATTACATACATAATTGCAGCGACACAGAAACAGGGTAGATAGATATGTCTGCCCTTAACGACTTTGTCTTCTCGCTGGCTCCAGTCATCCCGTGACCATGGCGTCTGCAACGTCACCGAAGTATCGGGGAAATATAAAAACAACAAGTCCCGTACCTACAATAATATTTTAAACAACTGTGAAAGTTTAAAATCTTATATATAAAATTCTCGTGTCACAATGTTAGTTACCATACTCCTCCGAAACGGCTTGACCGATTTTTATGAAATTTTATCTGCATATTCAGTAGAATCGGCTACTATCTATTTTTCATACTCCTAAGTGATAAGGGTTGTGCACACCTAACATTTATTTTTTGGTCAAAATTTTTAAAATTTTTTTTTAATGTGGCATTAATAAGAACATACAACCCTAAATTTTCACCCTTCTATCACCAACCCCTATTTTTTAATAGTCGTTATAGTAATTGTTCATGTATACAATAAGTTAGTTATTTTGACCTACTGCTTATATTTTTCTACTGTGCTACTGCTGTCATCTATACAGTTTCCGTACACTGTGTTTTATGGAGGAAAAGGGGAAGAAATGTCAACAGAAACGATGGATGCCTTGAACCAAATTAAAAAGCAATGATTTATTAGACTCTCGCCGGGTCTTTTTTCGTCTTCAACCCGTAAATTTTTGATCAGCCGTGCTTCCGTCCAGTTAATTATAGTAGATAAACGAGCTTTTAATCGTGATATTTTGTTACTCCTTTCGACAGCCTAATAATAAGATAGGGGTTCCTGGAATATAAATCGATCACATATCAACTTTGTACAACACCAAAACTCTACGTACGTGATGCACCCTACCAACTAGTACAGGCAGTTCTGGCAAGAAATACGTAGACAACCATATTCAACTCAAGAAGTACAAGTACCTCTTACCTAAGGTAAGCAGGAAGCTCTTGTGTGCGTTGCAACATGTAGGTAATACGAGCACATCAGTCGGATGCTTGTTTGCCTCTCAAAATTGTATAAAAATATCAATTATTATATATACAGTAATTTACTGTTTTTGAGAACATAATAACCATAAATATAATAGGAATGTTAAAGAAGCGAGTGAGATGTGTAAGGACGGAGTTATATGGCGCTCGCTCCTCTCTGCCTATCGCGCAAGGAATTTGGCACAAACTTAAAGATAAAGAGAATAACTATTCCGAATATGCATATTCGGAATGGTTATTCTATTTAGTGTCTTCATATTCTATGAATATATAGATACTGGTGAAAGAGATGTAGGGCTTATTTCCCCAAAGCATCTTTTGCCAATTGGGACGATACACCACGTTCTGGCTTAATCCTAAAGTTGAAGGTGCACCATTTATACCATATTTAATGGCTAACATGAACACTTTTAATGGATATTATCAAAATGTTGGCGGGATCCGCTACCAAAGCCTAAAGATTTGACGAGCTCGGTGGCTCAGTCGTGAAAGACGCGATTTTGACACCGACGAGTACGATTCCCTCACAAGACAAACATTTGTGTGTATGAACATGTCTGTTTGTGTTGGTTGGATGTTTAAAGAGCGGTAGGGCGCATCAAAGCATTTAGTATTAAGTACCTCCACCTCACAGAAAACCGCAGCCAAATAACGGCTGCCCGGAGGGTTGTTGTGTTCCTGAGTGTGAGTGAGGTCACCAGTAAGCTCCTAAGGAGTTGTTGTGTAAGCAACAGAGGAGGCACCGCGTGAATGATATGTTTCAAGCGTTAATATGCTACGCTAACTGCTTTACATCAAGTAGACCGTATGTCTCCCGACGTTGTATAAAAACCAGCCAAGTGCGAGTCGGACTCGCGCATGAAGTGTTCCTTCTATCTATAAAAACGGCAAAAAATCACGCTTGTTGTATAGGAGCCCTCCTTAAATATTTATTTATTGTGTTTTTTAGTATTTGCTGTTATAGCGGCAACAGAAATACATCATCTGTCAAAATTTCAACTGTCTAACTATCACGGTTCATGAAATACAGCCTGGTGACAGACGGATGGACGGACAGTGGAGTCTCAGTAATAGGGTCCGTTTTACCCTTTGGGTACGGAACCCTAAAAACAACTGCCGACCTCCACGGCCAAGAGGAAAAACCAGATCTTTCTTAGGTTAGGTCACATCAAAGTAGATAAATATTTAATACAAAACGTTTGTACCTTGCATATGTACAAACGTAAGTATCTAATAACAACTAGTTTCCTGTACTTAATAATAGATTGATCTTTCAAACTATAATCTTACAAAGTAATAAACCGTAATAATAATAGCTTACGAAAGAAAACTCTCGGAAGTTTTAAAAGGTAATTTAGCATTTAATCTATTATTAATATTGGTAAATTACAGTTTTGGGTGCAGCCTCGAGAAAATTGCTCTATCAATCAGTATTAGGCGTTTACAAGTGGGTTATAATGAGCCGCAGCTAACTTTTGATGCGTAATCTCTTAATACTACGGTGATCAAATCTCTATAAGTGTTACGTTGTTATCTCAGATGAAGGTGCAATTCCAAGCACAATGACAACCACGTTATTTGAAACCATGCATTAAACAATATGTTTTTGTAACTCTTTTTGAAGTGAAAACTTCTTTAGCGGCGTGGTGCACTTTTTGGGATGAGTAAAAAATGCTAAACTCGCGTCAGGTCGTCAGCCATCAGGTAAAATTTTGGTGAGATTTAGAACTTAAGTTCGCTGCAGCGCTAAAACATTAGTTCCCTCTAATTAAACAATTAAAACATGAAGCGCTAGATCGTTCATAGGGCATTATTTTCTCGCGACCAAAACGTTGTAAGCGCCATGAAATTGTTGGCGTTTACGCGTTTCGTTCAATGTAGTTTATCAACATCGCTGTTTGGTATAATAAGCAGCGCAGGGCGCTTGCGCGAGTGTGCGTGTGTGTCTGAGTTTTAGAGATTGGCGATAATGATGCTGGTAATGATGATGGTGAGTCGTTGAAATTATGGATGAAAGTTGATTTTTCTGAGAGATAAACTTTTGAATGTAAAATAATAAAATTGTAATAGTTCTGAAGTGTTAAATTTTTAATGTAATATAAATTGTCATGTTTATGTACGATAGCGCAATAAATGAATATTGTGTTTTACCACGTACATGATAGTACTTTTATACTGATAAATAAAGTAATTCGTGCGAAATTATTCCCTAACCATTCCAAAATACTCGTATTCAAAAGTGCACAACGTTAATGTTCAAATTTTCACTTCTGCCAGCACTCCCGGAGTGCAACCCGTTTTTTTATATATTCAAAAATGCTCAACGTTAATGTTCAAATTTTCACTTCTGCCAGCACTCCCGGAGTGCAACCCGTTTTTTTTTATATAGACAGTTACCGTAGCCTATTAAAGCTTGTAATATGTTAAGTATCACTCACGCGATGCCTCCTCTGCAACTCCTTAGGAGCTTACTGGTGACCTCATTCACACGCAGGAATACAACAACCCCCCCGAAAATTGTTATTTGGCTACGGTTTTCTGAGAGGTGGAGGTACTTCCCGAGACGGGCTACTTTGATGTCTTAACTCTCTTAAAACACCCCGACCAAGACAAACAGACATGTTCATGCACACATATGTTTATCTTGTATGGGAATCGAACCCACAAGCGTTGGTGTCAAAGTCGTGTCATTCACGACTGAGCTACCAAGCTACCAATCTCTCTATAGTTCATATAAAAATACATTACGTATAAACGTGATATTGCGTTAGTACGTTATGAGCTATTTAATTAGGTATTCAAATTAGTTTGTTAATTATGTGCTTGCCTATTCTAGATAGACTTTTTATGCCATCAAGGTGGCAAATAAATATACGGCCTGCCTGATGGTAAACAATCACCGTAACCTGTGGACATTTGCAATACCAGGGGTGTCATTTATGCGTTGCCGAATTGATTTATAATTGATTTTACTAATTGAATTATTCGCGACAAGATATTTTTACATCTCAGTAACACGAAATTGATTTTTTTTCAATTGATTTCGTGACATGGAGAGACTCCATGTCACGAAATCAATTGAAAATAGATCAAATGCGTGTTTTTGTCATTAGATAGAATTTTGCAATAATGCAGCTATTATTTGTTACTTATAAACTCTATGTGCACCACAGATAAATATATCAATTGATGGCGCATAAAGGCCCCCTCACTCATAAAAACGTAGTATTTTAGCACCTAATTATGCCTAAGACTTCAACCAATAAGCTGATAAGTGACGAGATGTTGATCTGTAACCTAGCCAATAACTGTGCATTCTATTTTAGACCCCGACCCATAGCAGTGACTATTTATTATGCAAAAACTGTCTCATCATTTCTACGCTACTTCCTTTAATACTAAACCTCTGAAAATAAATGTTCACGAAACTTGTATTTACTATCTGATCAGATATTCGCGTTGAATTCCAAATACCGTACATAATTATTTATTTTCCCATAACATTAATACTTATGAGATTACTCTTATATGTATTGGTTATAGATAATAAAGTCTAGACTTAGAAGACTTATTTGCCAGTATAAAGATTTGTAAATATTTCATATTTATTTTCTAGAATATATTCGTATTAATTCTGACACAGTTACAACAGAATTTTATTTAAATGAAGTCCATAAGTGTATTCTATAATAGATTTCTATCAATTGCACAGTACCTATAATAGATTTCTATCAATTGCATCGCTTTTTTGTTGTGCTTGGAACCCTAAACTAAAGATATTATCGCATGAAAACGAGAACAGCAACTTTGTTTACAGACTCGATTCTATCACAATCGAAATCTTGCGGCAGGTGAAAAACGCATAAATTAACGTGTTTTTAAAACAACCTATTCATTTACATTGTTTTCATTTTATAATTTATAAAGTTGATTGTTCAATCAATTGATGTTCAGAGTCAAATTTACAGGCGATTTGATCTACTTAATATACTGGTTCTTTTTCATATACAATATATATACTGTATATACTATGCTATGGCTATATATACTATGTTATCATTTCATAACGTTTTGTTCTAACATCAAGTCTTCACTGATCTTTCGAGGCATCGTAGCTAATAGTCCAATCGAATTGTAATCATGTAAAACGAATTCTATTCGCTGCTTTTTAATGGTACTACTAAGTGTGTTTTCGCCACTAGTTAGTGCACTTTAACTAGTGCTAGCCAGCACTTAATCACTGCCGTTAGTTCTAGCATACGACCATGAAGAAGATATAAATACCATTGGGTTGCGGCCACGTATGGATACGTCGCCACGTGTTACATTTTCATAATGGCGAGCCTCGCGGAATATTGTTTATCTTTCTGGGCTAGCCAGCCTAGATTTAGATCTAAAGCATGCGACTACTTCATTTGACCGCATATAACATGAATCTATTGAATTCTCGATGACCCAGTGATTTTCAGCTGCACTAACTGTCTCCACGAAGAGACGTCACCACTCTTTGTTTCGTTATACAAAGTATATGATGTGCTAATAAGTTTAACTTAATGCTACTGAGTTGCACTATCATACCACTCGTCTTACTAAACTAACAAATAACGTTGACAATTGGCGACCCCCTGTGCGGTAACTCTTCGGTGCTTCAGATTGGTGTCATTTTGGTGTCCGATGATCTAGTTTAACACGATTGAATATAAGTAATACATTTGACAAAACTATTGAAGATGCGTGATTTTATTCAAAACGTCGTCATTGTTAGTGGGTTGCAATTAGAATTAGCATCAAGAGTCTGCTAGCGTAGTTCGGAGCTTTGTCATGGCTAATGTGATCATTTACCATCAGTTAACGCCATCTCAAATATACATATATGTTTATACTAATATACAAAGCGTCAGAATTTGTTTGTTTGAACGCGCAAATCTGGAACTACCAGTCGGATTTGAAAAATTGTTTTTTGGTTTTGATAGCCCAATTCTAGAGGAAAATTATTGGCTATTCAAGATCATGATACGACCCTCGGAAGCTGAGAAAACAAGAAACCAGGATGCGTGCGGACGAAGACGCTGGGTTCAGCTAGTCAAATATATTAACTATCTATAACTTCACGCTAAATCCCTTGAAACGAAACTTGACCCGGTCCTTACACATCTTACTCTTTAACATTAATAGCTCTTCTCATGCACGTTCGCCGGTTTGTAGGGCTCCTGTCATCACCTTCTGATAAAACACAATCAACTTGATCATGGTAAGTAAGTCTTGGCCTTCCTCGGCTACTACATCCTTCTATTTCGCGTTATATATCTATTTCGTAATTCTCTCTTCCTCCATTCTTTCTACATGTTTGAACCAACCAAGCATACCTCTTCTTATTTTAACACCGACACTCTCGTTCAGATGATCTCCGTTTCTAACATCATTATTGCGAACGCGGTCCACAAGCGTTACGTCACAAATTTTGCGCAACGCTTGCATTTTGACCACGTTTACTCTACTTTCATGTTCTCTCTGCCATATCCAGCTCTCGCTTCCATAAGATCGGCGCTGCGTTGCGTAATATATATATTATACATCATTACTAGTTTTTTTCAGTATTCTTTTTACATTACCACCATTTTAGACATAAACACAGCATATTCAGTTTCAACGTAACTTACCATCACCTGACCCTTCCGTTGATAATACTTAACCTTTGTTACGGCTACGCCAGCCGTGGCAGACGGAACAATTTAGTTTAATGGTGATACTAATATCGTGTTACCGACAACCCTAATACTAGATGGTGAATAACGCGGTTATGTTACATAAGAAAGCGATTGCCGATAACCTAATATATTGTACTGTCCCTTACAGGGTAAGCAGAGCGAACCGAGTAACATAAGACGCGGTCATTACACATTTCACTCGCTTCTTTAACATTAATTGCTCTTTTCATGCACGCTAGCGGGTTTCTAGGGTTCCGGAGACGATATCAGATCTACTTGTCATGGTATGTAAGTATTGGTCTTCCTCGGCTCCTACATCCTTCCACTTTCGTATTGCATATCAGTTTCGTCATTCTTTTATCCTGCATTCTTTTTATGTATGACAACCATTATATTAACACCGACACTCTCTTTTAGACTAACTTTCTTACATCATCATTCCTAACGAGGTCAACAACAACAACGACGACGAGCTCGGTGATTGACGCGGTCGTGATTGACGTGACTTTGACTATGGTCGATTCCCACACGAGACAAACATTTGTGTGCATGAACATGTCAGTTTTTCTTGGTCTGGATGTTTTAAGAGAGTAGTAGACGTTGTTAAAAAAAATAAGTTATCCCTGCTATCTTATGCCCACACAGTTGCCCCCCTTAGCGGAATCCCAAGAAGGACGAGGGGAGGTGAAGCCTCATGGCTACCGTGAATTCTGTAATTAAACGCCTCGTCTAATTGCGACCTTCGGCTTCGCTTCACACTCCGTTACACTTGAAACTTCGCTCTGTCGGAATTTTAACTTTTACGCTACATTGTCTTGTCAAAAATAGATGATATTTAGTTTGTGAACTATCCACCATCATTTTTAGTGGTGCAATCTGCCGGTATCAGGTAAATCGGATAGAACGTAGCTGTACTTAATAAGTAGGTACGACTGAGGAACCTCCATCTTGTAAAAGACTGTAATATATATATATAATAATTCTCTAGAGAATTGTTGTATTACTTCGAGTGAGTCTGGCCACTGGGAGGATTCTAAGAAGGTGCTACGATAGTATCGCAGGTGGAGGTAGTAGTTTAGAGCATTTTTCTATGATCACAGCTTTCTAATAAAAAAAACTGCTTATTTCTTTATGGTAAATGGATATCACAAACTCTACCGCTGTATGGGTAATGCTTAAATGCAAATAAAAATAAAAAAGGTACCAAAACGGGCCTTTTATAAAGTAGATAACTATATAATTTTACGTCACCTACCCAATATCTAAAATGTAAAGATCCTAAAAAAATCAAAAGAGAGTTTTAAGCAATTTTGCTTTTCCCGCCCTATTAAAACCTTTTTAGACAAAAACAAAAAAAGAAAAACCATACGTACCCTCAGTCTGTACAGTGTTAAAATAAATCGAAATCCCTCGACTACGTCTTTCTCTACCTAAATAAAAAAGCCTTAATCATCGCTGCGATAAAAAGACCTGAAATTTGACATATAAATCTAAACCAAAAAATCTGAAAAATCGCGAGACAGGTGTCATTATTGGTTTTGTTTCACACCATTTGGTATGTGAATAATTCAGAATATCTAACGCGCAAACCCTAGATTTCCTCGCTATACTTTTTTTTGTGTCACAGTCTGACGAAAATGTTCCATGAACCACAGTACTTTTTCAAACACGTTTGTTGAATAATTTTGTAGACCGTTTTTGCCAACTTAGATACAATATATAATAATTAAAATACGCAAGAAAAAAGTACTCAAACAATCAAAATATTGAAATATTTGCACATTGTAATTAAAAGAACCGCAAGGAGTTCTATTCTTATCATCGTCGCTCGTGCCAATCTATTGATCACATTAGTTAAGCAACGTCGATTCCAGCTTGTCTGTGGATAAGATTATTTATCTTCTCTTCTCATTTCCCCGTGTTTCAGAGCCAGCACGCCTTCAGTCCCGGTTGTTGTCCATAAATGACGGTTATTAAGCAGTAATTAAGTGGTATTCAGGCTTCAACCGATATTGGCCTCCGTCTATCTATAATTATGCAGCGTAGTGGAGAATGTTCTAAAACACATTCGGAAGAAAAAAACTGTATCTAAGCAGTCGGAAAAAAGATGAGTTAATGCGGAAATGCAAGTGTCAGCGTAATATGATGACAAAGTTTTTATGACCATAATTACTTGTAAATAGCCTGATAATAGCACGCAAAGCCCATGGGGGTACGAGTTTTTTGTTCATTTCATCATACTTTTATATCGAATTTTAATCATTTTATCAAATGGACTAGCAAATGCCTTTATATAAAAACGACAACATATTTTTTGATAAAAAATTTGCAAATTAAGAAATTGAATACATAACCTATATTTTACTAAATTAATTGTCTACTTGAATACATTTTCAAAGCATGTCCATATCGTTTGTTATCTAAAATGACCGTATTATATTTCGAATGACGTGTGACCTAGCCCAAGAAAGGTCCGGTTTGCCGTCTGGGTCGTGGAGGTCTGACTGCAGTCGTTCCATGTTTAAATCAGTATCTTCGCCAAATCATTAGACTTAGGTAGCGGACTTCGACAATCCTAATGAACTAACAAATTAATGGGCTAACGCTATGATGAATTAGAGAATTGAAATGGTCGTATAATGCCATATTAAATGGATCTACGAGTATCTTTAGCCTTCGCATTTTGCTTAATGCTCTAAATAAATTTACTCTCGGTGCAATAACATTGCTGATTGCCGCTTTGAAAATAATGATATAAGCATATTATTATCCTTTTTCTCGTCTATTGTTAACCCCAAAAACCAAACATACGTTTATAGCTGCTATCACATTAATTCTTCTCTTAGAATTAAAATTTTTGGTTGCAATTGAGTTTTGGATAATTTATTTACAATTTGTATAAGAAAGTACGTGAATGTCTAGTTTAATAGAGACCGACAGGCGGAAGGAATAAATTTGAACTCGATAATGGCTATGTAAGTATTTGACGTTTAATATAATTTTGCATCGTACTTCATCACGTTTACGAGAAACACTGCATTTACTACACAATGTACTATTACTAGCCATGCAAGTCATATACTTGTATGGCTAGTAGTAGCCCACCCGATGTAAGCGGTTACCGCAGCCTATGAACGTTTGAAATACATTAAGTATTACTCGCGCGGTGGCCCCTCTGCTGCTAACACTGCAACTCCTTAGGAGCTTACTGGTCATTTCATCTGAAATTCATTGCATACTTGTGGATATATAAATTGTTTTACAAATCTACCAGTCGTAAACCATACAATAATAAGATAGTGTTAATATAAGTATAATAATTAGATAGTCCTGGAAACAGTACAAGTCAAAAATTAAAAATTAAGCCCGTCACGAACGTAGCTATAACATATTGTAAGATAACATGCCGGCGTTCGTTGTTTGAATAAGATATAATAAGACTGTATTTCAAAAAATGTAAGACGTGTCTAAGTGCCCGCGAGGGCCCAATGGCAAATAAAGATTTTTTATCTTTTTTTACTACAATATATACTAAAAAAAGATAAAAATTCTTTATTTGCCATTGGGCCCGCAATACAAAGGCGGACTTATCCCATCCAGTCAACCATAGAATACCTGATAAGAAATATCAATTTATTGAAGTAGGTATGAACACAAAGTCATTCACACTATATTAATAAACAAACAAAACACTATCTGTTACACTATAGATAATTGCAAATTTCAAAAACAATATCCATCTTCATATACGAGTACATACACAAATACATACAATACATATAAATACCAGTACATATACATATCAGATACTAGTAGACAATAAGCTCAAATTTTCAGGTGCATCAAACCAGAGCTTAAACAATTTTAACTTAAAAGATTGGACAGACTGGGCTATTTTCACATCAACTGGAAGTGAATTCCAAAGACGTGCCACTTGCACAGTAAAATATTTCGCAAAGGAATGACAATTGTATATTGGAACATCCAATATCAGATTTTTGCTAGGACGTAAACGATGATCCCGTACACGGAACTCCAATCTCTCCGAGAGGTAATTTGGAGCTGAGAGATTAAATAGAACTTGAAAAAGCAACGTGAGAATGTGCATATTTCTGCGATGTCTGATAGGTAGTAAATTTTGTCTGTGACGAAATTCAGTTATGTGATCAAACTTTCGCAGACCGAAGACATGTCTGATGCACATATTTTGAATGCGTTCTAATTTATTAGGTAGGTCTTCAGTAGGACCTAAATATACAACATCCGCATTGTCAAGAATATTGAGAAGTAGGGGGCGAACAAGCAAAGCTTTTGTACACAGTGGAAGAAAATACTGGAGGCGTTTTAATGAGTGGAGCGACGCAATAATTTTACGACTGACTTCACCGATTTGAGGAGCCCAGGATAGAGTTTGGTCAATGGTAATACCTAAATTTTTGACAGCGGGTGCCAAAGGAATGATGGTACCATCAAGGACTATATTTGGGCATACCACGCTTTGTAGCTTTGATATGTAGTATGGACTGCCTATAAAAATGGTCTGAGATTTTAATGGGTTTATATTCAACCCGTAATCATTGTATACCCGTAATTCATTACATGTGCAGTATTTATATCAAAAATAATGGACAAAGCATTCCATAGGCAAACTGCCTCCACCGCGGATGAATTAGTCTAAAATTCGTTGGTTTTTAGGCGGAGTAAAAATGCACTACACAACATACGACCCCTCGATTCACTATAAGCATTCCTTTCAATAGGTTGGGGTAGTAGAGTCACAGAGAGAGATGGAAAAGTATGTGCTAGGTGCAACGAGCCTTATAGAGAGTCCCTTGAGCTGAAGATAAAACTCAGGATCATGATCATATTTACGAACTCCGTATTTAAAGCATATGCAAAAATTCGCTCAAACTTATTTAATTACTCAGGTAGCAGGAATCGGCATAGTCGATTGGAAGGAGTAAAAAGTTTAGGTACTACCACAATTTGAATGTCTTCTGGCTGAAAATTTTGGAACCAGATGTGGTAAATAATTTCCTATTAAATTTTAGTTAATTTTTCAAATTTTAGCAATCTGAGCTAGTCAAGACAAAATATCATCAAAAAATATAACGAATTTCCTATTTTATCGCTGAACTTTATTGGTGTATCGTCAAACATAACGCAAGGAATATTATTCTAGTCAATTAACAACAATACTTACAAAGATATGTATGATTTTAAAATATGTCCATATGTAAGATTTAAAAATATTGCCCGGTTAGCTATGTGTAATATAGCCGTTTATTTAAACGACATTTGTTAATCATAATAACGTCAATCATAGCTGACATGACAAGGTTCTAAATTGTTATACATCTTTGTAAGTGACTGCACGTGCTATGTATAAGTATAGCATGGTTCACGTACATTCAAAAAGTTATTGTTACTGCGAATTCCAGTCTCGCTTATTAGCAACGGAATTACAAAACACTAGTTAGTAACTGCAGGAAGATATAAAGGACGGAATGTCGGCATTTATGTAAATTGCTTCCGCTTGGATTTCTCGAGATTTATGTCTTACGTCAAGAACAATTAAATTTAGACTACGATTCCCCGTTCTGAATACATTAAACTAAGTTTCTATATAAAGTTTATTTCACATGATATCGCCGTTCCCGACAATAAAATTATCGAACAAACAAAATTTTATAGGTAATTTGTAACAATTGTTTTTCAGTTAATCACTCAAAAGTTACACTCGAGTAAAAAAACACTAATTTACCGTATAAAGCTTTATAGTTACTTAAATGTTATATAAATTTAATTTTACCTGAAATATGTTAGTATTAGTACTCTTTCGGAAACTTAAGCTACGAGTACATTATTTCGTTAAGTAACTGAGTAATAGATAATAAAAAATATTAGGCTATTCGTCATGAATAATAATTTTACATTTGGTGAATGTAACTAGCTATTTTGATAAGTATCAAGTAAAAAATAACACATTGTAATAATATTGTTTAATTTCTTGTAAGTAAAGGCCAACCACCAGTTTCAGTTCCCAGCCCATTCAGCATCTTTAATATAAAACCATAACAGCTAATTTTAACTTAAAAAGTAAAAATAATTACATTTTCAATATGTAAATATCAAAAACTACTTAGTTTATAAAAATGGAATCACTTGCTAAAATGAGCGGAGTCTGGCACCACAGGCGTTTGTAAAACCTTACTATGCCTGAATGAGGAATTTTAATTCCTTAGGAACTAGATGAGATATTCATTCAACAGGCTATTCAGAATAAAGTAAAAGGTTTAATTGAAAGGTAAAGTCAAGCAAAGGTAAATAAAAGTAAGAAAAGAGGGTCCAGAAAACAAGCATAGCGTTATTACCCGCCACATTCAAGAAGGAGTCAACCTCTAAAATCTGTAAAATAATTTGTTCAATAAATAAACTTACATTCAAAGATGTTGTTACGTATAGCTAATTGGACACATTTGAGATTCGCCGATTTTACTTGTGATGAAGGAACTTGAACTTACTGACATTACTATAAAATCGCTTTAAATCGGTGACACTATATGACAAAAGGCATAATTTGGATCTTTTGTAATTACAATGGATTTTCAATGAAAAGTACAACTCTCAAGTCAAGTCAAGTTTAGGTATATTCAGAGGACTTCAATAGTGCGAACCGAGCCGTACCATCAATAAAATTGACACACTTCTGTTAAGAGTCTCGACACACTGATGACAGCTCAAACTATGCAAAACCGTGCAAAAATCACCTTTACTGCTACGATATAAGACACCTGAATGTACAGACACCTGACAGCTTGATCTGTCATTGGACATCTGTGGCTTACTTATACAGATAAGTAAGCCACAGATGTCCGAAAAATATGAAGCTGAACTTGAAGATAGAAGTAATAATAATAGTAACGGTTCCAGAGAAGTTTTCTTCCAAGAACTATCAAGTTGTGGAATGAGCCGAGGTTTTTCCAAGGGATTACAGCATGGAATTCTTCAAGAAATACGTGAAGAGGTTTTTAGAAAGTCGGCAACGCATGAGTGACACCCCTGGTATTGCAAATGTCCATTGGCTACAGTGACTGTTTGCCATAAGGCAGGCCGTATGCCTGATTGCCCCTTCAGTGGTATAAAAAAAAGATAGGCTTGATTATGGTCCAAAGGTTGTTGACGAATAAATTCGGAAAGTATCGATTTTTTTTTTCCAGCATGCTAGCGTTTTTCTATCCCGCAAATGCAGTAGACAGCTCCTGATCTCAATCAGGGCACTTCCTAACCTTGTTTAAACAATAACCTACTTGGTTATGGAAGTTAACTATGGGCTTCGCATAACCTCTATCAAATGTGACAGAATGCTATGCTTGGTTACTTTTTCCGTGACATAAAAATTCCTAGAGAATACAAGGTGTTTTCTTTTATGTTCCATGTAACTCTCGAAACGTCAGGTTTATTCTCATTCATATTCGAGTTAACCAGAAAATGTTGTAAGAATTAATTGTAAGAACATCGTTGACCTATCGGCGGTAGAATTATGATGAGATTGTCTAACGGGCGACTATGCGGTATGCCTCCTGACGTTGTATAAAAAAATTGTTAGATTTTCCTCAAATTTCCAAAAATAATTATAATCGAATTTCGAACACAGGTATGTTGATAAAAAACCCCATTGCTTAGGATGGTAATCATTTTTTGACATACTCGTACATATAGCTATATATGTAGCACAAGATATTAGTGAAATATTTGTGGGTCAAGAGTTATCTTCATTAAAGACAGAGAGAGAGATTGAGCAACTCCACATCCTCGAGCACATTTACTGATAATTGTAGGGTCCTTTCTCAACCTAAGTCTCAGCATGGCAACTAAGTGTATGAGGACTTTTGACTAACCATCATAACACCGCACATGACATAAAGTTGTGACAATACCAGACCAATGATTATAATTGATAATCAATAACACCTCACGAAACTCCATAGCGTATGTCGTGAAACCATTCCACTGAGACAGTTTCCTTTACATCCTCGGCAGGTTCGTACATTAACCGAGCAACCGGCAAAAACAAACAACTCAAACTAGTAACTGTTTATTAACGCTAGTGCCAATAAAAACCTTAAGAATATTTCAGATAGATCTCCGCTAGAGTTTCAAAAATGGACTAGTATTACAAAATAGATCCAGTGACCATAGACATATTAGAAAAGATACTAGTGACTCTCAAGTTTCGATAATTACAATCCTAAATCCTTTTGATTTCACGCATGCTTTTGAATTCAATCAGGACCAATACTTTAGTTAGACTCGGCGAGTTTTTTATACCACTACTAGCGGACCTGACAGACGTTGTCCTGTTCGAAAATTAAAACAATAAGTCCTGTAACCGATCGCAGCGCTACCTACTGGATCCAATTGTGAATCTAAACCATTCTCAAATCCCCTTGAACACACACAAAAAATTTCATCATAATCGGTCCAGTCGTTTAGGAGGAGTTCAGTCACATACACACGTACAGTAGAATTATATATATAAAGATTGACAAACGCACTACATTTGTAACAATAGATGCTTCACTCGTGTTTTGGCGGCCCTGAAAATCTATGAATAATTATACCCACCGGATATACATACACGATATTTATTCGGTGTGAAAGGTAATATGTGCATTTCAGTATTCATTCATTGTATTCAAAATCGATATACATATAAGCAGGCAAAGACAAAACTGTTCAGTTTCTTTTTATGTATATACACAGATTTTCTTTTCTGTTCTACAGAAAAGCTTTGGTATTATTAATAAAAAGATAAAAACAGTAGAAACATGGAAATTTATATACGTTTTTTCAACTCTATTATGGTCAAATTTCAATTATTCCAGTGAACACTAGTCGACGCCCCATAACCCCATTGATTAGGGCGATAACCATTTTAGATACCTAACTTGGAATCGTTTTAAATTTGCACCTAATAAGCCTTCAGGTCAAATGGTAATAAAAGATTTAAAAAGCCTAAGCCCTAACATTAGACAGACATAATACGTATACTAAATATTCTACTCCATTAAAATTTCTATAATCTATAAGCTACAACTCTTATCTGACCAACAGACCAATTTTTAAACTTTTCTTTGAAGATTTAAAGCTCTCACGTTCAAAATAGCCCAACAATTGTCCAACTATTTCTGTGGTAAAGTCTGGAAACTGAATAATGTATTTACAAGATACTCCCTATTTTTTCGTTATAAATATTCAACTACGCAAATGTGAACCATTCCTTACCTTGCAAGCCGAGGACGACCGTAGGTAACTTACCTTATACATATATGCAAATGTACTTAGTGTGGTTTTGTTGTTGGCAACAAATTTTGTCACTTTCTGCTTACGTATGTATTATGCTGTACAATTTGGGCATATTTTAAACAATTTATAAACAACTTAAACTATAGAGAATCATGACCTAATTAATTAGATAACAAAATACAAAAACGATGATCTTAGTGTTTTGGAATAACTTTTCTTAGATAATTTTCTTCTTTTACTCTGCATTAATATTTATTACTCTTTTCTATTGTAACATCGGAGTTATTTGACATTTGTTTTACACTATATAAATTTGTTAACTACAATATAATATATTCATTTATGTCCTTGTTTAGAAAAATACTTCTATCCACTTAATTGTACTACCTAACCACTTACTTAACAAATTCTTTTCTATTGGGTTTTTGAAGGATGCCTGGTGGAGGTTCCTTATATGGATAAGTTCGCCTTTGTACATATTTTTTTATGATTTTAATATATACGAGCGTAATTTAAAATATACAATAAATATATAACAAAAAAGAAAACAAAGTAAGTCTAATCCGAACGAAGTAGAAGAAGAAGAATAGTCTAAAACGAACCGAAGAGTCACTTTTCTATACAAATACCAATTTGGTTCTGTTTGATAAATATTCTCTGAATTATATTGAAGCCTTTTTATATATTAGAGGGGGGCAAACGAGCATGTGGGTCACCTGATGGTAATTGGTCACCACCGCCCATAGACATCAGCAACATCAAACGGTCACTGATCCGTTGCCAGGCTTTTTAGGGAAAAGTAAGAGATGACGCGGTCTACTTGCAGCCCGCTCTCAAACTATAAGAGTCGGCGAGAATGAGAATTCACTTATCAACACGTTTAGATAATTTAATTTAAATTGCTTTTATTTATTATGCCGTCCACAAGTAAATCAGATAGCCATATAATAGTAGAGGTTGGAGGTTATATCTATGTAATAAGTATAGATTACGATTAATTATAATTGTCGTCATGTAACTTGGCAACTGAGTGTATTTCTGATGATAATGATTCAATGATATGGTATCGCTGAGTTAGTCATAGTGATGAATCCTGTGCGTATGCAATTAGAACTGCGGAATGGTTAACAAAAAAGACCTTATGTTAGATGTTTATATATGTATTAATTTTAAATGTATTTATATGTAATTATATGTATGTAGAATATGTAGTGAAATGTAAGTACGAGTAGTTTATGCGCCTCCTACCTGTTCCGTGTCATTATCGTTTCCTCTACCTCAAGATTGTCTGGAAGAGATCGCTTTGCGATAAGGCGGCCTTTTGTGTTTTAATAATTACTTCACGTATATTTGTTTTATTTGCAATAAAGTGTATTGTATTGTATTCTTAGGCTTGTTAGATTTGTCTTAGGAAGCCATTTTGAGTTTCAAAACTTACCCCCGCCCGCCCATTATGCCCGACAAATGTGAGCCGTACCTTTCTCCCGTCGAGGCCCGCTATGTACTTTTTACACGCATACCGCCATAAGCCTGGTCATATATGACCTATGTTGGTGCTCAAGGGGTTAATGATGTATTTCTGGTAGTTAGTAGTCTTGACCTCGTCAGTAATTGCACCATGAAGGAAATAACCAATGGAGAACCGATGAAACGATTTTGCGTTGTAACTAAATTCACCGCTACGGGTCGAGGGATAAAGTAGAACGAGCAGCTCTTGTTAGCTTAGCTAGTTCACGAATCAAAACTCATATCACTTATCGTCCTACTGGTTAAAATATCCTTTCAAGTCACTTATCGTCTTACTGGTTAAAATATCCTTTCAAGTCAATTATCGTCTTACTGGTTAAAATATCCTTTCAAGTCACTTATCGTCCTACTGGTTAAAATATCCTTTCAAGTCACTTATCGTCTTATTGGTTAAAATATCCTTTCAAGTCACTTATCGTCTTATTGGTTAAAATATCGTTTCAAGTCACTTATCGTCCTACTGGTTAAAATATCCTTTCAAGTCACTTATCGTCTTACTAGTTAAAATATCCTTTCAAGTCACTTATCGTCCTACTGGTTAAAATATCCTTTCAAGTCACTTATCGTCTTATTGGTTAAAATATCCTTTCAAGTCACTTATCGTCTTATTGGTTAAAGTATCGTTTCAAGTCACTTATCGTCCTACTGGTTAAAATATCCTTTCAAGTCACTTATCGTCTTACTAGTTAAAATATCCTTTCAAGTCACTTATCGTCCTACTGGTTAAAATATCCTTTCAAGTCACTTATTGTCTTATTGGTTAAAATATCGTTTCAAGTCACTTATCGTCTTACTGATTAAAATATCCTTTCAAGTCACTTATCGTCTTATTGGTTAAAATATCCTTTCAAGTCACTTATCGTCTTAACGGTTAAAATATCCTTTCAAGTCACTTATCGTCCTACTGGTTAAAATATCCTTTCAAGTCACTTATCGTCTTATTGGTTAAAATATCCTTTCAAGTCACTTATCGTTTTACTGGTTAAAATATAATTTCAAGTCACTTATCGTCTTACTGGTTAAAATATCGTTTAAAGTCACTTATCGTCTTACTGATTAAAATATCCTTTCAAGTCACTTATCGTCTTATTGGTTAAAGTATCGTTTCAAGTCACTTATCGTCCTACTGGTTAAAATATCCTTTCAAGTCACTTATCGTCTTACTAGTTAAAATATCCTTTCAAGTTACTTATCGTCCTACTGGTTAAAATATCCTTTCAAGTCACTTATCGTCTTATTGGTTAAAATATCGTTTCAAGTCACTTATCGTCTTACTGGTTAAAATATCGTTTCAAGTCACTTATCGTCCTACTGGTTAAAATATCCTTTCAAGTCACTTATCGTCCTACTGGTTAAAATATCCTTTCAAGTCACTTATCGTCTTATTGGTTAAAATATCGTTTCAAGTCACTTATCGGCTTACTGATTAAAATATCATTTCAAGTCACTTATCGTCTTATTGGTTAAAATATCCTTTCAAGTCACTTATCGTCTTAACGGTTAAAATATCCTTTCAAGTCACTTATCGTCCTACTGGTTAAAATATCCTTTCAAGTCACTTATCGTCTTATTGGTTAAAATATCATTTCAAGTCACTTATCGTTTTACTGGTTAAAATATAATTTCAAGTCACTTATCGTCTTACTGGTTAAAATATCGTTTCAAGTCACTTATCGTCTTACTGATTAAAATATCCTTTCAAGTCACTTATCGTATTACTGATTAAAATATCCTTTCAAGTCACTTATCGTCGTACTGGTTAAAATATACTTTCAAGTCACTTATCGTCTTACTGATTAAAATATCCTTTCAAGTCACTTATCGTCGTACTGGTTAAAATATACTTTCAAGTCACTTATCGTCTTACTAGTTAAAATATCCTTTCAAGTCACTTATAGTCTTATTGGTTAAAATGTTGTCTCATAAGACAGTAGGTTCGAATCGCTTAGATACTTAGGTACTAAAACACAACGTTTTGGTGAGTGAGGAGTGCCTTTATGTACCGTCAAGTAGTTCATTGGTTCGTGAACTACACAGACGTAATCGTCTTTTTGTTCCGTCTGATTGACTACGATTTTATAGTCGTTGTCAGGCTAAGGATGCCAATGAACCATGGACCATATAGAACGAGGCCCGATGGAGACGTTCATATAGATCCTAGCTGTTCCATGTCTTCAGATGTTTTTATAGTTATAGATACGTCGTACACGCTCTAGAATGGCAATACGAAAGTAAGGTAATTGACCAACTCGAATTCAGTTGGGCACTCTCGAGTCGCGTCTGTACGTACTTCGCCATAAAGCATAAATGTCTTAAGATATATATTCATCTCTTTCTAACGACAGGTATGCCCTATCATTTGTCTCTTTGTTAGATCAAAGTATCATAATAAATAACTGTACGTAGATATAGTACTACTTGCACCATTTTAAAATACAATAATGTTGGTCTATAACGTGTCTATCTTTTGATCCGTCGCTGCGTATACCCCGTTCCCGTGGGATGTATAATCTCATCACAAATGAGTATAGATGATGTATAAGACATGTTGTTAGGTGTTTTCGTTTTTTAAATCTAATGCGTTGAATTCTGTTTGAGTCCCCCTCATAGACTACAAAGGACGTTATCCATATTACAAGAAATGAGTGTGCGTATCTGGTTTTCACTTGATTTTCAGTTTCAGTTAGTTTTTTGTACACTACAGAAACATTCTTTTACTGATCGTTTTATTTCCTGTCCTGAGGACCAAAACATTCCGCTACATCAAGGATGTTATAGATTTCAGTTTTTAAAAGTAATTCTGGAATCGCAGACAGTATTAGTCAGATCTCGGCTAAACGGCAGGCACGGTTCCAATATAGGTTTTAGTGTTAAGAGCCACCACTGGAACCATGTTTCGTTTATGCTGAAAAACGAGTCAGTTGTAGTATTTCAGGAGCCGGTGCGGAATTTCCAGAATCACATCCTCTAAATACCTATTCAAATGCTCGTTATTCTGGGTGTTTATACTTATAGTGACGAGTGGAAATAGCTACCGTGGAACCAAGTCGTTCAGATCAATAATCACTGTGCGGTTAAAGTCAGGTCTCAGGTCAGGTGGTTCAATACCCTAGAACAAGGGCAATATACGAAAATGGTATTAGGTACTCAATTATTAACTAATTATATTTTGTTATTCAGCATATGAATGGTAGAGAAAGGAGACAAGTATGTAAGGACAGTGTCATGTAGCGTTCGGTTCTCTCTGCCTACACCGCAAAGAACATGGCGTGTATACAGATATATTCAGTCTTAAAACTTGAGATTCAGAAACTTACTGCTAGTTCATTCGATTTTGTACTTCAGTTAAACATAAATTCTAGTACCTACCTACTGTTCAAACAAAAATAAAATGTAACCCTCGTTGCACCCTAAGGCAGGGAGAGTGCTGGGTAATACCTGACTGTTTTATTGGCATTTATATATTAACCTTTCATGTAAGACTAATGGATTAGTCCAGTATGTGGGGTGCAAGTCTAAGTGGTCTATAAGTTTGTGAATGTGGACCATGAACGGCAGGGACTGAGCCGTCGGAGCTTTTACTCTATATGTGTATATGAAAGCGCTCATACATCCATACAACAAAAACCGTGAACAAAGAATCTGATACAAATCTAGTAAGAAACAAAAGGCTACATCAGAGTGTGCTTTTCAGAAACACGTTAACTGCACGTAAGAATACACTCCATTATAATAACTATGTAATTCATTCTCAATAACTAGTACATCTGTTTTATATGAAAGCAAAATACTTTAAAATCTAAACATCGGACAGGCAGAGAAATAAACTCTTAAACTGGTACACCGCAGATAAGCTAATTATGGCTTACATCGATGCAGGGATTGCAATGATTATATATTAAGTTTAATATTTGGTGATGACAACAGGACGCTCTCGAGTTTCCCTGTGATTTCTTCATAGATTTTGACGAGCTCGGTGTAGCAGCGTTTAATAACGTGACTTTGTCAACGATGCTTGTGGGTTAGCTTCCCACATAAGACAACTATTTATGTGCATGAACATGTCTGTTTGTCTTGGTACCAGGGTGATTTTAGAGCGGTAGAGCGCACCAGACCAGCCCGTCTGGGGAAGTACCTCCACTTCACGGAGAACCGCAGTCAAATAACAACTCTCTGTAGGGTTGTTGTGTTTCTGTATGTGAGTAAGGTCACCAGTAAGTCTTAGGAATGGTTGTCTTAGGAGCCGAGATGGCATCGCACGAGTAATACTTAAAGTATTACAAGCGTTCATATCCTAAGGTGACCGCTGTATATCAGGTGGGCCGTATGCCTCCCGAAGTTGTGTAAAAAAAAGTTGTTTTTGATTTGGTCTACCATTAGATATTAGTGCTCGAACTGCGCCGTTAGGTAAACTTCCGAATTTTAACGCATTAATTTAAGCCATAGGATACAGACTGTTGACATGAATAAATCTTACATATAAAAATCTCATGTTACTGTGTTTGTGGTTGAAATAGCACGACCGATTTTTATGTATATTTGGTAGGTAGGTCCGGGAGTGCCGGCAGAAGTGAAAACTTGAACATTAACGTTTTGCATTTTTGAATATTTTGTAATGGTTAGAGAATAATTTCGCACGAATTGCTTTATTTATCAGTATAACAGTACTATCATGTATGTGGTAAATTACGATATTAATTTATTGCGCTATCGTACACAAACATGACAATTTATATTACATAAAAAAATCAACACTTCAGAACACTACAATTATTTTATATCAGAAAGTTTATCTCTCAGAAAAATCAACTTTCATCCATAATTTCAACGACTCTTTCACCATCATCATTACCAGCATCATCATCGCCAATCTCTAAAACTCAAACACACAGGCATACTCGCGGAAGCGCCCTGCGCCGCTTAAACCAAACAGCGATGTTGATAAACTACATTCAACGAAACGCGTAAGCGCCAAGAATTTCATGGCGCTTACAACATTTTGGTCGCGAGAAAATAATGCCCTATGAACGATCTAACGCTTCATGTTTTAATTGTTTAATTAGAGGTAATGTTTTAGCGCTGCAGCGAACTTAAGTTCTAATTCTCACCAAAATCTTACGGTCAGGGTCACATGTCCTGACGCGAGTTTAAGACTTTTTACTCATCCCAAAAAGTTCACAACGCCGCTAAAGAAGTTTACACTTCAAAAATGTAAAAAATATAATAAGAAATAACTAATGTGACAAATAACGTTTGTCGGGACAGCTAGTCTAAATCTAAAAATACAAATTAATGCATAATTGCAATTGTTTTTTTACCAAAATTCAACTTTTTTAAACACCGATTTTTTTTGTGCCTTTTAAAGGTATTGCCAGAAAGGAACACAATTGTTTCAGGCAATTTATATCAGAAACTAATACATATTACAAGAAACAACACATCTTAGCAAGCTAATATACTGGAATATGCATCTTATTATTATTACTTCTAGGATTTTCATATATATTTATGAAAATGGATTAATATTTTTGTAAACGTGAGGACTTATTTACTTGAACCGTCATTAGCTGAGTGATTCCTTGGAGCCCACATCTAAAATCAAACGTATGGCTGTCTTTTGTAAGATATAAAAGTTTCAATGTTAATAGCTTTTCACCATAACAGTATATACCATATGACATAATGTACCTCCACGGTAGCTGAAATAGACTAGATGCACAGTATCCCCGTCGGTTAACTGTCTGATTCTCCTAGGCGTACCTGGCGGTGCTGAAAGCTTACTGTGAAGTTTTGTCATTGATTTGTCTACCTATCTATAACTTCACGCCAAATCCATTGTGAGGTAGGCAGAGAGAACCGAGCGCCTTACACACTTCACTCGCTTCTTTAACATTCATAACTTTTTTCGTGTACGCCTGCCGGTTTCTAGGACTCTTGACATCACCTTCTGATAAAACATGACCAATTTCTGAGTGAAAACATTTGATTCGTACAACCTCTGCCGCTTCAAAATCTGACTTGTGCTTCCCAATATATTTCATCGGAATCGACGCTCATTCTCCTTTCAATGATTTTCCCATACACTTTAGTTGCTAAGCTGATCAAACTGATGGCCCTGTAGTTGGCACAGTCATGTACGTAGTACTGAATCCATCTCTCAATCCAATTCCAGAGGAAAATCCAAAAGGAAAACACCAAAAAGAAACATTTCAAAAAAGTTTCCCAATGATTATTATGTTTATTTTAACATAATACTTCGAGATATTAAGTATATAATAAATCATTGCAAATAATCGTCGTTCGACATGTCAGCCTCAGAAACTAATACGTAAGTCAAGCAATGATAACTGTAATTCTACTTCAGATGTGTTTAATTGACTCGACCGACTGTTTAACATGCCTTACGTAGAAGGTCTCAGGGCATGTTAAACTCTCAGTTATTCGCGTCTACGTTAAGAATGAATTAAATCTTCATACAGATACAAAAGGTAGAAAAATATTTGCTATTTTATGTTTTTAACTCTCAGAGCGGAGCCTATGATGTAAATTCTAAGTAAATAATTCCCTGCATGTACATTATACGATGTATGAATACCTTATCTGTAGTGTTATGCTTGTACAGGGCGTAGTCTAAGGAAATTGTGCAATCATGCCAAAGATTGCGGTGCATGCTTTTCAAACAGCATGCCATTCAAGCATGAACTCTAGTATCAAGATATATGCCGGGTGAATAATATCATTATTTGAAATTCTACTTAACCATCTTAAGACAATCCTACTAATATTATAAAATATTATAAACGCGAAAACTACTGAACCGATCATCATGAAACTTTGTACACATATTCTTGGAGATATCAGATTAAAATAGGATACTTTTTATTAAAAAAAAAATATATATTTTTTATCAATGCGAGCGAAGCCGCGGGTAAAAGCTAGTATAATTAAAAAACGTTATCTAAATACAAATTTAGATCCAATTCATTAGAGTCGTTTCCGAAAGTAATCCGTAAAGTAATATATATATACAAGAGTTGCTCGTTTAAGGTACTCATATATACATTAGGATTCACGTTTGACTGACATATTCCCCTAAGCTGTTGCTTTTCAAACTTCAACGCTTAACCGAAAAAGGTCCGAATATGATAACAACGTGTATATTTATGGATCTCCAAATATATTTAAATGAGATGTAGGACTAGGTGAGTGCGTCGAAATTGTACAACTCCCAAGATGCTGGATAATTTGCAAGCCGGCTTATTTCGATTACAGACTTATGATAAAAAGCTTTCGTTATGTAAATCTTACTTGGAGCCGATAAATATTAACATAAATTATACTTACAGATTAATTTAGGCCAGTAGCTTCCGTTGGATATTCGCGTGATTACATCGCACAATTTCATATATCCTTTATCATGTGACACGATTATAGTTAATAGATTCAGGCGTTATTTTGTGACAGTCTAATTTACAGGCAATTTGATAAATTTAATTTGTGTACTCCCGCTACCGATTTTAAAGAGAGGTAGGGTACATCAAAGCCGCCCGTCAGGGGATGTTCCTCCATCTCAAAGAAAACCACAGCCAAAGAACAACTCCCTAGAGGATTGTTGTGTTCCTGCGTGTTCCTAATAAGTTGCTGTGCTAGCAGCACAGGTAGCATCGCGCGAGTGACAGTTAATGTAGGCTACGGTAACCGCTTTCCATCATATGGTGGGTCATATGCTTGTATGCCTTTTGGCGTTGTGTAAAAAGTAAAAAAAGATTAGTTCATACGAACTAGCGCCGACTGGCACACACCGGCTACCGTCAGTAAATGCATGCTGTCGCTGCCATGGCTGCTTCTGTCATCTCTACGAATTTCCACCATCTAAAACATGAATCGCATGCACTCGCCACCGTTGTTACAAGGTTTTTCGATGAGCCACTAACCTTACAAAATCTTTCGATTTTTTAGGGTTCCGTACCCACAGGGTAAAACGGAACCCTATTACTGAGACTCCGCTGTCCGTCCGTTTGTCACCAGGCTGTATCTCATGAACCGTGATAGTTAGACAGTTGAAAATTTTCACAAATGATGTATTTCTGTTGCCGCTATAACAACAAATAGTAAAAAATGGAATAAAATAAATATTTAAGGGGGCTCCCATACAACAAACGTGATTTTTTTGCTCGTTTTTGCTCGATATTGATAACGGCAACAGGTAGATACTTGAAATATTCACAGAATATTTAGTTATACATTCACTTTAAAAATAAATATATAATTAAAATAAAACAAATATTTAAGGGTGCCTCCCATACAATAAACGTGATTTTTTTGCCGTTTTTATAGATAATGGTACGGAACCCTTCGTGCGCGAGTCTGACTCGCACTTGGCCAATTTTTATTATTTAGAATATATTAATTATTGTAACTAGGACACCACTGAGGTGCCCGGGGAAATCGGTCGGTTAATTTTATGTAAGAGCAGTTTTTAATGTTCTACATTATTTTTATTAATATTTTAATAATCTGAATTAATATCAGAATAAGTTGCAGTATATATATTTCACTAACAAACCTGTTATTATTCTTAGTATTATTACTATATATTATTACTTTGTATTATTATATTATAACGATGTTTTTAACATGTAGATCTATGCACGTTCCATAAACTTAATTCCAAGTGTTGAGTCGTCAGGAATTCCGTAATGAATTGGAGGAGTGCCAGCTCCAAGAGTGGTTGTTTCATTGCGCTGTTTACCTGCCCCTCAATCATTTTAATGAACGTTCATAGTTCACACTAAAATTAATAAATAATTATCTTGGATTTTCGCCACTACAACGATCTAATTAATTACTGAACACAATGGTCGCACACTAACTATAACTGAAGTGTTAACGAGCGCAAGATATGCATGTATGTATGTATATCCTCACGCCAGGTATCTTGCGGGGTAGGCAGAGAGAACTGAGCGCCATAAGACGCGATCCTTATACGCCTCACTCGCTTCTTTAATATTCGTAGCTTTTTATGCACGCTCGCCAGTCCCTAGGGCTCCTGACATCACCTTCTGATGAAACACGACCAATTTCATCATGGTAGGTAAGCCTTCCTCGGCTACTACATCCTTCCACTTTCGCATTGTGTATTCTTTCACCCTGCATTCTTTCTACATGTCCGGAACAACGGAGCTTATCTTAACGAGCACAAGGTATTTACAGAGATATAATTTATCTATCCTTGAACAAAGTAAATGAGATTGTAAATCTTGGTTGCACTTTGAACAGGGAGGATCGGGAATAATATAAACGAAGCGTTTGGGAAACTTCTAGGCAGAAATCATGAGCCAGAAAACACAGTTCGCTATAAATATGTGGTGCTAATTTGTGAACATGGTAACTTATAGAAGCAAGAGCTGAGTATGGCAGAGAACATGAATGTAAACTAAACGCGAGCGTTGTGCAAAATCTGTGATGTAACGCTAATAGACCGCATTCGCAATGATGATGTAATCCCTCTGGTAAAGCTCCTCGCAGGTACACAATAATCCTCCAGGGAGTTGTTACTTGGCTGCTGTTTTCTATAAAGTAGCGATAGTTCACCGATTAGGCTGCTTTGATGCGCCTCTTTTAATATTATTGACAATACGAACAAGATTGCTCTTACAAATATGGAGAAAGAAACTTCAGAATGCCCTTTGGTAGACAGGGTCATTTCGACATCCCA
Organism: Pyralis farinalis; assembly: GCA_947507595.1. Lineage (NCBI taxonomy): Eukaryota > Metazoa > Arthropoda > Insecta > Lepidoptera > Pyralidae > Pyralis > Pyralis farinalis. The sequence goes on from OX382270.1 coordinate 20,851,254, forward strand.
CGGGGAAGATGTTCCTTTAGAATAAACCAAAAAAGGCTAAAAGCTAAAATATCGCAAACAACAATGCCAGTGAATCGAAACTAATTAGTAGAAACTCCTGAATTTTCTACATAGAAATATCCAGAAATGGCACAAATGTAATTTGAATCGAATGGCCCTTTGTTTGTATTCCCTTGATAAAGGAAAGCTCATTCTGTACAGAAAAGGTAAATAAAGCTGCATTTCCATGCCTAGGTTTCATGTAAGACAAAATCACACACAACACCACACACATTTTTTTTAATCTAGTCAAATTATAAATTCTTTGTATAGTAACCCGAAATATTTACAAGTTCAAAGCTATCTTAAATGCTGATCTAGGATATAAGCTATCATTGCATAATACTTATAAAAATATGTTCAGTAGCTGTTACTTGATGCATGCACATTACATAGATAGACGAAAAACATGACGCCGTTATTACTTATATGTCGACAGTAGCCTCCAGCAGTTGTACTACTGTTCCAATATACATTCCATATAAAAACTGTGCATGACGACTGATCATTGTCCAAGTCACAATATCTAATTGACATTTAGAATTTTGAAAAGAACTACGCTAGTGGGCATTTCCTAAATAATAATAATAAACCACGCAGGGCAGCTTGTGGCGAATTTTTGGTGTTTAACGACACCACGGGTATCCGAGTGCTCCAGAGAGTCGATCAGGGCCTTCGTCTCCGGCGTGTCTTTATCGATCGGAGAGAAAACTTAAGAAGGCCCGCAGGACTCTAAGCTCTGGCTTGCCTTCATTGGCCGTCCAGAGCTGATAGAGCATATTGTTTTATCAGGTGATATGCTCCAGGGATAGAAGTGTTAAAGAGCATAACGCCGCAAGTAACTTCGGAGAAAGCGCAGCACACCTCTCGACACCCCTGAGTCACTCACGCCGGTATTGACCCAGGCCTGGCATTTCGGGGTCCATCCAGTGAGTGGCGAGCCACCGCCTGCTGAGAGTAACAATCTGATATGAAAGTTATGGCAGGTGTCCGTCCCTGTTCTCTAATAGCCTATTATTACCAATAATCGCTCCAGATCTCATTACATTAGTCCAATAATTTCCCACACATTCGCAAAAGTTCCTATACCTGCCGTGACCTGCTCAAAGATATTATTGTTCCATCGATATTCTCCGGAGCGGGTCTTGGCGGGTGTACAACATAACATCAATCTTCTCAAAGGGGCCTCTACCAAATGACCGGGATGTAAACCCGGAATGTAAGAATTATAGGTAATAATAATTAAACGTTTATTCTCTTATCACAAAGGTTGTACAAATTACATAAGGACCAAATACACATATAATTTATATGAAAACTTTGTGACAGTCTGGAGTCCGTGCTAGTTATGGAACCTGTATTACAGATCTCCAGGAAATGCTGATACATTCAAACATTAAAAAATGGAAAATTATGGGAAATATAATTTATTTAAAAGAAGATACAATAAGATTTTATTTAAAAGAAGACGTGTCTTAATGTCCGTGATAGCCCAATGGACCCTAAATATTTTTTCTTTTTTGTATTTAAACGTCGCTGTGAATGACAGTTGTTGTTGATAGTTAATTAGTGATGATGAACGTTGTTGTTGTTGATAAATTAATCTGTTCTTTAAGTTTGAATACCCCTGAATAAGTAAAATTACTTGATACTCATTATCATCATCATCTCATACCGTATTCGTCCACTGCAGAACATAGGTATCCCCTCTAGAGTGTCATTCGTCTCGATCCTGTACTACCTGCATCCATCGACTCCCTACAACCCGCTTGAGATTGTCGCTCTGTCTAGTGGGGGGGTCGTCGCACACTGCGTGTACCAGATCAGTACGGGGACGCCATTTGAAATCTTTCTTCCCCAGCGGTTGTCGGTTCTACGAATTGTGCCACTTCAGTTCACTTACTTATCCTTTGGGCTATGTCGGTCACCTTAATTCTATTGCAACAGAAAAGCCCCGTATGACATCACTGGCTACATACACTGTTCCAACTCTTAAAGCGTCGAGGTATTTTGGACGACAATATGTGTCGAACGCTGCCCAGCCGAGTTGGATCCGTCTGTTGACCTCTCGGTCGAAGTTGAACTTACCTAATTACTTAATACTATTTCCCCATAATCTTGACGTAATTTTTCTCCTGTACATGATGCATCTTATAGGTAAATAAATGATGCTAATAAGTTACTGTTATGTTAGGTAATTTATTTCAGCCTGACTGTAGAAGGTACTATGGCAAGTGTTTATGTATATATGTATATCTTCACGCCAGATCCCTTGTAGGATAGGCAGAGAGAACCGAGTGCCATAAGACGCGGTCGTTACAAATCTTAGCCGCTTCTTTAACATTTATGCACGCTCGCCGGTTCCTAGGGCTTCTGACTTGACTTTATGACTAATTTGGTCATGATAGAGTAGTCTTGATATTCTTGGACTCCCACATCCTTCAATGTATATGAAGATTTTAAGTATTCTCTTATTATGTTTTACAGTTTATAAAAAAAATATCTCGCGCCATTGTCCCTTGTATCATTACATTTATGCCTTGTTTCTCTCTCTCTCATTTCTAACCCGTAGAAATAAAGCTTAAACGTGACCGATACGTAAGCAAGACAGGAATAAATTGGGCTTCACGATTTATTACCAAATGCTCTTAACCCATAACCTTTCCAGCGATAAGTCAGATTTTCATTTTACCGGTCCCAAAATCCGGTAATAGATTCAATTTATTACCGGAAAATTTATGTTTTAAGCGAAATAAATGAAACAAACAACACATTTTAGAGGAGCTTCTCTCGAGCGCGCTCATACAAATGGATTTTAAACCAATTATAAGGGTTCCGTAGGAAAAACTCGCAAGTGACTTATTATAATCATTAGAGTCAAAGCCAATCTCACCTGCACATGGTGCAACCTGCTTATTAATACACAGGGTTCTGAAAGAGAAGTAAGTACAGCAACCCGACTAGGAAACCTTTACAAGAAATGATACTTCCCCTATCTGTCACTTATCGCCAAAGTTTGTAATGCGATAAATCTGAAACAAATATAGTTGGTACGGCGCCAAATCGTCTGTCAGTATATCACAAATCTCCATACCAATATGCCTCCCAGCTCTATATTCTCTCCAGTTAATAAAGTAATAAATCTGATAAAATAACAGTTCATAAAAGTTTATGCAAATATTAAAGAAAAAAAATCCGTCAGTTCCGTAAAAAATATTGTCTTTATTTAAGCAATTATTTTCTTTTTTTATGAACAAATTTACGGTTATCTGTACAAATTTCAGATTGAGAGCTCTACTCGTCTCTGTGAAAAAAGGGTCTTCACAGACGTAGACAGACAGAGAGACGGACAACAAAGTGATCCTATGAGTGTTCCATTTTTCCTTTTGAGGTACGGAACCCTAGAAATGGAATTATGCTGCTAGATAGTATATTTTGAAGATATAGAAAGATAGAATCTATGGCATCGCTGATGTGGAAGGACGAGTCCCTGTTGCTGGGAGTGATGGGAATAGTGTGAATAGAGTGTTGGGCTTCCTGGCCGTAAAAGCTTGAGCCAGAAGGCACAGCTCGCTATACACAATGCACCGCTGGTCCCAACGCTTACTTAGGGAAGCGAGGGCTGAGTATGGCAGAGAGAGGATGAAAGTAGAATAAACGCGGTCGACAAATTTTGCGCAATGCTCGCATTGCGCAAAATTTGTCGCGTGACGCTTGTAGACCGTATTCGCAATGATGATGTTAGAAGCAAAGCTGGTCTGAAAGAGAGCGTCGGTGTTAAAATAAGAAGAGGCATGCTCCGTTGGTTCGGACATGTAAAAAGAACGCAGGAAGAAAGAATTACGATACAGGTATACAACGCGAAAGTAGAAGGATGTAGGAGCCGAGGAAGGCCAAGACTTACTTACCATGGCCAAATTGATCGTGTTTCATCAGAAGGTGATGTCAGGAGCCTTAGAAACCGGCGAGCGTGCATAAGAATAGCAATGAATGCTAAAGAAGCGAATGAGGTTTGTAAGGATCGAGTCATGTGGCGCTTGGTCCTCTCTGCCTACCTCGCAAGGGATTGGTGGGAATTTATAGATAGATAGATAGAAAATCTACTAAGCAGTTTGTGAGTAGTGCATATATAATAAACAAAGATTTTAGAAACTGTTGGCTACTGTGTGGTTATTAGAGTTTAGCCGTTTGTATTCAAAATAATTATTTAATAAAAATAATCGAAAATTATATGTTTATACGTATATCACAATTAACGTAATGTTGCACGATGTCAAACCGGAATATACTATTTGATACTTTCACGTTATCCCTAAAATTCAAAGGTACACGGACTGATCCAAAAATCATTTTAAGCGAAGACCAACAAAATACAGGAAAATTGTAAAATGGTTGCCAAGTTCATATCATGCGTATTTGCAAACTTTCATTTAGATAATTAGTTATTATTCTGAATACTTCAGTTTAAAGATTCTTTATTTCTCATAAAACACAAAATGTCACTTACATGAGAAGTTATACCAAAATAAAGTACTAAATATACAATACTTGAATCGCTCGAAACAGTACTTATAATAATAATACTTTTCACCTTTGACAAACTTTCTATGAACATTTATGAACATTTGTGTTACAAACCCAGTAAACATTGTACAATACTGATTCTACCCGCAAGTAGACTTTTTTTTTATGCAACGTCGGGATGCATACAAGCATACGGCCCACTTGATGTAAAGCAGTTACCCTAGCCTATGAACGCTTGTAATACATTAAGTATCACAGCAACTCCTCAAGAGCTTATTAGTGACCTCACTCACAGGAACACAACAACCTAGGGAGTTGTTATTTGGCTGCGGTTTTCTGTGAGCTGGGCCGCTTTCATGTGCCCTGCCTCTTTTAAAATACCGACCAAGACAAACAGGCATGTTCATGCCACACAAATGTGTAGAAATCGAATCCACGAACGTTGGAGTCAAGGTAATGTAACAGCGCATTTCACCACTGAGCCACCGAACTTGTTAAAACTGCTAACAATATGGTAATTTTTTCCTAATTTTAACCTATAAAACCTTGCTTTTTGTCAAATTTTATAATCCTAGTTAACTGGAAAGCACTATGTCAGTATATATTTGTGATTTCTTCAATTAATGCTACGATTGGCATTTGATATTGAACATTTTACACCACTCTGTTCAACTACGGGCTGGCAGATGGTAGCCAAGAATTTAAAACAAAATCTTGAAACTTTTGAATTTAAGTATTTTTGAAGTTATACTTCTTTAGGCGCGTTATGAAAAAATTATGAGAGTGAAATTTTAAGCGCGAATCACTTTAACACAAAAGTAACAGGTTGAAGCTGCTAAATGTTTCACGGTATTACCGCTAGATGGCGCTATAGTTAAAATATATAACATTTGTACTTGACATTTGACTTGTATGTAATAGATTCCATAAACATCGCCGCTACTACTTGAAAGACGTTTTTTAATTTTACTCCTATAACCCTTCTTATAAATTAAAAATATAATTATTTAATATAATTAATACTAAATATTATTAAATTATTAATGTTAAATATTTATTTAATGATGCCAAAGAAATATAACTTCTCACGTGCGTACAAAAATAAGTACACGCACCGTTTTTTTTTTCTTGAAGTACCTACCTAACATAGCTTTTATTCATAAGGAATCTGTTCTTCATAAACAGTTAACAAATAGTTGTTATATAATATTGAAGACATTACATGCCACATAAATTCAATTCAATGGAATAGTGGAATTAAATTCTTGAGACATCTATTTAAACTCCACAATTCACCTACGGAATGTAGAATTGCAAAACATGTGGGTACTAACCTTTCTATGGACACAGAAACTGGGTTTTACCAAATAAGTAACTTCTTGTTTTCGATTTTCCTATCCAGAATAACTACATATTTTTGTATGCATTGTAATGAACTAATGGTTATGAATTATCTAGTTTCCTTCATGATTAGAGAGATTTGTGTAATGAGTTTGGAGATACGAGTATATGCACGGTAGCTATTCGAAAGGGTAAACACCCGCACTACGAAAGGGAGGAAGAAATAGTTAGTAAAGTTGCTATTATATAATGACCACATTCAGGTTTTTAAACTTTGCTTTGAAATTGAAAAAGAATTCAACTTCGCCATATAAATTACTTGACCAGTTGATATTTTGTTTGGAGAAGAATCCAATCTCATAGAAAAATAATTGTATAATCTATAGGATTGTAATTTATATACATAATAGTATTGTCTTAGGTTTTCGCGATTGTTATACATTGAATTGAACAATTTTTAACGGAAGTATCGCGTGTTTTATTTATTTTGTTGAACCTGACGTTTCGAATGCTTTGCAGCATCCGTGGTCGCAGGAAGACTCTACATAATGTATAATATTTTCTAATGCAGGTTATTTAGTAAAGAAGTTGTCGAATCTTGTCATACAATCATATACAAAAATGATGTTGTCATATACAAAATTGATTAAGTTGGTGTACCAAGTTACCAAGTTAGTAATAGCATTTATATTAGCAATAAAACCTCTTGTGTAGGTAAGTGCTATCGGTTAACAACAGTATATTGAGTTTATGAGTGTACGAAGAGCTGGAAGGGCAGGTAACGACGTGTTTCATTGCTAAGTAATGTATTAGTTATGTACTTTGTTCGTAATAAAACAATAGATATGAAAATCAATTGCCGTGTGATAGTCTTTTTTTTTATACAACGTCAGGAGGCATTCAAGCATACGACCCACCTGATGTAAAGCAGTTACCGTAGCCTATTAACGCTATTACGTATCACTCGCGCGATGCCTCCTCTGTTGTAACAACCCTCTAGGGAATTGTTATTTGGCTGCGGTTTTCTGTGAGGTGGAGGTACTTCCCCAGACGGGCTGCTTTGATGTGCCCTACCTCTTTTAAAACATCCAGATTAAGACAAACAGACATGGTCATGCACACAAAATGTTTGTCTTGCGTGGAAATCGAATCCACGAGCGTTGGTGTCAAAGTCGCGTCATTCACGACTGAGCCGCCGAGCTCGTCAGTCTCGCAAAAGCTCGATTATGAATAAAAAAATATAATCGCTATTTTCAGGAACACCGTTCCTATATGAAATCTATATGTATATCTGTGTGTGCGTTTGTCTGTGTGCGCGTTTTTTCGCATTTTGACTTCAGATTCGGATTCAGCATAAAAATGTAGAATAGGAATGTTCAGGAACACCGTTCCTATCTCTTTAATGAACATGGTCAAAATGGCCGACAAATTAAAAAAAAATATAATTGACGAGCCAGGTGTTCCTCTGGCAATGCAAGCTTTAGCATTCTCAACTGGTTTTATTTGTATGTTCAACCCATTATCGGGAAGGTTTAGAAAGGAAAATAAAACGAACGAAGTCGTGAGTATCAGCTAATCTATAACATTTGTGAGATTTATATAAATATCAATTTCTGCCGGTAGCTTCATCCAGCTGGGATCCCGTTCTTCTTCGTTATTTTGTTTCCTAATCTATTGGGTTAGGCGGGATCCGCTATCTAAGCCTAGAGCGACTGCCTTCAGGCCTCCACAACCCAGAGGGAAAACCAGATCTATCTGTGGGTGTCCTCACGATGTTTTCCTTCACCGCCGAGCAAGTGATAAATATGTACACAAATCCGAAAAGACGAATTTAGCGGTACATGTATCCATTTAATTTAAAAAACACACTCACACGCAGGAACACAGCAACCCTCCAGGCAGTTGTTATTTGGGTGGATTTTCTGTGAGCTGCAGGTACTTCCCCAGACGGTATGCTTCGATGCGCCCTACCTCTTGTATGCTTACAATATAGAGAGCATTTCTCACGCATTTCATCTCTACTGTTAACACAGCAACTCTTTAGTAGCTTAGGTAACAACCCACACGAACACACCAACTCTCCAAGGAGTTTTTTATTTAGCTGCAGTTTTTGAAGTGATAACTTCTTATGGGAGGGAAAACCGCTTCGTTACGTAACGCGTTACGGCGCCAGTCTGTCTGGCTTCCCTTTCTCTCACGCACACGGCAGCAGATTAGTTTAAGTTATCACTTCTGTCGAGCGTCCCGAGACGCATTGTTATAGATAGATAGATCGATAGCAGTTAATAGATTCAGGCGTTACTTTGCGAAAGTCAAATCTACACGCAACTTGATCCAACCCGCTTTGCGTGCTTCCGCCACCAATTAGTTCATACGGCCTAGTACCAAGTACTAACAGTAGTGGGTGGGTGCCGGCCGGCGCTAGGCCGCATGAACTAATTGGTGGCGGAAGCACGCAAAGCGGGTTGGATCAAGTTGCGTGTAGATCGATAGCACTTTTTTTTATTTGGTGGAAGAATTCTATAATGCACATTAACTCTTTTACAAACTTACCTCTCTTAAAAATACTCAGAACAAGAAAAAGACACGTTCATGCACACATATGTTTGTCCTGCGTTGGAATCTAACCCATGAGCCTTCGTGTTAAAGTAGCGTTACTAACTCGTCACAAAATACCTAGAACCTCTGCAACTTCGTAGGGACATAGGCTCCCTAAGTACATTTTACCGCCTGTACCATGGTGAGTGCTCTGAAGAACTATTTTCCCTTATCCCACCCTCTCCCTTCCGTCATAGAACCACACGTGCAGGCTTGCGATGTCATCATTCCACTGTTGAGGACATTTGTTCTCGTACTAAAAAGTTCGGCAACTTCTATCTTTGTCGAACTATTAAAAAGTGGAACGCCTTGCCTGCACATGTGTTTCCTCCTTCCTACAACATGGGATCCTTCAAACGAAGCGTGAAGAAGCACCTTGCGGGCCAGCATGGTAGCGTCAACTGACAGGACACCGTAGTCCTTTGTCAGTTGCCGCTGCAATTTGGGCTTCTCTTTTCGCTTACCAACAGGCGAAGAGGAGCCACTATGCTGAGCCAATATAAAAAAAAAAAAAAAAAAAAAAAAAAGGTTCATCAATATTCCTTAAGACTTGTAAACTTACTGTTAAACCTAATGATGGATTAAGAAACGATTTTTGGGCTCATGAAACACAAGTTGGGATCCTTCAGCTGCTTAGTGACCAAATGTGACCAAACGTGGGTCATCATAGTACTCGTCACGTGTGTCTAAATCAGTGATTGTTAACCTTTCAGTGATGAGGGACCATTTAACAAAATTTCTGTCTTATCATGGACCACTAAATTCGGTTTAATGTACAATAAATATAAGTGAATAAAGGGTACGTGCTATATATAAAACGGACATAAAAACTTTCAAAACCGACGGTTTTTTACGAAAATTATACATTATGTCATAAGTATTATTTTACAGCGATTTCTGTGCCTGCATATTCTAAGAATGGCTTCGCGGACCACTTCGAATGGTTCCAGGGACCACCAGTGGTCGGCGGACCACCGGTTAAGAACCACTGGTCTAAATCGATGTGATATTCTGATTCTACAAATATACTTACGTAGGTATAAGATAGCTTGATGGCGTCGTTGCGCGTGTCATTCTAACCAAACACGCAGGTTAAGTAACGTCGACCGCAGCCTGTCTGTGGATGGGTTATCTCGAGCTTCTCCGTGTTCAGAGGGCACGTTAAGCCGTCGGTCTCGGCTGTTGTCGATAGATGACAGTCATTAAGCTTTGTCAGTGGCCCTCGGGCGGCGGCGAAAACACTGGTCTCCGCCAATCCGCATTTGAGCAGCGCGGTGGAGTATGCTCTAAACCCCTTCGGTTGAGGAGGCCGCTATCCCTACAGTGGGATGAGTAAGGGTTGATGTGGTGGTGGTGGAGGCACAAGTGAGGTAGTAAACATTTTTACTGAACAGCTAGCAATTTTAGTGATTTCGCAAATGACGATACTCATAGGTAGTCACCTGATCAGATACACTTGTACTATCATCAGCAAAAGTGTGTGGTCATATATTGTGTTGTGTTGATTTCTCCCGTACACGATAAGGGCCTAGGATTTTTTAAAAGTAATGTGAGAACGATATTTTCATAACTAATGTTATAAATGCGAAAGTTTGTATGTATAGATGGATGTTTGTTGCTCTTTCACGCTTAAACGGCTGAACGGATTTGAATGAAATTTGGCACGTAGATTATGATCTGGATTAACACATAGGCTACGTTATTTGACTCCACGCGGGCGGAGCCGCGGGCAGCAGCTAGTTTTCAATATATTACAATAAATAATATGAAACGATAAATTTGCGTTATCGACCAGACACGATTTCAGGCCAAACCAGTTTGTCTAGGTATATGGAATTATTATTTCGCACAAAGAGAAGGCAATGTTGAGACAATGGAGCCACGCTCTGCGGAGTTCGTATTTCTGGGTGTGAGCTCTATAAGGAACCTAACCTTTCTTTATACATCGTCGAGAGACATACAAACATGCGACTCACTTGCTGTAAAGCGGCTACCGTTGCCCATGAACGTTTGCAATACGCTATCAGTCGTGTGATGCCTCTACTGCTAAATAGCAATTTCTTAGGTGCTCGCTATGCTGACAGATCCGGGGCATCTCATCAAAGCGGCCGATGGCAATTCGCGGGGTTGTTTAGTGGTTATACCGTTGGACCCAGGCACCGGTGGTGTGCGTAACGCATTTTTCCCCGCGTCACAAAAAAAAACAAAAAAAAATGGTGCTCGCTGGTGACCTCACTCACATGCAGGAACATATCAACCCTTCTATGAGGTGTTATCTGGCTGCGGTTTTCTGAGGTAAAGGTACTTCCCCAGACGAGCTGCTTTGATGTGCCCTATATCATTTGAAAACACTCAGACCAATGTAAATAGACATGTTCATGCACACAAATAATGTTTGTCCTGTATAGGAATAGAACCCACGAGCGTTGGTGTAATAGTAGCGGTACTGATCACTACGCCACCGAGCTTCAAACTCAAACTCATCACCGTTCGATGACGTCGATACACGGGACAGTTCAATCGGACACGCAAGGCCCGACCGCAACCTGTCTATGGATGGGTTTAGTAGTCCGAAGTTCCCTTTCTTCGGAGGGAATATTAAGCCGTCGGTATAGATCCCTAGATGACAATTATTAAGCAAAGAAAGGTAGGGCATAATCAGACTAGGACAGTACCTCCGCCTGCAGAAAACTGCAGTCAAATAACTCTCCGGAGGGTTGTGTTCCTGCGAGTGAGTGCGGTATTTTGTTAAAAAAAAGGCAACCCTTATGGTATGGTGCATTGTCCACTGATACTATTTTCTCCGAAAGTGCTTATTTCGTGAAATTAAGAGAATTTTAATACCATTAGGTTAAAATTAAATGATGTTTATTTTTAAATATCATATTAATTTAACAATACCAGTATATTTATAAATAAGTTAAAATATACTTCTTTTCGTGTCGACGATTGAATAGTAATTTGATCGGTGAGATAAATCGCAGAAGAATAAAAAACTCTGTAGTCAACCAAATTTTATGGACCTCGGTTCCTCGAAGCTTGTAAAGTCAAGTATTCAATACGAAATGTCAAAGTAATTGTATTTATATGGGAATAAAAATAGGGCCACGTAATAAAATTAACGTATGTCTATAAAATTGCTATATTTCGAAAATGTACTTTAAATGTAACACAACTAGGTCGGAAAATATTTTCGATTAAACATTTCGAGTTTTGATTACAAATCTATCTTGTAGGTGTGTATTCTAGCATTAAAAGGTTTTGGGAAATATTGAAGAGATTTCTTATTCTAAGAACCATTTTACACGGTTACGCTTTTATCCTACATTGCAATAAATTATTGCACAAAATATTTGAATATTTTATACTATACAATATTGATATTGCTTCATGACAGCGTAATATTTTCAACATGTCAAGGATAACATCGTCACCGTCTAAGTGGAGTTTACGCTAAGGTTATATTAATTTCTAATACACAAATTTAATTTAAATATCACAGTCAAAGATTATACAACTAATCTAGTAATTCTAAATTTATATGGCAGTGAAATGCAGGGCTATAATATAATTCTACGTTTACAGTCGAAATGGAAACAACCTCGAGTTTGCAGAGTTATACAAAATGTACAAAATATTCGCGGGACGTTCGTATAAAATACAGTGTGTTATCAAATGTAAAGCTAGTCCTATACAGCGTGACTAGAATATCGATAGGAATAAGTTACGAGATACAAGTTTCGAAAATTCGGTACCTACTGTTACAAACACTAAGACTGCACTCTACAACGATTATATATTGTGTCACATGGTTATGATTAATATTATCTATATCAATTTTTTCACAATTTTATTATCTATTACACTGGACATTAGATTAACGGGATTGTTTAAAACTGGTGTTTAACTTACAGTTAAAAATGATTAATTGATTATTGCTTTGCGTTGATTATAATTGTCTAAATAGTTACAATATTTTATACTGTCTATTTGTCGGATCTTCAATTATTCTTGTTTTCTGGACTCTGTAAAAAATAATCCCAATTAACACAAACGGAAAGACTGCGTTCACAATTTACTGAAACAAGCGAGGGTTGCTGTGATTTTTAAAAAACGACTTCAATTTACCTCATACGGCGGTGGTGGCAGTATATCACATAGATTTATTTGACAGCCCTGCTCCGACCTCGCTACATTCGAATGTCTGCTCGTCTGCATGGGAATTTTGAAACTGTTTTCCCTTCCGAGCCAATGCCATTGCGGATAGTCGTATTCTAAATCATTCGCCGGACACACTTTGCTTTTGTCCTGTCTACTCCTCGATCCCGACCTATTCGTGTGACAAGACGCGCAATCATCGTCTAAAACATTAATTTCATTGTGTACTATCTCATGTCGTGGTTCTCTGTAATCTTTTGTGGATCTACTGGAAGTACTGTGACAGCACGTGGAACACTCTCCGTTCGAGTACTGGATACTTCCGTTACATGATCTAACAATGCTATTGTTGTGAGATCGTCTTTCTGGACAATTTCTCATATCCACTTCGTTGTCCTGTTTGAAAATTGAAACGCATTGTTAGTAAGCTATGAATTTATGACTTATTTGATATCTGATAGTGTTAAGTTATGCAAATCCAATACGTAATCTAATCTAAGAGTCAACAATGGGGTTCTCATAAGTGTTATCGCATATACCTTGAAATTGAGCTCGGTGTAAATAGCGCTGGATGCGTAGGGCTCGGGCGGCCCGCGCCGCAATCTGTCCGCACTCGATGCATCTAAGCCATGAATTGAATTTTGAGGTAGACTGTACTCCGGTTCTACGCTTAGGATACTGGTTGATTGTCCACCTAAAATGTTTAAAACTTATGAATGAAATAAAATTATTACTAATGTAAATTCAAGTATCCCTTCACGTGTTTATCTGCTACTGATATCTCGGAGAAAACCGAAAAGATTTTCTCTTTCTTTCAATATATATCTTAATTCACAAGAAAGATTAAAGATACCTAAACGTGAGTTTAGTTTTTTACACCACTAAGGTGGTAACTAAGCATAGGATCTGACTGATTTTAAGCAGCTACCGTAGCTCATGGGCATGCAACATCAGGAGTGTCACTCACGCGTTGCAGACTCTTAGAGATGTTAAAGTAGCTAAACTACAACATTCATCGATACTGTCAAGATTCGATACATCGAGTGCCAAATTACGAAGGGACGATCAGCGATTCCATAGTTTTGCAGTAAACCAATTGTTAATAAAAAAAATGAATGATATTGTATTAAGATCCTTATAATTTATTACATCTTCCTAATACTAATGTAATAGTCACATAGTACCTCTACGTGATATAGTATAATATGCCCTCAGCATGACGATGACAGTTGAGGGATTAGAGTCTTATGTTGCAAACTCGCACGTTGCTACTCCCGGTAACAGCACAGCATCTCATTAAGAGGGAAGAGGCTGCCTGGTGATATCACTCATTACCAAGAACCTTAATTTAGGGAATGATTCTTCTGTAAGATGGAGGCTAAGTTCCTAAGCAAAATCCTTCTCAAATTGAAGTGCTCTAATAATATATCACAATTTTTTTTCTACCTTATTAAAAATGAGCCATTTAAGTAATAAAATCTACCATTGACTTACTAACCATGTAGTAGACTTTGATGACAGCTACTCACATCCAAAGTAGGATCATTGGAAGCAAAGACAGGTCGGTCCCGGAGCCATATGGTATCCTTATTCAATAAACACTGTTGAGCTGTGACGATTGATTGACCTACAATTGAGTTCAGTGTAACAATTACTGCAAGTAATATTTTACTTTGATCATACACATAGCTGTGTTACATATACACAGCTATGTGTATGACCAAAGTAATCAGGAGCGAATTCATCGCATTTTTAATATTGCAACTGCATTTCGGTTTCAGTCGAACCGTGCGCGCTCATTTGCATTGGAAAGTTAGTAGTAAAGATTTTCAGTTAAATAAATAAATAAATAATAATAATAAATATTGTCGGATAAATTACACAGCGCCACCTAGCCCCAAAGTAGGCGAAGCTTGTGTTATGGGTACTAGACAACTGATAAACACACGTAAATATTTTTCAGGAACACCGTTCCTATATGAAATCTATATGTTTGTCTCTGTGTGCGTTTTTTTCAAATATTCGAATTTTGTCTTCGGATTCGGATTCAGCATAAAAAAGAAGAATAGGAATGTTCAGGAACACCGTTCCTATTTCTTAAGGAACATGGTCAAAATGGCCTACAAATTAAAAAAAAAAATTAAGAATTGTTATATAATTGACGAGCCAGGTGTTCCTCTGGCAATGCAAGCTTCCGCATTTTCAAGTGGTTAATACGAGTACTGTAAATGCACTTCGGTTTCAGTCGAACCGTGTGCGCTCATTTGCATTGGAAAGTTAGTAGTAAAGATTTTCAGTTAAATAAATAGATCTAATGAGTCCTTAAAAAGAAGACGAGTAAGCAGTCGTAACGTGTAACTGACGGACTCTAACTCTTAACTAAATTTCGAGTAAGGATTTAAAAGGATTATTTAATCCTTTTAAAGCCTTATTACTAAAGCCATTGTCAAACCATGGGGTTTGCTAATATGTATTAATATCTTACCATTGGACTTCTTCCTCTGTATTCCATTACGGCGTTTCACATAGTACACACTGAATACCCCAATGACAATAACGGAGAACAAAGTGAGTCCAAGAGCCAGTAACCATGTTTCTTGAAATATGTGCGGGACACTGGAATCTTGCGGAGGCTCCGTTCTAAATGGGAAAATGTCGGGGTGATATGAATCTATGATAGATTGAGTGCTTGTGTACATTATATTGCTATGATGATAAGATATATAATTTGAGCTGTTATTTTTATGCTTCCTTTTACGGCATTCAAAATTTTGTATGGAATTGTATTTCATGATTAGGACTGTATTTTTAACTATATTTTATATCGACCTGTTTTACTTTGTTCGTATTTGGACTTGGCAGTATATTTATACTCGTAGTTAGTCATTTCATAATTTCTTCCTACATCAAGTTAACTCAAGAGTTCCAACTGGGGAAGTACCTATCCGTTTAACTAGAAAATCGCTGCCAAATTACAACACCCTGGTGGATTGTATTCCTGCGAGTGAGTGAGGTTACTAATAAGCTGTAAAAGAGTTGCTCTGTTAGCCGCAGCAGTGACAACGATAAAGCGAGCGATATTTCTATTATTGCTAGCGTTCATAGGCTATAGTAACTACTTTCCATCAGGTGGGGCATATGCTTGTTTTCCTTCCAAAGTATTTATGTATTTGTTCGTATTCCATTATGGTAGTCAACAATTACTATAACCTGTGAACGCTTGCTAATACAAAAATATAGCCCGAGCGTTGCCACTTCCACTACTAACATAGCAACTCCTCAGCAGGTTACAGGCAACCTCACTCACTAGCGAGAACACAACAACCATTCAGAGAGTTGTTATTTGTCTGCGGTCTTCTGTGAGGTGGATATACTTCCCCAATGTGGCTACATCGATGAACTCTCCCTACGTTTTGTCATAGTCTCTTATGATGAGGTACAGTCTCTGTACACACTAGAGTAGAGCAGTTTTGTTAAAACAAATCAAAACCTATTTGTTCAAATATCACGTGTCAAGAAACTGAGCAGTACAGTTACGATCGCAGTATGTTCACAAACTTAGAGTAGGTGGTTATTACACCATTGTTAGAGCCGAGTATAATCGGAATAGGACCTATAGTATATAATTAACTACCACACAGTTTAAAATATTGCCATCAACATTGTTTCGGAATAAATTAAAATATTTTTAACCAACAAATTTTACTATTCGATTAATGATTACCTAAATACATAAATAATTTTATGTAATTGTATGCGTGTATTCGTTATATAGAGTAGTATAAAGATAACTTTGAGTTGTATTTTTCATTAAATCTTTTGCGTGTCTTATTTGAAAGCGAAATGTACATGGGCCTCTATTTAACCGTGTATAACCTCCTTAAAACATACCTACGTTTAAAGCAAATAAATTTATGATTATTATGATTGAAGTTGAGGTTACTTGTGACTCTAAAGAAAGTAAAGAGACACTTACGCCACAAAAAATGTTTACGGTTATCATACTTTATCAGGAACACCGTTCCTATCTGAAATCTATATGTTTGTCTGTGCGTTTGTCTGTGTGTGCATTTATCTCGAATATTCGAATTTTGAATTCAGATTCGGATTCAGCGTAAAAAAGTAGAATAGTAATGTTCAGGAACAACGTTCCTATCACGGAATATGGTCAAAATGGCCGACAAATAAAAAAAAATTGAATTGTTATATAATTGACGAGCCAGGTGTTCCTCTGGAAATGCAAGCTTGCGCATTCTCAACTGGTTTTATCTAATATCACATTGTCAATACAAGAAAAAGGCTATTCACACTGCAAGACGTTATATGCATTATTATACTCACTGAACGTAGTGTCTCTGGGATTGTGTCGGGACCATGTGTATATGCGCTGGAGTACTGAATGGTCCTTGGCCACGGCGAGTGACAGCAGCGGCGCGTGCGCTGTACCGCCCACCAGCTCGCAAGGAGCTGGCTGCAGCAGCACGAGTCCTGGCTCCCAAGGACATCTGTCCTACTACACGACCTCCGGTACTTCCACTAACCCGAATCTCGATCTAAATAGGTATCACAGTATAAATGTTCTGCAGATATTTATATTTTTTTTTTTTTATTTAATGAGAAGAGGGTTTTGTACAAAAATTCCCTAGTTATTTTTACACTACTAAGGTTTTATATATATAGGATAGTAAGCAATTACAGTAGCCTATGTGCACGTGTTGCGCTTGGGAAATCGGTCGAGCGTTGGCAACCCAGTAAAAACCCCTTCGTGCATTTTTGTTTATGGCTATGATCTTCTGTAATGCGGATATGCCTGTAAGATCGATCCATATTAAATTGTTCGCTATGTATGTTTCTGTAGTCGACATTTTCAAATTATAAGTGCTTTTTAAATAGTAATATGATAGTAAGTTATGCTGTATGACTAGATAACAGATCGCTAGGTCTATTCTAAGATGAAAAGCATTTTAAGTGCCATACATACACGACAAAATTTTTATAATGAATAAGAAGTTTGTGCTCTGAAACTGTACCTTATTTATACATTACCTAGTAATACTTCGGTAATACTAAACTCAATCACTAAAGATAATTGAAACGGATACTGTGCGATAGTTAAAATATAGAATCTGGCACAGAGCCACTTTAGAGCTGCCTAATAAGAGTGCATTAACATTTGAAGTGATATTTTAAGCCACCTATTTCAATATGTCAACGACATCATTCGCTAAGGCCTAGATAGTCCTTCCGAAGTTCTAAAATTATTTATTGTATTATGTCGAATGTATGACTTCTTTGACAAACTATCATATTAAGTAATTCAAATCATTAGATAACATTTAAAAGGGACATTTAATATTATAAACAATATTTTCTACCCCTTCCAGATTATAAAATTATACACCGTCTGCACAGATAATAACATAATTAAAGCCCAAAATTTAAGTACAATAACGCGCCACATAAATTTAGGAAAGTCCTTAATAATTACGAACTTACCAAGTATCCCGTAAGTTCCCCGTTCCATGTATTTGCAGGTGGTGGCTCCCATCGAATCCATGCCGAAGTTGCGTTAATTACACCGGCTGTCACACTTTGGGGAGGCGCCGATGGTACTAAAATAATCATCAATATTAAACACCCTGTAATTCAACCCCAAAACGAATAATACAAGGTAAATGCAAGGTAAACCATACCGTCCTCGTCGGTGTAACCCGACATTAAATTAGATGGCTTTCCGAGCAACATTTTGTAGAACGGCATTAAGAATATGTCGTACTGGGTATACGCCATTAATCCGGATAAAATATAGCTTGAAGAACCGCTGTTGTCAACGTTTGTTAGAGATCCGTTCGAACACAATATTGCGCCTGAGTGAGAGGAGTTCAAAATTGTCACTTCCTCATTCGTGACATTGCGCCAATTTAAAGTCGTGCCGTTGTACCAGATTTTAACACCTTCCAAGTATTCGTTGTAGTCTGTCAAAACCTAAAACATCACAATATAACTTTCTTTAATATTCAATGGCTTTACTACTAGAGTTTATTTTTTGTTTGGCCGAATTCGTTGGAACACGCTACATATTCGGTCTGCTTCGAATGAAAACAAAATTACCCTACCAAAGTTCAGAACAATTGCACGTTTTGTATTTCGCAGCGTACACGTAATATGGCGTGCTACATTCTAATTCGAACAATATCCTAGCATTCTATACTTTATTTAGATACATACATCCCAAACAACTTTTAACGAAGTTGACGATAGCGCTTCCATTCTCCGCATAACTAAAACATTCTGCTGCAAATATTTTCTCGCTTGAACAAGTTCGTATTGTGTCATATGAGCATCACTATCATAAAGTATGCTTGAATCTTGACCTAAAGAGAGCTCTTTCAAACCATTATCTTTCTTGAGAACCGTGAGGTAAGCTTCTTGCATAATACTGCCCGCTGCATTTACTGCCGTGCAAATTACTCGGCCGCTATGCTCTACTTTCGCACCATCCAAATATAATAAGCTGGCATTGCTTTTAGTACATTCTGGAAATAGCAAAGAGTCTTGATTCCCTTCCAGTATCCAAAAAGTCGTCGGCATTGGTAAGCCTTTGGCTTCACAAGGTATAGATACCACATCACCCTCCCATGCGGTTAGATTAGATGGTATCTGCGTGAAGTGCGGTAACGCTGAAACAGATGGCTGTATTAAAATAGATCCGAACCGCATTCAAGTTATTGATGCAATAAAATCGATCAAAATAGAGCTCACAGTTAACAGTGAGAGTGGCGCTAGTGATGCTAGTTCCAGCGTGGCTATCCGCCCGGCAGGAATAGATGCCCGCATCGTTTGCAGACACATGCTCCAACCGTAATAGTCCTCGGATTATTGATGCATGGGAAGGCAGCGACCCGTCTTCTTTAACCCATGTTATTTTTACATTCGAATCGTAACTCTAAAATAAATACAACAGAATAGCATACCCATTGACTTTGTTATAGCAGCACAAGTCGATCTAAAATAGAAAGAGAGTTACCTGACAATTGAACTCGACAGTTTGGCCAACCAAAGCGGTAATGTTGTTTGGCTTAACGACAAAGTGAGGTCGTTTTAAGACAATTAAGCTCGCGGCTCTTGATTGTCTCTCGCCTGCGATATTTGAAGCTACACATCTGAACAATCCACTGTCAGTAGCTAAGGTTTCGAGAATTTTTAAATTTCCTGTATCTGTTACTGTTACCCTGAAATAGTAGTTACGTTTAAGTTATCATTGAAGTAAAAACAATTTAAAAAGTTTAATTAATATATAAAATATTAAATAAACGAAGAAAAATGATCTTCACCTGCCATTTACTTCTACGTCATATATCTGACCATCTTTCAACCAATGTACAGCAGGTTCTGGAACACCTCGGGGAGGTGAACATTCAAGTAACGCGGGTTCACCTGCCGCCACCATTACATCTCTAGGTTCAGCTCTGAAGTCATCACGTAGTACTGAAATGGTTGGACTCCATTTAATTTGTGACTAATGACAAGACTAAATAACTAAAATTATAGGACTTTAGTTTTAAACCTCGGACTCTGGCAGCGGTTTTTATATCGCCCGATGGATCAAACGTGGATGGAGTCAGCTATAAAGAGCAAACGTGCACATGTAAGTGATCAGTGAGATCAGAGATATCAACAACATCAAACTGTCACCCTAGTAGTTGCCTACTAATAACCATGGACACATTCTTTAAATATTTTTTTTATACTACGTCGGGAGGCGTAAAAGCATACGGCCCACCTGATGTAAAGCGGGTACCGTAGCCTATTAACGCTAGCGATATATTAAGTATCACTCGCGCGATGCCTCCTCTGCTGCTTACACAGCAACTCCTTGGGAGCTTACTGGTGACCTCACTCACACGCAGGAACACAACAACCCTCTAGGGAGTTGTTATTTGGCTGCGGTTTTCTGTGAGATGGAGGTACATCCCCAGATGCGCCCTACCTCTCTTAAAAAATCCACACCAAGACAAACAGATATGTTCATGCACAAACACAAATGTTTGCCTTGTGTGGGAATCGAACCCACGAGCGTCGGTGTCGTAGTTGCGTTATTCACGACTGAGCCACCGAGCTCGAGTATATAAATGTTATGTTGTTTTTTTGTTTACCACTAAGGTAGCAGATAAGCGTACGGCCTGCCTGATAGTAAACAATCACCACAGCCTACGGACATTTGCAACACCAGGAGTATCACTCATGCCTTGACGACCCTCTAAAAACCTCTTCACGCCTTTCTTGAAGAGTCCCATGCTGTAGTCCCTTGAGAAAACCTCGGCTGGGAGTTCATTCCACAACTTTTTTTTTCACAACAACTGTCGTTTCTTCGAAAGCACCGTTGAGAAGTCTAGCTTAATATTTCGAGAATATAAATATTCTTAGATATAAGTATTGGATCAAAGTATTAATATATATATATATATATATATCGTATTAAAAACCCTCTTCCAAAGGAGGATAATAAAAATTAAATGCTAACATTTTTTTAAAATAAATCATGATTTCAATGTTTTTTATATTCTGCTTCAAGGCTGAATCGTTGTTGGAAAAGAAACAAATTTCGCAACGCGGTAAACTATGGCGACATGAAATTTTACCATTGCCTTATATGCATATTCAAGGTTTCACCATTTGTAAATGAATACCCAATACTTAGATGGTCCCAAATATCATACAGGCAGGATAAGGTTCTGCGTTTCAATAGAAAGGCATTCATATATAAATGCGATATGGACGATAATAGCATTTTATGTATGGTAATAGTTGTATTTCATAACATGCCAAATATACTCAAAAAGTAAAGAAGCCACAAATTCGTATTCCAGGAATTAGGGCTTATTTACTTTTTGAGTATAGTTACATATTATATTGAACAAAAATGGTAATTGTTATGTATTTATTTCCTAATTGTACAGTGTATCAGAATTTATTAATGATTTCAAATGTGTTGTTCAGTAACAAAGAATGTAACGACATGTGGTAACTATCACACACAGTATGTTGGACGCATATGTAATTTGTTCATGACTTCAAATTAGGACTACATGTGCCATCTTGCTATTTTTAACGTTACACACAGACTGACCGTGTAAACGACAAATTTTTTTTGTAATGACTCTCATATGTCTCATATAAATTGTTATATATGACTCTCATATAACATAAAAAATAAGATATTTGAATTTGATAGTATCGTACAAAGTTATACATTTTATTTACACTAAAAAAACTAAAGTCTAGGCCGGTGGTGAGTTTTACGGAAGACATATTGGTATATGGTACTGGTACTAAACGACACATAACTTCAAAAAAATAAATTTAATGTGGATATAGTATTGTCTTAGGTTTTCGCGATTGTTACATATTGATTTAAACAATTTTTAACGGAAGTATCGCATGTTTTATTTATTTTGTTGAACCTGACGTTTCGAATGCTTTGCAGCATCCGTGGTCGCAGGAAGACTTCAACGAGAAACAAAGGAGAAACGTCAGGTTCAACAAAATAAATAAAACACGCGATACTTCCGTTAAAAATTGTTTAATTCAATTAATGTGGATATATTTAAGATGTGCCAATATGAAAAGAATATGGATCTAGACAAAATCCAGGAAGAAAATCGATGAATGTGTTTGTATGGAGAAAATGTGGCACGCGCATGTTATAAATATCCCTCAATCCTTCGCGCGTGACTCATTTTGTTCATAAAAGTTATATAGTTGCTTTATATTACGAGTCTGGTTGGAAAACTGACTTTGGTAGTTAAATCCACGTTTTTTCTTAACATTTTTACCACTACAAACTCACCTGCAACATTAAGGGTGGCATTATGGCTGACAGCTTCGCCTGCGATGTTCCGCGCCACGCACCAGTACACCCCTTCATCACTTTCCTTCTTACCGCGATTGACTCTAGATAACAAAAAAGAAATAAGTTTAACAATGCAGCATTACTTTTCATTTAGCATTTTCGTACCTATTTTTTGTATTATTGATATAGAACCAAAAAGGTTTATTATACGTCACTATATGTACTCAAAGACTTCGTGTTATAACTTGTTTTAATCCATAACCAAAAGATTTTTTGTCTAATAGTTTCTTGCAACATTTAATTTAGTAATTAATATATATTGGAGATGCACGAAACTCGTTTAAAATTCGGCATAGATGTTTAATATTAAAAAAACAAGAGAAGTCAAGTTGTTGCGAACTCAATCGCAAGGCTGTAAAACCGCATCTTTGCCATAACTAGTGCGAGGAGTATGGCTTCATGATGATGGAAAGGTAGAAGAGGAAGAAGTTAAACTGTAACTACTGCGACACCACACAGACCGGGCTGTCTTATTTGCGCGTGGAATCAACTTCGTTGTATTTGAGCGATTGAAATATCTTTATAACCTAATTTTTCGAAAGGGAATCGTATTTCGGAAGTTCTGAGGAAATTCTGAAGTTCCGTCATGCGCTACACGTCACCCGATGTAGAATTATTTTAAATTAAGTATATAATATCATTGTTATATTAGGTTAAGGTGACCGTGTTTAAGTTTTATTGACCTGTTGCCCGAAATAAATTATATGAATTTAAATAAAAGAGTTTATACATAATTTAACTTACTCCTAATACCTAATTTAAATATTAAAGATTGCTATGTAAGTGATTGCTTGTCTTTTTTACTCATCAAAGTGATGTTTGGGGCAATAACTGTCATATCTATAGTATGATCTGTAGAGCAAAAGCCAGCTTAATCAATGGTAAAGTGATACTGCCGATTTGCCAATATCGAGATTAATTCTCGACTCCGACTCACAGAAGACCATAGCCAAATAACAATTCACTGAAGTGGCATACCTATTGTGTTGCTAATATCAATAAGCTACGATCGCAGCGTCAAATTACGTGGGACATATGCTTCCAACGTGACGTTACATGTCAAAATAATACAAATTCGTGCATACAAGTTTGTGCACGCAAGTTTCTTATAATACTTGATCTATACAGAACTTTTGAACATTCCCACGGGAAATCGGTATACTAACGATGTTGCGGGCAAAGTGTAGTTTTAGTATAAATAAAATACTATCTATATTACTAGTCCTGGTCAGATAAAGAACTATATAGAAAACATATAACACTGTAATATCCAATCGGTACCCATTCGCTTTAATATCGTGTCTTCCTTTTTATTACATGACCTGTCCGAATGAGATTTTAATCTGGTACCGATACTGGCGCATGACAATCGGCTCCGATAATAAAAATCCTGTTTAAAAAATAATAGGCCGTC
Source organism: Pyralis farinalis (assembly GCA_947507595.1). NCBI lineage: Eukaryota > Metazoa > Arthropoda > Insecta > Lepidoptera > Pyralidae > Pyralis > Pyralis farinalis. The sequence goes on from OX382270.1 coordinate 20,875,241, forward strand.
CTCCAATACGAGCACTTTTATGACTCTCTCGGCGGGAGGCAGCGGTGATCCATCCTTGAACAAATGTTATTTAAGTATGAAGTTTTAATATACATCCATAGCATGATTTAAATCGTTTATAAGAATAAGGTTCCATATAATTTTAATCTGATTTAAAATTATCGTTTGATTGACAGAAGGAACCTCAATCGTACAGCGTAGCGGAGGGCGTTATAAACGAATTTGGTTGAAACAAGCCGGTATTTTAACAGTTGACAGAGGATGGATTGATGATTAGTGACTTCTTATTTTAAGGAAGGCGCGTAAGTCGAAGTTTAAATTTTGTTACTGATTTTACGTTTCTATGTGTCCATTGGATATGCGCGTCAGTCTATGAGTACGCAAACAAAAGCTTGCGCTAACATTTCTACTAAGCCGCTGAAGATACTGAGATGTGATTATATAAAACTTTATTAATAATTCCCTAATGCCCATGTTATAAATTAAGTAATTCCATGGCACCCGTGTTGTAAATACAACGAATAATTATGTCTTATATATAAGGTAAAATTTGTTTCAATATCGGACGCTTTTCGACACAAAAGTGTACTTACTATTCGACGCTGTAAAAGTGACTGAAATAGGAATAGCGCGTAATAGCTACTACGCGATAATTCTATTTCAGCCACTTTCACAGCATTACGTTTCTTTCACAGCATAACGTTAACAAATTCTAATTAATTAATGTCTATGAGTTTTTCTGTATTGGCAGAAATCATATTTGGAAGGCTAAATTTAAAAATATTTTGTCACTGAATATTTTTATTGGTCGAAACCGAACGTAAACATGAAAAAAGTGAATATATTAACGATAAAAATGCATTTCAATTTTTTTAGGAAATAGCACTGAATGTCTACACTCACCGTACGAAACACAATACCATGCTATTATCACACATCGGTTTTGTATGAGAGAGTGGCGCTCCCCGAGCGAGACGGCCTAATTACAAGCTATTGTCATTTAGCGCCCACAACCTGCTGCGGTCATGCCGTGACTACTAAGTATGGTATGGTTCAGTTCAAAAACTTAGTATAAACTCTTACTTAATTTTCTTCCTAGCGTTACCTCATTTCTTAATCCTTTAGTATTGGCGGGGTCCGCTATCTAAGCATAAGGATTTAACGAAGATACTGATCTTGACATAGAGAGACTGCCGTCAGACCTTCACAACCCAAAGGGAAAATCAGACATTTCTTAGGTTAGGCTCACGAAATATATTTTTTTTTTATACAACGTCGCGAGGCATACAAGCATACGGCCCACCTGATGTAAAGCCGTTACCATAGACTATGAATGCTTTCAATACATTAAATATCACTAGCGCGAAGCCACCTTAGGAGCTTACTGGTTACCTCAGTGACACACAGGAACAAAACAAATCTCTAGAAAGTTGTTATTTGGCTGCGGTTTTCTGTGAGGTGGAGGTACTTCCCCATACGGGCAGATTTGCTGCGCCCTACCGCTCTTAAAAATGCCTCTTAAAAACCTCTCATGCGGGTTTTCTCACGATGTTTTCCTTAACCGCGGAGTAAGTGATGAGGACCTATTATATACTTAATATTTTTGCTATACAAATCTACTTTTCGGCAATTAAAAATTTCAAAACATCTTACCTTAAAAATAACAAGCCATCTTCTAATGCGACCCTGTGGCCGTCCTCAGCGCGCGGCAGTAGTGATCCATCCTTGAACCACAGCACTGTCGGCTTCGGTCGGCCTTCCACCACGCACCTCAATGTAGCTGGTTCACTGCGCCCGGAGACAGTATTTGATGGATGCTCTTTAATACGTGGCGCCCGATTTTGCGCTATGAGAACAAAATAATTGCAGCTTTAATTAATTGCATGGACAATTTTTTGGTTCAAGTACCATCTATAGTGACGCAAGCACTCTGCGACCTCCCGTAGGAGGCGCTTTTTCCACTTTCTTTCTTTTTCCTTCTAAGAGCCGTATCGTGATGTTGAATATCCTATAACCTTCCTCAGGAACTGGGCTATCATATAGTTTTTTTTTAAATACGACTGAGATGAGATGAGATGAGCGCGTTCAAACAATCTCTTCTGTTTTATATACTAGTATAGATTTACTTATTGAGTTTAATTGCATAAGATATTTTTTTTAACGTCGGAGACATACTGCCTACGTGATAAAAGTGCTAACATAGCAATACCCAGGATCTTCTGGTAAACTATCCTGCGAGTTGGTATTTGGACTTCGTTCTTCTGTGAACTGGGGGCAGTCGGGCTGCATCCTACCTCTATTTTGCTCGGGGGTCGTTTATTAATGAGAAGGATGAAACACCTGGAGGTGGCATTGGCATTAATTAAAGTTAATTGTGAGCCACTTAATTCTAAAAGTCAATTAGATGAAATGACTCCGATTATACAAATCCAGCATTTTATCAGATGCACGTGGGTATATTAATATTACGTTAAAAAAGAAGAACAATTAAAATATCTTATCTACGGGATATATGTAAAACATTCAAAAGTGTTCGTATTCGAAATTAGAACTGGATGGCATAAAAGGATTTCTATAAAATTTTACTTGAGCGTTATTTTTTTAGTTTTCTGTTTTCTACGTTTTTCATTATTACCATACTTTTGGATACGGTCAAATAAAAAAAGTCACTAGATGGTTACATAGTAACGATTTCTTTCTCTCTCAAAAAGTGCTATAACATAAGCACCATATCCTACAACACTACATTTATTCAGCTTTGTATTACAATTTTATTTATTTGCTTGCATTTATTTGAGAATTTGGTGTTATACGAGTACAACAAGAAGGCAAATGCCTGGCTCGTATTATTAAAGTTTACAAGCACGTCCTTCAATTTTTCTATTTCGATAAAAACGTACTATTCATTTTAGATAACATAAAATCCAAAATTATTGCATTCTGTTCTCATCACCGTAGTTTTATCGAAACAAAATAATGGGTTAGTAGCAAGCGCGCCTCACTGGCGCTGTCGAATAACAAACGAGATTGTTTGGACTAACTGAAATTGACATGAGAAATTGTGTGACCCAGCTCCTTGATAAGATAAACAGTCGAAATTTTGACGGATAAAGTCTTCGTAAACTAAGCAACGCGTACTGATATATTGTCTACTACATTTTTAATAAGAATTGTACATTAATAGTATTTTAAAAAGTCTTTTTTTTAGGTGAGAATGTTGGACATGTACACTTTAATAACAAAAATTTTTTTTTAGGTTGAAATTTGATGAAATATACTTTTGTACGTAACATGTGTAGAGGGGAGGAGTATCTAGGGTTGTGCAGGTTACCTTATCTAAAATTCATACTGTTCGTAAATCATTTTAAATGTATTTAAATACAACTTTACTTATTGATAAATTAGTAATACGGACACAGATTTTTTCTAAATGAATCATTAAACATATGCAATTTATATTATTATATTAAGATGAATTGTGACGATGATGATGAGAAGCATAAATCTGTAATTGTTACATGAATTATGATGAATCAGATAACAAAAACTATTAATTCATTTTATATCCGAGTTCGTTTTATTTGTGTCTAGGAAAAGCAGTAATTCTTTTACAGTACATTTAATTCCCGCATTGGAAAGCTTGAAAGGATGAAATAAGCTTAAAAACTTTTACGAACGGATCTTGTGGACACAAACAAAACGAAAAATATGCCACATAAATAGGGACCAGGATGCTTTTATAGATTACAATATTTAGACATACATGTCTAAATATTCTACTCTATTAAAAACATTCTAGTTGCATTCCTGTATTATGAGTTTCGATTATATAGTATTTTGATTTCTTACTGGCTGCCAAAATTTCATGAATTCTGATATCTTACCAAACTGCGATGAACGCACGTCTATTCCTGTATATGTTCTCGCTAACTCTCTTGCGGTGTAGGCAGAGAGAATCGAGCACTACACGACTTTTTAGGGTTCCGTACCCAAAGGGTAAAACGGAACCCTATTACTGAGGCTCCGCTGTCCGTCCGTCCGTCCGTCCGTCCGTCCGTCTGTCACCAGGCTGTATCTCATGAACCGTGATAGTTAGACAGTTGAAATTTTCACAGATGATGTATTTCTGTTGCCGCTATAACAACAAATACTAAAAAATAGAATAAAATAAATATTTAAGGGGGCTCCCATACAACAAACGTGTTTTTTTTTGCCGTTTTTATAGATAATGGTACGGAACCCTTCGTGCGCGAGTCCGACTCGCACTTGGCCGATTTTTTTCACACTAAACCTCGTGGGTTCGATTTTAGGACAAATATTTGGGTGCATGAACATCTCTGTTTGTCTTAGTCTGGGTGTTTTAAGAGAGGTAGGGTGAATCAAAACAGCCTATCTGGGGATCTTACAGAAAACTGCAGTCAAATAACAACTCCCTGGAGGGTTATTGTGTTCCTGCGAATGTGCGAGGTCACCAGTAAGCTCCTAAGGACATGCCGTGTAAGCCGAAAAGGTGGCATCACGCGTTTGATACTTAATGTATTGCAAGCGTTCATAGGCTACGGTAACCGCTTTACAACAGGTGGGCCGTATGCTTGTATGCCTCCTGACGTTGTATATTTTTGTGTTCGTACATCTTTCAGGACGCAGTTTTAGTAAAGTCTGATAAAATTTGGTTCGCTTAAATCCTTGCGAAGGAGTAAGCTAATTCCCTGAACTCAACGCGACAGGAACCACGAGAATCTACATTCAACATACTTTTATGTTACTTGGAAGCTAGAGAAAAAATTCATTCACTAACTACTTCAATGAACTCAGATCACGTACCAAATAAAAAAGTATATGTGCGGTGTTGAGAAAGCCCATAAAGTATTACGATCTCTTTTAGTTTTTAGGGGTACGTAGAAATGGGACGGTTATAACGAGGGGTGTTTGGCCATTTCTTTAGGACAGTATTTTGATAAATGGTCGATTATGAATTGTAGTCAATAAATATCTTACTAAAATAGCGATAAATACTTTATCCCAATCCAATTAAAGTATTGCTTAAGTTCAGTACATTTTAAGAAAGTCAAATCAAATATAAGTAGTAAAGTTGCCTTTGAATAAGATACTTGTAAATGTAACTTTATGAGTTATAAAATTATGTAAAATGTAAATATTTTTTTGTAATGACAGTGTAATATTTTTTTTGTATTATCGTTACATTTAATTTGTTTTTGTTACGTATGTCGGAGCAAATGAAAACAAAATATACTTTGCTTTTGCTGGGTTAAGACCAAGTGACTAAGTGGCAATTGAGAACTTTGATTGAAGATAAAAACTTTGATTGAAATGGAATCAAAGAAATTCCTTTCTCAATTGTGAGTCTCCTTCTGCCCAGTCATGTTGCACCTGTATTGATTTGAATTGAATTTTGAATTAATGACTTTATTGAAACGTAACTTCACTAACATTATTGCTAATTGCGTGCACTGGGACCATATTAGCATTTAAACAGGGCGATTTATGCTATTGTGATTCGAATTCTGGCATGTACCACTAAATTTGTGTTCTCGGATTTATGTACATATTTGTGATGTCACTTGCTCGTCGGTGAAGGAATACATCGTGAAGAAAGCCGCACGTCCAAGACATTGTATGTCGAAAGACGCGTGACCTTACCTAAGATAGGCCTGATTTACTTTGTCTTGTGGAGGTCTGCGGCCATCAGTTCTTCGAGTTATGTATCCTGCCCACTGCGCTTCAGTTTATTTAGAACCACATCAGTAACTGTAATTTTACTACGGATGTATTCATTACTGAATCTCAAAAGAACTGTATTATAAATTTGCAATCTTTCTCTATGTGGCTATGAATCTGTATGTACTCGAAATGCATAAACGGGATTCATAACCGAGTTAGATGAAAGTGAGTGCTATCGCTTAAGGTACAGCAGTAAGTAGTCAGAAAGTAGTCAGAAAGTATTATTTTTATTATGTATAATAATTCTACGTATCCAAACGCTGTATGTGTAATATCTTGCTCTACGACATTTTAAAAATACCAACTAAAAAGCCATAAAATCTTTTACGCAACGGTTAAACTTCTGTTGATAATGTGCTTTAGGGCTATCGAACATTTAACGCCTACACGAAGATTAAAGATTTTAATAACCAGGCTTACAAAAAACCAAAAAGAACCACGAATCTCTCAATAAACACTGCATTTGTTCGTTCCGTTGCATTTAGATAAACATCCTGATAAACGGGCTTGTGAGGTATTGTAATAATTTTGATGCGCGTTAGGGCAGGAATCCATTCTTTATATGGCAATAAAAGACTATCAATTATAATATTTATGTATTAAGGTCCCACAGTATAGTATTCAGAGTTAAATCTTACTCAGAATGTAAGCGAAAACTGGGTATAATAATAAAAAACAAAAGTAGAGTAAACGTGGTCGAAATGCAGCTTTTCACAATATCTGTGACGTAACGCTTGTAGATCGAATTCACAATGATGATGTAAGAAAAAGCTTTCGTATTAATGAGTGCATCAGTATTGAGATAAGAAACGGCATTCTCTGTTGCTTCGGATATTCAGAAAGAATATAGGTGGAATGAATGACGAAATAGGTAAACAAAACGCGAAAGTTTGACATCCTTCATGTAGAAGCTAAGGAATGTCAAGACTTACCCATTATGATCAAATTGGTCAAATTTTATCAGAAGCTGATGTCCGGAGCCTTAGAAATTAGGAACGAAAAGAACTATGAATATTAAATAACCGAGTGAGGTCTGGTCTGTAAGGAACAAGGCATGTGGCGCTGGATTGTCTCTCCCGCTAGGACCTTAGTGTAAATATGGGGATAGATATACTTCTACAAAATTATAGATATTGTAGGTTTTGTAACAAATACTGAATCAAAAATAGAGGGTAGCGAGAAAGAAGTTAATCTCCTCAAGCAGGCTGCTTATGAGGCTTGTACCACAACGCGTCGTAATAAGGATACCATTGTCTCTGATATGAAACGCAAATAGGGTGTTATGAATAGGGATGATTGGTAGAGTAAACTTCGATTTTTTTATAGCCAAGGGAATTGCATCCATCCGTCCTTACCACCACAGCGAAAGCTTTACCTCTAACTTTGAATGAGGAAAAGGTAGCGCCACCATCCTGTCAATTTTCAATTGCCAAGCTCATGTCTTGTTCATTCATTAGTATACTGAACTAGAGAGCATAGTGAACAGTTTCTGGTTCGGCAAATACATAAAAGCTGTTATTTATATCAGCTACTACATAATCTTGGGCTTCAGCGATCAATTCTGAAGTACCATGGGCTATGTGTCGGTGATGATGTTGCCATCAATATGGCATTTATGATAGTTATTGGGAAGCACTTGTTATAGATACCTCCCTCGATCCCTAGTGGAAGAGAACCGCGAACGAGTTGTGTCTTAATTTCGTAGTCACCTGGTGGAAAAAATCAAACTGCCGCCAAAATACTGGTATGCTCAATAGCACTTCAGCTCGGGTACAAAGACTTACTAGCAGTCAGTAAGAAGGTATGTTTGTAGTTCGAAAATCATCCCCTGTGAAGCCTTTAGATTTTTCTATATAAGTTCGGAAGGCATACAAGCATACGTCGCAAATGACATAAAGTGATTACCACTCCTGTTACTACCACAGCAACTTCTTAGGAGCTTACTGGTAATCTCACTTACTCGCAGAAACACAAAAACCCCCCAGAGAGTTATTATTTGACTCCAGTTTTCTGTAAGGTACTTCTCCAGTCTAGCTGCTTTGATGCGCCAATGTTGTTTTACTACGTAATTTTACAACATGAAGTTTCATTTCAAATTCTTAATTCATTAGTAAACAGTTTTGACATTCATCTTTATATATTTACTAATTTATCGTTAACTTAAAACTCCAATAACTCATTCGTTCTGTAGTGTCACAAGAATTTCTGATGCATAATGGCCATAATTTTCAAATAATAGAACGATATTAAAAGTCATATTTTGTTAGCTCTTCAGTTATTAATGCTTGTCGCTGTCACTGATAGCCGAATACAATATAACTATCTTGACATGTTTGTGTTTTATATAGATACCTGTAGATAATGTTACCGACGCTCTGAACACATGAGCTTTGCAGCAGAGTATGTATGTAGGTACCTATTTTATTTCACTTTATTTAATTTTATTACATACACGAATACCGACATAGGCAATTTGATCTAAACTAATTTGTGTGCTTGCGGTCCCGATTAGTTCATGCGAACTACTGCCGGCCGGCACCCACCCACTACCGTTGGTAGATGCATGTTGCCGCTGCCTCTTCACATTTCAGATGGCGCACACGCGCAGAGACATCCGCAGCATCCGAGGCAGAGACGACCGGAGCAGCCACGGCAGCGGCGGCATGCATCTACTAACGGTAGTGGGGTGGGTGCCGGCCGGCAGTAGTGTGCATAAACTAATCGGGAGCTATTTAACTGAATACCTACATACATATGAAAATCCAAAAATCGCTTTATTGTAGAAATATATATCGGGCTGTTTTTAACAGATCATAAATCGAAATCTATAATACAGAAATTTAAACCTAGAAATTTAGCAAGATCCCAACCTATATGATCAGTGCAGAGCAAAATACAAAATATCTCTATTTTGACGTTATTTCTGTCATCGTGTATAGAGTAATTTTTAGGGTTCCGGAAAGGAAAAATAGAACCCTTATAGGATCATGGACAATTCAATCAAATGTAATCAATCAAAGATAATCAATTAATATCAAATACTCAGGTCTGTAATCATTTCGAGCAGTGAAAAATCAAAGTGCTAAGTCAACGCAATCAAAAGATACGGCTGTTTATGCCTCGTTTATGTGCATATTTTGACACTAGCGAGGGAATCAAAACCTATATATACTTCCTGTTGACCTAGAACCATGAAATTTGGTAAAAAAAATGAAAAAATCCGAAAACTGTAGATTTGTAGTTCCATCACAAAAAAAAATACTTTTTTTGCGACAATAATTTGCGAAAATATTTCTTCACAGAACCTTCAGAGCGCGAGTCGGACTCGCACTTGACGGATTTTTTTATACAATATCGGGAGGCATACAAGCATACAGGCCACCTGATGTAAAGTGGTTACCGTAGTCTATAAACGCTTCCATCACATTAAGAATCACTCGCGCAATTGTTGCTAACACAACAACTCCTTAGGAGTTTACTGGTGATCTCACTTACACGCAGGAACACAATAACCCTGTAGGTAGAGAGTTTTCATTTGGCTGCGGTTTTCTGTATGGTAGAGGTAGTTTCCCAGACGGGCTGCTGTGATACGCCGTAGCTCTCTTACAGATAAACTAAGATATTGAAACTTGGTAACGAGAGGTATAGGTATAAGTAAGCGCTTACTTAAGTTTATTGTATGAAGACCGCTTTTAATCCTAAACTTTATTTTATTTTTATTATAATTTTTGTTATACTTTCCGCAGTAACAACACGTACTTTGAATTAAAAACTCTGCCTATTACGGTTTGAAAAGGTATAGCCCTGAACAGGCGGACGGACAGGCAGTGGCTCAGTCAGAAGGATAGACAACGGAGCCCTAATAATAATGTTCCATTGCTACCTTTTGGGTGCAGGACACTAAAAAATACCATCATGAATAGCTTTCTTTCTAAAGCGGTCGGTCACTGACAACCAAGTTGCTGCTATCGTATTGAGATTATTAATGTTTATTTATTATCTCTAAATCAAATTTGGATAAAAAAAAATGTATATGTGTGTATATTTGTCTCTGTATAAATCTTGGACATCGATTACTACTAGTGATCGTTGGTTTTTGTGTAAATAGTAGAATAATTATAAAAATGTTAAATAAAAATAAGGAAACCATTTTTACAGTCCTTCACAACAATTTAAAAAGTGTCACCGAATTTCCCGGAGTCGAAGCTTATCAACATTATTTTTGTTTTGATCTTTATTAGGGTAGACTTCAAAAATAGTTTTCAATTTTTACTAATATAGTTATTAAGGTTACTATATTAGGTCAGGCTCCTAAACATAATTCCGTGACAGTCCATTATTTTTTCATGGATATTCTGTACAATTATCATAAAAGCTTCATGTGTGACTACCTTTATTCCTTATTAATAAATTATTTTTGTGATTCAGTGAAGCGCGGTAGTTGGCCTTTATTACTACTTGTCACTGTCACTGATAGCCCGACACAATATATATAGTTATCTCGACATGTTTGTCTTTTTGTACGCACGCCGTGGGTGCAGTGGGCGGGGTGGATAAATTGATTTTATGCATTTGATTTATATCAAAATTAACTATTTTACTGGCTGGGTGGGAATTTTTATGGTCATAAATTGTACGTGTCTCTGATATCGTAAAGCAAAGAAGAATCGAGTAATAAGTATTATTATACGCTATTAAACACCTTCTGTCATAAAAAAATATTTTACATAAATTTGATATCTTTGAAAATTTATATATATTCTTTATTGCACACAAATAAAACAAAATAATAAGTGTCACATATAGTGTACAAAGGTTATTTATGTTTTACATGAAAACCATACAAAATTACAATGTTAAATTAAATTTACAAGGACGAAAATTGGCCGTACCACTATAGGAAACATCTTAAGTAAGACAGCATGCGAAATACAGAATATAAGCAAAAAGAAAAGTTCTATTAACTTCATATAACAAACTACAGAAAAATATTCAAAATAATGTATGTTGTCCGCTGATCCGCCCGTATAGAGTTCGACCTTAAATAAAATTTTGTGAGGTATATTGTAGCTTCCTACCAATTAAATAATTTTTAGAATCGTATCAATACTTACTTTATATTGTAAAGAAAACTTTATTTGACTCGTCTCACATTAAAAATAATAAAATAAAAAAAATAATGTATTTTATTAATTTCTATCCGTTTCGTTTCTTTTTGATTTGCCAGAATCATTTATTTTATGTCAGTGTAGACAGTTATTTTATATAATACGTTGAGTGACAATCAAATAGGTACATCAGATGTAAATCGGTTACCGCAGCCTATAAACGCTTGGAACACAAGAAGTAGCCCTCGCACATTGACATTCCTGCATCTAACACAACAACTCATCAGGAGCTTTACTGTTAACATCAATCACTTGCACACAATAATCATCCGGTAGTTATTCAACTGCGGTCTACTACGACGTTTCACAAAAACTATTATTATCCCCGATAAATAATTAACCAAACGACAATATAACACAACATAAAGAGAATGTAATTAAATTAAAAACTAATAACCAAACAGTATCAGATTCAAAAGTGATAGCAATATTTAACCTTTTAACAACAGTTTGTTCGTTTTTAAATAATAACAAAGTATGTAATATAAGTGATATGAATACAAAAGTTACATTCGATAAAGTTGTTTGACCCCCCACAGATCCTGGTGACGATAACAAAATAATATGTTTTTTTAAGTAAGTACTACTGAATGTACACTGGATACAATAGAATACACATAGTACAATAGTAATAATAACACACAGTAAAATAGTAACATAGTACAGTAGAAAAGTCATAAATATCGCTAAGAGCCTTAAACGATATCTCGGCAGTACTGATAATAATATAATTAACTTATGACTGGAGCATGGGAGTATAAAATATAAATTACCATTATCAAATCAAATAAAGACAATGAAACGAACACAATAATTTACTAGTCTAGATATAGTTTTGTTACCAATCTCAAAAAGCTTTTTGACTATTATTTTTATCGAGGCCGACTATTACGTGCCCTTAAATAAAAAGTAGAAAAAAGAAATAAATTAAAGTTGTTAATAATTTTTATCGGATCGATCGAAGTAATAGGGCACGAAATATCACCTATAAAGTACCGTCAACAACGTAAATTAGAACATCTGCGTCACTGATGAAATCCTATTGGAATGAATGCGCTAAACACAAATAATATCAAATCTGCACTAAACAAAAAAGTCATACTATAAATTAACGAAGCTTTTTTTCATATACAACTAAATTGGCAAACAAATATGCGGCCCGCATTAGATGGTAAGCGGTCACCGCGGCCTATTGACGCTCGCAACACTACGGGGATGAAACTCGCGCGCTGCCAATCTTGTGACCTAAGGCTCTTTCGTCACAGTACCCAGTTATTTCTCTGATATATCTCTTCGAACACAGCTGTATAAATAGCTGCTTGGCGGTAGAAATAGGTGAGACAGAGGTACCCCACGCAGACGACTTTTGTACAAAGTCTCCCTCTGGAAGCTTACTTTATAGTGTGCAGGGTACCACTAAGAACTGTAGTAGCTCCCATTTCATATATGTTTTGTAGTCGGAATGCGAAAACTGAAAAGTAACAATCTTAAAAAATATGTTATATAATTCTAGACCTAGAAATCTGACAAAAGTAAAAATTACATTTTAAAAAAGAAACAATGAAATTAAGGATAACTATATTATGTTTTTTTGTATCACAAAATCTTCTTCTAAATTCCGTGAAAACTAATAATCAAAACTATAAACAAAACGAAGACATGAATAAAATTGGTTTATGATTCTATTTTAATAACTTTTTAAGCAGTAGTCAAATTTCTATCAACACTCTTAGGATTAAATTCGGATCTGCATTGAGACAACATAGTTCAAATTATAGAAACCCGTTAAGTATTAAAGATTAGCATCAGTGGTGATGCGTAAAAAACAAATACGCTACGAACACGGAATCTTCTGAATTGGTTAACGAACGAACTCGTATACCTAACTATATTTTGGTAATCTCGACATCCTTACTTTGTCCTGTATATATTCTGAGAGAGTATGCAATCCTGTATGTGATCTTCGTATGAAATAACATAGACAAATTTACATGGGACAATATGAATAGTGACCTAATTAAATTTAGTGATTCTGAACACTCTGAACAACTTGAAACAAAAATATTTAGCGAGCAATGAACGTCTAAAACCACACTTATAATAGTATTTTCTGACAAAAGTTAGTAATAATTTACTACATTATATCACCAAATCTTTTCAGTCAAATTTATCAGCATTTGCACCTAGGTTTACCACTCTAATTGACATAAAAGTCAGGTTTAATACCAAATTAGTAGTGCTATTAAAAGTCTGCAAGTCTGGTATCTGAAGGATACATATATTTATTAAATTTGATTCACTCTTATACATATTGTTGAATTTTGAGACAGAGGGAATAGTTCAGGTAATTGCTAATATAATTACATTATATGCCAAATCATTCTGGAAAGCAAGCCTTATCCATATATATATATATACTTTTCGTGTTGACAAAAAAAAATCGACAAATAACTATTGCGAACTTTTATGACGTGCTCTTAGCAGCTGCACGTGCAAACAGATCCACCTAATGAATGCAATGCAAATATAAGCTTATTTTTTAAATTGTTTGTTTTAATGACTATAAGTAATATTTAATAGATTATATTGATTATTGTTTTGTATTATTTGATGAAACAAAATCCCTTTATTCCAAATGTCTACTTATATTGGAGCTTAATTACTTAAGAAATTATCCACAGTAATATGCTCACTTTTACACTACATGTACACGCTAAGTCCCTTGCGGGGTAAGCAGAAGGAACCGAGCGCCATTTGACTAGGTCCTTGCATAGTTTTGCACACCTCACTCGTTTCTTCAACATTCATAACTCTTTTCATGGACTTTCGCCGGTTTCTTATGTCAGGAGCCTTAGCTCTTAACTTTCTCATAACTCAGGACCTACAAGAATTTGGTCGTGGTAAATGAATGTAGGTCTTCCTCGACACCTACCTACACCTTTCTACTTTCCTATTGTATATCAGTTTATTCATTCTTGCATTATTTATACATGTCCTAACCAATGCCTTTTCTTATCTTAACACTGATACTCTCTTTCAGACTAACTGTCTTTCTCACATCCACGTTGCGAACACGGTCTACAATCTCGGTCGGTGCATATTTTGTGTAATGCTCGCATCTCAACGGCGTTTATTCTACATTCATGCTCTCTCTGTCAAACCCAGCTCTCGCTTCATTCACACTATTCCCTGCCCTGACTCGTCTCTTCACGTCAACGATGTACTTTCATCTTTCATCCCTGCTAAAGTTGCTTCTAAGATGTACAATTTCATTCACTTGTTCCAACACTACGTCATCAGCCATAATTCTTACGTTCGTTCTGGTTTCTTCTTTTTCAAATACCATTACCATCTTTATTTTTTTCGCAAGCCTTTTTCCATACAGTTGTCTTTCATCTTTCTGACTAGTATTTGCAGTTCAGATGGTGTGTCTGCTATTATCAAGGCATCACCTGCATAAAGCGGACCACAACTAGGACAATTTACCACTAGGTCACCCACGCGCAATCCTACATTCGTAGATCATATTTAGGTATATCACTATTTAATAAAAAAAAATATATAAGTAATAATTTAAGCATTTGGCATTTACGAAAAAATATTTTTTTAGGACACGGATAATTCATTCTAGAAATTCTATATAGGGTTAAAACTTGCTAGTTGAATATTTTTGGTTATACTACGATTGTATAGATAGAGTCATAGGGCTCTTAATTTAGGTAGTCATTTACAATGTTTATCATTTTTATGGTTCCGTACCTTAAAAGGAAAAACAGAACCCCTATAGGATCACTTTGTTGTCCGTCTGTCTGTCTGTCTTTTTTTCTCAGGAACGGGTGGAGCTATCAAGCTGAAATTAATATCCAATACTCAGGTCTGTAATCTATTCGAGGAGTCAAAAAAACAAATTTCTCAGTCAACGCAAGATACGGCTGTTTATGCCTCGTTTATGTGCATATTTTGACACTCGCAAGGGAATCAATACCTATAGGGTACTTCCCATTGACCTAGAATCATGAAATTTGGAAAAAATCCGAAAACCGTAAAGTTGTAATTCCATTCAAAAACAGTACTTTTTTGCGATAATAATTTGTGAAAATATTTTTTACGGAACCCTCAGAGCGCGAGCCGGACTCGCACTTGACGGCACTTTTTTACTACATCTTAGTGTTACTTCAAGATAAGACAAACTTAAATGCCGTACTTGTGATTATAACTCAAATAACTTGAATCCAAGTAACCTATAAAATAAAAATGATTAGAGAGATCATATTTCACAAACCTCCCAAGAATAATAAAAACGACCTCCGAGTGTCCTTAGCATCACTCACAAACAAAAACCCGACCTACTAATTAAAACATATGACTACATATTGAACAACTTTAACGACAAACACATTGATGGACAGTTGAATACAGGGCCTCCAAAATGTATGTTAACTCATAATTATCTTAAAGAATTTTCACTCACTTATTCCCTCCAAAAATTTTGTAAATTATTGTATGATTTATACGTAGTCTTATTATACTTATTCTCAACTATATTAAATCTTAATACTCGTATATTCATTTGTAAATCCAGGTAAGACATGATACTCGTACATTAAGCCATCTTTTTACATGGTTTTTATATCCCTGTCGTTTGCATATTTTTTCACTAATAATATTGTTGGGCTTAACCGATTTGTCAAAAATTTCTTTCGTAAAACTGGTCATTAGCATAATTATTTAAATGATGAATTTTTCATTGGTATAATTATTACAGTCAATTTTATTTTACATAGTTTTAGTCAGAATACGTATAATGACTTAACTATTGCAAAGAAATTAACCTAAAATACAAAACGCATAATTGAATCTTGTATGTATGTATATTTTCACGCCAGGTCCCTTGCGAGGTAGGCAGAGAGAACCGAGCTATGGCGCTCGGTTCTCTCTGAGACGCGGTCCGTACATACTTCACTCGCTTCTGTGACATTCATAGCTCTTTTCATGCACGCTCGCCGGTTCCTGGGGCTCCTGATATCACCTTCTGATAAAACACGACCAATTTCCTTCCACTTTTGCATTGTATATTTGAATCTTCAAAACCACAAATGGTATTTAGGCCAATGATTATAATAAATATTTTAGAAATATTAATTGCATACAATTTACGTGAAAATAGCGACGAACACAGTCTAAATGGAAACGGCACGTAGTAGGCTCATTGCTGAACAGTAGGTTTAATTAGTTTTTGTTTTGTTGTTTGATTAGGATTTGACTTTGTGCGTCGTCTATTAAATTATTCTTATTAGTAATATTATCGCTGACAGTAAGTTCATTACATCTCTTTAGACCCTACACATAGAAATGCGAAGCGAAGCAGGTTTCCATCAACTTTATTTTGACCATTTGGCGAGCTCGGTGGCGCCACGGTTAATAACGCGGCTTTGACACCAACGCTCGTGGGTTCGATTCCCACACAGGACAAACATTTGTGCGCATGAACATGTCTGTTTGGATTGGTCTAGATGTTTTAAGAGAGGTAGGGCGCATCAAAGCAGCTCTGGGGAAGTACCTCCACCTCACAGAAAACCGCAGCCAAATAACAACTCCCTAGAGAGTTGTTGTGTTCCTGCGTGTGAGTGAGGTCACCAGTAAGCTCCCAAGGAGTTGCTGTGTAAGCAGTAGAGGAAGCATCGTGCGAGTGATACTTAATATTTCGCAAGCGTTAATTGGCTACGGTACCCGCTTTACATCAGCTGGGCCGTATGCTTGTATGCCTCCCGACGTAGTATAAAAAAAGTATATATCATTGGTGGTCTCGTAATTAAACATCGCACTCCAATTTGCATTCGTTTTATTAAGATTAAACTCTGTACATTAATTGTCTCTTAATTCATTTATCTACTTGAATTTGAATAACTTACACCATATTATACTTGGAACAATATTTAGATTATAAAAGGTGGTTATATTAACGAATGTAATGTTTAGTAATCGTTACATGTAACATGTACACAAAAAACTTGTAAAAAAATTAGACTGTTTGATATTATGATACATTATAATCATAGTAATTACGAGAAAGATAGATAAAAGTTATACTTGACTTCAACAAAAAACTATTAAATCCGCTATTAAAAGGTAAAATTATGTAACTATGCATAGTCTGAAGAATTATATGTCATAGTAAAATTTTATAGATTTTAGTAACGAATTGAAACCGTTTATTGTTATTACAACATGTAATTCAACTACTTAATAAAATCTAATTAGAATTTCATAGTAATCAATTAACAAATAGTGACAACCATATTAAAATGTACGTTGATAAAAATTAAAATTTGAGCGTCAGATGTTACAGCTATCATTGGATCTGCTCTATAATACCAAGGGATGTGATTTCGATTCTAGCATAAGACAAATATGTATATGCAGGAACACGTTTTGGAACAAGATGGCGCTGCGTAATTGATTCAGAAATATATACACAGCTGTCGAAAGAGAATATATTATAGAATCTTTTGTTTAGTAGTAATGGTATTGTTTGAAGATTATGCTTTGGCAGCGGGAGCGGCAAGATCCGACTGATAATCTGTGTTGCAAGCGTTTATGACTCCATCCGATTTGAGGAATACGTTGCTTTGCCTCACGAGCGGTATGAAAGCGAATGACCCACTTATAGTATCACAAATGCAATAAATCTCCTGAAAATAGAAGAAAACCTATCATAATCTACCCCATTAACTTCAGAACTTTCTAATAATAGCTTTTTTCCTCTACTACCATTTTTACAATTAACGAAGCAAACAGGAAAGTTCATAATTACGCTATAAAATAAAACCAAAAATTTGTATGACTCAACGAACTTAATAAACTCTAATTGCGTTTTCCAATACCTTGACTATCCGTTAACTTCAATTAAGCTATGACCGAAAATAAAAAAGCCCCATTGTTTTATAGAAACGCTACTAGTCTATGGAACTACATTTTGTTAATTGGCTCTATGGTACTTTAATTACTCGGCACCCGATCTGATAAAAACTATGCCGAATGGTTCAACAAAAAAGGGTCAGTACACTAACTTAACCGTAATAAAGTTCCATTTCCTTTAATAAAAAATAATGTGATCAATTCTAAAATAAGTTTTCAAATAAAAAAAATATTTAAGAGTAGGTACGTACGTAAAAACAAAACATTAAAAAAATTTACGCCAAGCTAAACGTAAACAAAATTTGCCGCGTAATTTCCAACAAAATTTAATTCAAATCAAATATTTACCATTTGTCCCATTCAGTCCAATAAGTAGCAAGTGCACAAGTACAAGAAACACAAATTGGTTCCTCCCATTTAAGGTGTTATCGCACTCATTAACACCAACATTCACCATACTGCCACTGAATTAAGCTTAATTCTCACACTGTCGAAAATTTACATGTTTATACACTATGGTACGTTATTCTGTAGCCATTCATAAAATGCAGTCATTCAATTCTAAATTCGAATTTGAAAAGTTCGGTAAACAAACGCGGCATCGCGTTCGGTTATCCGCTCCGATAGCCGTCCACACGAGCGAATGGTTTGGTGTCTTGCGTCGTACTATCGGGTCGGGTCTCGGGTCTCCCTCCCTACTACCTCATCTGTTTACTCTCTCCTAATGGGGGAATACAAAGGCGCTTTACCGCTGGTCTTCTGATACATTACTACAGATGTTGAACATGGACCCAAGTATTTGGGCGCGATTAGTTAAATCAGGAGACTTCTATCGTACAAAAAGCCATAAGAAACTAGTTCTGTTATTCCGTTAACGATTTTGAGAACTTTGGTCAAATATCTGTCGATAACACTCCTTCGAGGATAATTTAAGAAATAAAGCGCTAGGTTGTTAGCCGTGCATGTAATGTGTGATATAAAATAAGTAACTCAAATCAGTTCAACACTTTATAAAAAGTTTTATTTAAGTTTTATTTAAAAAAATATTTAAGAGTAGGTACGTACGTAAAAAACAAAACATAAAAAAATGGACACCAAGCTAAACGTAAACAAAATTTGCCGCGTAATTTCCAACAAAATTTAATTCTAATCAAATATTTACCATTTGTCCCATTCAGTCCAATAAGTAGCAAGTGCACAAGTACAAGAAACACAAATTGGTTCCTCCCATTTAAGGTGTTATGAGAGATTACAAAGAAATAAATCTGCATAGAATTAAAAAAAACAATAACAACAATTACAAATAACTTAAGAATTCGGATGGAGTGTTTCAATTATTATGGAACGAAATATGAGAATAGAATCAACATGAACATCAATATCGGGCACTGAGTGACTAACTGTATTAAATTCATTAATAATTCTTGTGATTGGTGAATTTTTGCCTATATTTTTATGTGAGTAAGGAGGGTAGAGACCTTGGTAATAGGATATCGTGGTTATCTATTAGGATCTGTAATATTTATCTGTTGTAGAATTTCTGGACATTGACTGAGACCCCCTGATAATTTTAAAAATAAACAATATGAAGTATTCGACGATTTTGCAATGTAGTCATTTCAAAAAAGGCAAGGCGCAAAAGTTTGTCAGAGGTTGACACAATAGTTTAGTTATTAGTAAGCAACTCTTTAAACAATAAAAACAGGAAGATCTAACAGTCTTCATTACACGATTTGACGGTTTCGGTGGTGGAATAGCTGACGATACCTACTTTAGCACCAAGGTTCGTGGGTTCGACTTTTTATTTACAACGTCGGACGGAATACAAGCATACGGTCCACCTGATGTAAAGCGGTTACCGTAGCCTATGAACTATCTATGTGTTTGGCTGATAACGATTTCTTGTAGATACAAGCTCACATTTGTGCAATGTAACCTTTAATGTAATATAACATATCAGTAAAGAATAACTAGTCTGGCCAGAAATATTGTTACGTGGAATCTTTTCTATTTTTAAACTCTTTAATTACTTTGAATTTGGAACGCATTTATTCTGTTAAAAACTTCTTTCGATTTCCTGTCGTTTTATACATATTTTTATGTCTATTATCAAATTATAATATGTAATGGGGTGTTCAAGATAATAGGATTGTAGTGATTGCCTTACACAAAGGGGGTATGGAGCCGTCGGTCATATTCCAGACACTTCAAAAGCTTGGTATCAGCCGTATGTTCGTATATCGTACTATTGGCAGATAACCAACACTTCCTCTATTGAAGATCATAAAAGATCGGGGCGACCGCGTGCTGTTAGAACTACAAAAGCTGTTAAAGCCAGAATTCGCCGAAACCCCATTAGGAAACAAAAAATCTTATCGCGAGAGATGAAGATTCCCGCTAGGACTCTGTCGCGTATAATACAACAAGACGATAACAACAAGTACAAATATACAGGACATGCCCTAAATCAAACCCTACAATTAAAGAGAGTGGGTCTATCAAAACGCCTACTGTCCCGATACGCAGGTGAAAGGCACAGAAATATCCTATTTACTGATCAAAAAAAATCTTGATTGAAGAGCACTACAACAAAAAGACAAAATATAAATAGTATACGCTCAAGTGGTCGGAAAACT
Source organism: Pyralis farinalis (assembly GCA_947507595.1). Lineage (NCBI taxonomy): Eukaryota > Metazoa > Arthropoda > Insecta > Lepidoptera > Pyralidae > Pyralis > Pyralis farinalis. The sequence goes on from OX382270.1 coordinate 20,895,705, forward strand.
ACAACGTGGTCATCATAATGGTTTGGTGGGGGGTGTCTTATCAAGGAGTCACGAAGCTTCATTTTTGTGAAAGAGGAGTGAAGACTTCAGCCAAAGTGTATCAAGAGATATTAGATCAAGTTGTGAAACCTCTCAGCAATAAACTTTTTAAAAATGTACTGTGGACTTTCTAACAGGACTCTGCACCTGGTCACAAGGTATGAACTACACAAGCCTGGCTCGAAACCAACGTTCCGGATTTTATAAGAGCTGAACACTGGCCCTCGTCTAGCCCAGATCTGAACCCCTTAGACCACAAATTATGATCCGTTTAAGAGGACATGGGCTGCTGAAAACGAAACGCTGACATTGTGTCTCTTAGGAAATCTCTGGAGCAAGCAATGGCTAAATTTCCCATAGAAACAGTGCGTAAAACCATAGATTCGTGGCCAGACAGATTATAGGCCTGTATCAAAGCAAAAGGTGACCATTTCGAATAGAATCATTTTTTTTATTTTTTGCTGAGACTTCCATCAATAGTACATATAAGTTTTATTAAGATACATATTCATTTGTAACAAAACTTTCGACTGGACTAGGTAAACAGAATGTGATTTTGAACGAAATAAAATATAATATCAACTCCAGGCAGCTAAAGTTAATAACGATCAACTTATATTCATACCACTACTAGGATATGTAAGTACGTCCCCTTGGAGTGTACTCCGACACTGATCTACCTCCATTGAGATTTAGCTGGATCTACTAGACTAATAAATTAGATAAGTCAACAACAATGTTAAACTTTTATGGTTCGATAAAGCATTTATTTATATCATGCAAGTCGCGTACCTCCGTAGGCACTCATTTTTTTAGTAGCATTTGACAAAGTCAGAGCTTGTAGCTTGCTAATTTAATGTTGTCTGTTAATAAATAGAACCAATTATTTGGTGCTTAATTAACTAGAATCAACCCAACATTCCAGGTGAGATTCATCTGGGCAAGCAATACGAAATTAGTTCCAATGACGTCGGCAGCTAATTTGATATCTTTATAAACTACGGTGACACCCTGTGGCACCAGTTCAGAATTGTTATTTGTACTTCGTTTGATAGGGTATGAATTTCGTTTGTGGGTACTCACCTCTACTGAAAACTGCCGGTAATTATATTTACACGCTGAAACACAGCGGGCCTTTAGAAAATTGATATTTGGCTGTGGTGTATACTTAAATGTGATGCACTTTACCGATTAGCAAACGAAGCGCTGGTAAATGTAGATAGTATACTGCGATATCTAACAGGCAACCTGTCTGGCAAAGTACCTTCACCTTAGTGTAGACTGCCGATATAGAACAAGTCACTGGAGACTCTCTTCACCCCTGCGGGTAATGAGGTTACGCAAATTCTTGACGATTTCCTGCGCTTGCAGCGAAAGTTGCAGCGTTTGAACGATGATGTCTATATTTTTATAGTGCGAGCGATTAGAATCTAAAGTAACCGCTTCACATCGAGTATGTACGAGCATTTTTCTCACCTAACTTAGTACAAAAAGGCTCTAAGCTTGTCAACACTCTTCTCAACTGGTGTTTGAGATCTTATGATGGCAAAACGTAATGGGATAGAATTTGCAAATTGGCGAATTAACATGCACTTAAATATGCTAAAGGAGAGATTAGAGGAGCTCGATAATGTCCTATGCCATTAAAATAAAATGATACATCCGGAATTCATTCTCAACGTAAGCGTTTAACGCCTTTCCTTATCTGATCGAAGCTTTTACGGTCGACGGTAAACTAGACGAAATACGTGAGCTTTGATGGCAACTAGCAAATGTCACATAGACCTTTCAACGTTTTCTATCAGTAAGTATATAAATAACATAAAAGAGCAAATTCGTGTCAGTACTGTGGAAGTTTTAATGCACTTGTAGGCTTATGCTGAGTGAATAGAATAGAATAGAATAGAATATATATTTATTTTTCCATCACACACAGGTTAAATACAGAGTAAACAAACATAACATTGTCAAAAAATGAACCTCAAGTGTGAGGAACTGGTGCCTAAAAAAGGTATGCAATACCTGTACTATAGGTCACCAGGTCCCCCCCACGGGGAAGGTTCAGCTGGATATAGTTACTTTTAGTACTGAGATCACTCTGTTTCAGTAAAGGATTTTAAAACAGGAAAACATCAAATAATAAAAAATAAAAATAAAAAAAAAATAAAATAAAAAAGAGAACAAACAGAGAATTACAAAATATAAAGTTACAGAATATAAGGTTACAAACAAGTATTTTAAATTTAAATAATTGTAGATATCAAGAAACACTATTTCATATATAGAATAAAGCAATTGTTGACCAAGTAAAATTAAAAGAATGAAATGTAGCTTACGAAATGATTTTTAAAGGATGGAGGAGGATATTGCGAAAACCGGGTTCGAAACAATGTAATCAGTTGCAAATAATCGAAATTGCGATTTATTTTGGTATGCCGTCACTGTTACCATGTATACTACGTGGCACCAACACCGCTCAGACGGCACATAATATCGACAAAGTATATACTCGTAGATAGACAAAGTACGACGAAGAAATGCACGGTACAAGGTACTGAAAGTAAAGAATATATATAATATTTAAAGTGCATTTAATTTATAAAAAAGAAAACAAATAGTCAAAGTCAAAGTCAAAATCTTTTTAATCCGTAAAAATGGCTACATTTGTTTGGAATCGTCACAATTTTTTTTCGATGCGAAAAAAAAATAGTTGTGCGAAATTCCGAATTTCGTAATTTTAATTTCATTGGTTGCAATATTGCCTAACTGCAAACTGTCTATTCTCATTTTATTAGAGGAAGAATAGAACACTAAGAGATTGTTTATCTAAAATTCCTAAAGTACTTATTATTTATGCAATATTTAAACTCTCCCTTGCTATATCCCATCCATTCTTTCTTCTGTATATTATATCGTAAATTTTGTGCCTCTAGGTATCCTTGCTATTTATTTTTTTACAAAATTATTTTTTTACAATGCAAACAGATGTTCACGCACGCAAATGTTTGCTCTGTGTGGGAGTTGAACCCACGAGCTTATGATAGTAAAGAATCATTGCTAACCACTCTACTACCGGTCACATAAAAATTGACGAGCTCGGTGGCGCAGGCGTGAATGACGCGACTTTGACACCAATGCTCGTGGGTTCGATTCCCACACAGGACAAACATTTGTGTGCATGAACATGTCTGTTTGTCTTGGCCTGGATATTTTAAGAGAGGATGAGCGCATCAAAACAGCCCGTCTGGGGTACCTCCACCTCACAGAAAACCGCAGCTAAATAACAACTCCCTAAAGGGTTGTTGTGTTCCTGCGTGTGAGTAAGGTCACCAGTAAGCTCCTTAGGAGTTGCTGTGTTAGCAGCAGAGAAGACTTATTGTATTACAAGCGTTCATAGGCTAGGGTAACCGCTTTACATCAGGTGAGGCCGTGTGCTTGTATACATTCCGAAGTTGTATAAAAAATGTGTACTAGTTTGCGTTGAAAATATGTATTCACACCATGTTTAGTTTAAAATTTTTTTAAACATCTGTACATCATATACCTTAACATCGAATCTGTTTTTGAACACTCTTGAGAAGGAATTTTCAAATATCGTTTTTAAATCTCTACACTCTATAGAAAATCCCCACTACTGAGTGAGATATTATATGGGGTTGTATTTAAAAGCAATGTGTTCGATTATAATGACACGCGCATCGACATTAGCCCCTAAAATCTACCGAAATAGATTCTTATCTATGATTGCTAGTCATAGCGTATTTTTAAAACGGAACAGTAGATTTCATCGCTTAGGTGGAGTTTGAACTCTCTTGATTCACGGTCAGATGCTCTTGTTACTGAGCCATCAGGAAGAATTGTAATGAGGGCATAATTTCATATTTCTATTTGTACATTGCTATGAGGCATCGGCATAAGAGAGGACTTACTTTAGCAAAATAGAAATGTCTCCATCTTGTATTTCATATAACGACATCGATTAAAATGTGGTTACAATTTAATGAGCATTTCAAATAAACAGACAATGAGTCATTATTGAATACAACTTATTACTATTCTTTGATGAATTCTCTCAAGGTAGGCCCGTTTTCTAATATTTTTTAAACCTTACAAACTCTTTTGAAGGGAAGCAATTATTTATTACAAAAATATCCTATTGTCATTCACCGAACCAAAGTTACCTCCTTCACAATAATAGGTACCCAACCCTCAAATTATTATTATGTTTTAAATGCAACCCCACGACGAATCTGAAACCATAGGAAAAGGAAAAGAAATAAAATACGGCTTATTTCATTTGACGCATTTGTCGAGTTAGCGCATGCACACCGGGCGGGCGCCGACAAAGAACAAGCCGAATAAAAAAGAGAATAAAAAACGTTCTAATTTCAAACCGGTCCCCCTCCGCAGCACGCGCTCCTGCGCATCCCTTCGCCCATTATTATGCTGAAGAGGTCATTCACAGTTCGCACAATACCAATCATTCACGGTGATGTTAATAGGCGAGGTTGGTCGCCATTGATATTTTGGGATCGTTCGATTATCCAGAACGCAATAAGTTTAGGTTATTGCGTTCTGGAAAATCGAATAATATAAATAATATGATTATGAATATTGTGATTTTTAACAATCGTTATATACTTCTATTCATTATGTGCTAATAATAGCTACCTAATAATACAGTGATATCTCAGTGGATAAAGAACCGGCGTATTAACCAACTGGTCCCCGGTCTTGTTTACCCTCTGAGTTGTGGACGTCTGACGGCAGTCGCTCCATGTATAAATCAGTATCTTCGCCAAATCCTTGAGTTTAGGTAGCGGACCCCAATACTAATGTTTTAGAAAACGGAATAAGGCTAATGAGAAGAAGAATATAATAATTAATAATATGAAGAGAAATCACCTAGTACTGTGTACCGAAGTGCTGAAATCTAGTTTAAATGTAATTTATTTAGGAATTAAAAGTAAAAAACAAAATTTCGGAAACATAAAGTAGTTTATGTGCACTGAGAAGGTATGTTACTTATGTGCAAAATATCAATCACCCCAAGCCGTTAAAGCATCATTGACAAACACACACATCTAAACATTCATACAACCACACATCGTCACAACCGCCTTATTAATCCCTGTTACATTCTAAACTTAGTTTATAATATTATTAACCGTTATCCGTGACTCAAACTGCGTGGAGTTCATTTTATGAAGTATTATGAACGTGTTACTTTTTAATAAAAAAATATTTATGCATTAAAAATGCAGGAGCATAAATGTCAATATATAATATTTATAATATTATAGAGAATACTCCCACTTATTTTATGTTTTTTTTTTTGTATAATAAACCGTTTTCCCTTAAAGTAATGGGGAAAAATGTGCATTTGAGGCGTTGCTGTTAGTGGACCTCGAACCAGCGACCTTTGGAATTATATAAAATAGATCGTACATACATACGGTGGGCTCACTTACGTAATAATCATAACTAGATGTCGCCCCGTGGTCGAAGTTCGACCATAAATACTCGATCTTTATGTTTGAACGTTATTAAAGTTCTTTCATCAAAGAACACTTCTATTATCATTGCACATATATATTTTTTAATTTAATCTACTACCTAAGCCCGTATCTTCAAATACGTCATAAGCAAAATATGGTATTGCTTGGCCAAGCCTTTTTAAAACAACAATAACGCATTGTTTGACATTTTCTTCAGGTTTTTATTGCTGTTCCAACCACATGTTTCACCAATGTGCACAGTTTATTTGTCTTAATATAATAGTATATTATAAAGTCTTTTATCCAGAGTAAGTCAATTCACATTGCATATTTTTACATTCGTATTCATTCATTCACAAAATATACAATGTATGTACAAAGTAAACAATGCATATTTTATTTTAGCAATATTATTTAAAGACTCTTTAGGATAATCTATAATCTCAGTGTGACTATTTAATCACAGTCTCATATGTATTTGATATTTACAGATTTTAATTATAAACATAATTATTTCAATCTGAAGAGTTTTATTTTGTTTAATTTCTGTCTATCTATTACTTCACGCCAAATCCCTTGCGGGACAGACAGAGAGCACCGATCGCACCATGACTCGATCCCTACAGACCTCACTCGCTTCTTTAACTTTCATTGCTCTTCTTATACACGCTCGCCGGTTTCGAGGCTGCTGACAATTTAACTTAGTATTTTGTTTAATTTAGTATATTTTTAACACATATTGTACATATTTTCTTATATTTCTGCACTGCTTCTTCCATATGTATACTTTAATTATGCCAAATATCGTACTCACTTCTCCGTGCACGCAATATGCTTAAAAAGGGGTATTTATATATCGATAAAATAAAAATTTAGGTAAACTTTGACTGTGACATTATAATAATTATGATTATTTTTAACATTTAGTAAGACTATAGACAAATAATATTATATCAATAACATTCATCTCTTCTCAGTTGGACCACAGACATTTATCATAAACAAAAGAGTAGATATATATTTGGATATATGTGTTTGTACGTCAAACGCGTGGAACTGCGTGTAATGTTTTTTTTATGAATTTAATGTATTTTCTAAGAATTATTATGAAAAAATTTTAGCTTTCTGCGCTTCTTCTCTATAAAAACTTTAACTGTACCTAATTTCACACTCCTCCGTCCGCGTAATTTTCGTAAAAAGTTTTTGCTTCACGTATTAATATATTGATGTTGAATAGCCGGGATTAGCGCTTAGCACGATCCTTAGTTTTTATGTTTTAGATGTAAAACGCGTTTTTTATTTTTAAAAAAATTACATAACTTGTAGATAAATTACGCGAAATGTATTTACAGATATACAAGAAATGCTCATTTAAATATCTTAGATATATTTTGTATTTCAATTTCATACCCAATCTCTGGCGGTGCTTACTGGTAAACATTCCAAATTATTGTGCACAACGAATCTGAAATGGTTAAGTGATAAAATTAATTACACAAATCGTGAACGAGTTTACAAATGTGATGAAATAACTGGATCGTTCAATTTACATTTTGAAAGGATCTCGGCTGGGACGAAGATTAAAAGATAATTGCGTCATATCTTATTAATATTTAAAATAAAGACAGCTCGTGGAGCCGTTTGGAAGCTTAACATTTTCACTTTAATAAAAGTTACTGATAATTGTTCAACCGGTTTCACCACTCTACATTTTATTGTCAGATATGAACATGTCCAAGAATTTTTACATCATACTGATATGCAAAACATGAAATTCGTCGCGCGCGATAAACTTGTCCGCGAGGATAAAGTTTTTACTTTGTTTCATGTTGATGGAAACCATAAAACTTTATACGGATTGTTATAATTATTCACAAAAAAACCTACAGTCGAAACTAAAGCTACAGTCATGCAACACAGTTGTCTGAGAATTGAAGAAGTTGCTTTATATAAACTACAATCGGCTACGAACTAAATTCAGTTTGTGTAATTTATAACAAAAACAGCAGCAATACGGATGTCGCCTACGAAGTACGTGCTTATACTTTGTAATACGAACAAAACTGTGAAAGCGACAGTAAATACAGACCACGAGCACAATAGACTTACGGGCTATATAAAATGCTCTTTGAAATTGAGTTTATAACTCTGTTCATAGTCTACAGTTCACAGTAATGTGGGACTGCCTAATAAGTATGGGCGTACTTTTACATAAGAAGCAGGAATAGGCACACCTGCATGCTAAGACTAATAGATCTTTTTTTGTAAATTGTATTCGATTCTATAATAAATTACCTGAAACAGTTCTGTCCTTTCCTGACAATATGTTCAAAAGACACAGCAAAAATACTCTATGTAAGAAAGCTTATTATGACTGACATACATGTCTGGAAATAATACAGTATTTGTATTAGTTCTTCTTTATACCATTTTACCACTTAACATCATTATGTATACACTGATATAAATTTATTGTAGCAGAATTGAGAGAAGTGATAGCCAAGTGAATAAGGAACCGGCCTATTGAGCAAATGGTCCCCGGTTCTTATCCAGGCGGTATGTACCACTAAATTCGTGTTTTCGGATTTTTGTACATATTTATCACTTGCACGGCGATGAAGGAAAACATCGTGAGAAAACCCATACGGTCAAGAAAATATATTTCGAAAGACGTGTGACTTATTAGTGAGTATTGGCAAGTATCTTGTGGCATTTCTTCTTCGCCAATGATTATTTTCCAAATGCTGGTAAATTAAAAAAGAGACATTGAAACTATAAACTATGAAAAATTTATAAAATGCTATAGAATTTCATTCAAAGAATGTAAGCCATGTCAAAGTGACCGCGAGGGCCTAATTGCAAATAAATATATTGTTTTATTTACTTACCAAAGTCTACTAGCTATTGACGAACTGCTTCCTGATGTAAACGGTTCGTGAGATTTCAAACAGTGACTAAAAAAATAAATAATATCGAAAGTGGTAAAATATTCGATCAAAATATCACATTTACTTCTAAAATATGTGCAAACTTCGTCCTGCTAATTAACAATATAATGAAAGATAGGTAGGGAGCATCAAAGCTGACCGATTGGAGCAGTCCCACTTCTGACAAGTATAATACTCGCGGAGCTGTGTGGTGTTATTATGCATGTCAGTCTAATTGACAATGGATGATCTTAGCAATCTCAAATTCCTCCGATCGGAGGACACGTTATCCCGTCGGTCCCGACTGCTTTCGACAGGTGACAGTCGTAACTTAAATTAAGAGAGGTAGGGCGCATATGAGAAGCCCGACAGGGGAAACCCTACAAAAGATAGCAACCAATTAATAACTCTAGTTGTCTTCTGCTAATAAGGAAAGTGCAATTTGATCTAACCTGCTTTAAGTTTCCGCCTCCAATTAGTTCATGCGGCCTGGCGCCGGCCGGCATCCACCCACTACTATTAATAAGTGCAACATGCCGACGCTGCCATGGCTGCTCCGGTAGTCTCTGCCTCAGCTGTTGCGGTCGTCCACCATCTAGAACAGAAACCACATGCCCCCAACACCGTCGCTGCCACGACTGGCCTGGTCGTCGCTGCGACACGTGTTTCGCCTCTCCACGATGCACCCTCTGGCGCTGTAGACTTTAATCGTTAGAATGTATTCTAATGTAAATTTGACTTTCAGTAAATAACGCCTAAATCTATTATTAAGGGAAGTAACGTTAAGTTTTTGACGAGCTCAGCGCGCGAGCTTAATTGCGCGATTTCGACACCAACGCTCGTGGATTCGATTCCCATACAGTACAATAATTTGTGTGTGTGATTTTAAGGAAGTAGGGTGTATCGAAGTAGTGGGGATGTACCTCCAACTTACAGAAAAACGCAGCCAAATAACAAAGTCCCTGGAGGGTTGTTGTGTTCCTGCAAGTGATTGAGATTAACAATCATTCTGCTATGGTTTTTTTTTGCCTTGCGTTAATGTATATTTTACGAAAGGTAAGCATCTTAAGAAATCACTAACAGTAACAGGAATCAGCATTACAAATAACTTAGTCTAAGTTGGCGGCGCTGACTGCTTACTTCAGGTTATTGGTCTGTTTCTTTGAATTTTAGCTCTAAAATAACTGCTTAATCTTCAATCAATTTTATTCAGTGTGTTACGTCATGTATTGACAGTTTGTGAGATATTGTCACAGCTGTTTTAAGCAAATATTGGAATCGGAATATTGTTTTCTTTTCAAGAAATTTGACCCGAAGATTACTTTAAAAACCCACCAGGTAGTCGAGTTAGGGAGGGCGTTCCGTAGTCGTATATCGCCGTAGTCGTCGGATCAACAGCCTGTTGATCAAAGGTAAATATTGTAATTTCATATTTTTTATCTATTTGGTAGCTAGCCAATACTGTTAGTGAATTTATCTCTCAAAGGAATAAAAAATTGGGAAAAATAAATACCTCAATAATCTAAAATAATAAAACAAAAATTAATATATGCCTTGTTGAGTGGCAAACAAAGATTTTTTGTTTTTGTTTTTATACAACTAGATTGGCAAACACTGCAGCCTATTGACGCTCGCAACACCACGGGGATGTTACTCGCGCGCTGCCAATCTTGTGACCTCAGGCTGTTTCGTCACAATACCCAGTAATTTCTCTGCCATATCTCAGTCTTCAAACCAGAACACAGCTATATAAATATAGCTGCTTGGCGGTAGAAATAGGTGAGACAGAGGTACCCATACAGACGACTTTTGTATAAAGTCTCCCTCTGGTTAAATGGACTTTATATGGTCACGTTATTGTAATTCATGAATACTTTCCTTTTGTTGTTTTTATTTTAATTTTCGGCGCGAATATCTTGAATACTCTTTTGTAAATAGGAAACGGAACACGCAATTTCGTAAATGGTGCGACTATGTCAATATATTTTGTGTATCTCGGAAACGACTGTGATGGTTTGGATTAAATTTTGTATTTAGATAAGATTTTGCTTTTTAAGTTTATCTATATACGTGTCTTCCATGAAAAATAGGATTTTAATTAAAAAAATAACATAAAAACGGCGATAAAAGGTCGGTACCCAGTTAGTTTTGACAAAACGTGACGGGAATACATTTATTGATTTAAAAAGGTCACATTACTATCGGGGGCACACGGCCCACCTTATGTTAAGCGGTACCGTAGCCATAAACGCTTGTAATACATTGAGTATCAGTCATGCGATGCCTTCTCTGCTGCACACACAGCAACTCCTTACTGGTGACCTCACTCATATGCAGGAATACAACAAACCTCTAGGGAGTTTATTTGGCTGCGGTTTTCTGTGATGTGGAGTTACTTCCCCAGACCTAATAACAACTCCCTAGAGGATTGTTGTGTTCCCGCGTGTGAGTCAGGTCACCAGTAAGCTCCCATGGAGTTGCTGTGTAAGTAGCAGAGGAGGCATCGCGCGAGTGATAATTAATATATGGTGGGCCGTATCCTTGTATGTCTCCCGACGTAGTATAAAAAAAAACCAAATTCAGGAATTTACAAAAAAGGGAGATTGTCATTTGATAGCATTTCTTATAATTTTCGGTTTCTTGATAAAAAATATATGTTACAAATTTATATACCTGATATCTTAGATAATACTGCGTTGCTTTTAATTTCCGTAGTTGCATAAGGGAATATTTTCATCAAAAATCTTGTGCCATATTTAAAATGTTCTGAGAACGTCATGAAGGTTCCCTGCCGTCACCGCCAGTCGTTAATCGAGCGTGGTGTGGACAGTCATTTCACTGTTCCTAACACGAGTGCCGTCAGATTGTTGATCTGATACCGGGAAAGATATATGGGGACTTCGCAGAATTTATTCTGTCAACACGAATTCTTTAGATGGCGTTCTGCTTGAAGTGTAAACTATAAAATTTATGTAAATGACTCGTAAAATTGAAATGAGAATATATTTGTTTAGAAAAAAAATACGCGTAGTCATGATATCATCGAGAGCAGTGATAACTCAGTGGCTAAAGAACCGGTTTATTGACCAACAGGACCCCGGTTCAACTCCAAGCTTGTACCAATAAATTTATGTTTTCGGAGTTATATATTTGTATTTTTTTTTATACAACATCTGGAGTCATGTAAGCATACGGTTCACCTGATGCAAAGCAGTTACCGTAGCCTATTAACATACATACATACATATCATCACGCCAGTCTCCCATTGGGGTAGGCAGAGACTATAGAACGCCAGGTGCACCGATTCAAACATACCGCTCTCGCTTCTTCTACACTCATCAACCTCTTCATGCATGCTCTTCGGTTTTACTGTACTTTTGATTTGGCCCTTTTTCAACATATCACTAATTCGATCTATATGTGTGCGTCTAGGGCGACCCCTCCCGAGATCACCATTCACTCTTGCTTGATACACTTCTTTCGTATCTCTCATTCATTCTTTCTAAATGACCAAACTATCTCAGCATACCCTTTTCAATTTTTGTCACTACATCAATTTTCATTCCACAAAGTTCTCGTATCGTGCTATTTTTTATTCTATCAACCATTCTCACTCCACACATACTCCTCAGCGCTCTCATTTCTACGGCGTTCACCCTGCTTTTATGCTTCTTCTGCCATACCCATGTTTCACTACCGTACATCAATGTTGGCGTTAATACACCCTGAATAATAGCAAGGCGAGCTTTGCTCGATATGTTATCGTTTGTTACCATGGAGTACGACGCACCATTGATACGGTTTCCTGCTTTCACTCTTCTCTCAATATCGCTCTCAAATTTTCCATCTCTCGTAAACATAGAACCTAAGTACACAAATTCATTCACTTGTTCCACTTTTTCATCTTCAATCATTATCTGACAATCTGTAATACTTTCATTCCTTTCAAACACCATCGCTTTCGTCTTCATTACATTTATTTTCATACCTTTCCTTTTAAAGGCCTCATTCATTACAGTAACCATTTGTTGTAGTTCTTCCGCCGAAGATGCAAGGAGAACCTGATCATCGGCGTACAACAGGGTTTTAAATATTGACTCATTCATTTTTATTCCACAGTCATACTCTTTCAAGTCTGTCAAACAACTGTCCATGAATAAGTTGAACAGCCAAGGGGATGCTACACAGCCCTGCCTAACACCACATTCGATGCTGAACCAGTCTGTACAGACCCCATTTACCCTGACACAGGCACTCGAATCCTTATACAAGTACTCCGGTGCTCGTATCAAAATACTTTCCACCACATGGAGAGCGTAGTCAAAAGTTCATCCCTCGCCACTCTGTCATAAGCCTTTTCCAAGTCAATGAACGCGCAGAAAACCTTTTTGTGTTTTGCTAAGGCTTTCTCCGTTATACACCTTAAGGAAAAGACTTGATCCACACATCCCGTCCCCTTTCGAAACCCCGCTTGCACATCCCAAATTTTCGATTCCGTTACAGACATCACTGTTTCAATCAGAACCTTTGCATACAATTTGCGTACTACATTCAGTAGGCTTATACCACGATAATTCTTGCATTCCTGCTGTGAACCTTTACCTTTGTACAGCGGCACAATCACGGCCTTAACCCAGTCGACTGGTACACGGCCGGAACGCCAGCATAGGTTGAATAAAAGGTACAGCAGACCTGCTATGATGCTATGCCTATTAACGCGTGTAATATATTGAGTATCACTCGCGCGATGTCTCCTCTGCTGCTTACACAGCAACTCCTTAGGAGCTTACTGGTGACCTCACTCACACACAAAAACAAAACAACCCTGTAGGGAGTTGTTATTTGGTTGCGGTTTTCTGTGAGGTGGAGGTACTTCCCCAGACGGGCTGCTTTGATGCGCCCTATCTCTTTTAAAATATCCAGGCCAAGACAAACAGACACGTTCATGCTCACAAATGTTTGTCTTGTGTGGGTATCGAACCCACGAGCGTTGTTGTCAAAGTCGCGTCTTTCACGACTGAGCCACCGAGCTCGTCAATTAATAATTATCACTTGCTTGGCGATAAAGGAAAACATAGTGAGGAAACTCTCACATCCAAGAAACTATATTTCGAAAGATGTGTGACCTTACCTAAGAATGATCTGGTTTTCCCTCTGAGATGAGGAAGTCTGACGGCAGTTGCTCTATGTAAAAATCAGTATCTTCGCCGTATCCTTAAGCTTAAGTAAAGCACCCTGCCAATCCTATTGGATTAGGAAACGGGATACCGCTAACAAAAATTTGCAGCCATGATGAGACTATCGATTTGAAATCGACATTTGTATTATGATCTCGCTATCCATACCCAGTTTCGGCTAGCAGAATTGCTCTGATCAGTAAGTACGCCTCTTCAACATCGTTACATGTAGCGATACAAAAGCGATGATTGTTGTTGAATGAAGCTAAAGCGTTTGTTAATTAGCTGTATTTGTTAATATATGTATTTGGCCTGCAACTCTGAATACCATTGTATATTGTAGCGTGGTATAACATAATAGAAGTTTTGTAGAACACTGTCGTTCGTGTTCTGTTCGTCGAAATGTTTAAGTTATGAGACAGACTGACCTGGATTTTGTTTTTACACAACCTGCGTAATGGGTTTTCATTTTTAATTCCTTTACATGAATTATTTATATGAAACGAATTCAAATATAATCGTTATATATATAAATATGTCAGATGTGATGTCAGAAGCCCCAGGAACCGGCGAGCGTGCATGAAAATAGCTATGAATGTCACAGAAGCGAGTGAAGTATGCAAGGACCGCGTCTTATGGCGCTCGGCTCTCTCTGCCTACCCCGCAAGGGACTTGGCGTGAAGATATACATACATACATATATAGAAATGTTTTAATGGTATCTGAAGCCATTCATTTTCTGTTGACTCCACCTTTTCTGTATTTACTCCTAATTCTATCTTAATATCTCTTTCTTTTTATATAAGACCACAGCCAAATATCCATTCCCCGAAGATATGTTGTATTTATGTGAGTTAGTTCACATAGTTTATACAACGTCGGGAGGCATACAAACATACGGTTACCGTAGCCTATGAATGCTTGCAATATCTTAAGTATCACACGCGCGATGCCACCTCTGCTGCAAAAAAAAAAAAAACAGCAACTCCTTAGGAGCTTACTAGTGACCTTATTCACACACAGGAGCAGAACCCTCTAGGGAGTTGTTATTTGGCTGCGGTTTTCTGTGTGGTGGAGAGACTTTTCCAGACGGGTTGATTTGATGCGTCCTACCTCTCTTAAAAACCCCCAGACCAAGACAAACAGCAAACAAAGACTGTTATTGTCGGTGCTTTTTATACTCGTAGTTTAGTTGTACTGTGTCTTCATGGTAAAACTAAGTACAAAGACATACCTCATAGATACTGTGATATAATAATCAAAACTATGATCATCATAATCATCATCTGAGCGTTAATCTCTTCCCATCCTAAGCTTTCGCTTCAAAGCCCAAGGCGGTCAAATGCGAGTCAAGTTCAGTACGCTTCTTGGACCGCATAATATGTTTGTTTGTGTAGAGTAATAGAATAAAAATAATTGATGATTTTTAATAAGCTGCTCTAGTTTGAAACATCATTTTATATCTTTTTAATTTTTACTTTCATTCGTGTATTCGTATAGAACCTTTCTTCCGCCGGATATATAAATTCAGTTATGAACGAAAAATATAGAGTTAGTTATTAGATCAATTTTAATGATTTCTGTAAAACTGTGCTATTTAGAGGCATCACCCTAACTTGCCTCTTATAGCTAGACATATAAAACAATTAATTACAAAATAAAAAAACAATTTATCACAAATTGTCATTTTTCTGATTTTTTATATATAAAATCTTTTATATATAAAATTATTATTGATGACGTCAAAAAAATATAACAATTATACCTAAACATCAATACACATTTTACCTATTCTTAATGTTATCTTAAACTTCTGAATTGTAATTATTACAATTTTGCTTTGCAAATTTCAGAGCTAAAGAAGATTATTGAGACATTTTTCTGTAATATTTATCATCGGTACTTTTTTTAGATGTTTTGCTTCAGAAACTTCGAGGGTAAAAGCCCTCTTTGCTGATAAAGAAAAAAAAAACAAAATGTATTATAAACACTTATCATTACATAAAAATAAAAAATAAAGTAAAGATAATATCTCAAGTGTACAGAAAAAGAAACATACACTTCCTTGCGACAACCGTGACTTCTAAAGTCAATGCTTACTCGATTGAAGCGAAGCTTACATCCAGCTCCACGTCTGCGTCAGACGGTAGCTACCATCAGAAACCATTCATCACGCGACGGCAGACGGGTTAAGCGGAGGAAATGCCCGTAAATAGCTGAATGCAAAACACGGCAGTTGTCCGCTCATCAATCAATTGGCGTCACTTAGGAAGAGCTTTAAGAGATTCTAAACTTGCGTTTCAGATGCGCCGTTCATACCACATTAACAACTTTTTAACCTACTTTAAAATGGAGGTCTTTTAATTTGACCTGTGGTTTTTGTTGTATGTATGGCACACAGTATAGTAATGTACGCATGTGTGTATGTTTCACCAATGTGGAGCAATTATGAAAATTCTTTTCTGTATTAGGAAGCACCTAGCATTGTATTGGCGGTATATTATGCTCGGTGAACTTATAATTTCAATGATGTCAGTTTTTACGGTTTTAACCTTTTTTTTAAATGTGATTTGTCACACTCTGTTAGATGTAAGTATTCTGCTACACTTGAACAAAAACGAGTACTTTATAGAGAAGGTTCCGTGTTCATCGCATATGTTCGTTTTTTATTTATGTGTACTTGTATCTAAATGGGAGGTTAAACGATTTTGTAATCTAATAGCAAGGTATATCTATAGTTAGACCCGCATAATTTTGATAAACATTTGATGATTAGTTTAAATTTATTTTGGTAAAGTTTAATTTACAAAATTCCTTACTTGTTTTTTATTTATGATCTATCTATCTACCGAGCATAGTACGTGTGTGTGCTAACGTACGTACAATGCTCAGTACGTGCGTATTACGAAGCTTGGTATATTTTATGTAGATACTATTAAACAAATCATCAAGTGATCAAAGTTAAAAAACAAAACATTGGAAAATAGGGAAGAAAAGTAAGCCTTATAGTTCACATTTATGAATAATATAAATTTTATTCTTACTATTTTAGAAGATGCGTTCATTTACCCACATTTTCTATTCAATATATATAATAATTACCGCCTGTGAGGAGTAAACTCCAGTCGCGCATCGGAGCTGACACGGACACACATTTTTTTGTGATGTGACAACAAATTTCGGTTTTCAGATTTTTTTCTTTACTTGTGCTACATGATATTGCTTCTTACCAAATTTTATGATGTAGATAATAATAATAATATTTTATTTGATCCAAAAATGTACACAGACTTATTGCTAAAGCAACATTAGCCATGCAAACACATACAATATTGCTGCCGGTGCTTAAATTAGGATTAACCTGTGCTATAAGTACCGGCTACCTTCCAATGACATTAAATGAATTAGTAATACATAGTCTGTTTATAATGTTACTTGAACAACGGGAAGTACCCTATAGATTTTGATTCCGTTGAATTAGAAGTTTGATTTTTTCACTACTCGAAGGGATTGCAGACCAGAGTATATTATATTAATTTCAGCTTGATAGCCGTAGCCATGATATCATCGAGATCCCCGTCCCTGAGAAAAAGGGTTCTTGACAGACGGACAACAAAGTGATCCTATAAGAGTTCCTTTTTTCCTTTTGATGTACGGAACCCTAAAAACATAAATCTGAGGTGAGCGACGTAAAAGTCAGTTTAAAATAAATTACTAATTAAAATTCTTGATGAAATACTGTAATCAACTCCATGGCTAGATATGAATCCAACTAGGACTACATACAACCATTGTACGTATTCAATGTGAACCTGTAAAAGCCGCCAACATTCCGAGTTTTATCTAACACGGTCTCAATATCTATTACTCAAACTGTCGGCAGCGTATTTTAGATAACAAAACTAGTCTAACATGGATACATGGATTTTATCAAAACAGAATACAAGTTGGGTTTCAATTTAATTAAGTTAATTTACATGCAACATAACATAAAATGTGAAACTACTTCGTACAACATCTGAGATATTAAATATATGTTCCAATGAGTGAATGAAGTTTACCTTATCTTACTTACTAAAATACTTAACAGAAACACATGTCATACACATAAAATACTTAAATACGTAATCGTAATTTGTAATATCATCATTGAAGTAAGTTGAGAATGCCGATACATCGGTTTGCTAAGGCTGGTAAATCTTTTGTTATAAATTGTATTCGATTCTATAATCAAAAGCAAAAGGGCTTATTATAGAATCGATGAATATCTAACCGACAAAGAAGTCTGGAAATAATTCAGCAATATATATATATATATATTTATCATTTGGCATCAATTAAATATCAATAAAACATCAATATTATTGTATTGTTATATTAACAGATTTATTGTGATATTGTTACAGAAAAAGACCTATGATATTGACGAGTTTCTTTTAGCATTACTTCTTTGCCAATGGTAATTTTCAAAATGTTGATAATTCAAAAAAGAAGAACTCCGTGGGCTTCTAGAACTCATTGGGCCCTAATGACAAATAAAGATTTTTTAAACTACAACACCAAGGCGCGCCCGTGGGATCGTGAGTTCGATTTCCACACAGGACAAGCATTTATATGCAAGGCAAAAAAAAGGCAAAGCAGCCCGACTGGGGAAGTACCATCACCTCACAGTAAACGGCAGCCAAATAACAAGTTCCTGAACAGTTGTTATGATATTGTGCAACGGTGAAGCATGAGCTCCTAAGGAGTTGCCGTGTTAATAAATAATTTAGGGTACGTTGGCGTCGACTATTGTTTTCAAATCATTCAATGATGTGACGGGTAAACTACTTATAGATTGACATCTTAAGGATGGAGAAGTATAGATAATCATAAACAACGAATAACGACTCTTCAGATGCATGACCAATCAATGTCCTTCTGTCATTATCGATGAGCTTGGCCACTACTCAACCCTAGTGGATGTGCATGAACATGTCTGTTTGTTTTGGTCTGGGTCCCTTCAACCATATTCGTAACTAGTTTGATAACTGGCTACGTAAAAAACCTTTTCTTTCTCTGTTTCAATTTGTTATTAACGGGACTTCTTTTTTCCATTTTCGCAATTTTTAGCACTTAGTTTTTTTTTTATTATCCGTTTATCTATCTCTTAATATTTTTGAAATAAAAAGTAGCCACAGATGTTACATTTTTCGAAAACATAGTGATAGCTCAAGATAAACGTAATACATTTTTATTCAATAAACGAAGCGTTTTATAACCGCTCGTTTGTGGGCGCGTAGAAAATTCTAACACACATCTTCACTAACTGGCCTTTTTGTTCAATTACAAAGTTTCTCATCTTGGAGGTTAATGTGAAATTGACATTATTAATTTTAGCTAATGGTTTAAACCATTTATAATGTAGATTAATGTTTAGTTTTCATTTTAAATAAAGATTGTCATCATCAGGGTCGAGAATGTTCGAAAACCCTTTGGTGGAAGAGAAACCGCATTCATAGCAGTGAGATGAATGAGAATTTGTTTTGATGTACAGACGACGAGAGATAAAGCTATACGCCTATGCATCTTATGTCATAGCAGGAAAGGTGAGATTCGCATGGTTTTATACAGCTTGATGTGTCATCGTGTATCCACGGGCCAAACTGAAAGCTTTGCACAAATGACTGCAAATCACTGTTTAAATTTTGAATATTTTATTATTAAACACATTTTTTTTTTATCTTCATTGTCTCTGAAGTTCGTCGTCCATAGTGAAAATGAAATTAAGGAGAAATGATTACAGGGTGATGATCGTAAAAGTGCTCTGATTCCACAAGTTTGCTCTGTTCATCTTCAAAACACATCGCGAGAGAAGAAGCTCATCTGAGTACCATGAGATATTGATACGCGGGATTTGGGCGTGGACGTGCATCTCTGAATGATGATATTCGTGAAGGTTAGCCTTTAATGCGATTACCATGGTTACTCTACAGCGGTTAATTGAAAAAAACGACGTATCACCTATGAGGTAATTCGAGGACATATGGGGATTTTTTTAATATTATCGATATTTCTTTTTCGAGCTCGGTGGCTGAGTCGTGAATGACCCGACTTTGACTCCAACAACGCTCATAGGTTCGATTCCCACACAAGACAAATATTTGTGTGCATGAACATGTCTGTTTGTCTTGGTCTGGATATTTTAAAGAGAGGTTGGGCGCATCAAAGCAGCCCGTGTGGGGAAGTACCTCAACCACACAGAAAACCGTAGACAAATAACAACTCCCTAGAGGGTTGTTGTTCGGGTAAGGTCACCAGTAAGTATGCTGTGTGCGGGTAAGGTCACCAGTAAGCTCCTAAGAAGTTGCGTATAAGCAGCAGAGGAGGCGTCGCGCGAATAATGCTTAATATATTACAAACGTTAATAGGCTACGGTAACTATTTTACATCAGGTGGGCCGTATGCTTGTATGCCTCCTGATGTTGTATAATAAAAAAAAATCACGAAAAATTACATAGAACGTTTAAATGTTAGGAAACTCTATTATAGTTAGATTAATCGCGAACTAATGCCAAGATAGCAACGGGCAAATGTTGACTATTGCTCAAACATGTTGCTAAGTGCGACTACGGACATTCCAATACTATTTGTAATTATTATTGCAAACCATTGGTTCTCAAAAAGCAGAAAACAGCCGTACTGTGAAAGGATATTTGAAAACAAGAGCAGACATTAAAATAAGAAAAGGCATGCTCCGTTGGTTCGGACATGTAAAAAGAATGCAGGATGAAAAAATAACGAAGCAGATATACAATGCAAAAGTGAAAGGATGTAGGAGCCGAGGAAGGCCAAGACTTACCTACCATGACCAAATTGGTCGTGTTCTATCAGAAGGTGACGTCAGGAGCCCTAGAAACCGGCGAGCGTGCATGAGAAGAGCAATGAATGTTAAAGAAGCGAGTGAGTTATGTAGGATCGAGTCACGTGGCGCTCGGTTCTCTCTACCTACCCCGCAAGGGATTTGACGTGAAGTTATAGATAGATACTCGTAGATAGAGCAGATCAATAAAATTGAGACAAGAGAGGAACGTGGGTACAAAATGAAAGCGTTTTTCTTCCATACGTACCCTGCTTGCACAATCTGATTGGAGTGCAACACCATTGGTTTGCCTAGTTTATTGAAAAAGTGACAGATCATCGAGAATCCATATCTTGCACCACGACAATGTTTCCTCTCACACAACGAACAAAATGTATCTTTAGTCTCTAAAAAAGTACAGCACAAAACCTACTCTGTGATTTATTATTTTATCAAAAATCAAATTTTAGATAAGTGGCTTAATATTAGCGAAGTCAGAAGAGACTGTGATGGCTTTCAATCAACACATGGAAAACATGTCAAACGATCAGTGGTCCTCATGTTTTGAAAAATGGCTCCAATGAACGAAAAAATATTTAAAATGAAAGAATGTTGAATAATGATACATGTACTAGTTTACTCTTAAGTTGTTTTATATATGAGTTACACAAAATTTGAGCGCACACTGTGTTCATCCACGACGCGGTGCACACATTGACTCCGTAGAAACATTCAAAGATTTTTTTGTGAATAGCTTTCGGAGTCTCCATGTAAAATTCTAATTTTCTAGATAAATTTCTAGGTTATGTGTTGATAAATGCCCATTTATTAACCGTTTCATATGTGGCTTCCGGTCTAAAGCTTTCCTCCGACGGCTGGCATCACTAGCTCGGCAGATGTGATGTCAGTCAGCTGTGTTGAAAGCTTTGATTTACCGTTCAAGTTCCCTCCCTAAACGTTGTTAGTATATTTCTCTACATCGCTCGTTTTATGACTTTTACTCCTGTACATCAGCCCAATGTTCAAGAACTACGTAATAGGATTAATAAAAATATGTAATTAATAAAAAATGCCGTCATTTCAACATACACGAAGTCAACACAGGGTACTGACATGATAAAATACTTCCTAAACAAAACGTGTAGGATATCCTTTACGCGACTGGTCGCTTGGCGGCGCCGGCGCCTACGCACAGCGCTGACGCTAGGCCGCGATTAATTTGCAACCTGCTAATGGCTATCTTGGAACTGCACGCTTTGTGGTTGTGGTACAATTTGCAAAAGAATCAGACTTGCTCTAAAACTAAATTAAATGTCGCAAAATAAAAATCAACTCGTCAACAACGTCAAATGTAATGTGATGCTAAACAACTAAACAACATACGTGTTTTTCCTTCGTAAAATCATACTTGCATAGTAATCCCCCGGGCGCAAATAGACCATGTCCCATTTGTCCCTGTACGCAAATGTTTGTTTTATACAAAAACGGAAATCTCGACCCATAGTATTAAGCTAGCGATGGCTATTCAACCACCGGGCTCTTCAGATAAGAGCGTCAAACCATCCATTGGCCTTCAAGGCTTCAAAAGATTGAGGGCCGCCAATTCAGATAGAATCTAAAGAACTTTCAAAGAAAGGAGATCAGATTTCAACAGTAGGATGCGTTAATAATAGTAAATAATAAATATAATAAATATTGTCGGACAAATTACACAGCGTCACCTAGCCCCAAAGTAAGCGAAGCTTGTGTTATGGGTACTAGACAACTGATAAACATACGTAAATACATTTTTTTTTGTAAATACATACTTATTATACATAGAAAACACCCAGACCAAGACAAACAGACATGTTCATGCACACAAATGTTTGTACTGTGTGGGAATCGAAACCACGAGCCTTGGTGTCAAAGTAGCGTAACAACGCGTTTCACCACTGCGCCACCGAGCTCGTCGTCGTCGTTAATACGAGTAGCTTGATGTAGTGTTATAATTAGCAAGATTTTATTAGCCTGATTTCGATTGAGCTGAAATTTTGCATAGGTACACGTTTAGTTCCAGACAATGCGAAGTGACGTCATTCTAAATTCAATACGTCGGACTCTCTAAGGTGGCGGGATAGTTTTTTTTTTACACTACCTTGATATGGGTACAAATGAAAGGACTTGCTGGGAAGAATAAGAAAAATAGAATAACGTAAATTCAGTATGGCCAACGCCCGAAGAAATAGTGTATTTTAGTTTTTCTTTAACTATAATATTTTATTAATCCTACATTTTTTTTTATTTATTTATTTATAAAATTCTCACACCTCTATTTTTCACATATTAATGCCGTACCACGAAAACCTCACAGGGTTTATCTGGGTAGGCGAACATACTACAAAGATGTCACAATGGTTGGTATGAATGGTTTGAGCTAACCCAATTTACTTTACCCTACCTCCAATTCGATGTACCTGGACGTCTGGGTAATAAATTCTGCGGGAAGCTGTATATATCGCTCTTCACTTAACTTTGTAACATCTAATTACGTGGGTTGCACCGCGCCAGTTTATAAGAAGTTATACCTCCTTCAATTTACGTAACGCGATTTCAATATGACGATGTTAATAGACATTACATATTAGTACAAGTACAACCTATATTCGTAAAGTAGTTATTGAATTGCTACTAACATTAGTAATAATTAACAATAACTTGATTAGTAAAATTAAATAATGCATGTTAAGATAAGAAAGGGCATGCTCCGTTGGTTCGGACATGTAGAAAGAATGCGGGACGAAAGAATGACGAAACAGATATACAATGCAAAAGTGGAAGGATGTAGGAGCCGAGGAAGGCCGAGACTAACCTACCATGACCAAATTGGTCGTGTTTTATCAGAAGGTGATGTCAGAAGCCCCAGGAACCGGCGAGCGTGCATGAAAAGAGCTATGAATGTCACAGAAGCGAGTGAAGTATGCAAGGACCGCGTCTTATGGCGCTCGGTTCTCTCTGCCTACCCCGCAAGGGACTTGGCGTGAAGATATACATACATACATACATACAAATAATGCACGAAGAATCACGAAACATAAAACGCTAAAGCAGAAGGATGTAGGAACCGAGGAATGTCAAGACTTACCATTACCAAATTGATCGTGCTTTATCAGAAAGTGATGTCAGGAGCCTTCAGTTCTCTCTGCCTACCAATGAAAGGATTTCGCGTGAGTTATAGATAGATAGAACTTGATTAATGCTAATGATAATTTAAGAGAGGTAGGGCGCATCAAAGCAGCCCGCCTGAGGAAGTACCTCCACCTCACAGAAAACCGCAGTTACATAACAACTCTCTAGAGGGTTGTCGTGTTTCTGCGTATGAGTGAGGTCACCAGTAAGCTCCTAAGGCATTGCTGTGTAAGCAGCAGAGGAGGCATCACGCGAGTTATATGCGTTACAATCGTTAATAGGCTACAGTAACTGCTTTACATCAGGTGGACCGTATGCTTGTATGCTTGTTGTATATAAAAAAAATGCACGATCACTACTATATAGCGGATTTTTTTGTCTTTATCGTCGGGAGTTATTTTAAATCTATACTAATCAATAAAGCTAATCTCTGGAACTATTGGATTTGAAGAAATGTTTTTGCATTTGATAGCACAATTCGGGAGGAAGGTTATAGGTTATTCAATATCAAAATACAACCTTCAGAAGCCTTCAGTGAAAAAAGAAAGAAAGTAAGAAAAAAGGATTCCGATGCCAGGATATGCGCAGGCGAAGTCGCTAGCCGCAACTGATGCATATACATATATATAGGTTATATACCTAGCCGGGTCATAAGTTCTGTCAAAACCTTAGTATTTTAATTTTGGAATACTGGCCAGAAATACTTTGACTAATTTTAAAAATAAAACTTTCCCGCTTGCCGAAAATAAAATATAAATTAATTTTCATTCGTTTTCAAATATGGAGTGGTCGAAGAAGGAAGATAGAGTCGCGGTTATCGCATTGCACCGCTGTGGTTACGTGCCAAAAGAAATTTTCAACATTCTACAAAAATTGAAAATAACACCACGGTTTATTTATCGCACTATCAAACGATAATACTAAAGATTCAAGTTTCGAAGATCGTAAGAGGAGCGGCTGACCCCGCACAGTTAGGACACCAGCGATCTTCAAAGCAGTGAAGGCGTGAATCCAAAGAAATCCCGTGCGTAATCAAAAAACCTTAGCTCTTCAGATGGGATTAAGCAGAACCACTATCAAAAGAGTGTTAAATGAAGACCTGGAACTACAATTTTAGAAATTGGAAATTTTAAGAACGAGCGTTTGAAAAAAAATTAGCATTGAAAGTTCCGGCGCTTTGTTACGGCGGTACGCGGGCATAAAATACAGCGAAATTTTGTACCGCGAATGAAAAAGTTTTTTCTATCGAAGAAAATTACAACAAACAAAATGATAAGGTTGCGAAGGTTGACAGTTGCGAAGAAGCAAACGCGCGTATTCCGAGGGTCCAGCGAGGGCATTATCCTTCATCAATCATGGTTTGGCTTGGGTTCTATATTCAGGCTTAAGTGAGGTTTTCTGTGAAAAAGGTGTGGAAACCAGTGCCGTGGTTTACCAAAATACCGTCCTAACAAACATAGTAGAACCTCTTTCTCAAACAATGTTCAAAAACAAACACGGGATATTCCAACAGGACTCTGCACCAGCTCATAAGGCACGAAGCACTCAAAACTGGTTGACCACCCGTGGAATTGACTTCATCGGGCATGAAGACTGGCCCTCTTCTAGTCTAGATTTAAACCCTCTGGACTACAAGATATGGCAACATTTGGAGGAGAAAGTCTGCGCTAAACCTCATCAGAATTTGGAGTCTCTCCGAGCATCTCTGGTTAAAGCAGCGGCAGAAATAGATATAAATGTGGTGCGTGCTGCGATCGATGGCTGGCCGCGTCGATTAAGGCCATGTATTCAAAATGGAGGAGGGCATTTCGAATAATGTAAACAAAATTTTATTGTACATTTAATTACTTTTCATTTCATATATAACTTTTAGATAATTATCAAAAAATGTATCATTAATTACATCAATAGTTTTTAACAGAACTTATGACCTGACTAGGTATATATATACTCCCATTTAAATTCAGTGATAATTTAATGAGGTAAACATAATCATAAACGAAAAACCAGCGCCTTTCTATGTATGCTAGGCGAAGATAGAGATTCATTGATCATTGCAACTCTCTCTATCCTCGGTGACTATGAATTAATACATTTTTGGATTTATGTACATATGTATCATTTATTTGGCGGTCGTCTTTCGAAATATAATTTCTTGGGATGTGGCTTTCCTCACGATGTTTTCCTTCATCCTAAGATCTGGTTTACCCTCTGGGTAGTGGGGGTTTGACGGCAGTCGCTCAATGTAAAAATCTGGGTCTTCACCAAATCGTTAGGCTTAGGTAATGGACCCCGCCAATGCTAATGGATTAGGAAACGGGATAACGCCAAGAAGAAGAAGAATTACGTCTTTATTTATTGTAAACAGACTGCCTGCGCACTGAAATACAATTCATAGTACTTACGTCACATTTTAAGAGAGGTAGGGTGCAAGCAACCCGTCTGGGGAAGTACCTCCACCTCACAGAAAACCGCAGCCAAATAACAAGTCCCTAGAGGGTTGTTGTGTTTAAGGACTTGCTGTGTAAGCAGCGGAGGAGGCATCGCGCGAGTGATATTTAATATATCGCAAACACTAATAGGCTATGGTACCCGCTTTACATCAGGTGGTCCGTATGCTTGTATGCCTCCCGACATAGTATGAAAAAAAACTTTTCTAAATTATTGTTTTTTTTTTCAAGTTTGACTTTAGATGTTTATTTTTACATGTTTTTCATAACAGACTTTATACTTAATCTCTGTAAAATTTGCAGAGTAAATTTTTTACACTTTGCATAATAGTGAAGTTAGTAAATGTCAGTTAGTTTATAAACGGATATTATTTTTAAGAAAACATCTTCCTAGCGTTATCCCGTTTCCTAATCCATTACAAGAACTTTTAAGAAACCTTATAACACGATAATAAAAAGACAGATGGCCGACGCTATGTAAAGGGAAACTAAACGCAGCGGAACTTTAATAATACTATATAAAAAACGAGACAAAAGAGTTTTTAGCGTACTTTTCATGTTTCCCTAGAATAAAACCGTCTGGCAATACGTCGAGTTGTCGGGAATACTTTTTATGGGGTTCAAGTACTTCGTAGACGCACTAAAACTTGTTGGCAAGTTAAAAGCTTTATTTTAATTTTCCTTGCACACGCCGACTCGTGAGTTTTCCGGCGGGAAAAAAATTAACTGCTTCGCACGTGCCAGAAATAAAATCCGATGTTTTACGTAGCCGTTGTAAGAAATTTAAAAGATGCACTTGAAAATGTCTACCTTTTACAGTTCGTCTAGGAAATTGTAGAATTTGGTTGTCTGCAATTCTTGAACTTTGTAGGTTTTATTATGGAAAAGGTGACTGAAGTACATTCATAATATGTTGTGTGTTCGTTTTGTAACTGGAAGAGGAAGATTAGACTGAGCATAGAAAGCTAAGCGTTTATTTATTATTTTGGAAGCAAACAGCTTGAATGTACATATTTCATATGTAGGCACAAATACATCAAACAAGAAAAGCAGATAAACACCAATTATAAATATTAAATTATTAAGAAATACGTGAATATAGGAACCGAGGAAGGCCAAAACTTACCTACCATGATCAAATTGGTCGTGTTCTATCAGAAGGTGATGTCAGGAGCCGTAGAAACCGGCGAGCGTGCATGAAAAGAGCAATGAATGTTAAAGAAGCGAGTGAGGTATATAAGAATCGAGTCACGTGGCGCTCGGTTCTCTCTGCCTACCCCGTAAGGGATTTGGCGTGAAGTTATAGATAGATAGAAGAAATACGTCGAAAAGAAAAATCTGTTCATGTCGTATGCATAAATCACTTATAAATGCTTAAAATGTTGTAAGTAAGTAAATGGATTAAAAATAAAGTAGTCGTAATGACTTCTTCACTTTTTAATCCATTTACTTTTTCATCCATTTACGGCGTAATAACGGTATAATTATAAATTGAATGTATTTATAATATATTAATCTCAGTAATCAAGCAGTAATTACCTAACGGAATGTCTTCTTGTAATTTATTTTCAGAAGTTTTTTAATTACAAACAGATGAACAAGCTTTTAAAAACGAGTCTTTCAACAAAATGCTATAAACATCAAACTGTAATCAATCACGAAGAAAATGTTATGCGGAAATGTCCCTTTTATTAATAGAGAATAGAAACAGGTCAACTCAACATAAACAAATTTAAATGTGTAACATAACGCTTGTGTACTTACCATAGAGCTATGAGATGATTGATAATGGTGATTTTCAGTAGGGTGGTACGCGTGACGTTTGAGGGCTAGGGAAAAGCTAGGTCAAGCCCAATGACTCAGCCTATTATGAAAAGCAACAAAAATACGAACAACTGACAAGAATAGTTGAATTGCCAATGTGGTAAATTCTTGTTGAATATAGTTGTAGACTACAAGGATCTTGTGCCGGAGTCTTATTATGCTAATCGGCAAAGTGTATCACGCTTATATGCTTGGCTTCAAAGATAATAGGAAATTAATTATGCCGCATAGTTTACCAAATATCCGAAGGAAGAAAATTGATATATAAAGTAGTATATACGAGTATGTATGACTATTACTTTCTTAATTTTTATATAACATCGGAAAGCATACAAGGTTGTTGCGCAGATTGCTGTAACAGCAACACTACAGAACGTTACTGGTAACCTCTCCCACTCGCATGCAGCAACCCCCTAAGTTTTTGTTTGGCAATTTTCCTATACTTCTATGATGCTGTTCGTCAACATCACTAGTTCACTAGTTTATGGGACTAGTTTGTGGGAAATATATAAATATACTATTATTTTTCACGCATTTCATACGCAACCCATTGCTGGCGACTCTCTGTTCTGTCAACAACATTCGGAACCGACGATCTAAGTGCCATCCACACGGAGAAGCTCGAGATAGATAAACCCATCTATAGGCAGTCGACGTTGCTTAAACTGCGTGTTCGCTTAGAATAACACGCGCCACAACGCCGTCGAACTCACAACAACTGTTCAGTGAATTGTTATTTGAATACTATATAATATTGTGACAACAGTTCACTGTTGTGAACAGTTGGGAGCTCGATGGCGTCGTGGTGCCAAAAAAGATAAAACTCCTGTACAGAACTATGATAATTCTGTACCTCCAACAGATAATTCCGCAACAAACAGAAACATCCACATTCACACATATTAAGTAGGCAGATATATGTGACAAGCACCTTCCGACAATGCGTTTATCTAACTGAACAATACTCCGAGAGGCGGGCGCAAAACAATGGGCCCCAGGTAGGTAGAGAAGGCTATTTATTAGTCCGACTAAGGGAATGTGGGAGCGAATAGGATTCCTAGAGCTTAAATTGCTGGTATGCTTTCTACTGTGCACTAATCTCTCCATAAGGAGAAAAGTGGTCCTGTGCATTACTGGAGTGTGCACACTATACAAGACAAAATTATAGATATGCATGTGATAATAGTTATAAAGTTTGCATATAATTCTCATTGCATGGTATTAAAAAACATCTTAATTAGTAAGGAATGCTGAAAGAAAAACTACCACTACAAAATACTATGATACCATAGAGGGATACTTTGTACAAAAGTCGTCAGTGTGGGTACCTCTGTCTCGCCTATTTCTACCGCCAAGCAGCTATATTTATATAGCTGTGTTCCGGTTTGAAGGATGAGATAAAAGAGAAATTACCGGGTACTGTGACGAAACAGCCTTACGTCACAAGATTGGCAGCGCGCGAGTAACATGCCCAATATGTCCATGCTGTTGCGAGCGTCAATAGGCTGCGCTGATCGGTTACCATCTAATGCGGTCCGCATGCTTGTTTGCCAATCTAGTTGTATGAAAAACCCAGTAGATAAAGAGCCTGCCTAGTCCTCGGTTCGTTTCTTTGACCACTGAATTTGTGTTTTTGAATTTATATAGGTACACATTAGTAATTATCACTTGCTTACGTAAAATAAATTATATTCCGAAAGACGTGACCTTACCTAAGAGGGGTCTGAATTGTCCCCAAGGTTGTGGAGGTCTGACGGCAGTCGCTCCATGTAAAAATCTATATTTTCGCCAAATCCTGAAGGTTAGATAGCAGACCCCGCAAATGCTAATGGATTAGGAAACGCGACAACGAATTATAGGAAAAATAAGGCTGGAAGAAAACCTATGAAGAAAGAGCAGTGATCGCCCAGTAGATAAAGAACTAAACTATTAGCCCCGGTTAATAATTAATTAATAGCCTTCAGAACCCGTTATATACCTTTTCCCATACATTTCGCGGTCATATATGACCACACGGGTTTCGAAGGGTTAATTTGCAATTCCATATATTTTCGTGCTCCCGCCACCGATTAGTTCATGCAAACTATGAGACGAGACTGCAGCAGTCAGGACATGTATCTACTAACGGTAGTGGGTCAGGTATCGGCCGGCGCTAGTTCTCATGAACCAATTGGTGGTGAAAACACACAATAGAAGGAGGATAAAAATACAAAGCGATAGTGGAAGCACTAGGACCGTCGAGCGTGCATAAACGGAGCTATAAATGTTGAAGGAAATCGAGTAAGGACCGAATCATATAACGTTCGATTTTCTCTGTCGAACCCGCAAAGGACATAGCGTACTTCTATGAATTCAACATATTAATATATATTAATAAACATGGAAGATTGGGACCTTAAAAGAAAGTCATGAAACCTTTGTGTTTTCTTTGAGTACGAAACAGTTCATTCATTCTGTGTCCTATTTGAATTAAATTTATGACATAGAAAATATACCTACTACAATAAAATACTCCTAGTTACTTATCTGAATATCAAACTCGTGCATTGCTCTGCATTCTGATCATCTACTTTACGCTGTATATTTTTTATAGCTTCTACGTGATAGGTTCACGAAATGGTTACAAAATTGAATTTCGTTTCCTTATTACGCTAAATAACATTTGCCTCGTCTTTTATGTATGCGTAACATCTATATTGTACAAAATAACAAGAGTTTACAAAAAAGAAAATTCTCTAATTGATCTCTTCTTGTCAAATAGTTAATTGATTCGGGCGTTATTTTGCGAAAGTCAAATTTACATGTAATTTCATCTAACCTGCTTTGCGTGCTTCCGCCACCAATTAGCGAACTAGCGCCGGCCGATACCCACCCACTACCGCTCTGGTAGTCTCTGCCTGGGCTTCTGTGTGATCTCTGTCTCTGGCTCGGCTGTCGTCCTCGCGATTGCCCGCCATTTGAAAGTAATACATATTAAATAAGCCTCTATAAAAAAAAAAATTAGGCATTTTCCTATTTTTTTTTTCTGCCTGAAGGGAATGTATATGATATATAATGCATGTACATACGTAAAATAATGATAGTATTTTATTTAATACGCAACAGAAAATATGTGAGAATTTTGTCAAACATCTTTCGCGGCTTTATATTTTTGACAAGCACGGTGGCGGAGTGGTTAGCAATCCTACTTTAACATCGACGCTCGTGAGTTCGATTTCCATACAGCACAAACATTTATGTGCATTAATGTTTACTTTATCGGACGGGAGGTGGGCCTATTCATTGGCGGCAGGGTGATGTGGAAGAATCCAACATGAAGTGCCGCAGGGTTCTGTGTTTGGGCCGATGTTGTGGAACGTCCTAATGGATGATCTACTGCGCCTATCTCTACCTGGTGGGGTCAAGATGACTGCTTATGCTATTCAAGGGGTCAAGGTCGGCCATGGAGAAGAGTTCTAGCGTGGTATTGGGTCTGTTTGGTGACTGGGTGTCCGTAATCGGCTGGCTTTTCCCCCCGAAAAGTCGGCGACCATGACGGCGAAGGAAAAAAATTCCAGCGACCCCAGTAATTATATATGGTCGGGCTCTGTGAGAAGCGTGACATCAGCTATGATCCCAGGAGTGGAGTTGCATTCGGCCACATTATTTATGCAGCAAGCTTCGCGGATTGGTGAGCGCGCTGCAGCCTATTTTGTGAGGAAATCGAGAGTCATAGCATCATCTTGGTGCAAAAAGTACCCTGCACTCAAGTTACAGTATAAAGGGCATATATTGCATTGCTTACCAACGCAGCAGCAGTTTTGTGCCACCGATTAGCAGCGTAAGTTTACCGCAATGTAGTACTGACGAGTCAGCGGCAGTCATTAATTTTTCTAACCAAGGCATATAGATCCGCCAGTACGGTTGCTCTGTCGATGTGATCTGAAGGTAATCCGTGCTGTCCACCCTAATGAGGTGCATTAAACTGCGGTTGATGGAGTGTTGAGCCGACGGAGACGGGATATTTGGTCCGCTGCGGTTCGTGAGTAGCAGGATCGCTTGGCTGACGAAGTTAGGGGTAGATAATTACATTCAATCTTCCTGGATGTGGAAGCCCGGCCTAGGACTACCTGGGTCATAACTGATTACCAAGTATCGCAGATGTTCTTGGGACAGGGTATATTTCGAAAAAGACTACATGAATTGGGTGGACATGTAATTACATTCAATCTTCCTGAATGTGGAGGCCCGGCTCAGGACTACCTGGGTCATGCCTGATTATCAAGTTTCGCAAATGCTCTTGGGACATGGTACATTTCGAAAAAGGCTGCATGAATTGGGTAGACATGTATCAAGTATGTGTGTATGCAGGGAAAATGAGGAGGACAGATCCCACATATTGTGGTCCCGTCCCATATGCGAAGATCTGAGTTACGTGATAATGCATGGGATTGTGTGGCACAGGGCAGAACTGGGTCTTGTGTACTACACGGATTGTGTGTCGTCGGCGACGAACTTCGCGGCGTTTCGCAAGTTCGCCCGTGCCGAAGTACAAGCAGAAAACGTTAACTTGAGTCGCCAAATTAGAACACAGCACGCATATTGACGACTAGCAGAAGCCCGCGGCTTCGCACGCATGAGATTTGGGCTTTTAGTAGATTTTATTTCTCTGTAGACCTGAAATTCTTTCTGTTTAAAAAAAAAAACAAAGTTCCGGGTCGTAGATGCAACCATAGAGCGATTCAATTTTCGTACAGCGCCATCTATTGACCTTTACAGGAGGCAACGTATGTGTATTTTATTTATATTACATAAAAAATGCGTAGTTATTTTATGTTACAAAAAAGACGTATTCTGTTAAAATAATAAAAATAAAATTGCAAAGTCCCCCGAAGGGGAAGTTATTTCAACCTAATTTTAACAGTTTTTCATTTTTTACGCAGGAACCCTAAATATTTACGGGATAAAAAGTACCGTATATTCTGCTCTGAACAGTCCTCTACCTACCAGTGAAAGTCCCGTTGAAATCGGTTCAGCCATTTCGAAGATTAGCCCGGACAAAACAAACAGACAGACAGACAAAAAAGTTAAAAATGCACATTTAGGCTTTGGTAACGTGAAAATAATAATATGAGCTTAAGATAAAGGCTTTATTTTGAAATCACAGACAGACACTTCAATTTTATTTATATGTATAGATAGCGAGGGTGTAAGCGTGCATGTCGGTGCCCCAAAATGGGTAGAAAGCGGACATAGAGACAAAATAGCAGAAAAAAATATTTGTAAGGAGCATCGAGTACGTAAGGAGCGAAGAATTGCCCGCGGTACCCTTAGACCAGTGTGTGCCGAGCGCATTTCTCCGCTCACATTACCGCGAGGTCAGTGGAGCCCTGGGAGGTGATGGGTTTTATTTATCTTGGTCTGGATATTTTTAAGAGAGGTGTAACGCATTAATAATGTAATGTAATCAGCTCGGTTGGTGAAGTTCTATCACCTCACAAAAACTGGCATAACAAGTCGTTGAGTTCCTGCGGATGATGAGTTTACCAAGAAGCTATTTAAGAAGTTGCTGTGTTATCTATCGACAGGGGTGGAAACTCGCGTGACACTTCATGTATTGCAAGCGTTCATAGGCTACGATAACAACTTTACATCATCATATGCTTGCATGCCACCACACAAAACATAAACATATGTACGTGTATACATGTATATATATATTCATAGGTATATATAACTAGGGACCCGCCCCGGATTCGCGCGGGTAGCAGATCATATTACATGTATACATACAGTAAGGATAAGGATACAGTAAGGATTAATACTGTATATCCGGTGAAATCCGTAGAAAATTCGTTTATTAGTTTTTGAGTTCATTGTGACCAGAGAGACAGACAGACGTTACATGGGATGTTTTATATACCTAGTCAAGTTATAAGTTCTGTCAAAAACTTTTGATGTAATTAGTGATACACTTTTTGATAATTATTATGTAAGTTATATATGAAATGAAAGGTAATTAAATGTACAATAAAAATATATCTACATTATTCGAAATGCCCTCCTCCATTTTGAATACATGCCATGCCAGTCATCGATCGCAGCACGCACCACATTTATATCTATTTCTGCCGCTGCTTTAACCAAAGATGCTCGGAGAGACTCCAAATTCTGATGAGGTTTAGCGCAGACTTTCTCCTCCAAATGTTGCCATATCTTGTAGTGGGTTTAAATCTGGACTAGAAGAGGGCCAGTCTTCATGCCCGATGAAGTCAATTCCACGGGCGGTCAACCAGTTTTGAGTGCTTCGTGCCTTATGAGCTGGTGCAGAGTCCTGTTGGAATATCCAGTGTCTGTTTTTGAACATTGTTTGAGAAAGAGGTTCTACTATGTCTGTTAGGACGGTATTTTGGTAAACCACGGCACTGGTTTTCACACCTTTTTCACTGAAATACACCTCAGTTAAGCCTGAACATGAGACTCCAAGCCAAACCATGATTGATGAAGGATAATGCCCTCGATGGACCCTCAGCATATGCGCGCTCGCTTGTTTACAACTGTGGGCATACACCTTATCATTTTGTTTGTTGTAACTTTCTTCGATCGTAAAAACTTTTTCATCCGAAAACAAAATTTCGCGGTATTTTTTTCCCGCGTACCGCCGTTTCAAAACGCGGGATCTTTCCATCCTAATTTTTTTCAAACGCTCATTCAAAAAATGTTTAGTCTTTTCACGATAAGCTCGTAGTCCCAGGTCTTCATTTAACACTCTTTTGACAGTGGTTCTGCTTAATTCCATCTGAAGAGCTAAGATTTTTTGTTTACACACGGAATTTTTTGGTTTCGCGCCTTCACTGCTTTGATGACCGCAGGTGTCCTAACTGTGCGGGGTCGGCCGCTCCTCTTACGATCTTCGAAGCTTGAATCTTTAGTATATCGTTTGATAGTGCGATAAATAAACGGTAGGGTTATTTTCAATTTTTGTAGAATGTTGAAAATCTCTTTTGACGCGTAACCACAGCGGTGCAACGCGATAGCCGCGACTCTATCTTCCTTCTTCGACCACTCCATATTTGAAAATGAATTAAAATAAATTTATTTTTTATTTTCGGCAAGTGGGAACTATTTTTTAAATTAGTCAAAGTATTTCTGGCCAGTATTCCAAAACTAAAATAATAAGGTTTTGACAGAATTTATGACCCGATTATATATAGGTAAGTATATGTAGTGACGATCTTCAACTGCTAGTCACTTAATGTCAATGTTATGAAGTATCAACACAAAAAATGTAATGCCATTTTAAGGTGTTTTTGCCAAAACTTACTATAACGGCTTAATCACACTGTCATCACCTTATAGCGGATATGTTTTCTGGGTCGAACTCGTTAGCGTTACACAAGTGTCTGGAGTTTAATATGTTTATTATAATAACAAAACCAACTTGTGTTACTTATCTTAAGTAGGTTCTGATGGCATCACGCATCGCATATATATATATATATATATATATCCATGTATCATGTATATATGGATATTTAAAAAAAATACTAGAAACTGATATTGTAATTGGAATTATTCACTATTATGTACTTATATGAATTAATTGATATGTTCTTCCATGTTCACAAAAATTCGAAACCAGGACATTTATAAAGTATGCGTTCCACCAGATGTTCGTTGGTAACGTAGCCTAAGAGCACTTTCAATACCGGAAGTATCGTTAATGCGTTGCCAACACCGAGCTTAACGAACCCCCACTTACTCGCAGGAATATAACGACTCTCTTAAAACACCCAACAAAGACATACAGACATGACATGTCCATGCACACAGATGTTTGTCCTGTGATCGAACCCATGTTGGGGTTAAAGTAACATTGCTAATTCTGGCACGGGGCTCATCATCGTCGAATTTTCAGGGGGAACTATAAGACCTCCGTAACAAGAAGAATAATCCAATTTTATGATACCAAACGCGACTTCATTTCAGATTCGGATTTGTACAAATAGGGGACATCGATGCCTTTATAAACATTTGAACAAGATAAAATCCTTGGGATGTGTATGATAATATTTTCAGGGAGCTCATACCGATAACCGATAACGTGCGACCTAGTGACACCGCTAGGAAGGCCTGTGAAATGCTTTAGACTGTCTAATTGATTCTGTTGCTTTGATAAGCAAATTTGTTTCCTTTTAACAAAAAACTGTTTCAGTAATAAGTAGTTTTCGAGA
The DNA here is from genome assembly GCA_947507595.1 of Pyralis farinalis. Taxonomy (NCBI): domain Eukaryota; kingdom Metazoa; phylum Arthropoda; class Insecta; order Lepidoptera; family Pyralidae; genus Pyralis; species Pyralis farinalis. The sequence goes on from OX382270.1 coordinate 20,931,843, forward strand.
ACCATGGCTAACCTTGCCTTTACATAATGCATCCTATTATGTACAAATTTATTCTCATGTGCCTGATTTTTCGACATACATCTTCTTCATCTTAGCGTTATTCCGTTTCCATTAGAATTGGCGGGGTCCACTACTTAAGCCTAAGGATTTGACGAAGATAATGCTAATTTTTGACATGGAGCGACTGCCATCAGACCTCCACTACCCATAGGGAAAATCACACCTTTCTTAGATACCCATTTTCTGAAGTATAATTTCATGGACGTGCGAATTTCCTCACCATGCATCGCCACCGAGCAAGAGATAATTACAAATATGTTCACAAATCCCTAAACATGAGTTTAGTGGTGAATGCCAGGATTAGAACGGGTGACCAGTTGGTCAATAGCCTCCAGGTCAGATTCCTTATCCACTAGATTGTCATTGCTATTAAACTTTTTTTCGACATATATATTATGTAGTTAATAGATTCAGGCGTTATTTTGCGAAAGTCAAATTTACATGCAATTTGATCTAACCTGCTTTGTGTGCTTCCGCCACCAATTAGTTCATGCGGCCTAGCACCGGCCGGCACCCACCCACTACTGTTAGTACGTGCTACATGCCGACGCTGCCATGGCTGCTCCGGTAGTCTCTGCCTCGGCTGCTGCTCGGAGAATATTTTGTAGCATGTTATTACGTCTACAACTGATGATGCCTCGTGGAGAGGAGAAACACATGTCGTAGCGACGACCAGGCCAGTCGTGGCAGCGACGGTGGTGGTGGGGGCATGCGGATTCTGTTCCAGATGGCAGACGACCGTAGCAGCCGAGGCAGAGACTACCGGAGCAGCCATGGCAGCGTCGGCACGTTGCTCTTACTAACCGTAGTGGGTGGGTGCCGGCCGGCTCTAGGCCGCATGAACTAATTGGTGGCGGAAACACACAAAGCAGGTTATATCAAATTGCATAATTATGACTTATCTTGACGAGCACGGTGGCTCAGTCGTGAATGACGCGACTTTGACAGCAACGCTCGCGGGTTCGATTTTCACACAAGGCAATTTATGTGTATGATCGTGTCTACTTTTCTTGGTGTGCATGTTTTAAGAACATCAAAGCAGCCCGTCTGGGGAAGTACCTCCACCTCACAGAAAACCGCAGCCAAATAACAACTCTCTAGAGGGTCGTTGTGTTCCTTCGTGTGAGTGAGGTCACCAGTAAGCTCCCAAGGAGTTGCTGTGTAAGTAGCAGAGGAGGCATCGCGCGAGTGATACTTAATACACACTCACAAGCGTTAATAGGCTACGGTACTCGCTTTACATCATCATCATCAGGTGGGCCATATGCTTGTATGCCTCCCGACGTAGTATAAAAAAAATACTTGTTTTATACAATGTCAAGAGATATATACGCACATCCCATGTAAAGTGGTTAACGTAGCCTATGAACGCGTGCATTATATAAAGTATCACGCGGGTGATGCCACATCTGCTGTTAACACAGCAAGTTCTTAGGTGTTTACCGGTAACCTCACTCACTCGCGGGAACACAACGACCCTCAATTTGTGGTGGTTTGCTGCGGTGTTCTGTGAGGCGGAGGTATTTTCAAAGTCGGGCTGCTTTTGCCTGCCAGTGAAAGTCCGTGTTTACTGCACTACCTTTCTTAAAAAACGAAACGCAAACAGACGAGTTTAGGTGTTCAATTGTTTTTCCTGTGTAGGAATCGAACCACAGTCTTGGTGTTGAAGTAGCATTACTATCTGTCCATTTTAATATTTTGTTATATTTTGAAGCCTGTTTTAAAAGAGCTCGATGGCGTCGTTGCGCATGTTATTCTAAACGCAGGTTAAGCAACGTCGACTACAACCAGTCTATGGATGGGGTTTTTCTATCTCAAGTTTCTCCGTGCTTCGTAGGGCACGTTAAGCCGTCGGTCCCGGCTGTTGTCGATAGATGACAGTCGTTAAGCTAAGTCGGTGGCTATTTGAACAGCGTGGTGGAGTATGCTCTAAAGCTCTTTTTTTGGTTGAAGGGAGAACCGTATCCCTGCAGTGGGATAAGTAAGGGTTGATGTGGTATATTTTTGATACTACTAAGGAAGGGTAGCCAATCAGCTAACGTCTCGCCTACTGAAGAGCGATTAACGTAACATCACCGGCAGCACAAAGCTATTGCAACACAAGGTACGTCACTAGCTCATTGCCATTCAGTACCAACTCTATGCAGCCAGGATTAACTGTCGTAAAAAAATAGACAGTTATCTTAGATTGACGACAGAAGTGAAATCTTAAAACCCATTCTCATAGCCACATGTCTACTGTTAACATTTACATGTCGGTCACAATAACTCACAACATTTTCATCTATCAATAATTGCTCAACTCTCCTACAACAAGTTTTCATTTTAGAAATCCCGAATTTCATGTTATCGTACCATTCTGACTCTAATATAATAGTATAAAGTATATCTTTGACATTGCAACAGCGTAAATAACGGTGTCAATTTTTATTAATACAACGTCGGGAAGCATACAAGTACACGGCCCACCTGATGTAAAACGCTTACCTATGTAAGCTTGCAATACTTTAAGTATCATTCGCGCGACGCCACCTCTGCTGCTAGCACAACTCCTTAGGACCTTACTAGTGACCTCACTCACACGCAGGAACGCAACAACCCTTTAGGGAGTTGTTATTTGCCTGCGCTTTTCTATGAGGTGGAGATACTTCCCTGGTCAGGCTGCTTTACCCTACCTCTCTTAAATATGTATGTCATAGAAATGTATTTTTAAATAGCTCACCTTTTTCTCAAAAAAAAATGTGTTATTTCTACGAAGTAACATTTTAATACCATCGTAGCAGCCTCCAACAGTGGGAACATGAAAAACGATTTTTAAGGAAACTTTCTCATCCGCAATATCCCGAGCGCGGGCTAAGCCGGATTTGCAACTCATCCCCTCCACACTTTTTAATTAAAAGTCTTTTATGGACTCGGGAGACTTCAGATAGACGTTACTGTTAATTGATGCGATACGTGACTGTAGTCTTTTGATTATTTTTAGATTTATTTAGAACCTCTTTGTACAAATTAAGGTGGTGTTCATTGATATAGGTTAAGCACGTTCGCTCAAGTAATCCCTACTTTACGGTTGGTATTTTTTTTTATATCTAATACGGATATCACTGCCTAATTACTTTCAACGAGGAAATCTTGTATAGATTTACAATTATTTGCATTAAATTTTATTCAGATAAGTATCTGCTAAGATTAAGCTTAAGTTACTATAAACATGTATTTGATTTTACACAAAAAAGCGTAAAAAGCGCCGAACAAAACTAAGTAGTACTTCATATGTATATACTTCATGTGTTAATTCTGAATTGTGGTAGAATCGATATGTTTGTTGATTTACGGAGAACACGACATCAGGATTTGTTTTGATCAGCGTCACATTTAGAATGCAACGATTATTTTTGTTTCTTACTGTCTCTCACTAGGATTTAAAACGTCTGGACACCATACTAGAACGTGACGTTGGTAAGGAACAGGGTCCTTGCCTAAAACGCAGAACACTATCCAGATAAAATTATCGCATTTCGAAAATTCAGCTTCAGGCTAAGTTTTTATATATTGTGTTTAGTTGTTAAAGTTATTATAAGTATTATGGGATAAAACAGAAACCAGAAACTAATGGGTTTCAAAAATATTTTTCTAAAATATATAATTGAATTTATTTTATTTACAACTATGACAGATGATTAACAAAAAATAAATAAATACATACACAATAACACTAAAACTAAATTACGTCTAAAATTAAATAATACCTAATAAATATAAAAAAAAATATCCGATAATGAATATAAAACGTGTGTGTGCGTGTGTAGAAAAATTATTATATAAGACATGTTTAATATGTTCTTTTTTTATTTATACAAAGAAGTTAAAAATCATACAAAATTATTGTTATCCATTGAAATTTTCGCCATCTTTAAAATATACAAGTGACATAACATTTCGTAGAATTCATTTTAAAAAGAATGCAGGATGAAAGAATTATGAAACAGGTATACAATGCGAAAGTAGAAGGATGTAGGAGCCGAAGAAGACTAAGACTAACCTACCATGACCAAATTGGTCGTGTTTTATCAGAAGGTGATGTCAGGAGCGAAGCGTGCATGAAAAGAGCTATGAATGTTAAAGAAGCGAGGGAAGTGTGTAAGGACCGCGTCTTATGGCGCTCGGTTCTCTCTGCTTACCCCGCAATAGAGCTGACATGAAGATATACTTACATACATACAGAAATTTTCGTAGCTGTGTTTTGAGTACCTATGTATAAATTCATAGACATATAATTATCTGCTGTCCTGTATCACTAAAGATCTGACGAAAAACAGCGTTGGAATACATGGAAACCTGTCCACTGTCACACGGTATTGAGATGGCACGTAGTGGGCAGCAATCGAGGTTGCACATTATTTAGTACTGACAGTAGTTTCTATTAGTAAATATTTCTCTTCGGTTTTTTTTCTATTGGATGTATATTTTTTTACACACTATCAATAGTGCTTTAATTATCGAAATCCAAAGAAATGACTAGAATCGTCTTCATCTTGCTCATCGTGGGCTGACCTGGCTCTGTCCAAACGTATCGTAATTAACTGAACTGGCAGTGTCATGCCTTTGTTTATCTATAAATCGGACGAGCTCGGAGGCGCAGTCGTTAGTAACGCTACTTTGATACCAATGCTCGTGAGTTCCACTCCCAATAGGACGCATATTTGTGAGCATGAATATATTTGTCTTGATCTGGGTGTTCCCGTCTGGGGAGGTATCTCCACCTCACAAAAATCCGTAGTCAAATAACAACTCTCTGGAGGGTTGTTGTGTTTCTGCGAGCGAGTGAGGTCAACAGAAAGCGTTCATAGGGTTAGGTAAGTACATTATATTAGGTGGACCGTATGCTTGTATGACTACCGGCATTGTGTAAAAAAGTCTCCAACAGTACAAGTAGGTGCACAATGCCTTTTTTATACCATTTGGGTGTCAAACAAGCGTACGGCCTGCCTGATGGTAAGCAGTTACCGTAGCCTATGAACATTTGCAACACCAGTGGTATCACACACGCTCCTTGGAAAAACCTCGGCTCGGAATTCAATTCACAACTTGAGAATTCTCAAAAGGAAAATTCTCTGTAACCACTGCGGTTTCGGTATGACGGTGAACTCGGCGAGCAGTGCGGTTGTAAAACGAAGCAGTGGACATCATATCGAACATCATATGGAATTACCTACTTTTGTAACAGTACATTAGCTGTAGTAGTAGCCATTAGGCAGTTCATTTACCGTACGCTATTATGCGGTATAAATGTATGTACGAGAATGTATGTATATCTTCACGCTAGGTCCCTTGCGGTAGGCAGAGATAAACCTAGAGCTATAAGACGCGGTCCTAATACACTACCGGTTCCTAGGGCTCCTGACATCACCTTCTGATAAAACACGACCAATTTTGTATAAATATTATATCTACCTTTCCGTGGGTATTGTATACGCTAATGACGTGGTAGTGTAAATATCCATTTGAAATATTTTATTCATGACTTACCACCAGAATATCAATAGATTCTATTAAAGAACACAAAAAGTAACCTGAACAAAATATATTTGAAAACAAAATCAATTTATTCTGAACAATGTCCCTGTATTCAATAGCCCTTGTTATTTCTGTAGAATTGATTCGTGTTTTATTCGAGGATTCTTATCACATAACTGCGGTAATAATCGGAGCGGTCGGCCAGCTGGGACAATGGCTCAGTCGGGGACGGTTGGGACTGGTCGTAAATGGAACGAGACACGAGATACCGGTACATAATGAGAAGACGTTTCAGAAACGGTAATGCGATAGAAGACTGAAAGTAGAATACCGTTTATTGCCTATAAATTGTGTAATGTAACTAATTCGTATAGTCTAGGGTTTTTTTATTCTACGTCGGGACGCATACAAGCATACGGCTCACTTGATGTAAAGCGGGTACCGTAGCCTATTAACGCTTGCGATATATTAATTATGCGATGCCTCCTCTGCTGCGTACACAGCAACTCCTTGGGAGCTTACTGGTGACCTCACTCACACGCAGGAATACAACAACCCTCTAGGGAGTTGTTATTTGGCTGCGGTTTTCTGTGAGGTGGAGATACTTACCCCAGACGGGATGCTTTGATGCGTCCTATCTCTCTTAACCTTTTTTCCCCTGAGCCACTACGCTACAATGAATAAATGAACATTATTTTTACACCATTTTTGTATTAATCAAATACTACCGTTATTCTAAAAATGCTGTACTAGGGTTCGGGCCGCGTAGACCAGACAAGGGGCCCTGAGCTGCAGGTTCAGCATGAATTCTCTTTCCTACAATATGGAATCCTTCAAACGAAGCGTGAAGAAGCATTTTACGGGTCAGCATGGCAGCGTCAACTGACAGGATACAGGATGTAGTATGTTGTCAGTTGCAGTTGCGATTTGGGCTCCTCTTTCGCTTACCATCAGGCAAAGTGGGGCCACTATGCTGAACTAATATAAAAAAAAAAGAATAGTCTAGGATACCAACTTAACTTACACACAGTACGATATACGTATAGTGAGCAATGATAATCCAGTGTATAAAGAACCAGGCTATTAAACGATAGGTTCTCGGTTCGAATCCTGGTGGAGGTATGTACACTGAGTTCATATTTTCTGAGTTTTGTACATATTTGTAATTACCACGTGCTCGGAGGTGATGGAAAACATCGTGAAGTAAACCGACACACCCCGGAAATTTAATTTCGTAGACGTTTCACCTAACCTAAGAAACGTCTGATCTGCCCTCTGGATTGTGGTGGTCTGGCGACTTTTATTCTATGACTAGCTCGGTGGCTCAGTCGTGAATGATGAGCCTTTGACACCAACGCTCGTGAGTTCGATACCCACACAAAGCAAACATTTTGTGTGCATGAACATGTCTGTTTGTCTTGGTCTGAATGTTTTAAAAGAGGTAGGGCGCATCAAAGCAGCCCGTCTGGGTAAGTACCTCCACTTCACAGAAAACCGCTAGAGGGTTGTTGTGTTCCTATGCGTTAGTGAGGTCACCAGTAAGCTCCCAAGGAGTTGCACACCCGGGTGTGCGTTAGTCCTTCTTTTGTGGTTCTTCATTGTCATGGGCGAAAAACAAAAAGCACTGTCCGCGATGAATTTTCCTTTATGAACAAAATTAACTACGCGTTTGATAAAATGTACGCCGAATCTCACTCGTATATAATCTTAATGTTTGGTTTACGTTTGAGTCAGATGTAAATCATAATTGGGTGTACATGAAAAAACAGTTTCTGTCTAGTTACGTAAACAAAGTTTGTTTACGAAAACTTATTCGGTACATATAACGTATGGAATACTCAGTATGCGAATCCTTTGATCAACTTTGTCATGAGCCAAATAAGAATACGGTTCCCAGATATGAAGCAGTTTTATGAACCTTCGCATCTTGAAATACAATGAATATCATTCGCGCCAAATAAGAATACGGTTCCCAGATATGAAGCAGTTGTAATAGTTTTGAACCTTCGCATCTTGAAATACAATGAATATCGTCGCGCCAAATAAGAATACGGTTCCCAGATATGAAGCAGTTTTATGAACCTTCGCATCTTGAAATACAATGAATATCGTCGCGCCAAATAAGAATACGGTTCCCAGATATGAAGCAGTTATAATAGTTTTATGAACCTTCGCAGCTTGAAATACAATGAATATCGTTCGTGCGTTGCCACCTTCGCTGTCAACGAAGCACTTTCTTCGGAGCTTATTGGCTATCTCACTCAGTCGCAAGAACACACCTACCCTCCACTTGTTATTTGCCTGTAATCTTATTTAAGGTAGAGTTTCCTTATTGGGACTGCTTATCAATTATTGTTATAAATCTCCTCTGTTTTACTAGAGCCTCGTTTGCTACTTACTAACTAGGATACACCACGTGCAGATGAGCGTGAACATCATGGTGAGCCTTTTGCTTCCTAAACTTAGCTACTTACAGCGGAGTAAGTAGCTGTTTAGATTTGAAAATTGAAGAGAATAATCATAGTATAACCTTGTGAAGCCTGAGAGCTCGATGGCGTCGTTACGCGTGTCATTCTAACCGAACACCCAGGTTAAGCAACGTCGACCGCAGCCAGTCACTGGATGGGTTTATTTATCTCGAGTTTCTCCGTGCCTCGGAGGGTACGTTAAGCCATCGGTCACAGCTGTTGTCAATAGATGACACTCGTTAAGCTAAGTCAGTGGCCCTAGGGCGACTTGAAAACACTGGCCTCCGCCAATCCGCATTTGAGCAGCGTGGTGGAGTATGCTCTAAACCCCTTCGGTTGAAGGGAGGCCCGTATCTCTGCAATGGGGATGAGTTAGGATTGATGTGATGATGATGAACCTTGTGAAGGTTATACAAGGATTCTTCTCCCACAGGAATGGGTAGACATAAGTGGTATCACTGTAGTAGATAAATAAAATTCATAAATAAATGATATTTTTTTCTATCTAGTCATGTGTAGCCAGACGAGCACGGTGCGATGGTGCAATTGTTAATAACGCTAATTTGACATCGACACTCGTGGGTTGGATTCCCATACAGGATAAACTTGTGCGTGCATGAACATGTCGGTTTGTCTTTATCTAAATGTTTTTAAGAGAAGTAGGCTGCATCAAAGCAGCCCGTCTGGAGATGTGACTTCACTTCACAGAAAACCGCAGCTAAATAACAACTCCCTTGAGAGTTGCTGTATTCCTGTGAGTTAGTGAGGTCAACAGTATCTCTTAAGGAGTTCCTGTGTTAGCAGCAGAAGTGGCATCGCGTGATGAATGCTTGCAGTACATTAAGTATCGCACTTAATGTACTGCAAGCATTCATAGGCCGCGGTAACCGCTTTACATCAGGTGGGCCATATGTTTGTAATACTCCCGACGTATTATAAAAAAATAGTCACGGGAATGCATAGGTAGGAGAGGTATCAATGTAGTAGATACATAAAATTCATTGAAGAATGAATCATTTTTTTTACCTGTTCGTGTGGCATACGGCTTAAATGAGAAATGTGGTAGTTTATAAACTATTTCAAAACAAAGAAAAACGTTTGCCATTTGTTTCATGTCATCATCACAGTCATGAACTGCACGGTAGGGAAAAAAATTGTGACGATTCCAAACAAATGTATCCATTTTTACGGAATAAAAAGATTTTGACTTTGACTTTCTTGCTATTATAGCACCTATCCTTGAGAGCTTCGTGGTGATATTATGGTAAACAACCTTATATTTATTCATTTATTCCTCAGACTAATTATATGTCCATTGATTGTTAATATTATGTGTTAAGCCTAAGTTAGTTTAGTAGCATATTTGTATGTGACCTTGACGTGTTTCTGTTCATAAGCATAGATTCTGTAAGGTGAAATTTTCCAAGCCGGCGTAGATGCTTGAAATTGAGTGAGAAATGAGCCCCATATCTCTTTCGTAACAATCTACGGGGAACTTTCGCTGGTCGACTTATCAAGAGTGATGAGATACAGCAAGAATATAAGGACTCTTCATTCTGATATACTTAAAGTACGAGTAGGCACATTTAACCGTGGATCATATACGAAGTTACTGAAAACCATTGTCCTAAAATAACCCTCGGACTTTGAGAATAGTCGCAATATCATTACATAATTATGTAACATAACAAATGTAATAATATTTCTTATTTTTCTTATTTACTATACTAGCTTTAACCCGCGGCTTCGCTCGCATTGATAAAATATATATTTTTTTTTAATAAAAAGTGTCCTATGTTACTTCTGATACCTCCAAGAATATGTGTACAAAGTTTCATGGTGATCGGTTCAGTAGTTTTCGCGTGAAAACAAACTAACGGACATTCACATTTATAATATTAGTAGGATATACAAATATCAACGGAGTTTAATATTTAGGCGTTTTTTTTTCGTAAAATAACGTTTATTCGGGGAAATACCTAAAAAGTTAAATAGCATAATCTTGACTAAATACACAATTTAATCCAAATAGAGTCGTTTACCAGATACACTAAAACTGCTTACGGAAGAATTGCTCGTTTAAAGCAATAGGATTAGATAAATAAATTTATGTGATTCTGAAATGTGTACAATAAAAGCAGTAATAAAGAACATCAAAATGAATGGATTTAATACATACCCGTGAATAGAAATGCTATTACTCTGAAACTATTTCGTAACTTCGCGGAAATATCTGAAGTATAATCAAATGATCCCCAAAATACGATTGTATCAACACTCGGAATTTTCGCTTCGGAAATAACGGAGTTTATACGAATTTCTCGCACGTAGACAAACTTTGGACGAACGGTGACTACTACAAAAATTCAAAAAGCGCGACATTCTACTCCAATTTGCTGACATTGGTGCTAGTGTTACTGAAAAACTATAAATACTTCAAGCGAACCAGCGATGTATATCAAAGAAATAGAGAGAACTTTACTGCAAGCACGATCACAATACAGGCCCATACGAGAATATGAGACGTGGAAAAATCGCTCGAATGTGTGAGTAGACTTGATTTTACTCGGGAGATTTCTTTCTCTGATATCTGGCATGTATTCGAGATTAATGACTGTTTATAAATCCCTACTGAACCACGACGAACGTCCGTAAGACTGAATGGATTACGTGTCATTTTGTCTTCTTTTACTTTCTTAATAAAATCAGACATAAGATGTGATATAAAATATTAGGGCGCCCGCTCTTGAGCAACTTTTGTTTTAAAAGCGGTTTTGTCTCTGGCTTTAAACTAATCGCATCTTAAACGACATAATTTTGTTTTACGAGTACATAAAAAAACTACATATACATAAAATTAGTAAATTTCATATTTTTTTACATTCTGATGCGTATGATTTGGAAAATATATGGAACGCGAAGACCTAACTGACTGGCAGATCAACGCAAAACATAAACAAAAGAAAAAATTGAAATTCTTCTATGGGGTTTAATTACAATACTCTTAAACGTAATTGCCTTCCTGAAAGAGAATAAGTAACTGGAAAGAAAGAAGAAGATGGTGGAGGAGTCGCTATACTAGCAGTGGAACAAGAAAACTTAGTCTATTGCAAACGTACATATCCTAAAATAACCTCTCCCTGTTACGCGGGTAGTATATTGTATTATGGCAGTTCTTATGTCACCCAACGTTGTATAAAAAGAGAAAAAAAACTTAAATTAGGTCACGTACGTACATACGTTATTAGATGTCACTAGGGTCTTATTTTGCTTACATCATGTTGGCAAGATAAATTATTGCCTATAAATCTCAACGAACATATGAGAACAGTCTGTAAGGCCAAATGACCACTGTTTGCCATGTTTTGTTCGGTTACGATCTAGCGGTGGTAATAAATATAGTTTTTTGTTTGGTGATACTATTTGTTATTACATAGTATTTATGTCTGCTATTTTAACTATCCATGTTGTTGTCCTACTAATATTATAATCTAGCACCTGACCGCAGCTTCGCTCGCGTAGTGCCGTTATTGTGATTAAGCAATCTTGTTTTCAGGTCCATTAATATTGATAGAAAGTATGTGTATTTTTAAGATGACCAAGGCAGTCATGTCAGCAACGGTGGCGGTGCATACGGTTTCTGTTCCAGATGGTGGGGACCGCGAGGACGACCGTAACAGCTGAGGCAGAGACTACCAGAGCAGTCATGGCAGCACCGGTATGTTGCATCTATAACTAATGGTAGTGAGTGGGTGTCGGCCGGTGCTAGTTCACATAAACCAATTTGTGGCGGAATTACATAAAGGAAGTTAAATCGAATTACATGTAAAAGAGCTGGCTTATGTTATTAAGGAGGTACCGTAACCTACTGACACTGTACATCCATTTCACGACTTTTTTGAAGAACTATTTACTGTAGGCTTTTGGGAAAAAGTCGGCTGGGAGTTAATCCACAATTTGTAAGATCTCGGAAGAATGTTTCTCTGGAACTGCACATTTGGCGATCAGTTGTCATGAGTAATGATACCTGCTTGTAAGATTGAATTTCGTGCCGATAGCGAACTCGATAGAACGAAGTTGTGGGCACCACATCAAACAACTCATTGGAACACAATACATTGTATAAGTCACAAATTGAATCTAGTGTCTACGAACCAGCCTGTGGCGATTTATGACGTATATAAAGTAGACACTAAACGATAAAGAATAAAGGTTAAAAATAATGTATAATATGTAAATATAGTTCATATTATGTGAGATAATATATTTTTATTGCCTACATTTGAGTACAAATGATATTACACAAAACACAAACACAATTAAAACAACAATTGTCCATTTCGGACGTACAATAATTAATAACACATAATCTATACAGATAAATAAAATTGGAGTGTCTGTTTGTAATATTAAAATAACCGTTTTGTACTAAATGCATATGGATGTATACACAGTACATATACCAAAATGAATATTTTTACAATTATTGTCTGTCTGTCTGTCTGTCTGTTTGTTCCGGCTAATCTCTGAAACGGCTGGACCGATTTTGACGGGACTTTCACTGGCAGATAGCTGATGTAATAAGAAGTAACTTAGGCTACCTTTATTTTAGAAATTTTATTTATTTTTATTAATATAAATAAATAATAAAAAAAAACCATTCCGCGCTGATGAAGTCGCGGGCACAGCTGGTACTTAATATATTACAAGTTTCAATATGCAGTTTTGAGAGAAATTAAACACTTGTTCACCAAAAAATGACATACCTTAGTCCTTTGAAATATCGTTAAAATAAAAAAATGCACGTGCGTTTAGTATCTAAAAAAAGGTGTTAATGATAATGGATAATAATGATAATCTATATGTCTTCACTTGAATTAAATACTAAAAATAAAAAGAATATAATTATTCTCAAGTCATTATATAAAAACGCCCTTTTAAAAAAGTATTTATAGATCAAACTGAAATGAAATATAAATCAATCGTCGTTATAAAAACAGTGTATGCCCTGACCTACATCAATTAAAAAAAAAAATAAGTTAACTAAAACCCCTCTGCAACATAAAATGACCAATACAAAGGTATAAACAAATTCAATGTAGGTAAATGACGAATATTAAAAAAATATATTACTACTTATGAATAATAAACCAGTTGAGAATGCGCAAGCTTGCATTGCCAGAGGAACGCCTGGCTCGTCAATTATATAACAATTGAAAATATATTTTTTTTTAATTTGTCGGCCATTTTGACCATGTTCCTTAAGAGCTATCTCTTAAGGAACATGGTCAAAATGGCCGGAAAAATAGGAACGGTTTTCCTGAACATTCCTATTCTACTTTTTTATGCTGAATCCAAATCTGAAGTCAAAATTCGAATGTTCGAAAAAAAGCGACAGACAAACACAGACAAGCATATAGATTTCCTATAGGAACGGTGTTCCTGAAAATAAATGTCAGTTTTGTATAACCGTAGTCATACGTACTTTGTATGATATGTAGCTTTCTAAATACGATCATATTTAGAAACAACATTAGATAGAATACAAAGCTGATGTCTGATGAATATTATACGCCTACAAAACAGTGAAAATGCAACATAAGTTAACTCTACAACATTACATTAATCACTAAAACGGTACTATCACAAGAAAATTGTTATAGGACATCACTGCTCCGCCGCACTACATCAATACCACTGAACCAAATTGATAGGTAGCGTAGCGTATTCCCTCGGGTTATATTAATTTACTAGTAGCTACAGAAGGAGATCCACAATCATCCCTGGGGCGCCGATATATTTATGCGACCCGTGAGGTTTTAATTTACTATGTTGTAATAGAAAATAAACAGTTAAATGTTGTAAGAGTTCGATAAAACCATATATAAATAGTACAATGTATAGTGTAAAAGTAATCGACTAGTGGATAACCTAAAAAAATTTTTATGTTATGAGATATTTTACTTAGTTTCTCAATCTAATTAAGGAAAATGCCTTTTGTATTAAAATGCTAACTTAGCCTTAGGTCTTTTTAAAAATTTTTTTTGCTTCTCATTTTGAGCTTTCCGTATGTAAGGACAGACGGAACACTATTATTGTCACTCTACTGTTTGCTACTAGTTTGCTACTACGTTCATCTGTCAGTATGTCACATGTTTACAACACGTAAAGGAAATGAGTTACAAACCTAAAATTTGTATATAATCATGTAGAACGTTGACACAAAACCGAAAACTTACTTACTTGTTTAAATAAATTGTTTTTAATAATACGTAAAACGGAGTCAAACTTTTTTTTTCAACCTGCCATGGGAGATGACAAGAAAAAGATGTCATTATTAGAGTTCATTAATCATCATCATCATCCGAGCATTAAACCCGGTCGTGTTCTAAGCTATCACTTCGGTTTCCGAGGTCTGTTTGTTTGCTATTTCATTTCACATATCTTCAATCATATTTCAATCATCTACTTTTGTCTTCAAAAACGAAAAAACAAGAGGCCGTAAAAGTTGTCGCTTTTTATTTCATATGTTATGCAGTCTATCATCTAATTAAACTAGCTGGTCATTTGCCATTACTGTGTACCATGATCCATATACTGTATTATTAAACATCAAATACTAAAAATGGCTATTCATAACATAGTTTACTTTGTATGAAACTATTTTGAAATTTTCGGTACGGTATATGCGGTACGGAACCCTTCCCGTGAGAATCCAACTCAAACTTAGTTGTTGTTAGAAGGGTTGCGAACTTACTTACTTTTTCTGTCGTATACTCTGTCAATAGTTTTTATTGCTTTGAAATATTTTACCGGTGTCTATCACCATATTCATAAAAATAAAATATTCCACAGCCTAAACTTTGAACAGTGAAGGATTGGTCGAAAAATTTTGTGGATTAAAACATTTTCATGGTACCGTGTCAGTGTCACTAATTGACATTCAGTAATCTACTTCGCATCCCTTGTAATTGTTCAAGATAAATATCTCACACTTGTGGTCCGCGAGAATTTTAGGTTTAGGTTTGGAGAAATGGATTGGTTTGAATAATAAACCAGGTTATTGAAGAATAATTTGTCAATGCTTAGCAGACCAATCTTCGTAACATTGTTGATGGATGTAAATATCGTCTGTTGTTGCACAGTTGCGAAATGGATGCATCAAGAAGTTTTTTTTTTCATTCAAGAAGTTGATGTTTATGTTAAGACATATGCCTTCTTGAACTGATATTTTGGGCTTACTGTGTCGAACGAACATAACTATTGAATGAAAAAAAAACTTCTTTATTACCCATATTAATAAAGTGACTGTACGCGGAATTTAAATTTGCGAGAACAGTTTCTGAAGAAGAGAAATTGTTGAGGAAAGTAAAATAAAACAAAATTCTTTTAAACGTTTTAAATAAAATATTCACACATTTTATATTCATACGACATTCTCATTCGAGGATTATGAGCAGTCGAGTACAGTCGACAAATTGTAGCGTTTGGCAAACCTTGGAACCTCGCCAATTCTGTGTACGTGAACCTGATAAAACGTAGGAGTCTGGCAACTTTTAAAAGATCAAGCAGATCAACTGATATGAATGCACTTCGGATGTGAAGCTGCTAACTTTAAATTTCTACATATCATTATTAATGTGTCTAATTGCATCAACATTTTCTTTTTCGTATCGCTATCGTATCTTTCAATGTTATTACTATGTCTTGTGGATTATTCTTAAATTATCATTTCTTTATATAAACAAAACCTGCTTCTATAACAATTTTGAGTTTATACACTTCATCTTAAGTCTACTTCTAAGCCTAACATACTACATTATTGTCACTTTGCCACATCACGGTCTCAAACCTAGAATATTTGAATACATCATAGTGTGAAACATGCTATGAAGTCATAACTTTACGTACACATTCTGGTTTCAATCAAACACATAATCTCCATTTACGAGCACACTCGAAATTGGCCTCGTAACATAAAAAGGCAAATATCCAATTTTTATGTTACCAAATTAACATACAAGGCGTGGAAACGCAGAGATGACGAGAGGGAAACTTTTAATATATTTTTATGAAAGGCGTTTCTCGCGGAAACTGAATGATTAATGACCAGCCCGCCGCGATCCTGCTGAGCTAATTCTGAAAACTTTTCAGGCTTTTTTAAATAATTAAGCCGACAGCTCAAGTCGCATAAATTGCTCTTTTATCTTTTCCACAAACGTTTCGGTAAAGTTTAAAGGGTTTGTATAATTCGAAGGTTCATTATTTTGAACGGATTAATATTTTTACCTAATTCCAAGATACTCGTATCAATTCAAAGTGTTGAGATACTTGTAATGCTGTGACTATGACTGTCTGTGTCCAGGGCCAGCAGTCGAACTCCATCCAGCTGCAGCGAGTAGTGTGACAAGGAGTCCTAATGTCCCTGAAACTATTCATAGCTGCATTCATGTTTTCAAGACGCTAAACTGAAAACTACGGCGTATCAATATTAACGACGAATACATTTCATATTGTCGGTTTGACGATAACGTAGTTATAATGGCTAAATCTCAGGCGGATGTTAAAATCTCGGAAATTACTATTGGCGAAGAAGAAATGCCTAAAGAAACTTGCCAATAGTTAATAGATTCAGGCGTTATTTTGCGAAAGTCAAATTTACATGCAATTTGCGCACAAAGCACAAAGCAGGTTAAATCAAATTGCACTTTTAAAATAGTCAATCAGATATTACAAAAAAATCATAATAATGATATGATATCAAATTTAAGATTATTAAGAAAAGGTCGTGTGTGCCGAATTATTTCCAGACATCTTTGTCAGTTACATATTCATCAATTCAATAAGACCTTTTACAAAGAGTATTTTTAAAGTGCTTTTTGCTTAATTGATTCAGGCAACTTATTATAAAATCGAATGCAATTTACATGAAAAGATCTACCATCCATTTAGAACACATTTATTGTCAAAATTCAATACAGACGTAAACAAACACATAACAAATGGGTTATTGGATGTATCCGCATTGAAATCGGATTTCACAAATTGGATTTTGAATAACGGTTATTGGATAAACTTGATGGCATGATTTAAGTATGCATCTATTTTGCATGGTAATCAAAAAATGTTGAACTGTCAGAATACCTATTTACATACGAACATTTAATTTGTTATGCAGTTTGATATGCATTTGAAATGAACTGGTATAAAATATGAAATATTGAAAATGTACGGTTTTCAGACGTTTTTTTGGTTAAATAAAAGTTACGTGGTAATTCGAAGTATTTCACAACTATAATAAGTGTGCCATGATTACTTGTGAACTTTCCTCAACTAAGTATGCCTTAATGAAACTAAACCACCATGGGGTGTTATATTGATATGATACGACACGTTCTTGTGTTGAGTAGTAGTCAGTATTACGAACACAAACTATTAAACCACTTAACTGCGCATGAAGCACTCTTCGCCCACAATAATGTTGTGTTTTAGCGCCTAAATATCTCAAGGATTCAAGCCTGCTACCCAATGCGATAATATTTTAACCAATAAGCCGATTTAGTTGTCGCGATATTCATCCGTGAACTAGCTAATACTCGTAACAGCTGCGCGTTCTACTTTAACAACGCCCGACCCGTAGCGATGAATTTAGTGACCAAGCAAAATTTGTCTCATGGGTTCTCTATAGGTTATTTGCTTCATGATTACGATGAACTTAGATGTAATGTTATTAATTTCATTAATGATGCGATAAGGATGCTCTGATGTTATTAATTTCACTAGGGATGCGATAGGGATGCTCTGATGTTATTAATTTCACTAGGGATACGATAGGGATGCTCTGATATGATTAATTTCACTAGGGATACGATAAGGATGCTCTGATATTATTAATTTCACTAGGGATACGATAAGGATGCTCTGATATTATTAATTTCACTAGGGATGCGATAAGGAGGCTCTGATGTTATTAATTTCGCTATGGATGCGATAGGGATGTTTACTCCTTGTTGTCACAATTTTTTTTTAATAAAATCCGTTGTATCTTGTTTATTTTCAACGGTTCTTTTAACTACCAATATTTCAGAAATTAGCATTGGCAAAGAATAAGTTCTGAAAGAAACTTGCCAACAACCATTTTTTGCAATCGTCAATTGTCCATGTCTTCTTGGTTCTGATATATCCCTTTCCATTTGCTATTCGTATTAAAATTGTTATACATTTTTTAACGCTTACTTATGGAAGCGAGAGCTGGGTATGGCAGAGAGAGCATGAAAGTAGGATAAACATGGTCGAAATGCGAGCGTTACGCAAAATTTGTGGCGTAACGCTTGTACACCGTATGCGCAATGATGATGTTAGAAACAGAGTTGGCCAGAAAGAGAGCGTCGGTGTGAAAATAAGAAGAAGAGGCATGCTCAGTTGGTTCGGACATGTAGAATGAATGACGAAGCAGATATACTATGCAAAAGTGGAAGGATGTAGGAGCCGAGGAAGGCCAAGACTTACCTACCATGATCAAATTGGTCGTGTTCTATCAGAAGGTGTGCATGAGAAGAGCAATTAATGCTAAAGAAGTGAGTGAGGTTTATAAGGATCGAGTCACGTGACGTTCGGTTTTCTCTGCCTACCCCGCAAGGGATTTGGCGTGAAGTTATAGAACAGAATAGAATAGAATAGAATATATTTTTTCTTTATAGTATCGCTTTATAAAATTATAATACATACATATATCAGAGATAAGCTAATATTCCCTCAACATTTCACTCAAGGCGTTAGCTGTAATAAAATTTATACAGCTCCCAAGCAATCAAGCCGCGAGCGAATTGATAATGGCCTGTTTATCAAACATCTTTTTCTGAGTAATCACTTTGCAGATCTATTATAATGAGCTCAGCCGCCTACCAGCTGCCGTTTCATGGAGAAATCGTCTAAATTGTATCCCAAGGGTATATAATCTCATCTCAACTTTTAAACGCCATCCTTTGAATATCAGACGATAAAAGTTTAATAGGTTCGGTTCGGTGTTCAGTTTTGTCTGTTTAAGCTTTATTTAAATCTTATGCGGTTGATTTATCTATGTAGCAAACATATTAAAACTTAACGCAATAAAAAGATAGGGGCAAGGTGTTCATCATCACCTTTAGAGCTTGGGCTCGTAGGGATTTGTTAGCCAACCTCACAAAAGACCAAATAATTCATCAGGTAATATTGACTGCCATCTCCTCAGTCCTGATGCTGCAGTACCGTTAACCGTGGTCACAGATATTAATACATACGTTCATATCATCGCGCCTGTCTCCCATTGGGGTAGGCAGAGATTACGGAACGCCACGTGCACTGATCCAAATCCACCTCTCTCGCTTCTAAATTCATCAACATCTTCATCAATGCTCTTCGGTTTTGGATTTTATTTTAGACAAGGTCGAAAGGAAGGAGCATACGGACCACTTGATGAAAAGCGGTTACCGTAGCCTATAAACGCTAGTAATATATTAAGTATATATGGGGCGATGTCTTTTCTGCTGCTGACACAGCAACTCCTTAGGAGCTTACTGGTGTCCTCACTCATACGAAGCGACACATCAACCCTCTGGGGAGTTGTTATTTGGCTGTGGATTTCCGCAAGGTGGAGGTACTTCCCCTACGGGCTGCTTTGATGTACCTCTTTTAAAATATCCAGACCAAGACAAACATACATTATCATGCACACAAATGTTTGCCCTGTGTGGAAATCGAACCCACGAGCGTTGGTGTCAGAGTTGCGTTATTCACGACTGAGCCACCGAGCTCGTCAAACTTTGCTTGGATTTGGCGCTTTTTCAACGCAACAAATTTGATCTATATGTGTACGCCCCCTACCACTCCATTCACTCTTACCCGACACACTTCTTTCGTAACTCTGTTCTCATTAATTCTTTCGAAATGACCAGTTTTTCTCACTACATCATCTTTCATTCCACATAGTGCTCGTATCCCGCTATCTCTTACTCTACCAATCATTCTAACTCCACAAATACTGTCTTACTCTCATTTCATATCTAATACATATATACCTGGACTAATAAATTAAAATGCAGATTATCACGGTGACAAAATATATGAATAATACATATATGTCGCAGAGGTAGCAACACCATATTGAGAAGCCCGGAAGAAATCAATCCCCGTGATGCTAGTTTTAATAATAACGGATCAAAATGTCAAGTCGGCGCTTGGATGGAATCGACATCGTTGGATTGGCAACACCGGTTGTGTTTGTTATGGTTAGCTCGAAATGTTGGTTGTGGTCAGTTGTCAAAAACGTCATTGGAAGCGGCATTACGAATCGAGCAATGGAGCCAATCGCACGTGTCGCGTCCACCGCATTTTGAATCCTTTGTAATCTACGATCTAAACATAACTTTTGTTAAAAGTATTGTGGTAATTGGCTGATTAAATATTGAGAAGATTAATTACGCTGGTATTTCGCTTTATTCGCCATGAACAACGAGCCACCTGACGACGATTACATCCACGTTCCGACATATATATATATATATATACTGAATTAATAGAGCAGAAGATAATGAAAAATCGATTCCAAAATTTGAGTAAAAAATAGGAGAAAAGCTTAAAACACAGTTTAATAAAACAAAAAATGTTTTAAAGTAAATAAACGAAATAAACCAGCCCTTTTGGGCGAAAATAAAATAATAGTATTTAGGAGAAAAATAATAGCAGTTGCGGATGTTTTGTGGAAACGGGGACCGCTTCAGGAAATGGAGGCCATTCCTCAAGCGGCGGTTCTTTGATTGGCGCGTTTGTTCCCGCGTCCAACTGCACCTGAGGGAATGTATATTTGGCTATCTGTTACTTTAGTACGCAATTAGCTTCAAATTTATCTTCGTTTACAGTTGTGTGGTTAATTTTAACATATACGATAACTTAACTCGTATTAATTTCTTTTACAAAGTAATAATATAGAATTACAAATTATTTAAAAACTTGTGTTTTAAGAGTAGTAATATCTAGCGTAAGTAAACAACTTTTTCTATTCATGTAATATAGTTTATTCTTTTAATTTATAATAGCATATTGAATATCTTATATTTCATGTCTGAGGCAGTACCTCCATCTCACAGAAAACCGCATGCAAATATCAACTCTCTGAAGGCTTGTTGTGTTCTTGCGTTTAAATGAGGTCACTAGTAAACTCCTAAGGAGTTGCTGTGTTAGCAACAGAAGTGGCATCGTGTGGATGTGGCGTGGGTGGATACATAATGTACATGCGTTCATAGACTAGGCCAATAGCTTTACATCAGGTGGGCGATATGTTTGTATCCCTCCCGAAGTTGAAACAAATATATAATATATATATTTCGTGTACCTCAGAAACGCCTCTAATAAATTGGATCAAACTTGGTATTCAGATAAGGTTTTGCTTTTAAGTTTAATATACGTGTCTTTCGTGAACAACGATATTTTTTATTATTTTTCAGGTACACACCCATATAAAAAACAGTATATCCAATAATACATAAAATGTTATAAAACTTTTAAACATGTCAATACAAAATATGTAGTATAATTATTGAATTTATATAAATTTGATAATTAACTTTCATCGCAGCAAACTTACGAATACGTCTACAAGTATTATTTAATGTTTAATGCTCTCTAAATAATATAAAAAACGCCAAGCGAAGCTCCATCGCCCTGATACTTAAGGCCAGCTATTCTGACAATTACGTAGTTAGTTAGTAGCACTGTATGAACCGTGTCTTATACAGTCACAAAGATCCCATTCAAAGCCTATGTACTATTTTTTGCACACTTTTTTTCTGTTACTTTAAAAAAGCAATCCTTGTACACACCGAGCAATGCTCGTTCGCTCAGGTACCTTTATATGTCACAAAAATCTTTGATTCACACGGAAATAAAATATATGTAATAAACTACTTCAGAATGTATGTTATATTCGACTTCAAAATGGCGAACTTATGAAAAACTTTCTGACACTCTTTGTTTTTAAGATTCTATGCTTATTTGAAACGTGTTATTTTCCTCTGAAGTGGAAATACTATAGTGCAAGGATCTTTAATTTTTTTTTCGGTGGCGCGTGTGCTAGCCGGGTTTATTGTCTTTTTATTTCAATGGGCTCCCCTCACAGTTACCCTCCTTGACCTATTAAATAGACCTATGTTTATGTGACTCCTATTACTTCCTTCCTTTCTCAATATAAATCCCTATGTTGTATGCATCGAGTATAGTTTATATTTAAAAAAGATAAAAGATGACAATTATTTGTTCGTCATTAGGCCCTCACGGGCACTTAGACACGTTGTATTTAAACGAGTAATTCTTGTACATATATAAATATAATTTGTGAATCTTGGAAACGATTCCAAAGATTTGGAGCAAAATCAAATCTTTAGAATCGATTTCATTTAGGTAAGGTTTTGGTTTTCAAGTTTATCTTAAAAAAAGCGATTTTACACAAAAATCAAAAAATGGCGGATCATGTTAAACACCAATACCAGCTATCCGACATTATGACTATTATATGTTTGATCACGCCGTATGACATACAGTCTATCTTATACAGTCACCAGGGGCCGTGGTTCTCGTATCTCTCTAATCTCGTAAGCTAAGAAATTTAGAAAATTAACTTCTTTTATTCTTTCTAGGAGCCCTAGGAATCGTCGAGCGTACATAAAAAGATCAATGAATGAAAAAAAAAAAAAGGGAATGAAAGAAGCAAGCGAACTGTGTATCTTGTAGCATACGGTTGTCTCTGCCTACCTTGAAAAGTATTTATCTTGAAGATATAGATCGTGTCAAATAATTTTACTAAAACTTGTAATACTAGATCGACTTTGATTTATCCAAAGAGAATCAGTTGTGGCCTTCTTGAGATATCGGTATGTATATTTGAGTGTATTATATATGTATATTATATATATTGGAAATCTCAATGTTGTAGTTATTGATGTTTTCGTGTAAAAAATAAAATAAGTCTCTTAAAGACTAAACTCAACGTGTGCGGATCCACTTTAAACATAATATGTACGATATTGTCATTGATACTCCTCATATATCTGTCTATATTCTGAAATTAGAAAGCATTAATGTGACGTTAACTTCATATATTTTCACTCCATGCGTAACTATAGTTCACAACAAAATTCATAAAGATCCTGTTTAAGTACTATGCAAATTACCCGTCTTACTTTCGATACAACTGAATGTTTCAAACTTGAACGCGGAAAGTAAGCACTTGCTGAGAATAAAGACCAATAAATATGTCACACTACGAGCTTACTTAAGGAAGAAAAAGCCATAAAACTCTTCAGTAACGTCAGCAGGTGCTGCGAATGGTCGAACCGTACGTGTCATGACGTCGACTGAAAAATATGAAATCTTAATACCTAACCATAAAATTTTGCCCGAGAAAAATTCGAGGATCTCAGCCATTGTCTACGCTCCGTAGCTTCGTGTAATAGGCTATCTGGTAGAAAAAGTACAATGAAGGAAAAAGAGCAAGTCGATAAGGCTACTGTGAGCCCTCGTTATCTGCGGTCATAAATTACCCCGGCACCCCTCGGGGGCGCAGGTAGGAAGGTATCACCCCGTCCAGGGCACTCCAAAACGTTATGAGGATTCCGTGAAATGAAGTGACTACGTGATCCAATTGCGATTTAAGGTGCACTTCGATTTGTGTAAGTTTGTTGGAGTCACGCAACGCTGCCCTTTCGCGTTCGATTCGCGATTTATCTTTACGACTTCCGATATTTACTTTTCGATTACACATTCACGCTATCGCGCTATTTCTTGATGGAAAAGAAAGTATTTTCATTAGTTGCTTTGATACAATCCTTTTCCGCACAAGTTTAATTAAAATTCTGCGTACTTCAATTTTGCGCTTATAATATGAAACATTAATTAATCCTAGTAATATTATAAATGCATTGTATGTATGGATGGATGTTTGTTGCTCTTTTACGCTTAAACGGCTAAACGGATTTAATTGAAATTTGGCACGTAGATAGATTATGATCTGGATTAACACATAGGCTACGTTATTTGACTCCACGCGGGCAGAGTTACTAATTATGGTAGATGTTATGACATTTAAAAACTACGAAAACATTTTCAAAAATATATCAATAAATTTAAAAATGGTAAAGTTTGTAATATACGCCGATTAAACTAGTAACCTTAAAACTGGTGAATACGAAATGAGCTGGGAATATAACAAAAAATATTGCTACAGTTCTGTTCAATTGAAGCCAATTTCACAAAACTTTCGGATATTGCATGTGTCTGGTTGTTTTAGTACATTGTATTTGAATCCCAGATGCTGCGATTATATTAAAATTCCAGATTGTACAACATTTAAACTGTTGAAACTAATATACCTAGCCCGGCCATAAGTTCTGTTACAAATGAATATGCATTTATTTTTTTTATGAAGTAATGTAATCTTAATAAAACGTATATGTACATATTTAGAGAACTCGGTGGCGCAGTGTTAAAACGCGCTTTTACGCTACTTTGACACCAACGCTCGTGGGTTCGATTCCTACACAGGACAAACATTTGTGTGCATGAACATGTCTGTTTGTCTTGGTCTGGGTTTGTTCTATGTATAATAAGTATGTATTTACAAAAAGAAAATATATATTTACGTATGTTTATCAGTTGTCTAGTACCCATAACACAAGCTTCGCTTACTTTGGGGCTAGGTGGCGCTGTGTAATTTGTCCGAGGATATTTATTATTATTATTTATTTATGAAAGTCTAAGAAAAATATTTAAAACAATTACTCTATTCGAAATGGCCACCTTTGGCTTTAATACAGGCCTTTAATCTGTCTGGCCACGAATCTATGGATTTACGCACTGTTTCCATGGGAAATTTAGCCACTGCTTGCTCCAGAGATTTCTTAAGAGATACAATGGCGGCTTGTCGTTTCGAGCAGGCCATGTCCTCTAAAACTGACCATAATTTGTAGTCTTGGGGTTCAGATCTGAGATAGACGAGGACCAGTCTTCGGCTCTTATAAAGTCCGGAACGCTGGTTTCGAGCCAGGCTTGGGTTGTTCGTTCCTTGTGACCAGGTGTGTGTTTTATTGAAAGATTTCACAACACGTTCCAAGACAGTTTCTTGATATACTTTGGGTAGAGTCTTCACTCCTTTTTCACAAAAATGAAACTATGTGACTCCTTTATTAGACACCGCTCACCAAATCATTACTGACGCAGGGTGATGACCAAGTTGCAATCATTTCGATCACTTGGGCGGCTTCTTTAGAATTGTGTACGTACACTTTGTCATTTTGCTTGTTCTAGTGCTCTTCAAACATGATTTTTTTTCCATCAGTAAAGAAGATATTTCAATGCCTTTTACCTGCGCATCGGGACGGAAGGAATTTTGATCGAATCACTCTCTAAAACTGCAGGGATTGGTTTACAGCATGTCATGTATATCGACGATAAGCGCCGAGCTTCTAGTCTTTTTTTATTATACGCGACAGGGTCCAAACGAGAATGTTCATTTCTCGCGATAGGATTTTTTGTTTCTTAATGGGATTTTGGCGAATTCTGCCTTTAACAGCCTTTGTAGTTTTAACAGCATGCGGGTGCCCCGATTTTTTATAGACTTCAACTGAGGAAGTTTTGGTATATCTATCGATAGTACGTTATACGGACATACGGCTGATACCAAGCTTTTGAAGTATCTTGAATATGTCCGAAGGCTCCATACCCACTATGTGTAAGGCAATCACTGCAATCCTATTTTCTTTAACATCCTATTCCATATTGTAATTTGATAATAAACACGAAAAATATATATAAAACGTCGGGAAATCGAAAGAATTTTTTAACATACTCGTAATAAACGCGTTCCAAATTCAAAATAATTACAGAGTTGAAAAATGAAAAGATTCTCTGTAACAGTATTCATGTCTAGACTAGACAGATGTAGTGACTTTCATGCCCAATAATATGCTATCTATCGATAGCATAATATTTGGCATGAAAAGTCACCAATATAGTATCTATGTATGAAACTTCAGTAATAAATCAACAGTTTCCATTTTGACAGCCAATACACAAACAATATCTGTAGATCTAAAAGCTTTTTATTCCAGAATAGATGATTTGGAATCTTCTTTTAAAGAGTTAGGGTTTAAATTTCGGTGATAAATTATTGTAGAGCAGTAAATATAAGTTTGTTTTGCATGAGTTTTGACAAATATCTGCAGGTGACGTGTGCGGTTTCCCTAGCGGATGGCTCTGACATATTGCTTTGATAGCGGTTTCTCTGAACACATTCGGGTGCGGGCGCTATAAATTATAAACGTAACTATAGTAAGTAATGTCCAATGTGGTTAGCGAGATTTATCTTTAAAACTCTGACACGGAATATGCGATGTATTGTTATGTAAACAGCTTTTGTTCTCCTACAATGTGCTAAAAGGGAGTATTTTTTATTTTAGGAAAATAATTTGCGATTGCTCCAGCCTAGAGGATGCTCATGCTTCTACCATACTATAATTCCTCTAGATGACACGACGAACTACGTACCACCTCAAAACTAAATTAAATTCAGCTAATAAGTTGACACAATAAATATAGTGTTAACTTATTACCTGAATTTAATTTAGCTTCTTTTTAGATAAAATATTCAAAAAATATCCAAAAAATAGATTACGTAACTAATTACTTAATATTAATTATATATCTAATATCTAACTTATTTATCGTTACTAATTTATCCAAAGGCGACTCAGCTACCATGACGAAATTGTTCGGGTACTCGATCATCTTCTATCAGAAGGTGAAGGGCCTAAGAATCGGCGAACGCGCATAAAGAGAGAAGAGAGCTATGAGAATGTTAAAGAAGCGATCGACGTGTGTAAAGATCACACTTGTGCCGCTCGATTCTCTTTGCCCGCCCCGCAAGGGATCTGGTGTAGAGATATTCATAGATAGATACTCTGATTGTTTGTCTGATTATTTTTATTTAGTAGATCATTGACATATAAAATTTACTAAATAAACTATTTAAAATAACTAACAAAGTCAACTAAATGTCGGATTGAAAGAAATGTATACATATGTCTGGGGATTTTACTAAAATATATGCATAGTTATCATGAATAGAATGTGTATATAAATAATATATATTTATAAAAACAATCGCCCAGAAAGGTCGCACTTCGCCAAACATCTCATAGACAAAGGATATAGTTTATCCCCCACTAATACATATCAAATTTTACACACATAAAGGTTTAAAATTAAATATTAAGGAACAATTAGAAATTATTAAACATAAAAATTCAAAAATTATTCTTATGAACAAACAGACTGACCTAAGCAACTCCTCTCGATTAAATATCTTTTCACTTACCCCATCCACCCCCACCCTCAATGCAATATAAGAGACGACACTACCATGGATTTGTCACATGTAGCATGTTAATCTAACGAGTAACGTGTACAGCGCCTGAGGATGCCTCGTGGCATCAAGAAGTGGTCCTCAATGGTTCATTTTTTTTTCTTAGGTTAGATACGGAAACCTAATTACGTATTTTTTATTTATTTTATAAACATTTTTTTACAAATTAGTTCATTCAGGAAACCATTTACATATCAAGAACAATTTTGTTTAAAATTTAGGCAAACTTCATTTTAGGTTAGTGAAATGTTATTATTTGATTCTGTTACTCGTATGAGCAAAAGTGATCAAGGGCAGGTCCACGGTGGTCCATTACAGGCTGGTGATTCAATAACTCTTAAATGTTAGTTAAATACGATATCCAATTTAGGGCTTATTTCCTAACAAACCTTTGCTGGCTGTATACGTTTCAAAATAAACTCATCAACTTTTCACCAATGTTCTAATGATATTTCTATAGTCGGTTTACGGAAATCTTCACAGAAACGTATACCAAGTGTCCGGAGTTCGCTAATTCTTTCATTTAATACTTTATACTAAGCGGGATGAACCAGACACCATCAATTACACAAATGAGAAAGAATTTCCACTCAAGCGTCCCCGTCGCCGAACCATTTATTTTTATGCTTCTAATGAGAAGTGACAGTCGTTACCAGGGGCCGCATGTCACTGATCCACTTTCATGATTAATATTATCGAGACTAATATTTCGCATTCTTATCCACTTAAGAAACGGAACGACGGGTACACTTACTAAATCAATTGTATGAAATGTATATTTTTACTACACGCCTGACGATTCAGAGATTTTAGTAGAAGATCTGGAACTAGCACGAAGTAAAAAGTGTTTTCGTGACACTGCGTGTACTCTGTGTTATCGTAGGTCGTCCTACAAGACACCATGCGACGGTCGTACTTTGTGATACCACCATATTGACATAGAAACGATTTATTTATGGAAAAGGTACACCAACAGTATTCATACATAACATTTGCTTATGATATTGTACAAACATAATTCTTATATATATACCTATTACAGGCGTACACAGCATTTATATTATCTGGGTAATTCGTTTACATTAATAAATTTCTAAGATAATATTAGGTATATGTAAAAACTACAAATTTTAACAAAATAAATCATATAGCCAAGTTAACATGTGCTAACTGCTGGAGTTCCATGACGGTGAGTTACCGGTCTTGGGACTCCAATAGCCGCATAATATTTAATTTAAATTTGGATGAGGAGTCATGGAGAACATCTGCACTAGTAGCATTATTTTTAGTCAGTGCATTATATTTCGCGCAACATCGGACGAGAGGGGCGTTTTGACCAACATCGGTTTTAAATGTAGGTAGCACAAACGTTTTATTTATTGGCTGGTGAGGCAGACGGGATGGCACATAGAAAGAGATGTTCTCCACGAGTTCGACACATTTTAGATTGCCATTGAGAAGCCCGTGTAAGAACGTTAGATCATTGGATGTGGACTCAGAATTTTCTCTAACTTCTTTCTCACCAGCCAGTACAGGCGATGCGCCTTACCTTTATTGATTAACTTTTGACTACTTTTTTACTCATGTTCAGGGCAACCACGCGTTCTTCAATCACGGCATTCTTCTGGATCGGAGCGTCCAATCCCCAAACGGCAATATCAGAGAATTAAGTCGGTGGAATGTGTTAGTGCACACGAAAGGTTCCGTTCTATTATACTAAAAATAATTTCACAACCTTACAAATATTTTCTATTGTTCTTTTGGCTTTTGAAGTTATGATAAATTAAAGTACCAAAATCAATAAAGTGTAATAAAAATTTTATATCATTCATATTTTAAAATTTATAGCAATAATACTAATGTTAAATATTAACAAATAATTATGAATTAAAATAGTCCAGGTTTAAGTGTTAAATAGAAAAACTACTTAACACTTGACTAAACTTTTAATAAGAAAATGACGAAATATTAACTTTTGCGCATTTAGGCGGTCACTTTTCTCCTTTATTATTTTACAACTTTAAATTTCTACAACTTTTTAACTATTGAAATGTTATTCAGAATATTAATACATTCTATTTATAGTCATATATATCTCTATCTGTTTCGACAACAAATTTTTGCAGTATTATCATTAAAAAAACAATATTCGAGCTGCTGCCGCGGGTATGCTCGCTTATAGTTTGGCTTTTCGCGTATTACACAGGAATCCTAAATAAAAATTAGCAAGGGAATAGGATACTTTTCCTGACACTCGAAGCGATTTTTGTTAAAAATTATTGAATTACTGTTCGATATAATTATAGTCATAATTGATACATCAAAACATGTTCTTCTTTACAAAGGGCAAATTATGAAACAAAATATCAATTCCTGATATTCCGATGGCTATATGTTTAGCAGTAACATTTTTAGCAATTATCATATACAATTTGTTTAATTTTCTATCCTTGATCTTCATTATTTATTTTATTTATTTATTTATTTAAAACTTTATTGACCACTACATTTTGGTACAATAGGCGGACTTAATGCTATTTGCATTCTCTACCAGTCGACCTTTGGGAGTGCAGAGAATCACGATTGCGGCTTATATATATAGATATATACTTACAATACATATACATACATACATATAAATTATACGATACATACAAACGTTTTACCTAGGCATATACTGCTAATGCATATACGAGCAGTGATTGCTCAGTGCATAAAGAACCGGCATTGAGCCCTTGAGTTTTAGAAGAGATTTTGCTTCCCTTTGCGTGTTCTACCGATTGTATAATGGGTTGTGTTCTGAAGAGTTATTCGACATTATGCCAACAGCCTCGTTTTACAATCGAACAGCTCGCCGGCGGCTGGGAGTTCATCCGCGCACACTGGAACCGCAATGGTCGCGCACTGTGCGCTTCACGAGAAGTTTTCTACCGAGAGCTATTAAGATGTGGAATGAGCTCCCTGCCGAGATTTTCCCAAGGGACTACAGTATGGGGTTCTTCAAGAAAGGCGTGAAGAGGTTCTTACAGGGTCGGCAACGCAAGAGTGACACGCCTGGTGTTGCAAATGCCCATAGGCTGTGGTAAATGCTTACCATCAGGCAGGCCGTTCGCTTGTTTGTCACCTTAGTGGTATAAAAAACCGCCCTAATGACCCACTGGTCCCGGTTTCGCCCTGACATGTAATCGCAAGACTTGTAAACTTACCTAAGACAGGTCTGGTTTTCCGTCTGGATTGTGGAGGTATGACAGCAGTCGCTCCATGTAAAAATCTGCATTTTTGCAAAATCCTCAGGGTTAGGTAGCGGACTAAGCTAGGCTAGGCTAAGAAGAAGATACAGCCAGTACATATACATACTATATAATAATACTAAATATATATAAGTGACACACAGGTACCCACCATTTGTAAACGACTGTTCATGAAATAGTCATAACATCCGCATAATGTTGTGAGTACGGTAACTGATCGCGAGTTCTCAAGCAGCTAAAACGTAATTAGCACCATAACTAGGACATTTCAAAGAAACAGCATTAACTACATATTCGTAGTACACTTTCCACACTCACAATTGCCAACCTAATAGCTATAGAGTTACATAGCATATCTGAAACTACACAGATAACGTCGCAGCGTAGCAATCTCACAGCCCCATGACCAGCGCGGAAATAATTGGATTATGTCATGATCAAATTAGGATTATCTCAGACGTTTTCCTGCTTACGACCAATACGAGTATATTTAGTACGTTGATTATATAGTGTACTAATGTATACGGTACCACAAAAGTAAGCATGAGATTGTATTAACATACAAAACAATATATCTATTTGAAGTTATGTTTCTTGGCACGTTAGGGAAAAGTGACGAGAGTGAAGTTTGTACGACACCGGCATCTAAAAATCTACACCATGAAGTTAGTAAATGTCTCTCAAGTTTTGTTAGTGTCTATATTCAAGTTGTGTAAATACTTATTTATTAATCTACGACACGTGTATTATGCGGGCCGTAGGTATGGGGAAGCTCAAGGTCGCTCAGTGTGCTATGTAAAGAGCTATGCTCGGGGTTTCCCTGCGTGATAGAATCAGAAATGAGGATATCCGCAGTAGAGCTAAGGTAACCGACATAGCCCACAGGATAAGCTGAAGTGAATGGGCTGGCCACATAGTTCGTAGAACCGACAATCGATGGGGAAGAAAAGTTCTCGAATGGCATCCACGTACTAGTATATGCAGTGTGGGACGACCCTCCACTAGATGGAGCGACGACCTCAAGAGGTTTGCAGGGAGTCGATGGATGCATGTGGCACAGGATCGAGATGAGTGGCACTCAAGCGGGGAGGCCTATGTTCAGCAGTGGACGCATACAGGCTGAGATCATATGATGATGACGTGTTATATATCAGTACAGATAATATAGATATATGTCTGTGAGTGTCTTTAAATTATATACGGATAATTTATTATATTATAATTTTGTTTTACAAACGTTAACGTTATATTTGTTTGTTAAGCGAAAGAAGTAAAACTTCTTACGTGGGTACATAAGTGCATAGACATTTTTTTTTTTAATTTTAGTCGTAAAAGTACTCTTAAAAATGAGTATAGTATCTTAAAGCCTAATTAAAAATAACCTATATCACTTAATGAGAATGTGGCTATTCTATTAGCAAAGAATTTGCGGATTCGTAGTCCCAAACTATCTTTCCGAAGTAACTTTTTAATAGATTAGTATGGAAATATATGCTTCAAGAAAATTACCACTTAAGAATATTTACCCACATTTGATCAGAGATTTAATAATATTTTTGTAAATATATTCTAATAACATTTTGGAAATATTTTCTCAATTTAGGAACCTTTATTATAAAATCGACCTTAATCAATCGTAAATGTAATGCACCTAATTGCTACACTGACTATGACTGTACATAGTAAGTGCGAAATTATATTATATACTAGCTGAAGCCCGCGGCTTCGCACGCATGAGATTTGGGCTTTTAGTAGCCTTTATTTCTCTGTAGACCTAAAATTCTTTCTGTTTAAAAAAAAAAAAAAACAAAATTCAGGTTCGTAGATGCAACCATAGCATGATTCAATTTTTATACAGTGCCATCTATTGACCTTTAAGGGAGGCAACGTATATTTTATTTTTATTACATAAAAAATGCGTAGTTATTTTATGTCACAAAAAATACGTATTCTGTGAATATAATAAAAATAAAATTACAAAGTCCCCCGAAGGGGAAGATATTTCCCCTTAATTTTAACAGTTTTTCATGTTTTACGCAGGAACCCTAAACTATTTACGGCATAAAAAGTACCCTATATTCTACTCTGAATAGTCCTCTACCTACCAGTGAAAGTCCCGTCAAAATCGGTTCAGCCATTTAGAAGATTAGCCCGGACAAACAAACAGACAGACAGACAGACAAAAAAGTTAAAAATGCGTATTTAGGCTTTGGTAACGTGAAAATAACAATATGAGCGTAAGATAAAGGCTTTATTTTGAAATCACAGACAGACACTTCAATTTTATTTATAATATAGATTTCAAATTGATAATTCTTCCACATTTCTTCACTGTGGCGGAGGCTAGTTTTCAAGTCGTTCAAAAAAAAAATCTTAACTATTATCTTACTACAATAGTTGGTACAGCGGGCTTATCATAGCCCATGTAGGTCCGAGGAGCTCGAAATACATAAACCTATCCATATTACAAGACATAAGAGTTACAATATTAAAAGCTTATAAAAGATAATGGTACGTAGGTATCTCTAATATCCTAGTACGTATATATGTATATATCTCAGGAGCTCTAGAAACCGGCGAGCGTGCATGAGAAGAGCAATGAATGATAAAGAAGCGAGTGAGATATGTAAGGATGGAGTCACGTGGTGCTCGGTTCTCTCTGCCTATCCCGTAAGGGATTTGGCGTGAAGTTATAGATAGATAGATAGTATAGTATATTCTGAAGAGCTCAGTGGTGCAGTGGTTAGTAAACCTACTTTGACACCAACACTTGTGGGTCCGATTCCCACACGGAACAAACATTTGTACGTATGAATATATCTGTCTGTCTTGGTTTGGGTGTTTTTAAGAGGGCGCATCAAAGCAGCCTTGTGGCGAAGTGCCTCTATCTCATAGAAAACCGCAGTCAAATAACAACTCACTGGGGGGTTGTTGTGTTGTGAGTGAGGTCACCAGCAAGCTCCTAAGACGTCGGTATGTTAGCAGCAAGCATTCATAAGGTACGTATACCTTTTGCGTCGTATAAAAAAATGTGAATAGTCGGCAAATTAGACGAAGAAACATACTTATCTACGTATCGTTTTGGATCTTCTAAGAGACTAAACAATTGTTACTTCTAATGCATTATGTTTACGTTTGATTGTAAATATTATAATATTATGAACTTTGTATCATGAGCTAATTTTATTGCAGTAAAATGTATCTTACTTATTATCTGTAATTAACTACCTCCGTAATATATGAGCCGTAAAACACACTTATCAGAGTACACAAAGGAAACGCGATTTATAAAATTTGATGATAAAGCCCCCATTATAAAGACCTCCTTCCACTAATTTATGGCGCGGTCCAGAAACCTCTCCCTTAATCCATACTTATTAAGGATAATGGGTAACCAATGAACAAGTCTTCGTCCTTTATCTTACGCCCATAAATATTAGCTATCACCCGCAAGCAGTAGCCGGAGGTGTAGAAAGTGCAATTTAATGGAGCTTTTATTGCATTAAAGTAATAATATTAATGTAAGTAGTAAATCTGTTGAATAACAGACGGTTTATATCGTGTCGAGTTTTATTATGACGTAATTTATTCAAATAGCTGTTCCGTTGATTGTGCGAAATTGTTGTCACCCTTGGAATTTATGTCGTAAATTATTATTACATTGATGTAAGGTAAACTTTCCCGTGTATTCGTAATGAATGTATTCATAAATGCATACAAGTTGTACGCAATTTATACTATATTGCCTAAGCATGGAATGTTATATTCCAATATTATATTATGAACCTGAAGGGACTAAATAACCATGAACAGTATGAAAAGCTTTTAGGTAGACAAGTACCTAGGTAGTTTCACTTCGAGCGAATGGCATGGAATGCCGTTTAAATTCCCTTGTGTCTGTACAAATATTTATATGATTACTAACTAATCCTAACGATTATGTCTAAAGCTTTTGGTTGTTGATATCACGAATAGAAAATTTCAAAAACCCACGAATAATTTATTTATAAAATAATTTTTAAGCTTTATATGATTATTATATAGAATAATAACAACGGCCGCTGTACGTAACCTGTATTGTTTAACGCATATTAATTAACAACAAAGCTACTGGCACATACTACTTAATATGTACTATGTACCTACGAGTATGTTGTAGAATGTACATTCTTCAACACAGGTTACGCACGAGAGCTATTAATAATATTCTATATAATAATCATATTACGCTTTAAGTTTAAGTAATATTTGAAGTTTTTTTTACGTCAGAATTTTCGGTCGTGGGTATTTTAAATTTATGTTTCATTTGTGGATTTTTTAATTTGTATTTTAATAGTAAAAGGATTGTATATGTTTCTGTTTATATTGGTATTCTGTTTTATAATAAAATAAAAATATGCTTCAGGTCCTAACTCACCTCATAAATATCTTCTTCAGGCATTACTTCTATTCTCAATGGCAGAACACTAGTATTGCCCGTTCAGAAAAATCTTAACTATTCAATCAGTATATATAACAAATTAGTATACAAGCTAATCTTTCCATCTCAGTTCTGGCTGAGCACTGAATAGTAGCCTAAAAGTAACGCTACTTTGACATCAACGCTCGTGGGTTCGATTCCCATATGGGATAAAAATTGGCATGCATGAACATGTCTGTTTGTCTTGGTCTGAGTGTTTTAAGAGAGGCAGAGCGCATCAAAGCATACCTCGAAGAAAGCACCTCCACCTCACAATAACCGCAGCTAAATAACAATTACCTGGAGGGCTGTTTCGTTCCTGCGAGTGAGTGAGTGTGGCAACGCGCGAGTGATAATTAATGTATTGCATACATTCATAGGCTACGGTAACTGTTTTACTTACACAGTGAGTCGTATGGTTGTTTACCTTTCGACGTTGTATAAAGGAAACAGAGTTCCATGTTCTGGAGGGCGGATTTAGCATTATTATTGTTCCTATAAACTTCTCCAATGCTGCCAACACGATACACGTGACGTGTTACTCCAAGTCTAAAAATATTCCAATTACTCATTCTCAACTTTGGAAGATTAAAATTCTCAGGGGCTCGGCTCAGCTTTTGGACGTTTAGTCACATTCAAATTTTTGCAATTTTGCGTTTCGCTAAGTCTCGCTTATCATTTTAATCTCATGCCCGACTTTAGTAGATACATAATTGAAGTAGAATTATATCTACTTCTATTATGTACATACTAATGTTATTTTATGTTGTCGGTCATGCTTAACAAGTCTGTTATTCCTTTTTCTCACAGAAACCCGCAGCCAAATAACAAACCTATGGAAAATTGTTGTGTTTATGCAAATGAATGAGATTACCAGTAAACTCCTAAGAAATTGATGTATTAGTAGCAGGAGTAACAAACGCGCAATCCTTCCCGTATGGTAAGCGTTCATAAGCTACGGCAACCAATTTACTTTAGGTGGGCCTTATAAAAAAAGTGAAGCTATTAAGATCAAAAGAGCTATATTTTGTCTACTCTTGGTTCCGAAATTACACTTTCTTTGTTCTCAAAATTATATTAATATCGAGAACAAATGTCCGCATTATACAAATAAAATTAACGTTGCCTGAAAATCGAACAAACAACCCTTTTCTCGTCAAATATTTCACTGGAAACCCTCCGAAGTGAAGACAAGTATCTCGGAGAAGGCAGACACATCTATCGATTGAAAACTGTTAGTATCAGATAACAAAGGCATCCCCAGGTTAAAACGGCAATGGACGTTATCACCCTCCGACTCCTTTGCCACCTCGGCTACAGTTACCAATACCATGAGTCTGGTAGACTAAAGTTTAGTATACAACAAGCGGATAGCCAGTAATGTAATCGCAAGTCGCTGCCAAAAATGACAGCCGATAATAACTTATTATACGCACATCCTAACCCCAAAATATTTTTTTACTCTTTGCTGTCTTGATTGTCAGCTGTCACTGTTTTTCAGTGATCTAAAAGCGCTTTTATATCCTTTTTGCTCATATAAAAGTTCAATATATTGGCTTTCATTGCCAGGTTCGTAAAGGGCTGAAAATTGTTATCAGATGGTACCTAAAAAGCTGGATGTTCTCCTTTTTACTCGCTGAGTAAACCTCATGTAATATTTAGAAAATAGGGAGATGAAAAATTTCCATGGCTACCATTATGCAATGTAAAGTGTAAAAAGAAAACAAGTTCTGAAAAACAGATGAAGGGAGGGTAGTTTTTTATCTTATTGTGAACGTCATTCGAATACCCTCCCGATCGCCGACTATAATAAATGTCCATAATTATTTTCACTAAATTCCAAGTATTCTACAATACTACTTCATAAAAAAATATAACTCTGTTAGTGCCTCGTGCCCAATATACCTCCTTTAGAAGTGTCGCGATTCACGTCATTTTAGTCAATTTAGTGACTAACTATTGAACCGTAAATATAAATTTTGTACTAGAGTCTAATCATTGGACTAATACTTTTCAATATCACATTATGCTCTATGTAAATCCAATTAGTGTAAATGAAAGTACATTATTATTAAAAACAATATCAAGAAGAAATACGCACATAAATGTTATCTTATATGATTCATGTTTGTTACATCAAATCATTAGACGTTGCATATAATAATTTCTAAAGTAACTAACCAAACACAAATTTAGTTACTTTATACAATCATTACACAAGTAATATTCGTAATGTTGAGAAATTCTATACTTGAGACGTTATGTATCTACATACGTTATCTATGTCTCTCTATTCGGTTTATGTCATATAATCTCAGGACAGATATAGTCTGTGGTAAAGGCAGAATAGAGAGATATCGGGATAGAGATAGAGAGGTCAATTATCGCACTTGCCTCTTGGGTTTTTTGCTTTTAGTCGAACGTGGAACGTCGAATAATTGCCAATTAGTGTGTCACATATCAAGTTCGCAAACAGTATCGGGTGCGATATACAGAATGTAAATCGTAACCAGTATTTTCGAAATTCTTGTGTACATGAGTGCCGTGCTCCTTTGTATTAATATATCTTAATTTTTATATTAAAGATATTTAACTTGGAGAGTAAACGAATTTAGGGAAGAAAATATAATTGTTATTATATTTTATTTATTTATAACCAATTGTTGACTGGTAGAGAATACAAAGTATCAGAGCAATAAAAGTAAAAGTATAACAACGAGTACCTATACTACGATTTTAGACATGAGGAAAAGAAAAATTTATGAATATTTGCAATAAAATAGAAGATAAGATCAAAGAGGGTGTAACACATTCGAGAGATTTTCGTAATTGTTATATTACGAGTAGTATTGTGTTGCATTTTTGATTTGCATAAACTGACAATCATTCTTATAGTACCACAATCATCATAAAAGCATGGTAACACCATTCCTCTCACCGCAAATAAATAACTCGTTCGGTAGTTACGCTTGTTTGTACATAAACGTAACATTTTATTTCACGCGTCCAAGGGTTAGTATTATTGTTTACGTTATGCGTTGCCTCCGGGTACAATTCTGTTGAGTTATGGCGTGGTCACCCCCTATGCGACCGGTCGCGCAGGTGTGTATCCGACCTTATTTATTGCTAATTTTATTGTGTTTGACCACGGTTATCATTTTAGGGATTATTTTCTGGATGTGAGCATCTAGGATTTATGTTTTAGATGGATATATAAATGGGATAACAATTTTAAAACAAGTGTTAGTTCCCAAAACATATATCTTGACGTAGCAACACATTTTTTGGTTGCCGTAATGATGTAACATTGGTCGATTAGATTAAATCGTAATTATAACATTACTTTTCAGGACGTACTACTTTTTTTCTATTTTACTATACTACGTCTTGAGTGTGTACTAATCCTAATAATAAAATAGTAATAAATTACTTTCAACGAGAAATTCTTGTACTTACATAATAACTATAGGTATTTCATGGAGCAGTGATAGCCCAGTGGATAAAGAACCGACCTAGTGACCAACAGGTCCACGGTTCGAATCCTGTCATGTACCACTAAATTCGTATTTTCGGATTTGTGTACATATTTGTAATTATCAGTAGCTCGGCGGTGAAGGAAAACATCGTGAGGAAACCAGCAGATCCAACAACACAACAAGCGAGTGGTCGCTTGTTACTAACTACTAGCACCCGCAGGAAATTATATCTTCTCCTTTGATTTTTTTCCTTCCTTCCTTGAACTTTTAGTAAAATCTACTAAAACAGTGTTTTAAAAAAAGTTTTAGCAGATTTTTGATCAATAGTAACTAATAGCTAAAACGTACTCGACGCGACTTGGAAATGATAATAATGAACAGTCAAGTCACTTAGTTGTGAATTTAAATCTCTTGTTTTAAATTCAGAACTAAGTGCTCTCTCATTAAACGTATCGAGTAAATCGACACGCTACAAATACATTTAAAAAATACTAGACAGACATTCGGAAATCACTATTTGAGGCTTTCGTAATCTCTTTTACTCTGACAACAGCAAACACAAATATTTACATTTCGTGGTACGGTGCTGATCTCACATTGTTTGCAGAGTAAACAACAGAATATACATACTGCATCTTATTCGTTGAAGTAATGGGTAACAAACCCGTCTTATTGTTGCTCAAGTATTCCCTAAATATACAGTTTTCATTACATTTATTTTTTATCTATATCTATATATATATATATATATATATAAAACAAAGTCGTGTTAGTTACACCATTTATAAGTCAAGAACGGTTGGACCGATTTTTATGATTTTTGTGTTTTTGGATTTGTCTTCGTCGGTAATAGGATAATAAGTATTAAAACATGGAAAAAATAACAAAAAATAAAGTAAATTATATTTCTCATACATTTTATATGAAATTCTTTTTTTATGATATCTCTAGTTTTATTATAAAAAAAGCGGCGAGCGTGCACGAAACGAGCCATGAATATTAAAGAGTGAGTTTTGCAAGGTTCTAGTCATGTTTTAAGTAGCCCGTCTGGCGAAGTACCTCCACCTCACAGAAAACCGCAGCCAAATAACAACTCCCTAGGTTGTTGTGTTCCTGCGTGTGAGTGAGGTCACCAGTAAGCTCCCAAAGAGTTGCTGTGTAAGCAGCAGAGGCGGCATCGCGCGAGTGATTCTTAGCTCAAGTGTTAATAGGCTACGGTACCCGCTTTACATCAGGAGGGCCGTATGCTTGTATGCCTCCCCACGTAGTATTAAAAAAAATATATGTGGTCGCTCTACCTACTCCGCAAGGACTTAGCATGAAGATGTAGTACCAGGTTTAATCACATGATGTTACATAGATTTTTAGCGCAACGAACGAACATGAAA
This sequence comes from Pyralis farinalis, assembly GCA_947507595.1. NCBI lineage: Eukaryota > Metazoa > Arthropoda > Insecta > Lepidoptera > Pyralidae > Pyralis > Pyralis farinalis. The sequence continues at coordinate 20,971,912 of OX382270.1, forward strand.
TCTGTTTGAGATTGGACTAAAATTCAATATATTACTGACTAAAGACTGACTGTGAATTAAGACACGCCGCGCTTCCAAAAAACGTTGTGTTTTAGCGCCTAAATAGCTCAGCAATCCGAGCCTACTGATGAAAGAATAAGCTGATAAGTGACGCGATGTTGATATTCTATACAGATAAATAAAATTGGAGTGTCTGTTTGTAATATTAAAATAACCGCTTTTTATTAAATGCAATATGGATGTATAAACGATACATATACCAAAATATTATTTTTACAATTTTTGTCTGTCTGTCTGTTTGTTCGGCTAATCTCTGAAACGACCGATTTTGACGGGGCTTTCACTGGCAGATAGCTGATGTAATAAGGAGTAACTTAGGCTACCTTTATTTTAGAAATATTATTTATTTTTATTAATATAAATAAATAATAAAAATATCACTATTCCCCGCGGACGAAGTCGCGGGCACAGCTAGTTGCTAATAAAAGCTGACTGTCTGCGGAGTTCTACTTTACCCCGCGCCTCGTAGCGGAGAATTGAGTTACTATGTAATATCGGGCTCATAGGCTCTCTATAGGTTATTCATAGCTATAATATTTTCATAAAATATCTTCTAAGAAACTCTTCTACCATTGTCTTTTAAGAGAGGTAGGACGCATCAAAGCAGCCCGTCTAGGGAAGTACCTCCACCTCACAGAAAACTGCAGTCAAATAACAACTCCCTAGAGGGTTGTTGTATTCCTGCGTGTGAGTGAAGTCACCAGTAAGCTCCCAAGGAGTTGCCGTGTAAGCAGCAGAGGACACATCGAGTGAGTGATACTTAATATATTTTAAGCGGGGGTACGGTACCCGCTTTACATCAGGTGAGCCGAATGCTTGTATGCCTCCCGACGTAGTATAAAAAAAATTGTCTTTGTACTTCAAAGAACTATCCAGTGATTACCTAAAACGAAACGCAGATCACAACTAACCTTTTTGAATCTTCTAAAAAATAATGAAACCAGAACCATGCCTTATACCTTTAATTCTTCTTTTCTGCAAAGACAAACATCGTTTATTCCTTGCAAAACTTCAAAACCAATTTAGGAAGATAATACCTTAGATTATACTTGTCCTAACAAATGGTTTGACCTTTTCTCTATTATAATTATCAACATCCTTAACCCGTTAATGGTAATCTCGTTACATTGACAACGAAAGTACTCAGAAGGCTAAACAACCTCTATAATGACAATGCTTAAATATCCAGCCTTAGTTAACAAAGCCCCAATAGTAATAAAACCTCAATGTTTAGATAAACCTCCTAAATCCGGACATTACGTAGATTATTTGGGAAATTCAAACGATCGCTGTTGTGAAGCTGGGTTTTCACCTATAATATGAAACATACGAGTATAAGAATATTTCATTTAGTATATATAACATATGTATACATGTATGTTTATGTATTTATTTATGTATATTTATATAATTACTTTTATTTTCCTTAACTTTTGCTCTGCGCCGCCCTACTTTGTTTCCTTATCTCTCCTCTACCCAAAGGATGTCTGGAAGAGATCGCATCGCGAACCGCCGTTGTACTGCTACTTCATTGCTTTGTTTTTAAGTATTTTTCTTTTGGTGCAATAAAGTGCAATTGTATTGTATTTCCAAATATATCTTACTAGATTTTATGTGCCTATAATCATAATTTACTACAGACCTGTTTACATAGAAGTAGCAAAATGTTTGAAATATACCAACTATTATGAAATCTGAAAATTAAATTATGAGATTTAAAATGCGAAACTTAAATTACGAGTTTTCTGTTCCCGCTTCTTTCTTTATTTTTTGTCTATATAATTTAACAAAACTGACTGACTGCCCATCCACGCCTCAGTCCGCTAAGTCTAGGAACTTGAAACTCTCAACTTCCTCGTGTGTTCAAGAGTTCGCTAAAAAGCCAACTTCTCCATGTGTTCAGGAAACTTAAAAAAGAAGTTTTGTAACTTCATACGATGTAGGAACAGCTGAATCTCTTAGTAATGTGTTAGTGACCAATGTATTATTGTACTTTATTAAACGTTACAAACTAGTTAATATGGACATTTTACTCTTATTAGAGTGACTCAGATCAGATTTTAAATCAAATCTATCAATCCGAGTACCAAATTTTATATAATTCCTTTTACTTCCGTGGTAGGTATGTTTTGTCGCATATAGTTGTGACAAATCATAGCTGTAGAATGTTAATTCATTGCTGCCCATGTTTTCCTTTAGGCTTATTGTTATCGTTCAGGCAGCAAAATCAGGTAATATCGCGATGCGGTAATATGCCACACGTTGCTCAAATATTTGGCCAACGCGTTCCAATAAGGTTTGTTATTAGACGAGTATTTACTTAGAGAGTTTCTGTTTTATTAGGCAGAATATTAGGTGAATTATATTTATTGCCTGCTATACCTAATCACACATGGCGACGATGAGTTCTACGACCTTGTGACGCATGCTGAAAACTACACTAAAGGGTTTGATTGTAGATTTTTGAAAGTGCTTCGTTACGTAGAAAATATTTGATTCTGATAAAATCTTGGTATTGGTATATTAATTATATGGTATATTCATTAAAAAAGGGGCGGCGTACATTGCCGTAAGGGTAACAAGTGATTTCTTTATTCAAAGTATGTTGTACCTAGTAGCGCTCAAAATTACCGAGTGCGACGTCAACGATAGCTTAGTGGATAACAAACCAGCCTATCGACAAACAACCGGTGCCTGATTCGAATGAGTAGTAGTAATAGTAGTAAGAGTAGTAATAGTAATTATCACTTGCCAGGCGGTGAAAGAAAACATCGTGGGGAAACCCGCACGTCCACTTATTCGAATTATTCCGAAACACCAGTGAGCTAACGTAAGAAATGTCCGGTTTTCCTGATTGCGGAATTCTGACGACAGTCGCTCTATGTCAAAATCAGTATCGTCGTCAAATTCCTAGGCTTTTAAATATGTCTCTTTGCGTGCACGCTCGCTGATTTCCTATCTACACGTAAATACCTGTAATTGGTGTTAATTTTACATATGATATGTAAATATTGCGGAGATAAATAGTACCATGTGGTATTATTCCAGAACGTACGTATTTGTGGAAAATTCTAATCCTTTCGCGTACCCGTAACTGATTCGTACAAATATACAAATGTCGTAAAAAATGTAAAATACAAAGTAGCATACAGATTGTTAAAAAATAATATGTTCAGTTATCAAATCTAATACAAACATTTGATCAAACACCGCCAAGAGTAATGAAGGTAAATCTACTCTATTTGTCAAACGAAGCGCCGGGGAAGGCTTTACGGCAGTACTTGGATGAAAAAGGTCTCGTTTGCGCTCGCACGGGCAACTTTTGCTGACACAAGGAAAAAATGAGAAGACTCATTGGGTTCGTAGATTTGGGCCGATCGTTAGTTTATATAGGACTTAAATCGTATTTCGTGCTTTGGATAAAAATGAACTGCTTTTTTATCGATTTACAATGGTTGTAAAAATTCTAGCCTGAGTAGGCTAGAATTTCGGATACTGGGTAATGGGGGAATCCATTGTTAACGCGAGTGCGTTGTTGAGCAGTGATAGCCTAGGCCTAGTGGATAAATAACCGGCCTAGTGACCAACAGGTCACTGGTTCGAATCCTGGCATATATCACTAAAGTCATGTTTTCGGATTTAAGTACTTAATTGTATTTATCACTTACTCGGCGGTGAAGGAAAACATCGTGAGGAAACCTGCACGTTCAAGAAATTTTATTTCGAATGAGGTGTGACCTTACCTTACTAAGAACGAACTGGTTTACCCCTTGGATCTGACCTCCGCTCAGACGGCAGTTGCTCCTTATCTTTGCCAAATCCTTAGGCTTAGGTAGCAGACCCCGCCAATCCTAATGGGTTTGGAAACAAGATAACGGTAAGAAGAAGGAGAAGAAGAACAGGGCAACACTTTCGTATAAAAAACTAACACTGAATTAAGAAAAGCATCGCTTAATATTATATCATTGTACAAAGCAATCAATCATGAATACTTTGTACAAATAAATAACTAATAACCATACCAAACATAAATAAACAATTCTAATTGTAAATTACCGCTGATTGAAAAAGTTTAACACATTGCCATAACGTAAGAAAATCAACTACAGATCAACGCTTTTCAAAACCTCATTATAAAGAAAACAGATATATTAAAGCTAATCTAGAAATAAGGCTAAGTCGGTAGACTCGTAACTAGTAATTACTTCTGTAACTTCGGTATAGTTGTTAAGGCGAAATCGAGCCAATTTAATGAAAATTGTATAAGCTCTGCCAATTTGTCCATAATCCCTTGAGACCTCGCAGTTAAGAAACAATTCGGCCAGATTGAATTTGAACCCAAACTGGTAACTGCCAAATAAATGTCAAACCCTCATAACTCTAACTGGGATGTCATTTTCATTTATTGTCTAGTGCCTAGGAAACCTTACTTATGTATTCAATCACTGGAACACTAAAAAGTTTTAACATAGTAGGTACCAATTTCGCTTATAACATTACTACATAATTACAAGTCTATATGATTTTACTGTTAGTGAAAAAGTCAGACCAAAACAAACGGCCATCTTACTATTACTACTATAACTTCACGCCAAATCCCTTACGGGGTAGGCAGAGAGAACCGAGCGCCACGCGACTCGATCCTTACATACCTCACTCGCTTCTTTCACATTCATTGCTCTTTTCATGCACGCTCGACATCTTCATGTACATATATTATTTATATATATTTATATAGTATTTGTGCTGTGTGGAAATTTTGCCAGAGGTAGACTTTGTACAAAGTATCCCTCTGGTCATCTATACAGATAAATAAAATTGGAGTGTTTGTTTGTAATAATAAAATAACCGCTTTTTACTAAATGCATATGGATGTATACACGGTACATATACCAAAATGAATATTTTTACAATTTTTGTCTGTCTGTCTGTTTGTTCCGGCTAATCTCTGAAACGGCTCAACCGATTTTGACGGGACTTTCACTGGCAGATAGCTGATGTAATAAGGAGTAACTTAGGCTAGTTTTGTTTTAGAATTTTATTTATTTTTGTTAATATAAATAAATAATAAAAAAATAACTATTCCGCGCGGACGAAGTCGCGGACACAGCTAGTAATAACATAAGATTACTGGCTTGGACAGCATTTGAGATACTTCGCACTGAAAAAAAATTGCGTTTGGCTGTGTTGTGGACACGACCATAAGTGATACGTGAATACGTCTTCGTAACGGGTAAACGGAAATATATTATACCAAAAGCAATTATGTGATGCAGCAAAATTATAACAAAATGGCGCTTTCACCCCCACAGCGCGTGATGCATCACAGTCCTCACTCAATGTATTTTTTTATACAACGTCGGGAGGCATAGAAGCATACGGCCTGATGTAAAGCAGTACCCGTACCGTAGCCTATTAAAGCTTGTAATACATTAAGTATTACTTGCGTGATGCCTCCTCTGCTGCTAGCACAGCAACTCCTTAGGAGCTTACTGGTAACCTCACTCACACGCAGGAACACAACAACCCTCTGAGAGTTGTTATTTGGCTACGGTTTTCTGTGAGGTGGAGGTACTTCGCCAGAAATTACAATTACGTCAAAGCAGTCCGCTTTGATGTAATTGTAATTTCTAGGTATATAGAGATTGTGGGTTGTTATTCAGTCTTCGAGTTTATTGGTGTTATTATCTCCATCCAAACATCTCACAGATATGCTGTGCGTACGTTGAATATAGCAGTGTTGGCAAATCAGGTATCAGAATGAAGCCGATTATAAACAACAGTTATAAACGTTCGACTTCAGCTTGCTTGAAATCTTGTGATAACAGCTGGTGTGAAGTTGTTATCCCTAACCTAAAAGTAAATGCTGCGACACGCCGGCGTAGCGAAGTTGCCGCTATGATCATTTTGTAATGCCGAAGCTAGCTGCGGTGACGTCGCCGCCTAAATGACTCGCCGTTATAACTTTCGAGATTTCTAACTTTCAGCCTGATGCCATCAAAAGCACACGTTAGGACACCTCCTTAGTCGAGTTAACAAGTTTTTTTTTTATTAATTTATAAAACATTTAGACATCAAAGACACAAGATACACATTTTGTGTGTATGAATATGTCTGTTTATCTTGGTCTGGATGTTTTAAGAGAGGTGGGGCGCATCAAAGCAAAGCCTGGGGAAGTACCTCCACCACAGAGAAAACCGCAGCCAAATAACAACTCCCTAGAGGGTTTTTATGTTCCTGCGCGCACCTCCAGTAAGCTCCTAAGGAGTTGCTGTGTAAGCAGCAGAGGAGGCATCGCGCGAGTGATACTTAATTTATTAAAAGCGTTAATAGGCTACGGTAACTGCTTTACATCAGGTGGGCCGTATGCTTCAATATCTTCCGACGTTGTATAAAAAAACTTGTTAATTCATATTTTTCGAGTGCCACTTTTTCTACTATCATTCTTTTTTCTCAGCTTCTAAGGGTCGTATCGTAATGTTAAAATACCCTATAACCTTCTTCAAGAACTGGTTTATCAATGCAGAAAGATTGTTTCAAATCCGGCTGGTAGTTCCTGACATTAGCGCGTTCAAACAAACTCCTTCGCATTATATGTCTACTGTGCCGTACAGACATTCATATGAAATATTAATATCACCTGCGTACAACCAACATTCATAAGTTCATAATAAAACGCTATGTTTACAGAAAGCATTGAAGCATTATATTAGGTCTCACCCAGACGAGACGTTTCGGATTATTGCCGGGCCAACAATAAAAGGGGAGAGTAACGACACCTGCTAAATATTAAGAGGGCGGGATGTAAGAGGATCAAGATGTAGATATGTTTGTCACTAAGCCTGACCGAGTCGTTATGAATTTATTATTGCTTGTGCAATAAAAGTTGGTTCAAACTTCAATTAAATAAACCTCAGGACCTATCAGGAAAATATCTAGCTATTTCTGAAATCAGATTTGATTGGGAAATATATTTTTTATGCTAGCTCACAAGATTAAAAGCCCCGACTATATATGAGACTAGAGCTAAACAAAAAAATTCTTTATTGTTAGTACTGTAATATTATATTCCTTGAAGCAGTCTAACATTTTTCATTGATTATTGATATTTTAGCCGGGTTTTAATTTTAATTTAAGTAGCATATATTTTTAATAAAGATAATGGGTTTGCACTTGGCTTCATCTCGCCCGATGAAAACTTTTAACTAGAGGGTGTTATTATATTATATCCTTTATTGCACACAACAAATTAAAATGTTACAATGGTTAAAATACATAGTTCGCAAAGGCGAGCTTATCTCTAAAAAATCTTTTTTTGATATTTTTGATTTTTAATTACAACGACTTGAAAGAGAGAATAATAAGAGATAATAATAATAATAAGAAGTAATTAGGTTGATGATTTAGAGTTTGAATATGTGGTTGAGATTGTAGTGGCACTTTTAGTGAGGATGAAAGATTATTCGCTCACATCAGTGAATAGAAGGTGTGTACATACAGGCAGGTATTCACAATAAGTGCATGGAACATTGGGAAAACTTTACAGAAGTAATAACTTGAGCAATAGGGCACGCCAATGTATAGAAGCCAGAGCTGTGTATATATGAAGGAGCCGAGGAAGACTAAGAAGTATTTTATCAGAAGGTCATGTTAGGAGCCTTACAAACTGGCGAGCTATTAGTAGAAGAGCTGTTAATATTGATGATGTGAGTGGGATGCGTAAGGAGCGAGTCATGTGGTGCTCAGTTTCCTCTGCCTACCCTGCAAGGTAGTTGGCGTGAACATATAAATAACTTTTTGCCTGAAGGGCCAAACGGAAACCTATTAGAGGTACTGTGCTATCAGACCATCAGTTGAAGTAATAACTTCTACCTATAGGCGTGTTGGGCACTTTTGGGATAAGACAAAGCACTCACATTCAAACATTTAGATGTGTGTGTGTATCACTCGTGCAATACCTCTGTTGCTAACACAACTACTCCTTAGGACTGTACTGGTGATCTCACTCTCTCGCAGGACCACAACAACCCTCCAGAGAGTTGTTATTTGGCTGCAGTTTTCTATGAGGTGGATGTACTTCCCCAGACGGACTGTTATGATACGCCCTACCTCTGTCTAAATCTAATTACATAGAACCAATAACAACACCTATTAAAATTAATTTAAGAATTAGCGTACAACCAGACTAATAGTAAGCAGTTACCATAGCCCCTTTCAACCGCAGTCAAAGAAATTGTCCGTTAAATTAGTCTCATTTGATTTCAGGCCTCGTTCACATTTAGGCGTAAATTCGTGCAATCGTTCCGAGAGCGGTGCAAAGTGAACGAGCCCGTTACGTCATACTGGGAGCAGTTACTGGGATTATATTGAAATTGAATGGTTTTCTTAGCGCTCTCGAATGGGTAAAGACGGCAAAATGCAGGAATTTTCACAAAATACGCACCTACATTTTTGGTTTTATGTACTAAAGGAGTTTTATGAACAAAATGGCCGAGAGCTTTTATGATAGTCAGTTAATACAATAATAAAGCTTTCTGACTGATTCTTGCTCCTAGTCCGTTTCTTAGCCAATTAGGATTGGTGAAGTCCGCTACATAAGCCTAAGAATTTTGCCAAAGATATTGATTTGAATAAGGAGCGACTGCCGTTAGATCTTAACAACCCAGAGGAAAAATCAATCCTTGTTATGTTAGGTCACACATCATCGAAACATATCTTAGACGTACAGATTTCCTAGTATTCCATCAACACCAAGCAAGTGATAATTACGAATATGTACATAAGTCCTGAAACAACAACTTAATGGTACATCGAACCACTCATCGGTCGATTGAGAGGATGGTTCGTTAACAACTAGGCTATAACTGCCCTTTCTGTCTGATCGACATCAAATAAGTTTAGAACTGATCTATTTAAAAAACTTTCATTCAATATCAATACCATACACGACATTCTAGAAACTTTTTTTCTAAAACTCATATTATAGTAAAAAAACTCAGTATTGCTATACGTGGAGATCAACAAGTTACGTGATTATGTCATATTTTACGTTGGTATGTCTAATACTTTCAAGATAAATGCCTATGACAGATTGACAGACATTATTACACATATTGACCTTATTCTTGTTCTTTTGAATACGAAAGTCTAAAAGTTATTATATTAAGATAAAAACTATTTCATTGTGATGTGAAATCTATATTCATAGTATCTTTTATTAATTTATAATCTTATTAAATACAATTAAATATAACAAGGTTCAAACTATCAGTGGTCAAGTTGACAGAGATAGAAACCGCCGCACAATACTTGCCGTGCTAAGGAGAACTGCCTTCTGTATTTGGCCCCTAATCCAGCTTCCCAACGCGAGCCTCTTCAGATGTTGGTCGAGGCTCTTGGCTATTAAGTCATTGACCGATACAATAATCTGAAAAAGTGTTCTATGCAATTTAGAGATACAATATAATTTAGACAATAGAAAATATAATGCGCCGGCGGGATTCCTTTTTATATATTAAAATATATAAAAAGGAATCCCGCCGGCGCAGAACATTTATCTGAGTCGCCGGTGGTTAGGGCGACAGACTGAGGAACCTCCGCACAATACGTGCAGTTCCCAAAATTGCTACCTTCTGTATCCGGCTCTTGATCCAGGGACTTAGCGAAAGTCTCTGGAGATGTCGGTCAAGACTTTTCGCTATTAGACCATTGACCGACACGACTATCGGAACAATTTCTGTTGAATCAACGTCCCACATGGCGGTAACCTCGTGAGCCAAGTCCAAGTATTTTGATAACTTATCACTCTCAGCTTTCACGAGGTTCTCATCACATGGGACGGTGATATCAATAAGAAATGCCCTTCGTTCCAACCGGTCTACCAGCACGATATCAGGCTTATTAGCAATAATAGTCCTGTCCGTGATGATTGACCGGTCCCAGTAGTTTCGCATGGCCGTTTTCAAGTACTGGCATAGGTACATACTTATAATAAGGCACTTCGGAGCTTACAAGACCATATCGAAGAGCAAGCTGCTGGTGGATAATCCTCGCAACCTGGTTGTGTCTGTACAAATACTCACCGTTGGCAAGGTAAGAACAACCGGAAATAACATGTCTGATTGATTCACCAGTACGGTGGCAAGCACGACAAATGTCAGCCGTACCGTCTTTCATGATGTATTTCGGTAGTTATTAGTCTTTACAACCTCATCAGCAATTGCACAAACAGAACCTTCGGTTTCCCCAAACAGGTCACCGAACCGTAGCCAGGCCACGGACGCCAGAAAGTCAACATTAGGCCCATGAAGGACCCGATGGAACCGTCCATGTAGCTCCTTGCTCTTCCATACGTTCAAGCGATCTCCAGTGCTAAGTATGACCGGTTTATGCCAGTCCTCTTTCGCCAAGGAGAGCGGCGTCAGTCCTTTTTCAACTGCTACAACATCTCGATGCATTCCACTCTCAACATGTAGGAAATATTCCCGCAGATTGCACACTTCACGGTTGTGTAGGTTCTTGGCATTAAGCAACCCACGACTCCCACACTTCCGTGGGATGTACAATCTCATCACTGATGAGCGTGGATGATGCATACGATATGTTGTCAGCAGTTTGCGGACTTTACGATCCAGAGCGTCTAGTTCGGTTTGAGTCCACCTCAGTATGCCGAAAGTGTACACAAGCAATGGCATAACCCAAGCATTGAAAGCACGCACTTTGTTACCGCCTGACAAAAGACTTTTCAGTACTTTTGAAAGTCGGCTAAAGAAACGTTCTTTCACTGATTGTTTTATATCCCTGTCTTGTATACCTAAACATTCGGCCATACCGAGGTATTTATAGGTTTCAGTTTCGGAAAGGGATTTGAGAATCACAGTCTCTAAAATTTGTAAATGTTCTCTATTTACAACTCTCCCTCTATGTATATGTATGACTGCGCATTTATCTACACCAAATTCCATTTTAATGTCATTACTAAATGCTTGAGTTACATTTAGAAGTGCCACCAAATTTTGTTTATTTGATGCATATAATTTGAGGTCATCCATATACAAAAGATGAGAAATTATTTCACCACCTCGCCGAAACCGATAGCCGAGCTTGGAATTCCTTAGTAAAGTGCTCAAGGGATTCAAAGCTAGACAAAACCATAAAGGACTCAAACTGTCGCCCTGAAATATGCCTCGCTCAATCCTAATAGGTTCCGAGATCGCATGACTCACTCCACACCCTGGAAGACATAGTGCCGTTGTCCACTGTCCCATACATGAACTGAGAAAGGTGCTTAAAACTGTATTAATTTTATACAGCTCAAGCACCCGCCTCAACTATGAATGTGGCATCGAAATATGAATTTGTTAAATATAATTATGAATTTGTTCATAATAGGCTTTCCTATAATCAATCCAGGCAGCGGAGAGATTCTTGCGTCCCCGACGGACCTGCTGGTTAACGGCCATATCGATGAGGAGGAGCTCCTTTGTACCACGTGATCCAACCCTACATCCATTCTGAGTAATATCTAAGATGTTATTGGATTTCAAATGATTATTTAATTTTATTCTCAGAATAGATGTAAGGAGCTTATAGATGGTAGGTAAGCATGTGATGGGTCTGTAATTTTTAGGATCAGTGGTACTACCTGATTTATGGAGCAGGAAGGTGATGCCTCTTGTCATAAAAGTTGGGAGAGAACCACATTCTAAAGTTTTCTGGAATTGCGCTGCTAAGCAATCATGTGAACTTCGCAACCATTTTAACCAAAAATTATGCAGTCCATCCGGTCCAGGCCTTTTCCAGTTATGAAGCGGATGGACTGCATTTGCCAGATCTTGAGGGCTAATTACAGTGGCCTCCATAGGTTGCAAACTTTCACACGAATGCTCAACATCACTCATCCAGTTACCATCCGAATGCCTGATGGGTATCGACCAAATATTTTTCCAATAACTGCACATTTCTGATATATTTGGTAGATCTCCATCAGCCCTTCTAGATGTCGGGCTCTCCCAACCTGTATATGTCTTCCTTTGATCGCTTTGAAAGATGCGATTCTGATGAAATCTGTCCATTCGTTCTTTGTACCGACGTATCCGGTTCGCCCACGCACAAACTTTCTGCTTCAGATAGTCTATGCGTTCCGTGACACAAGTCATGTAGTCCTGTGATCTACCAGTTCCAGCAAAAGCCTGTGTCACGTAACGCATGACTCTGGGGCGATTATTCCCCGATCTGAAGCAGATTAGCTTCCCAATGGTAGCTCTAGCCGCGCTGATACGTCTCTCGATCCTCTTCTGCCAATGTGGTATTTCCCCAGCGCGTCGTGGAGCCAGGTTCGGTTCTGGGAATCGAACATTGGCTACACGGCACGCCGTAATAGCAGCACAGTAGAGGATCGAATGAGTATTATTATTATACTTTATAATTAAATATAATTATGAATTTGTTCATAATCTAACAAACCAACATGTTGCTTGTCTAATACGAGAGTTTCGACGTGTCATAAGAGAGGAAATTGCCTCCCTAATTGTATCCATACAACGCTAGACACCTTCATAATAACATTACAATTTCCTTGAAATTTTAGTGTACTGTGGACCAACGGTGTAGAATTAACACTGCTAGTTGCGGAAACAGTCGACATTTTCAAACTACATGGATAAGAATAACTTTAAATCCCTAAAGGTTCGGACATGCAGAAAGAATGCGGGACGAAAGAATGACGAAACAGATATACAATGCAAAAGTGGATGTAGGAGCCTAGGAAGACCAAAACTAACCTACCATGAAATTGGCGGTGTTTTATCAGAAGGTGATCTCAGGAGCCCCAGGAACCGGCGAGCGTGCATTAAGAGTGCTATGAATGTTAGAGAAGCGAGTGACATATGTGAGGACCGCGTCTTATGGCGCGAGGCTTTTCCTGCCGACCCCGCAAGGGACCTGGCGTGAAGATATACACACATATATAAATTCCTAAAGTTTTTATACCATCCAAAGAGACAGGAACTGAGCAATTAAGCAGAACTCATTTTACCTATCTGTCCCGTGTATACCCCCGTAAGCCCGCGACTTCGGCCACGCGTCGTCCTGGTATCCTGTAGGAACAGCTTTTCCTATTTTTTTTTCTCAGCTTCTAAAGGTCGTGTGGTAATGCTGAATAGTATATAACCTTTCTCAAGAATTGAGCTGTCAAATGCAATAAGAATTTTTTAAATCCAACCGGTAGTTTCAGAGATGAGCACGTTCTAACAAACAAACCTCTTCCGCTCTATATATTATATATAGATATAGACTAGAAAACACACATACCTATACAATACACCATTTAGGAGTGTATGAATGTTGTTAATAGATTCAGGCGTTATTTTGCGAAAGTCTAATTTACATGCAATTTGATGTAACCTGCTTTGTGTGCTTCCGCAACCAATTAGTTCATGCGGCCTAGCGCCGGCCGGCACCCACCCACTACCGTTAGTAGATGCAACATGCCGACGCTGCCATGGCTGCTCCAATACTCTCTGCCTCGGCTGCTGCGGTCGTTCGCCATCTGGAACAAAAACCGCATGCCCCGCCACCGTCATGGCGCTAGGCCGCATGAACTAATCGGTGGCGGAAGCACACAAAGCAGGTCAGATCAAATTGCATGTGTGTTGGCTAAGTCCCTGTTATTATATCAATTAATTACCTAAAACCGATGGCCCAAGATCGATGAGGGTAATTATTTGGTAATAAATTAAAACAATGTTAATTAATATGCATATCTATAGTAATGAATCACCCTGTGGTTATTGCCAGATCGTAGATAATTCGAATTAGTCAAGGGATGCAGCTAAGATATAGGTACCTATTCGTGGTCAATACATTGATACGCTTTAGATTTGTACTTGTACTACATAGTTTTTATTGCTCGTCATCTATCTATACTAATGTTTAAAGTGGAAAAGTTTGTTTATTTGTTTGGACGTGCTAATCTCGCGAATAGAAAAGTTATTTTTGCATTTGATAGCTCAATTCCAGAGGGAGAATATAGGCTTTTCGACGTCACGATACGACCCATTGAAGTCAAGAAAAAAAAAATAGAATAAGCTGTTTCTACGGCTAGGTTATTTATACTTACTCATTGAAATTAAACTATTTTTAACGGAAGTATCGCGTGTTTTATTTATTTTGTTGAAACCTGACGTTTCGAACGCTTTGCAGCGTCCGTGGTCGCAGGAAAGAAAGAAAAGAAAAGAAAAGAAAGGAAAGAAAGTCGCAGCAAAGCGTTCGAAACGTCAGGTTTCAACAAAATAAATAAAACACGCGATACTTCCGTTAAAAATAGTTTAATTTCAATGTGTAACAATCGCGAAAACCTAAGATTATACTTACTCATTGGACAACTCTTCAAGGGAAATATACTATTACATTATCAAACAGCGGAACCAAATAACGTATTTGTTGAGAGTTGTTGTGTGCCTGTATGGTGATATCTCTTGACCAGCTCGGGAGTGGTTACTAACGCTTCATTGACACCAACGACCGTCGGTTCGATTCCTACACAGGACACACATTTGTGTGCATGATCATTTCTGCTAAGAGAAGTTGAACGCAACAAACCAGCCTATCTGGGTAAGTACCTTCAACTTACATAAAACCGTAGACAAATAACAACATTCTGGAGGGTGGTTGTGGATCTGCGTGCAAATAAGCTTACCGTAAGTTAGTAAAGAGTTCATGTGTTTGCGGCAGAGGTGGCATCGCGAGAGATACTTAATGTATTGCAAGCGTATAAACGCTAAAATGTAGCCAATGAAAACAACAATAACCGCTTTATATCAAGTAGGCCGTATGCTTGTACGAGTTAACGTTGTATAAAACATATTATACATTTTTTCGTGATTTATCATCAAACGTATTTGAAGCGTGAATACAATTCCAAATGTGTTATTGCGTATAAGAGTACTTACATAACGTGGCAATAGATTGAATAACAAATAGCATTTATTTCTCAAATTGGTTAACAGTCAAAGAAGACAATGGTCCCTTAAATTAATCATTGTGTATTTTTTTTTACACCTTTTTTAGGTTGTTTTAGCCTTAGGTGACAAGTAACAACAATACGTAATTATTGTACTGATACTTAAAATAATAGGGTATCGGGCATTTAAAAAAAATATTCTAATTAACCATAATGAATAAATATTTATAACAATAAAAAAATATGAAAAATATTTTAATAGATTTTTAATAAATAAACCTTTAATTGACTCAATACTTTGTTTAAAGATTATTTATTTAAAAAATATAAATGTCGTATTGATTTTGAAACGTGCGGCATCAATATAAGTAAATACAATTAAGTACAAACTAGTTATGTACTACAAACTTTCAATTAGTTTTAATATCAGGAATCAAATAATATTTTTTATTGATTGTAGTTTGATTATGTACAAATGCGAAACTGTTTTGTACGCGGCATTTTTAAACAGTAATGTTTGGAAATAATTTCGTGTTATTTAAAGGTTTATTAAAAATTATATTTTTTATGGTGATAGATATCTATTATAATAAATTAATATGAATCTTTTTGAACGGACAACTCCCCTATTAGAGCAGTGTTAGCCTAGTGGAAAAAACCCTATAGCATATTAATTAAATTAATGAATTACAAATGCGAAAATGTTTTGTACGCGGCATTTTTAAACAGTAATCTTTGGAAATAATTTCGTGTTATTTAAAGGTTTATTAAAAATTATATTTTTTATGGTGATAGATATCTATTATAATAAATTAATGTGAATCTTTTTGAACGGACAACTCCCCTATTAGAGCAGTGTTAGCATAGATAACAGAAACAACGGGAGATGTGACGAGGGGGCGTGGTTGGTGTCGCCGCAAAATGCTCAAAACGAGAACATTGCCAAGAACAGCTAGTTAGTTGCAATCAAGTTCGATTGAGATACGTTGCTCCTTGTTTTAGCAAAATGCCAAGTTGTGCTGTTGCAATTTGCAAAAATAGAAGTGCAGTGGTTAACTTTAAATCAAATGGAATCACTTATCACCTGTAAGTACAAATAATATTACGTTTTATAAGCATAAATACAAAATTAATTTCAAAAATTCTCCGACGCCATTTCTACCCGAACCTTACCACGATGCAAATTTTAAATAATCAACATCTCATTCTTAAATCATACATTGCTTTTCTACCATTTCGCAGTCGCCACTGCTCGTTTCCCAACACGCAATGTAAAGCGAGTGATATTATTCGTTCACTGTGTGTGCAGTTTCGAGATACGGCCGCTTGTTTCTGCCATTGGTTAGGGGTGCGCTTTAACTTCACTTTCTATCGATACGAAGTTTTATCTAAGACTGCTAGTATTAGATAAAAATTATAAGTCTTTACTGTAGTTACTATTTGTGGGCTATGGTATCCTTTATATTAAAGTTGTATGGAAATAGGTTACAAAATATGTAATGATTGTATGATTACTGTGTTTGTTTTCTGTTAGTTTCCCACGTGACCTAAAAATTAAAGAAGAATGGATCAAGGCTACAGGAAGAGAAGATAATTGGTGGCCATTGGAAAAGAGCACAATATGCTCTAATCATTTATCTACTGGTGGCAAACAAACATAAGGGCCACCCGATGTAAAGTGGGCGCACGCGGGTGGGTGGGACGCACGAGTAACAGACACGCTTTGTAATGATATAAAAGTGTCACTCGCGTGTCGTCACCCCCGCTGCCAATCCAGCAACTCAACTTCTTGTGACCTCACTAACTCGCATGAACTCAATCATCCTCCAGGGAATTGTTATATAGTATAGTGGGGTTGGCTTTGGCTCTAAGTTGACATTGATCCACTTACACCCCACAAATATTTTATTACAAACATTACACTTCTTGATAAATCATAGATCGATATAACGTTATCAATATCGATAAAGTCATATCGACCCGCGTGTCCCAGCAAAGACGCTTTATCAGTGTTTGTAGTAGTGCGTGCTTACTTGGGTGTTGTTTAAATAAACGTCCAATGACAGCGTCTTAACAAAAGTGTGTCGTTGTACTTGTGTGCGTAGAATGACATCTTTTATTTATTTAAGTGTGTGAGTGTTTTATGGTTGTGTGAAACTCGGCGACAACCGTCCCGGTGTAAACTCACGTAGTATGTCACATCTCCCGTTGTTTCTGTTATCTATGAGTGTTAGTTAGTGTAACTTTAACTTAAACTAATTCATTAAATTAATGAATTAGTTTAAGTTGAAGTTAAGTTTACAATATCATATATATTTTCGTTAAGGTATTTAACTATGGATCCGTGCTGTAAAACCTTTTTACTGAAAATAAAATTTTTGAATTTAATTTAATTAACCAACTGGTTCCGAATCCTGGTGGGGGCATGTACCACCAAATTCGGGTTTTCGGATTTATTTCCGATGTTTTCTTTACCGTGACCAAGTGATAATTTCACTTTCTCACAGCAAAGGAAGACCTCATCCGAGAAATATATTTCGAAAGACGTGTGACCTGACCTAAGACCTAAATTTATCCATAGGTTGTGGAGGTCTGACGATAGTCGCCAATTTTAATATTAGTTCCTTAGACATAGGTAGTGCCAATACAAAAAGATTAGGATACAGGATAACGTTAGGAACAAGATATAATACTCGTAGTACGTAAGTAATTATTTTATTCCATCGATTTTTATTCTAAACTAATGACATTTTATAGGTGGTTGAGAATTACCTTAATAATTATTGTGCCATAGCTCTATGAGTTAATATAAAAATGCCTCGACGCACTATGGCGCTCTATTCAAATAAAATAAAAAAATATATTTTATCTAAACTTTTTTATTGGTGTTTCATATATCTCACGATTTCAATCGATTTACTGAGACAAATTTTAAAATGCAAGTTTGAAATATGAAATAGACAAATAAAAAATATTTTTCAGTAAAATGTTGACACTTCAGCGCCCTACCAGCAGTATCCCGTTTGATTGTCATGGTTCACTCATCATTAGTGAGTATTGACATTACTACCCTTTGGTTTTTAGGAAAAGCAGGGGATTGAATTTTGACGGTTGCCTTGTGACATTGCTTCGTGTAAAAAAAAAATAGTCAAAAATTCTAAACCAAATAATTTGGTACAAATAAAAAAATATGTATGAAGATCACTCGCGACAGAAGTGAAACCTTTAAAAATGTGAACTTCAAGATAATTAGACCAATGTAGAATTTCAGGAGTATGATAATTGTAGAGTTTATTTATGATAATATTGATGCCACTTTTTTAAGAGAGGTAGAGGCACTATCTGGTGGAGTACTTTTCTGTGATATGGAGGACATCTCTATAGAGAGTTGGTGTGTTCCTGCGTGTGAGTGAGGTCACCAGTAAGCACTCAGGAGTTGCTGTATTAGCAGCAGAATATGCATCGCGCGAGTTATATTTAATGTATTACAAGCATTCGTAGGCTACGGTAACCGCATTACATCAGGTGGGCCATATGCTTGTATGCCTTCCGACGAAGTATAAAAAAGTTTAAAGTTATTGTGCATTTGTACGAAATTCACGAACATATTCCGTTTAAATTTTTGCGGTCTTTTTAGTCTCGTGTTCTTTATTTTCGATAATCATAACAATATTCTGCATTCGATTTCGGCATACTTGAAAAATGTTTTTATTAAAATAAAAAAATATTTATGTAAACAATACAATACACCACGGTTGTTATGACGGCTTATCCCAAGCTTCGTAATAAGCAGGCGCACACACACACACGCACATTTCATACATACAACGCTCAGACCCTAAACACTGAATAAGGCCTTCTATCTCATTCTCTCCCACGTTAAATCCTATAGATGTATGTGATTGTCACTTTTTACTTTACGCTTTTTCGTTTCATCGAGTTGCAAACCACAACGATGCTAAGGAAGTTGTCACTTCAAAAAATATGAAAGAATAAGCAAAAGTTTATTTTTCATAGTATTAAAATGGTTTTTCTTTAAAATTTTACAAAATGGACGTGCTCTTTGAATACGAAATAATTTTTAAATTACTAACTCAAGAATACCAAGGAGCAATAAATCTCACATTGCGTAATAAATTTCACTTGTATACACGTTAAACGGTACAATTATGCATTGACATGCAAATTGGGTCCCCTAAGTAATTACTGTAATTGACCACAAAGTAATTTTCAATCCTTAACAATATGTTTTATGAAAAGTGTTTTACTGTCTTACTTATGAAAATTATTTTAAATTATAATTAGGTGACAATAAACTGGATACACTAAATTGAAAGCTCGATGGCGTTAAGCAACGTCGACCGCAGCCTGTCTATGGATGGGTTTATCTATCTCGAGTTTCTCCGTCGGCTGTTGTTGATAGATTACAGTCGTTATGCTAAGTCAGTGGATGTCGGGCGGCTTGAAAACGCTGGCCTGCGCCAATCCGCAATTGAGCAGCATGGCAGAGTATGCCCTAAACCCCTTCGGTTGAAAGGAGACCCGTATCCCTGCTGTGGGATGAGTAAGTGGTAAACTGAATTATCTGAAATTATGTAAGCACCAAATAGAAACAATTTTTTTGTAAACGACGTCTTGAGGCATAATAGCATACAGCCCATACATACATATCATCACGCCTGACTTCCATTGGAGCAGGCAGAGACCATGGAACGTCAGGTGCACCGATCCAAACATAACTCTCTCGCTTCTTCCACACTCATCAACCTCTTCATACATGCTCTTCGGTTTTGGATGCTTTTGATTTGGCCCTTTACGGCCCATCTGCTGGAAAACTGTTATTGTAGCCTATGGGGCTTGCTATACATTAAGTATCACTCGCGATACCACCTTTGTTGATAACACAACAACTCCTTAGGAATTTACTGAAGACTTAACTTACACACAGGAACATAATAACCCTTCAGGGAGTTGTTACTTGGCTGCGGTTTTCTGTAAGGTGGAGGTACTTTTTCGGGCAGGCTGCTTTGATGCGCCCTATCTCTCTTCTTCCCTTCAAGTAAAAGCGCATCTTATTTTTATTCCACATACCACGTAAATTCCTAATGTTATCTTTTACCATGATTTAATTACGATGTAGCTAATAGTTAGTAGGTAGTTAGTAGAGAACTCGATACTACTAGCCAGTACTACTAGTGATAAGTGTGATAACCTAGTGGATAAAGAACCAGCCTAGTGAACAACAGGTTCCCTGTTAGAATATAAATAATAGTAATACAAATACAAATAATTTTATTAACAAACCAGATACAGTCACATAATATACAAAATATTTAATATATGTTAACAAAAGATTAATTGCCGAGTTAATACAGTTCGAGAGTGACAAGTCCGGCTATTGGGAGGAACAGCAATTTCGTTACCGGTGATACCCAAACTAGAGCGAATCTGTATCGTGGATATCTAT
Organism: Pyralis farinalis; assembly: GCA_947507595.1. NCBI lineage: Eukaryota > Metazoa > Arthropoda > Insecta > Lepidoptera > Pyralidae > Pyralis > Pyralis farinalis. The sequence goes on from OX382270.1 coordinate 20,992,401, forward strand.
ACGAATTGCTTAAAGTTTACCTCGGATTTCCATATATTCCAATATTTCTTAAATGTTTTATTGTTCTACGAGAGTAATATTACATTATATGTGTATAATTAAAATAATGTATGTGCAATATATAATGCATGTATGTGATTGTATGTAAATAATATATATCTTGAGTTGGGATAGTTTCCAGACATAAATAAAATGAATAGGATCCTGGCATGTACGACTAAATTCGTGTATTTGGATTTATGTACATATTTGTAATTGTCACTTGCTCGCAGGTGAAGGAAAACATCGTGAGGAAACCCGTGCGCCACGAAATTATATTTCGAAAAGCGTGACTGGTGTGTTACCTAACAATGATCTGATTTTCCCTCTGGGTTCTGGAGGTCTGACGGCACTCGCTCCGTGTAAGAATCAGTATCTTCGCCAAATCCTTAGGTTTACGTAGCACATCCCGCCAGTCCTAATGAATTAGGAATTAGGAAATAGGAATTAGAATAACGCTAAGAAGAGCAAGAGTATAGAGTTGGTGAGTCGATGGCGTCGTTGCGCGTGTCATTCTAACGGAACACGCAGGTAAAACAACATCGACCGCAGCCTGTGTATGGTAGGGTTTAGGATTGGTCACCGGTTCCGGCTATTGTTGATTGATGTCATTAGGCTAAGTCAGTGGCCATCGGGCGGCTTGAAAGCACTGGCTTCCACTGATCCGCAATGCTCTAAATGCCTTCGGTTAAACAGTAGAAGCATACTTAGGGAGACCCATATCTCTGTAGTGGGGTGAGTTAGGGTTAGTGTAGTAGTTGCTGCTTTTAAGAGAGGTAGGGCGCATCAAAACAGGCCGTTTGAGGAAGTATCTCCACCTCAAAAAAATCGCAGCCGAATAACTATGCTTAAGAGGATCGTTGCGTTTCCTGCGTTCAAGTAAGGTTACTAGTAAGTTCCTAAGGAGTTGCTGTGTTACCAGCAAAGTTGGCATCGTGCGAGTGAAACTAATTAACATATTGCAAGTATTCATACGCTACGGTAACCGCTTTACACTAGGTGGGCCGTATGCCTGTTGACAATGCATAAAAAGAATAAATGTAAACCAGCGAACGTGCAATAAAAAAGCTGTAAATGTTAAAAAACCAAACGGGATTTGTAAGAATGGCGATTTGTAGTGGCCGATTCTGTCTGCCTACACTGTAAGGGACCTAGCGTGACGATGTAGATAGATAAGTAAATTTTGCCTTTTCCGTACGGCATCCTTACAAACGAAAGTAGTGATTCGTAAAAAAGGACATAATTATTAAAAAGGGAGATATTTTGACGAGCACAGTGGCTCAATCGTGAGTGACGCGACTTGACACCAACGCTCGTGAGTTCGATTCCCACACAAGGCAAACATTTGTGTCCATGAACATTACTGTTTGTCTTGGTCTGGATGTTTTAAGAGAGATAGGGTGCATCAAAGCTGCCCACCTGTGGAAGTACCTCCACCTCACAGAAAACCGCAGCTAAATAACAACTCCCTAGCTAGATGGTTGTTGTGTTCCTGCGTGTGAGTGAGGTCACCAGTAAGCTCCTAAGGAGTTGCTGTGTAAGCAGCAGAGGAAGCATCGCGCGAGTGATACTTAATATATCGCAAGCATTAATAGGCTACGGTACTTTACATCAGGTGGGCCGTATGTAGGTTGTATGCCTCCCGACGTAGTATAAAAAAATATATATAAATAAATTGCACCCAAAAAAAAATGCCTCAGCAAAGTTAACCATTTTAATATTTGTTATACGAGTTTTAAATGTCAGAAATCTATACTAATATATAAAGGTTTAAAAGAAAAGTTTGTTTGAACATTCAGATTTAAAAAAAACTTTTTACATTTGATAGCCCAATTTTTGAGGAAGGAGACTATTCAACATTACGATACAAAAAACTGAAGCCGATGAAAAAAAAGAAACAAAGTAGAAAAACGGCTCCTACGGCAAACGCGCGTACAAAGTCGCGGGCGTAGCTGATAGGTACCTTATATTTGTTACAATTATTTTGTTTCAGTTTCGATATTGTCCACGTCAAGTCCCACAACGAAGCTGCCGACACCTAGTACTTTTTTTTAATAAATTTATCATTCGAAACGCGGTACACGAATAGCTTGTATTGAAATATTTATTGAAACATTATTTCTCCCAAACCACAGCGGCCTCAAGTTTTCGATAAAATTAATGAAAACATATTTTTTACGACATTTTAATTATACGAAACGACAGATTCACGAACATAAACGAATACGTTACGATGTTCATAATCATATTATGATAATGGGGTAATTTATGAGTGAGTTGGTAATGAAAGTAAGTTGGTGTGTGTTGCCGCAGCGGGGCGCCACTGGCGACATGATAAAGACCCCCAGCAGACTTTACTAACGTCATTTCAGTAACAAATTAATTACACCAACTAGTTTATGTAACTTTATTGAACACATGCGTAGTATAAGCATAATTTAGAAAGTAGAGCTAAGCAAGCCAATTTAATCCTTAGAGTCAAATATTGTTTCTATTAACTTATACGGTGGTGGTAAATATAGTAAAAATATAAAATTTTGATCTTTATTGAATATGTTCTTTAAACTTTTTTTTCTTCTTATCCATCGTTTCCTAATCCATTAGGATTAGCGGGATCCGCTACCTAAGACTAAGGATTTGGCTTAGATACTGATTTTTACATGGAGCGACTGCCGTCAGACCTCCGTAAGCCAAATGGGAAAACCAGATCATTCTTTTCATTTTAGGATGTTTTATTTCACCGCCGAGCACGTAATAATTACAAATATGTACATAAATCGGAAAACACGATATTAGTGATACATGCCAGGATTCGAACAGGAGACCTGTCGGTCACTAGGCCGGTTCTTTACCCACTTTATTGAATATGTTAAACATTATTCATATTTGAACAGAAATATTCGAATGTATTAAAATTGTATATAATAAATGTAATTGTAAAATTTAAGTCTGTTTTAGGAAAGAAATATATATACCACATAAATAATGATAACAAAAAATTCCAAACAAATTACACAGTTTCATCTGATGTCAAATTAACAAAACAACAACACACAAGTGTCTTGAGGTACTTTGAAGCTGACACGACATATATTTTGTTTTTGTAAGCATACTTATAAATATAATACATGGAAAACACCCAGAACAATATATATCATTATGTTTACGCATTGATAGTGTATGATGATTGAAGTCCCAGATTTAGGTGACGCTCAATATATAAGAATTATATACGATAAAAAGAAAACTATAATTCTTCAGATTTCTAAAAAAGTATGTTTCTATCGTCATTCATAATACGACTTACTTTAATGTACTTGCCTATACCATAAAACCTAATAACACAGCTTCCTTTTTCACATAAAATACTATGAAAGTCAAAGTAACCAACGTAACAAAAGAGCATTGAATTTAAACTATTCTTAATCCAGAAGTCGCGTAAATTATGGATAAGTAAAATAAATAAATTTCACAACACCATTAATGGACAGCAACATAAATATACGAAAGAATACATGCAATGCACAGATGTTCACATTTACCTGTGAGATATAATTCAGTTACCCAATGAACCACATGCGGCGACTGTACCTGATTGAATCGAAGCAAGGCCGTTAGACAAAGTTACATTATGGCGAAGTCGAATATCGTTACTGTAGGAGTGACGATGCTCTTAAGCCAGTCGGATACATACATTATTATTTAATACTTTTCGAACAGATTTACCCGTGCACAGGTTTCTAAATATTTCTAGAAATGAAAATTAGCTTAAAATTTAAGAGAGGTAGGGCGCATCAAAGCAGTCCGTCTAGGGAAGTACCTCCACCTCACAGAAAACAGCAGCCAAATAACAACTCCCTAGAGGGTTGTTATGGCCCTGCGTGTGAGTGAGGAACGAGCATTGTGTACGTGTGTTAATACGTGTGTATGCGCACCTGCGTATTACGAAGCTTGGTATATTTTACGTATATTTTATGCACTATTAAACAAATCATAAAGTGATTAAAGTAAAAAAAAAACATTGGAAAATATTTAAGAAATTGATTCGAGTGGTAATGAAGAAGAACCCGAGAAGCAAAACAAAATTAATTCGTAAGTATACGTTCACATTTATGAATAATATAAATTTCATTCTTATTATTTTAGAAGATGCTTTCATTTACTCTCTTTTTATTTTCAATATACATATATCATAACAGTCGTGCGAGACTACAAATTTACAGTTTTCGGTCAGTTTTAAAATTTCATGATTATAGGTCAATGGGAAGTACCGTATACGTTTCGATTCCCATGCGAGTGTCAAAATATGTGCATAAACGAGTTATACCTCAGCTGTATCTTTTGATTGCGTTAACTTAGAAGTTTGATTTTTCCACTGCTCGAAGAGATTGTAGACCTGTGTATATGATATTAATTTCAGCTTGATATCTTCACCTGACCCTGAGAAAAAGGGTCTTGACAGATGGACAGACAGACGGACAACAAAGTAATCCTATAAGGGTTCCTTTTTTCCTTTTGAGGTACGGAACCTTGAAAATCAAGTTAGAAGTTATACCTATGTTGCGCTTTGTGTTATGATTTAATATGAGAGCTAGTTATAACTTAATCAAATTATCTAATTTAAGATTTATGTAAATTTGAGATAATCAAATTTATGACTAACTAAAGTGAGTAATTTTATGTCTTACTAACAATTAAATCGGCTGTGTATACAAGATTTCTAATTTTGTATGCACAGCCGACTCAATCACCTCACCACCGTATATATTAATATATAGTATATATAGACGTCGTCAGAATGTTGCTTTGTCTAGAGGACCAGGAAATATAAAATGTTCGTGTAAACTCCCGCGGAGAGACACAAAAGTTAAAGGCAATGAAAAATTCAACTGTCACTGTCCCTATAGCCCGTCCGACGCTTGCTTCCGTTGTATAAAGAACTTTTAACTTTTTCGATCAATGCATGGTAAATGGAAAAGATTTATTGGGTTTTGCAAATCGCGTTATGGTCTCACTTTATATTTTTGCAGCTGAATGCATTCGTATTGTTTCCGAAACTAAAATTGGCTAAGATATTACATTTAACACTTTTGCAGTACCTACGCTGGAATCAAAACAAGTATATTTCTCGTTACATTATATCTTGATGAAGACTGGCTTTTCAAGTCATCAAAATTACGTACTGATAATATAATAAAGTATGTATGTATCTATATAATATATATGATAATATAATAAAGTATATATGTATATCTTCACGCCAGATCCTTCCACTTTCGCATTCTATATCTGTTTGTAATTATTTCATCGTGCTTTCTACATGTACGAACCAACGGAGCATGCCTTTTCTTATCTTAATACCAACATTCTCTGTCAGACCAACTCTCTCTCTTACGTCGTCATCACGAACGCGGTCAGCAAGCGTTATGCCACAAATTTTGCGCAATTATTTTACTTTTATGCTCTCTCTGCCATACCCAGCTTTCACTTTCATAAGTTAGCGTTGAGATTAGCACCGCGTTATGTACAGCGAGCTGTGCCTTCTGGCTTAGATTTCTGGCGCCTAGAAGTTTACCCAACGCGCAAGTTTTCCCTGCACTCCCTCGTCTCTCCACATCAGCGGTGTACCTTCCGTTGCTGCTAAAAGCGCTTCCAAGATATACAATCTCATTCACTTGCTCCAACATTACATTATCAACCGTAATTCTAGTGTTCGTTCTGGTCATCTCTCTACCATCTTGGTTTTCTTCGCATTCAATTGTATGCCTTTCTTCATACAATCATCTTTCATTGTTGTAACTAGTGTTTGCAGTTCGGATGGTGATTCTGCTATTAATACCGCGTCGTTTGCATAAAGCAGGTAGATGACAACTGAGTCATCCATTCGCATTTCCGTATTCATATTTCGTATTCTCTGAAGACAACTGTCCAGATACAAGATGAATAGCCGAGCCCACAGCACGCCTCTCTAACACCAATGTTTACATCAAACCAAGGCGGCAAGCTGCTGTCCACCCGCACTCATGATGTACAATTCTCATAAGTGGATTGCACAGCACGGACTAGGTCACCGTCAACTAGCGATGGGCGATTCCGAGATGTTTTAACAATCGAAAGAATCGCAGTCGTCAAAATATACAATCGAGTCAACAATCGACTCGCCGTTTTACAAAACAATCGAGAGGTTTTTCGATTGTTTCGATTGTTGCATCAGTCAGTCATTCATCGGTCACCGGTCAGTTTAGCCGGACGGACTCGACTCGCTGCTGGTTGTTTACAAGCATCGAGCCGAGGTGTATGTGTCGCGATTGTTTGTCGAGCCGCTGTGATTTTTTGTATTAAAACTAAAAAACTATGTTGCATACATTGCACAAGTTTATTTAAGTCATTAAAAATAGATGATTCGTTATAAACTTTTATTGTTTATTTATTTTCGTGATTCCTTTCTCCTATAATACGTACGTAAGTTTGCTACTTTGCATGCTTAGTTTGAACTCGCAAATCGCAATCACAAGACAAGGCCAAGTCCGGCCATCGAGATGTTCTAATATAATTCAAAACAATCGACTGAAACCTCTCGCCATCGTGCATACTCGCAACCACAAATTCGAGTTGAAATCGCGCCGAAAACGAACACAACAACAATCGAGATGTTCGACGAAACAATCGAAAACAATCGAGATGTTCGAACAATCGAGACAATCGAAAAAAACCTCTCGCAATCGCCCATCGCTACCGTCAACCACATATCTGGGCAAAACGTTCTAGATATTCTTTCGAACGACCCTTTGAAATGCTTCCTCAAGCTCCACAAAACCACAGAAAACCTTCTGGTCCAAAGCCAGATGCTTCTCAACGATGTTGCGGTGTGAAAACCTTGATCCGCACACATCCTCTGCCGCTTCGAAATCCATCCTGTGTTTTGCTAAAGCATTCCACCGGATTTCACCCTCATTCTCCTTTCAATGAAGAAAAAAAATTCTATACATTTTAGCTGCTAAGTTGATCAAACTAATGGCCCTATAGTTGGCGCAGTCCATACCTAAGCTCATGCCTTTATACAAGGGCACGATAACTGCGCGTCTCCAATTGTCGGGACCCTTTCGGTTCTCCAGCATAATTTACTCAAAAACCAGAAAACGTCCCTAACGTACGTACCAACTAATTTGATCATCTCAGTTGTAACCATATCGATTCCCGCTGACTTTCCATTTTTCAAATTTCGTATCGACCATTCAATCTCATTCATGGTAATGTCTTCATAATCCATGGTAATGTCTTCATGTATGGTACGCTGCAGTGCCGAGTCAGTCACAGACTCATTCACAGTGCCAGGGTCCTGGATATAATAATACATTTCTCTAAAATATTCACTCCACCATTCTAACACTTCTTGAGCAAGACTACCACCAGCTTTACATTTTATCTTATACATTCTAGATGCTGACGAACTACTTTGAGACTTATTTATCTCTCTCCAGAAGAGTTTGGTATCATAAAGTGATCAAGCAAAAACCATACAAATTATCTTTTATCCTCGCGCTAAAATTTAAATTACTAGAACTCATCTCAGGCTTATTACAAATGCGCATTATAAAAACATCGGCATTCACAATGATCTCGTTGAATTAAAATTCACATCGGGATACGAGATCGATAAAACGCGAACATTAAATAGAACAGCTGTCTTAAAACATGTCGGCAGTCGGCGTGCGTACATAAAGCCATCTCGTAGTGTACTTTACGACATTAGAGCTGACACATTGGTGTAAAACTTGCGAGCTAGACGCAAACGTTCAAAGGAGTTGAGAGACACTGAAGTGATATGTCGAGTCAGTGCTTGCAAAATAATCCGGCGGCGCATTGTTCTTTCATGTTTGTGAACATGGCTTTACGGCGATTCCTTGTATTTCCCTGGAGTGCTGTAAAAATCGTTCCGCCAGACGACATCCCATTGGTAGTTCGATACACAGTTGATGGCCCGGACGTCACGGTGCCGCAAATCCGTTGGTCAAATATTTTCCTGTTTTTGCGAAGGACGAAGCATAACGTACAAACAGTAGGAATATCAAACTTGGGATTATTCATTACCTTTAAAGCGCTAAGGAAAGTATACAGTAAGTCGCTTCTTTCGAAATATTACAGCGGATCTTTATTTTTATTTTAAGGCCTCGGCGCTCCCTCTTTTTGCTCGGTCAATTGCAAAGTTTTCCCTCTCCCATCGGCTTGAAGAAAATGACTAATAAGAAATGTCAATGATAGCAATCTACTCGCACCCAGGGCCCGTTACTTTAATTAAACTGAAGATGAAAACTTGAGTCCTGTTCCACAAGCTATGGAACTTCCCGTACAATATACGAGTTAACTTTGTATCCAATGCTCCGTATTCTGTACACATTAATAAAGCGGACTATATTTTTTATTATGGTACCTACTAGTAAAAATATTACACACCGTGTCGACAGGATTACAAGCATTTCTTTCAACATAATCATCTCGTGTTAAAAAAACTATTGACTTGGTTACATTTCCAGAAATGTAAAAAACGGGCCACACTTTCATTTCTTTTTTATCTTTAAAGGCTATAAATATGTCGACCGCCCTCGCACCATTCCTAGTAGAATTTCCCGCCAACTCGCCGATAAATCCAAAAGATTAATGATAGATACCAAATTTATTTATTTAAGTACCTGTACCGTGAAATGTAATCTGTCGTAATAGCGATTAATCTTTCAAGCACATTACTGTTTTTATTGCTGTCGAAAGCAGTAAAAATCATAACACACAAAACGACTTTCCTAGTTCAAAAAAATCTGCAAATGGATCTTATAATATTTTTTGTTGGTACCACCATTATATTCATCAAGGTACACCATATGCAACGAGTACTAACCACCCTCTGTGCAAAGATAAACCATTAGAAGCCACGTGGGAGTCGAACCCCGGTCCCCTGCGGCTAGGTAACGCGTGGTTCCGTTGCTGCACATTTTTACTTTGCCACTAATTGGTGCATTTGGAGGGTAAGCGCAAAACCCCAAGCAGTCCCTAGGGAAAATACGCACCAAACTCTAGTTCCTCAACGTCACATTTGTCATAAATAAATACGTTAATAAATCCGTATTATCTTTCTCAAATAGGAAACACCTTTTTCGATACTCGATTTCGATAGTGGCATTTTTGGTTACGGGTTTATTATTTTGGTATTTTTGTCTAGATATTCAGAAATATAGGATTAGGGCACATAAGTACGAGTCATTGACTCATTTTACAGAAGACAGGAGGACAAATCTCTGGATGGTTTATACGTGTTATTTATGTTTCGTATGTTTTTATTTTAATACCAGAAAATGCGGTTATTAGAAGTTATGCTACTCGTATATTTTTCATTAGATGCTTTCTTTCGATTTACATAGTCCCATTTAAAATTGAAAATATCTTGATTTACTATAATGCTTTTTATGTATTATTTTAAATTTAAAATTCATAATAAATTCAAATCGTAGTTTTTTACCATAAATATTATTATATTATTAAACAAAAGTGAGGATCACGTTGACCACTTCAAGCAAACATAGCCCTCAACCGTCAACTTTGTGAACTTCCTGCGTTGCGAACGTTCATAGGCTACGGTAAACAGTTTACATCTGGTGGGCCATGTAGCATACGGTTGTATGTCTCCCGTTATACATTTAAATATATGCGAAGAAACGTGCAGAATACGTCCATGCAGACGTAGAGAGTCATCATCGGACTTCATAATTGGAATAGGTGCTCATAGGCAGTAGTCATAACTTACCATCGACTCTCTCGACAGACAAGCTCGGTGGCGCAGTGGTGAAACGCGTTGTTACACTACTTTGACACCAACGCTCGTGGGTTCGATTCCCACACAGTACAAACATTTGTGTGCATGAACATGTCTGTTTGTCTTGGTCTGGGTATTTTCTATGTATGATATGTATGTATTTACAAAAAAAAAAATGTATTTACGTATGTTTATCAGTTGTCTAGTACCCATAACACAAGCTTCGCTTACTTTGGGGCTAGGTGGAGCTGTGTAATTTGTCCGACAATATTTATTATTATTATTATATTATTTACCATCAAGTAATCCGTCTTCACAAGTACCTGTAAAAAATAAAAAAAAGCGAACTCCACATTTTGCAATACAAATGAATAAAAAATGCGTAGCATCGTTTGCCCAACGCCTTGAGAGCCTAATAATCCAAAAACCTTTTCAATACTCAACAACAATGAGCAGAGCTAATATCGGATGATCCCAGGGCATTGCGTGCACGTATCTGCAAAATTTCACGCACCCTTAGTAATAATGTGTGCGGAGGCCTTATCTACCCTCTTCGTGATCAGCCCAGGCCCAACCGATAAAAGGATCCCACTATATCATATTGGCACTTTCGACAGACATCCGGTAATATTTCGTACTTCTTAGGGGATAACGGAACCACTCAACACAGTTCAAGGAAGTAAAAACCGGTCAAGTGTGAGTCTGGTTTGCGTACTAGAGGTTTCATACCACCAATATAAATATTACTAAAGTATTTAAAAAAAAACAATTGTGATTTTTTTTTAATGTTGTTTTAAAAGAACAACTCAATTTATCAAATTGAAAAAATATTGTCAGTGAGACTGAATTAAAAAGTCCTTCACTTCACAAACTTGTAAACATTTTTGAGTTGTTAAGAAAGAGCGTGACGGTCACGCGAGTTCATTGCTTTTCCCCATCCCAAAAGTACCCAACAAGCCTAAAGAAGTTTTCACTTAAAAAAAACGTTTCCCACTACCTATATACGAGTATATATAAAAATGAATGTTTGTCTGTATGTCCTCTATGGACTCAAAAACGGCTGGGCAGATTTTGATGAATTTTTCAGTGAACCCTCAGGTTAGCCCAGCAGGTGATCCTGTGAAGTGAAGTTTGGTAGCGATCATATCACCCGTGCGAAGCCGTGGCGGATAGCTAGTTTCTAATAAAAACAAGGACTATTTAGTTTATAGGAGTAACGAATAAAATCTTCTTGTACTTCGCGTTATCCCGTTGCCTAATCCATTAGGACTGGCGGGGTCCGCTACCTAAGTCTAAGGATTTGACGAAGACACAGATTTTTTATATGGAGCGATTACCGTCAGACCTCTACAACCTAGAGGGAAAGTCAGATCTTTCTTAGGTTTGGTCACACGTCTTTCGAAATATATTTTCATGGACGTGTGGGTTTTCTCTCTCATCTCACTATATTAATGATAAAAATACCTGGGATTGAGTCGATCCAATTATAATGTAATTAATAAATTATGTAAATTTGTTTGGATACTAAAAGAGGGATGCCTGAGTTTTTTTGGCAGTATTTTTATCAATGCTCACCTAGTCATGAGCTGCACGGTAGGGAAAAAAAATGTGACGATTCCAAACAAATGTAGCCATTTTTACGGAATAAAAAGATTTTGACTTTGACTTCTCAAGATGTTTTCCTTCACCGCTGAGCAAGTGATATATTTATCACTACACGTTGTACATAAATCCGAAAAGACGAATTTAGTGGTCCATGCCGCCACCTGGCTAGGAACCTGGGACCGTTAGCTCAATAGGCCGAGTAACGAATAAAATATTAACCATAAAGTTAGTTAAATACGTTATATTTTATTAATTGAATAGTAACTTTAAACAATAGTTGTCAATACTTGTGAGATCACCTTTCAAAACTTTGGGTACGTTTGGAAGATATTTTTTTCCTTCTGTCTGCACAATGTTGAGTAATACTGTTTTTATAACAACGTCACATAGCCTATGTTACCAGGGGCATGGTAAGGTTTCTAACGATGCCTCACACATCTGAATCAGTTAAGGCGTTTAGATGTTTTAATGAAACTTACAAACTCTGAAAACATTGAACTCCTTTTTTGGAGTCGTCGTGTAAAATAGAATGATCTTAAAAGTCAGTACAGGAATTTCAAAAGTCGACAATAATCTTACCGTCAGATTTCTTTGATATTCGTTTCGCTATTTAAATTTGTTAGGTATACCATAATGTGTTCTTGTTTAGTATGAACACTAGAACTACACCTACGTCACTACCTAGCCACGCGTCACCAAGTTTTTCAAATTAGGCAGTCAAACGTTGATTCTAAGAGATTTCTTATAGGGATCGCTCCGCATTTATACATTTTTCAAGTGATAACTTCTTATGGGAGGGTAAACCTCTTCGTTACGTAACGCGTTACGGCGCCAGGCTGTCTGGCTTCCCTTTCTCTCACGCATACGGCAGCGGATTAGTTTAAGTTATCACTTCGTCGGGCGTCCTGAGACGCACAAGTTATTTTTTTTTGTAATTTTAATATATCCAGTTTTAGTTTATAATATTCTTTGTTCTTATATAAAAAAAACGATATTTAGTAGCGATCGCATCACACACGCAAGACGACGAGTGCGCAGCCGGTGCTAGTTCAATAAAGACGAACGGATGTTTCTGAAATAGGTTTTTAATACAAATTCAAGTTTTTATTTAATAACTCCTCAATTTATATATATATATATATATATTTCATCAAATATTCACCAAAATCAACTACTACATGGAATAAGAGAGTAAAGCCGAACTTACAAACATAAATTAATGTTTTTTTCCATAACTATATTTAGAAGCCCAGCTCTATTCGGCTTCGCTGACGTGCTCAAAAAGATAAATTACAAATGCAAAGAGTGTTTTGCGAAGATTTTATCGATATGGTACAATCTTTATGTGCTCAATAAAAGCGGAATATAATACAGACATTGATTAAAATAAACTCGTTTGTATACCTAGACGACGTTGTAGATGATATCAGTCTTGTCAAAACAAAAGGTGATGAATTTGAACAACGAGCAATTAAGATTCACGAGCTATAAGAAAAAAAGCAGTAGATACTAAATTATTGCAGAACATAAGCTCTAGCTTTTTATACAAAGTGGGGCATGTGCTTACATCTTGATGCCTAGGCATATGGCCCACCCGATTTAAAATGATTGTGGAATGCTTGCAAAACTAGGTGTGCCGTTTGCGTGTTGCTACCCCTGCCGCTTACACGATAACTTCTCAGGAGCTTACTGGGAACCTCACTCACTCGTAGGAGCACAATAATCCTTCAAGGTGTAGTTATTTGACCGCAGTTTTCAGTGCATTCGTGAAGACCCTGTAGTGGGTTGAGTTAGGGTTAATGTGTGTGGGTGGCTGAGTGTGTGTTGTATGTATTTCTGAGTGGGTCCCTGAGTGGTTTAGATTCGCAATTGGACCTGATGGGTGACGCTGCAATCGGATAATGAGATAATTTTCTTTTTAAGCGGTACATATATATCTGTCCATTTCGCTAGTTTAGTATATGGACTATTGCATGTAACTAACGTAGGTTATACCTATTTGTTCAAATTGTTTTTTAATACCCTTTATATTTGTCTTCAATAACAAAGTCTGCCATTATCACCATTAAGATACAGGACGGATCCCTAAAACGGCAAGAAATTGATGGGGACTGCTCACGAGCCAATATTTGAACCCGAAATTCTAAAAGCGCATATCTTATATTGTGAAATGGTGCGGATGAAGTGAATTTTCCAAATCATTTCACTATTGTGATTTGGGAGGCCGATGGGCACGAAGATAAGATGGATACATATTAAAACTAATCGTGCATGAGTACTGTAATTTTAAGCCTCGACGATATTCCGATTATTGATACACTAGCCATCTAAATACAAATATTAATGGACAGCTTTATTAAAACGTTATGGTGTTGAAAACATAAAAAAATATATATAAGTATACATCCTGTGTCTACTTTAATATTACGTTTTTTTTTTATTTTTGATATTACTTGTCTTAAGGCGACACCTCGATCGTGAAGCTTTAAAATGGCTCCGCCCAATCACCCCGCGCCCCTCAAGTGACACTCTACGCTCGATTTGTAAAATTTGAAATTAGCGCCTAATAGGTAACCTGGGGTCAACGTATAGTCAATGTAAACGAACAGAAAAGCTACGGAGTCGCGTCACACCTAAAAAAAATTATAATATCAATATTTAATAAAAAATATTGATTTAATTATTATTTAGCTTTATACATACTGAACCAAACATATTTATTTAAGCCAGACGGAAAACAATAGTAATAATAGTAATAAAAAACTACAGAAACGTATTCACTTTTAAAAGTTTATTGAAAGAGAAATCAATGACATCGTTTTATGTTTATATCTCTACAAGTTAACATGTCTCGGTATCTATGTTGTTCTTACTTAGGTCTCGTTCAGTGGCGCCCTCATTGAATAAAAAATCATATCATAGCATAGAAGATAAACATTATGAAATCCTATGTTGCATTTATTACGAAGATAGTAAAGTATTTTTACGTCATTAAACCAACACTCAAAATATTCCACTATCGTTGTTATAAGCAAAAGTGCTAAAAGAGGCCGTTTTTGGCAATTATGCCTATAACAACGAAAGCAAAACATTTCAATTGTTAGTTTAATGACGTAAAAGTACGTTATTGTATTTGTAACACACGCAACACAGGACTTTATATTATCTTCCACGCTATGATACGATATTTTATTCCTTGACGCGCCACTGGATGGCATGTATCCCCCTTAAGAAGAATGAAACACCAGCTACATAATACAACATTGTTTATCGAGAGGCTAAAGCGGGCCATTTGTTGATTCGGGCACATATGTTCGAGTGTCATAATGGCTGATAGCGCCGAGTAAACACAGGATTTTTTTATTTCGAATAAATAAGAGAAATAAAATTATCAGATTGAATTAGAGAAAGTATACCCGCTATTACTACTAGTTTTTATATAATTTTCGCAACACATTAACATAATGTGACCTCCAGGATTTTTTTTCTTTACAAAGAAGTTAAGGGCTATAACTTATAACACACACTTTAGCCCCTCTACGTTATACCTTTAATGCTATTTTTTTAGAGCACGAAGAGTAAACATTTTATTACAAGCTTTTAGCAACTTTTAGTGCATAAAATGGTATACGGCATCTACACAACTTTCACGCGTCATACCTAATATCGACGAATATATCATTCAGGTATCTACTGAAAGATTGCGTACCTAAATGATAAAGAAATTGTATATTTTGATCATTAAATGTAAATTTAACCTTTACCAAAAATTTATCAAGCACTTGGAATCCAATCAGCGAAATGTGAAAAAAACACAACCAATATTTTAGGGTATCCTTCGAAAGAATAAATTATAATGATTAATTTCATCTAATGATATAGATTTATAAATTTATGGAAAATATTTAGATTTAACATTCAATTATCACTAAGATTTTAAAAATTGCTGTTTTTGACCCTAACCGTTATGTAGCTAAATAAATTGATAAAATTATAATTTATAAAATTAATTTTTATTCCTTGAGCCTCTTTAATAAGCACAAATCTTGATTTGGTGCCTTCACCACCAGACTACATTCAAGCTATTTCACGTAATATATATAACCGCTATGAATAAACAAACGTCTTGAAGTACTCGTTTATCCTTGGCGCTAATTTTGGATTGGGATTGCAACAAACATATTTTTAAAGAGTAAATAGCTCTAGCCATCCACCTTGCTTGATGCATCGCCAGGATCCAGGAGGTCTGATTTTAATTTTTTTCTCATTATCTCCTCCTAGGAATATAATGGATAGTTCAATTACTTCCCGATAATCGTCACGTACAATGTTTTTTTGTAATTCTTGATTATAAAATATCAACAATTCTTTTATTATTGTATTACCAAAATGTTGTGTGACAATATCGGTGTACGATTGAATAGCAGCAGGATTTATAGTTTTCCAGTCGTCTCTAAATTTTTTGAACATTGGGATATCAGGGCTGCTTGTGACTTGATGGATTTTTGATTCGATTTGACACAGCTTTACCTTGATCCTGGCCGGAAGAGCTCTCTAGTTTGGGTACAGCCAGAAGTTGTTCATTTTCTCTAAATGAAATTAAAATTGGCAGGCGTTCTTCTTTAGGGCTTCTCACGTCCAGACCAGGTAACAATTTCCCATTCCAGTAAACGGTCACCATTTTAGACATATTATTTTGAAAATCTGATTTTATAGATTCCGCTCTATCTTTTCTACTCTGAGTGCTAATGCGTTGATAGACGATTTGTTTATCGGTAAATCATCACAGCTAAAATCTAGTGCTTCTACTACAGCCCGGTGTATATAGACAGAATCCCTTATGCTTAATTGAGATCTATCTAAATCTGCAACTAACATAGGAGTGATAAAGTCTTCCTTCCTCGTAACACATTTGGTCATGTCTTTTTTTCTCTTCTTTTAATTTTCTCTGTTTGGTCCTTTCTTCTTTTTCGGCTAACTTTTTTTTGTGCGCCTGCTAAACATCCTGAATTATTTATATAAATATTTTGTCTTCTTCTATTGTAATCCGTTCTAAAGCATCAGCGTGTGCTATATCGAATAAACTATCTAAATTATTTTGAAAGTCCTCACGGCGCTTGTAAACATCTTGTATTTTTTTGGAAATTTTTTGCAACTCCCTCCAGGTGAAGATTCACAAGTTATTTTACACAGTTAGGTATATCTCTGGTAGGGATCCTAGCTTTTTCCCTAAATATAATACACTCTCGAATGACTAGGTATGCGCTTTCACTAACAGTCAATTTAACTTCGCGAATTTTATAAAAAAGTACAGGAAGAACATGACGGTTAGACTGTAATTTTGCGCCTATTATTTGATAATTTACGTCTCCAACTATTTAATAATACTTGATAATAATACTTGATTTATTGCTTCTCAATTCCAGTGCCATCTTATAAAAGTTAAAACATTACGTAATAATCACGAGAATAACTGACATTCAAAATTAATAGACGGTTAGGTAATTATGACGAAGTTAACGATGCTCTCACTAAAGTTATTCTTTGGTTTAGTGTTAATAATCTGCTTTTAAATGATAAAAAGACTAAAGTAATTAAGTTCTCAACACCTAATGTAAGACAGGTGGCTACCAATGTACATGTTAATGGAACTAATTTAGCCTCTGTGGAGACAACTGTGTTCTTGGGTATAACAATTGACTCCAGACTACAAAGGGGCCCACAAATTGAAAAATTATCAGGAAAACTAAGTTCTGCAGCTTATGCAGTGAAAACTATTAGACGGCTCACTGATATTGATACGGCTAGAATAGTTTATTTCAGCTACTTTCATAGTATTATGTCATATGGAATTCTTCTTTGGGGTAACTCCGCGGATATTAACACCATCTTTTTATTGCAAAAGAGAGCCATAAGAGCTATCTACAAACTTGGTCTCCGGGAGAGCCTTAGAGAAAAATTCAAAGAAATAAATATTTTAACAGTCGCATCGCAATATATCTATGAAAATCTTTTGTATGTCCATAAAAACATAGACTCATTTTGTAAAAAGAGTGATACTCATAGCATAAATACTAGATATAAGCATAATCTTGTGTTATATGCAAGCCGTCTCCACAAAACAAGTAATTATTTTATGGGGCAATGTATACGGTTCTATAACAAACTTCCCAGCAATATAAGTCAATAAACAAATTTAAAACTACTATTAAAGCCAAATTGTGTAGCAGGGCATATTATAAAGTATCTGACTATATTAATGATAAAAATGCCTGGGAGTGAGTCGATCCAATTATAATGTAATTAACAAAATATGTAAATTTGTTTGGATACCAAAAGAGGGATGCCTGAGTTTTTTGGCAGTATTTTTATCAGTGCTCACCTAGTCATAAACTGCACGGTAGGGGAAAAAAAAGTGACGATTCCAAACAAATGTAGCCATTTTTACGGAATAAAAAGATTTTGACTTTGAATTTGAACAAATGAATACCGCGAGTACGTGCGGCACTGCCGCGCAACTTGTATGAACATGTTTCGATGTAATTCGGCACGGATTATCGTAATCCAAATAAGTTAAAAATTAATTTCCGAGTGTTTTAAAAGCAAATGAACAAAACTAAGACATATGCGTTAGAAAATAAAAACTTTGAAAAATAAGGGACACCCTAATATACATATATACAAATAGATTTTATAATCTATTCATATTTAAAAAAAACATGTGACAAATGATTTTCTTGCTGTTTCATAACTTTAACTTCAGTATAATGACATTTATTGTATTTTACTTATGTATACTCTGTGTTTTGTATTGTTGTACGTTTCCTTGTTATTTATTAAACTCTCAAGAAGAAAGAACCAGGACCATCTCTGATGTTGCAAAATAAATCTAATCCGTACAATAGTTCAATACTAACCACAATGTATAGAATAGATGATTTTTTTGTGTTTTCAGTGTTGGTTCATAGTAAATATTATTTGTTTTCACGAGTACCATGGGTATACTATCTATCTATATCTTCACGCTAAATCCCTCGTGAGCGCCACATGACTCGGTACTTACACACCTCGCTCGCTTCTTTAACATGAAACATACCGAGTTTTTTTTAAAACTATCAAAATATACTATTTTACTAGTAATTATTTTAATACAAAAAAAAAAAAAAAACCTCCACTGGTTTTCTATCTTCTGATTGGATAAATTTCCAACGTAAACTAACCTTCACCTACGTACAATGTCTAAGTCGGAGTTCGGTGAGCTTATAATGGTTACTATGAGTTTGTCGTCCCGTATGACACTTACGTTAAAGTAGCATATAAATCGAGTAGTGATTCTTCTAGTGGAATATGTTTATTTAGTAAGTTTCTCCTAAAAAACAAAACAGCAAAAATATTCTATTTTATAAGTTTTTATTTTAATACAAAAAAATAAAGAGTCTCCACTGGTTGCTATGTGCTGAGAGCGCGAAAGTTATTGGTATAAATTTCCAACGTAACCTGACCTCCACCGACGTACAACTTCTAAGTCGGAGTTCGGTCAGATTATAATGGATATAATAGGAGTTTGACGTCCTATATAGGTACGCGGTCAGCCTGTGGATAATGTATACCAATTATCAAATGTTACTGTTTATTCCTGTAAAAAATAACTCTTATTTAATTAATGCAGTTTTATATAGAGTTATTAATTAAAAAAAAGTTTGAAGAGGAATTAAATAGCTTGGGCCAACCATACCTAGGAACTGTTCTAAAAACTAGAAATATGTCTACACAATGTTATTATAATATGTTTAATGAATATAATAATTAAAAAAAATAAATACCTTGTCTTGTTCGCCTCCGCCATTCTACGAACATTTTCTTTGTATTTTTATTCTATATATTTTCTTTTTAGTGTTCCCCATTATTACAACAGTATAATAAATATATATAAACCTATAATATTATTTACTACTTATATCTAATAATAATACACTTACGCTAAATACTATAATATTGAATATTTACAACTATTAATTATAAAAACTTCGGTGTCGCGATGTAAATGGAGCGAGCTCGAGCAGACAGTCGACATAGGTCTCACCTCGAAGCGGGCTGCAGCCGGACTGGCTGGATGTAGTTAGTCAACGCGTTTATAATCCTCATTACCGCACAATAAGGTCGAAAACACGTAGCACCCAAGACGAATGTGATCGCTTAGAAATTGTCAGAAACTTAAAATATTTTTAAAAAATTTCATGTTTCACTTATCAAAATATGCAGCAACCATATTATAAACATAGATATTACTAATAGATTTAAGTAATTTTGAAGCGTATAAACAGAACAACTTCGTTGTAATTTCAAAAATAATGAATTTCAGGAGGTGTTTTCGAAAGTAATTATTATCGAATCAATTTTACACAATCGCGTATTTGAGCAAGCAAATTCAAGATAAAGAAATGAAGTTATTTATATTAAAATCTTAGATCCGTCAGTTTAGTCATTAGCCTATACTATTCGATGAAAGTTGGTCTAATTTTTCGATGTGTCGCCTTAATAGGTACTAGCAGTCGTGGCATTACAACCATAATGTCGTAACATACGATAAACGTTCGAATAACTCAAATTAGAACGGTACCTAAGGTTTTGTGTCAATAAGTTGTAATATTACTTATTAAAAAGAAAAAGGGGCTACTAAAAAGGGAATAACAAATTTAATAAAGTATTAGTCTTTAATAAATTTGTTATTTTCAATAAAAGATAAAAAAAAATCCGATTCTAGAGTTCGGCTTGTTTCGTCTTTGAGAACTTGCGTTGGATCGTTCTAATCAAAGTTCACTGTCGGCAGCACCCAGTCACGGTCTGAATGCAAATGAAGGCCGGCCGCCGCCGGTAGTAGTGGGCCGACGACTGTAGAGGAGGAGAAGCCGACTGTGTAGGAGCTAGCCAGCGAGCAGATCCGTGAGAGGCTCACGGAAGTCGAAGATCCCAAGGCGCAGTAGAAAGTAGGAGTCGGTGGAGACCGCCTGGCGGTCCAACACCGCAGCGGTCAAAAGGTGCCGTCGCCGAAGTACACAGCGTAGCCAGCACAGCAGAGGCTGGAGGTCACAGGCGCGGTAGTCTGTACACCGTGCGTTGCAGATTTCAGCGTAGACTGCTCTTGTTTCTTGGTCGTCAACAGAATATTTTTATTTTGAATATTAAAATTTTCTAAATTATTTTTTATTACAAATTTTGACAATGACATTTTATATATATTTACAAAGACAAAAAAAGGTTGTTTCTATATTAATATTATAAAGTGTGTATCTATAATCTCTGCATGTATACGTTTATTTCTATTTTAATAGAAAGATAAGTTAAATTCACGCGTACTTTCCTTATCTTTCTAAGTAGCGCGTTATTTGACATTTTCTTTGTGTAGTTTTTACAACATACCCGTTTCCTAATCCATTTGGATTGGAGAAGTCCGCTACCTAAAAGTTAGCGAAGATACTGATTTTGATGTAGGTTTGTTCGTATTGAGAGAATGATGGCGTCGTTGCGCATGTCTTTCTAACCGAACACGGTTAAGTAATTTCGACCGCAGCCTATTTATGGATGGGTTAATCTATCTCGATCTTCTCATGTCTCTTCGTATGCTTGATTGCCACCTTAGTGGTATAAAAGAAAACAGATTTTGATAACAAGCGACTGCCATCAGACCTCCACGACCCAGACAGAAAATCAGACCTTTCTTAGGTTGGTTTATATAGGTCTTTTGAAATACAATTTCATCGACGTGCGAGTCTCCTCACGATGTTTTCCTTCACCGCTGAGTAAATTATAATTACAAATATGGACATAAATCTGAAAAGACAAATTTAATTACATGCTCACACCAGGATTCGAACAGGGGCTGTATGTTAATAGGCTGGTTCTTCATCTACTGAGCTATCATTGCTCTGTCTTAATATAATAATCTATACCTACTCTACATAATTTTTGAACAATTAGTATTGGATTTATCTATAAGGCTCAATATTGTATGTAAGTAATTAATTAATAAATAAATAATATTATAAAGAGGAAAGATTTGTATTTTTGTATGTTTGTAACGAATAAACTCAATAACTATTTTACCGATTTCAATTCCTTTTACCATTAGAATACTACATTATCCCCGAGTAACAAAGGATATTTTTATCCCAGAAATCATCCAGGGGTGAAAAGAGGGGTTTAAATTTGTATGTGGAATCTATAACTGCTGAAACGATTTAGATAAAATTTGGTATGGAGATAGTGTGAGTTGTGGGGTAGGATATAGAATAGTTATTATCCCCGAAATCATCCCTTAAGGCTACGGATACGGTTGTTTACGCCTCGTCTATGAGCATATTTCGACACTCGCAAAGGAATCAAAATCTATAGGGTACTTTCCGTTGACCTAGAACCATGAATTTAGGTAAGAAGCAATGTCATGTAGCACAAGTAAAGGAAAAAATAAGAAAATCGTAAATTTGTAACTATATCACATAAAAGAAATTACAGAGCCCTCGCGAGGCGGAATCCCACTTGACGGCTTTTTTAGGGTTCCGTACCCAAAGGGTAAAACGGAACCCTATTACTGAGACTTCGCTGTCCGTCCGTCCGTCTGTCACCAGGCTGTATCTCACGAACCGTGATAGTTAGACAGTTGAAATTTTCACAGATGATGTACTTCTGTTGCCGCTATAACAACAAATACTAAAAAATAGAATAACATAAATATTTAAGGGGGCTCCCGTACAACAAACGTGATTTTTAGGGTTCCGTACCCAAAGGGTAAAACGGAACCCTATTACTGAGGCTCCGCTGTCGGTCCGTCCCTCCGTCCGTCCGTCTGTCACCAGGCTGTATCTCATGAACCGTGATAGTTAGACAATTGAAATTTTCACAGATGATGTATTTCCGCTATAAACAAATACTACAAAAAAGAATAAAATAAATATTTAAGGGGGCTCCCATACAACAAACGTTATTATTTTGCCTTTTTTATAGATAATGGTACGGAACCCTTCGTGCGCGAGTCCCACTTGCACTTGGCCGATTTTTTTGCTCGTTTTTGCTCGATATTGATAACGGCAACAGGTAGACGCTTGAAATATTCACAGAATATTTAGTCATATATTCACTTTAAGAATAAATAATGAAATTAAAATAAAACAAATATTTAAGGGGGGCTCCCATACAACAAACGTGATTTTTTTGCCGTTTTTATAGATAGTGGTACGGAACCCTTCGTGCGCGAGTCCGACTCGCACTTGACCGATTTTTTATCCTAACTCTCTCTCAGACCAACTCTCGTTCATACGTCATCGTACTTCTCCCATCAGTTCCAAACAGACTTATTAATATATTCACACACAAAGACACATTTACAAACTATCGTATTCGCAATACTTATTCTACAGCACACCGTTTATAATGTTTTCATCAGCTTAGCTTAAAAGCTCCTTTGTTCGAAGCTCATTATAATTACGGCGTCCGTTTCCCCGGGCCGCACCTCGGTGACCTCAGGGGTGGTCGCGAATTACCGACTCATTGTTTTGCTTACATTTACACGTCAGCGTTTATGGAACCGGTTACCCTGATTCGAAAATGTAAGCTCCAATTGATGAGTAGATTTGAAAGTGTTATTCTTTAAAAAGTCTATCCACCGTATACCTCGGTCACGCTAAGTTTTAGAATTGGCCAGTAAGAAAAGTTGTGTATGTATGTATATCTTCACGCCAGGTCCCTTGCGGGGTAGGCAGAGAGAACCGAGCGCCATAAGACGCGGTCCTTGCACACTTCACTCGCTTCTTTCACATTCATAGCTCTTTTCACGCACGCTCGCCGGTTCCTAAGGCTCCTGACATCACCTTCTGATAAAACACGACCAATTTGGTCATGGTAGGTTAGTCTTGGTCTTCCTCGGCTCCTACATCCTTCCACTTTCGCATTGTATATCTGTTTCGTCATTCTTTCATCTTGCATTTAAATTTCGAATAATTAACTCTTTGGGAAGCTGTGACCGCTTTCCATCAGGTAGGTCGTATTCTTGTTAGGCTATCACGGCATTGTTGTAAAAACAAATGACGTATGAATTCGATGACATTGAATTTATACGTCGTTTGTTTGAATGTGGTGTGATAGATTTTAATTGTCATTTTTTTATACAACGTTGGGAGGCAACAAGCATACGGCCTACCTGATGGAAAGCGTTTGTTACCCTAGAACACTTGCAATACATTAAGTATCACTCGCGCGATGCCACCTCTGCTGCAAGCACAGCAACTCCATTTAGGAGCTTACTGGTGACCTCACTTATACGCAAGAACACAACAACCCTCTAGGGAATTGTTACTTGACTGCGGCTTTCTTGTGAAGAGACGATGCATACTTTTCTAGTCGGTTTGCTTTGGTACGTACTATCTCTCTTTCACCTCGTGTTAAAAAGCATGGTGCACTGCATGCAGGTGAAGTTTGAACTTTGACTCTAACGCTGATAGTGTCCCACTGTTATCAGTTACCCGAGGGAACGGGAATACGCGAGCGAAACTCATTGTATTGCAAGGGTTCATAGACTAATATACTAAACTTGAATGAAGAAAATAGGTTCATTTACTATCCGCTTCCAATAAAGACCAGACAACTGCAGGTAGGCCTCAGGAACTAACTACAGGAAATATTATTCGCAACAACCCTTCAGGGAGTTGTTACTTGTCTGCGGTTTTCTGTGAGGTCAAGGTACTTTCCCAGCCGGGCTTGATGATTGTAAGGTTAGCTTAATGACTGTCATCTATCAAACACATGCGAAACCAACTTAACATGCGCTCTAAATACGGAGAAATTCGGAAAGACTAAACCCTACCAAAGATAGGCCATGGACAACACTACTTAACTTGCGTGTTCGATTAGTTTGACACGCGCATCGATGACGACATCGAGCTCGATGCGTGTGTCGAAATAAATCAAACTACTTACCTACCTAATTAAATTTGCTATTACGATACGAAAACCTCAGGGCGCCATTTATAGTCGCAGTGTTTGGTTATTACTGCAAGGCAATAATTTTTATTAATATCATTATTCAAGCTTCGTTTTACCACCTAACGTGACATAAACAATAGAAATATTACAAATCTAAGAGCCCTAAATCACCACCAGAAGCAGCACAAAATATCGTTTACTTGCCACATTTTTTAGAATTAATTTGATTCTTTTACCATATCTAAAATAGGAGTACAATTTGACCGGATCGCGTGTCGCCGCGGAGGACAACCACGTGAACTAGCGCCGTGTTTGAGGCATGATACGATGCCTTGCGTGTTACCTATTGTACCCCGATTTTATTACAAACTCGTACTTCGACAATAGACGGCTTAACACGACCAAATGTAAACGTAGACGATTTAAAATTTAATGGCTGTCGCGTTATAAATAATAGCATTGGGAGCTCTTATTTACTTTGTGGTTGGGGAAATTGATGATTTTGATATAATAGGATAAATTTTTAGGAGGCGAATAAAACTAGTTGAGAATGCGTAAGCTTGCATTGCCAGAGGAACACCTGGCTCGTCAATTATACTCGTATAACAATTTAATTATTTTTTTTAAAACTTTGTCGGTCATTTTGACCATGTTCCTTAAGAGATAGGAGGTTGGTTTTTCAGACATATCTATTCTACTTTTTTTATGCTGAATCCGAATCTGAAGTCAAAATTCGAATATTCGAAAAAAAGCGACAGACAAACAAACACACACGCAGGCAAACATATAGATTTCATACAGGAATGGTGTTGCTGAAAATGGAAATGGCATGCCGTATTAGTTCGCACGTGTTGGATGTGGGGTCAAGTAATGACAAGTAGATATACAATCACCTACTACGACCAAATTGGTCACATTTTACGTACTACGTAGGTAAGGAGCCCTAAGAATTGAGCGTGCAAAAAACGATCGATTACAATTTTTAATAAGTAAGCGATCATTATCAACTACGAAGAATAGACATGTCGACACAGAAACTCCGATATTATTTTGCTCTTCTAGAAGAAAAACTGACTTACTGGCCGCCGCTCACGGTTCTGTTGAACGTCCCACTCCGCTCCGCTCAACCACGCCCCCCAACACCCCGCACAGGACACGAAGACGTATGTATGCCAAACTAATACGGAGCCACTCATGTCCGCTTCGCAAAGTACTGTCCGCTAGACCAGTCCTACATCTTAGTCAGTCAGATCGCAGAGGAGCAGATAAAGGAATGCTATTGGTTAATTTTCAAACAGCTCCGCTTCAGTGGAGTACATTATGGCCTACCCCGCCAAAGGTCTGGTTCGAAAATACAGACAGGTAACAATAGATAGGTAATAAGATAAATAGATAATTGAGTTCTGCTTTGACTCTTAAGATTAAGAAGTCACTTAACATAAAAGTCTACTCTATTTGTACCCAATGCTCATAAACAAACTTGTAAATAGTATTAATACTTTAGATCATCTTATATCAATCGAATACGTCATCATTAACTTAAGTTTTTATATTTCGTAAATAATCTGATTTACATCATCAATAAAGTTTCATTTAGGTTCACTGAGTATAGATAAAAGGCGATAAAAAAATCAGCAGTGTTAGTCTGTGAACGCCTTAGATGAATGTTGCCACGTTTAGTAGAGACTAGTATACTAGTGTTTCTGCGAGTAAGTAAGGTCACCAGGAATCTGATGATCAACTGATGCGGCCTTGGTACGTGTTGCAATCTTTATTAATCTATAGTAGTCACTTATCTGTCGTATTCTTTACCATGCAATGTTGGATAAAAGGAAATACCAAAAATGTAAGTCACGTATATAATTCACGGGATAATGAATATACTTTTTATATGAATTAGCTATTTGAAAAATACCTTTATTTGCAAGTTTCTTTCGGCATTCCTTTTTCGCCAATGGCTAATTTCGAAATGTGAAAAGCAAACTATATGAATAAGATTTTATTTAAAAAAAAATGCGAAGAATGCCCGCCAGGACCCAAGGATTTTTTTTAATGTTTTTCATCTTATACTCGTATATATATAGAACCTCGTCTACCAAAAACTTTTTTTCTCACATTTACTTCTATGAAGCAGAAACGTTGGAACAATCTAGCCAGAAAAAGACAGTATCGCTGGGGGCAAAGAATAGACTGAACTTATTTCCCGGTGCAAGACAATTTCTCCACTTATTGTTCTTCGCTGTTTTGGCCACCTCTTATGAAGAGAAGGTGAAAACCAGGAAAAACTGCTTACAGTTGGGAACTTTCGATGTAGCCAAAACAGACAAGTAGAAAAACACGATGGTCCAAACAAATAAAAGAAGGCGCCATTTGCCCAAGCTGTTACCCGGCGTAACATCAATCATGAATTCTTGAATTGGGTGCCCAATCCAATGACTACGATGCTCCATTTTAGAGAGAGACAAAGATCGTTCGTATTTGTCTTACATAGTCATTGTCTCAACTACGACGTACTGTGAATAAAACCCTACGTCACCTCACGCCCCGACCTTTGTGACGAATCTGCGACTGTTATCATAGAATGAACTTCGCTGATAGGTTGAGATGGACCTCATACGAGTATCATAAATAGCAAGAAACAAATGACAATCGTTATATCGCGCTAGCGTATACTAGCGTCCCCTTAGCGGAAAACAACACAAACTCATAACTGGTTAATAATCGGAGCACAATATTAAAAGGATTATTGATTAACGTTCGTAACACATTTTATCGCGTTGTTTAAGTGAAACCAGCAGTATATAATTAGGGTATAATTTACTGCCGTGGTCATATCACAAACACAATGGCATGCTGAAAAAATCACCTACTTTCCACATTAATTCCCGCCACGCAACGTAATAAACACAAATCTTTATTGTTGCTAGTTATAAGTTGTCGTATTAAATGTGCCCAACACTAATACGACAATGATATTATTAAACCTTTTATATTAATCTGCGTCCTGGTAAGTAGCGTTAAAACGTAAATATTAGCTAGTATTTTTCCGTTATATTTAAATAGCTGATTACTGGAAGGGAGGCCTATGTTCAGCAGTGGACGAATACAGGCTGAGATGATGATGATGATATTTAAATAAAAACAAACATCCTGTATTCAGGAAGAGTAGGTGAAATTACTTGTTACGGCACTTAAGGCGTTACTTATAATGAAATGAAATTCTTTATTTGCTCGCGTCATATACTCGTATCGTTATAGTTCCTTTTTTCGGTATCAGTATTTCGATGTCAAGAATTTACAAGTATCTATGTGATCAGACTTATCTACAAATTCTAATGATACGTTTATGGAACCAACTTGTAAACATTTTTATTCGATTGAAAGAGATATGTCATAAGGTCCTCCGACATGTGTTTATGACACCGACACATAAGTAAAAAAAATCTAGACTTTGTCGTCTTTAATCACACCTGACCTAAATCTAACTTAAATTAGACTCAAACCTTAAGGTTGTGTGTGATTGGAAACATTATTTAATTTTTTTTTTGTCATATTTATGTATTCATTAGTTCACGAAAATTCGATATTATTACATTTGATATCAATTTTTTTCTTCATAAACATTGATGATAAGAGAGGAATAATATCTGTGACTGGTCAATATATAAGGGCTATAAAAGTTATTGGTATGTATCTTTATGTTCATACTGGAGAATCACTATTTGATACAACATGGAATACAAAAAGTAGTAGTAGACTGTAGTGGCAAGCTTCAGATATAGCTGACACCGACATCAGCAGTAAAAGTCAATAAAAGAGTTGATATCTAATGGATGCTAAGTTCCATTCCAGATTGTATTTGATCATTATTTAATAAACAACAATCACAACAAATTCAATTGTTAATCTATTTGTTAAGATCCTTGATGTATTGCGAACGTTTATAGGCTATGGTAACCGCGTTCCATCAGGTGGGTCGTATGCTTGTATGTTTCCCATCGTTATATATAAATAATTAGGAAACGGGGTAACGCTAAGAAGATAATTTCTAATCAATCGTCTACATTATTCTACTTTTTCTGAAATATTACCTGTGTCAAGCATTCATTCAGAGTATTTATTAAATATTTTCCTTTTATCTACTTGGAAGATAACGTGGCACTTTTTGAAAATATCAAAAAGATGAAAAGAATAGATACTTTTAATTAAAATACAATATTCATTGTAACAGCTGATAGATAGATAATATCTAGGTCTTGATGACAACAAGAATCATAAACATCACACAACTTATCGCATTTCCGAGTCGCCATTAGTTAATGCTTAACTTTAATTTTGGAAATAACTCTTAGGAATTTCGTTCAAAAATTTCACTGTATTTCTATGTACATTTCACTTTCAAGTTGCATTGAGGTAAGGTCGGGAATCAAATGAAATCGTAAAATGTTAAATAGCTCTAAAAACAATCTGTTACAAAGAAACCTCGCTCGTGAGATGAAAGATCGTCTTACCGCTGACGTTTCCTTCCACGGATTCGATTGTTTTAACGGTTTAGGGCTACAATAATATTCCGAATTCCGTTGTGTTTCTTTGAAATATCATTTCGGAATTTAAAAAACAGAAAATACTAATAATATCATCATGTGTACATAAATCCAACCGTTTGAATTTGTACCTCATTTTAAATTTGTCACACTAGACTGTATACATTCGATGCACGGTAAACGGCCGTTCCAAATGCAAAATACAAATTGATTTTATATGGTGAACAATAATATTTGTAATTAGCACAGAACATTCCGTGATCAGTGTGCGTCGCACGATCGAGGTGAACGAAGCTATGTATTACATATAATGTGTCTGATAGAAAAAACTCGATTATAGCCGCACCGAATACGCATCCTTCGAACGATATGCAATAATATACAATGCAAAATTGAAAGCTAAATTATCGAAGCGAAGCTGACTATGGCAAAGAAAGTATAATAAACACGGTTGAGATGCGAGCTTTGCGCAATATTTGCGGTGTAACGCTTGTTGACTGCGTTCACAATGATGATGTAAAAAAGAAAGTTGGTCTGAAAGAGAGTGCCAGTGGTAGACACGCTCCGTTCGTACGGGCAGGACAGGCAGAACTTGACGAAGGACAAGACTCACCTACCACAACCAAATTCATGAAGCAGCCCTTATAATTTACTACGGTACAAATTTAACGTACATGTCCGACCCCAACACCTATGAATAAACCAAAAGCCATTAACTCATTGACAGGCCCATAGTTATTGTCAAATGTATATTAATAAAAAACGTATTGTATAACCATACAAACATGTTTAATAAATTCACCTATTCATAATCATTATTTCTTATTGTCTACACACAAACAACATATTTAATAGACAAAAAAAATTAATAACTTTCCTGTATATTACTATCGTTCAACGATAACCTCTTAAACAATGAGCGACGTCCGGAAATGCAATTAGTATGGATATGTCGGGAAGAGGAAATATCAATTCGTTGTATAGGGGGATCGATGTGTTTAGCTCAGCCGACCGGACCCCGCTCAATTATGCTCATGTTATACGAACAGTGACATTTTAAGCAACAGATTTTACTTATCTGAAATAAGCCGACCATGCAGGCAATGTTTATTTTCTGTTTGAATCCACGATACGGTTTCGGTTATCGAAACGCTAAAAATAGATAGAATATAGTAAGCATTCTTAAGAGCTGCGATAGCCCAGTGAATAAAGAAACGGTCTAGTGAACAATACTTCGAATCCGGGCATATACCACTAAATTCGTGTTTTCTGATTTACGTACATTTTTGTATTTATCACTTACTCGGCGGTGAAGGAAAACATCGTGAGGAAACCCGCACGCCCAAGAAATTATATTTAGAAAGACGTGTGACCGTACCTAAGAATGATCCGGTTTTTCCTTTGGGTTGTTGAGGTCTGACGGCAGTCACTCCTTGTAAAATTCAATATCTTCGCCAAATCCTAAGGTTTAGGTAGCGGACGCCGTCAGTATAGTGGATTAGAAAAGAAAGAAGAAGAAGATAGTGAACAATCCACTTTATTATCTCCTGACGCAAAATAATACTTTCTGCATTATAAGTTTGACACCCATGATTATGTTTTGGGTATGCTTATATTGTGGAGAAAATAAAGATTTTTATCAACTTAAAAAAAAAACAATTTTTCAATCCTCTGATTGATGACAATCTAATTTACAATATCGGACGCTAATACAATAATGTGGACAATAATGTAATAAACTAAACTTCATGTTGCATGCAGTCGACCCAGCTAACAACATACAGCAATTGTCTTGTACTATAGCGTCATTTATTTGATCTCGACGACTGGCTTACTTTTTTCACACTTGACTTCAATATGATTAAATTAAGATGTAAGTATATACATATCCGTATCTAAAGCCAAAAAGTCTATAAATAAAAACATAGAAAAAACATCATTTTTTTTGGGTGAACGTGAAGTTTTAGTAAATTTAAAGTTTCATATGACCGCTGAACTCCCACAGTTGAAACTAATACTAATCAAGAATTCCATAAAAACCAAGTTAATCTAGAAAAGCAAGTTCAAAGAAGATTGCTTCATCACAGTGAACCGCTTCCTAAATCTTGCCAATTTGCCTTAAACCGACGTACACTGCCGGTTTACGTGAGCTTATACGTGGAAAATCGTGAATGTTACGTACCACGAATCCCCCGTATCCACGGATACGGGATATATTCGTCGATTTATTCGATATCCCTCGGAGCGGGCATCGCTCTATTGTGATGCGGACTCAATCACGCCAAATGGATATCCCGAGTAGTCTGACGTCAAATGTGTTCTACTTGATTTTAGATACCTATTTATATTCCTATTGGCAACGGAAATAGCTGGTAAAGAATTTCTCATATTCTCTAACTCTAACGCCGTATTTAGTATCCATAGCGACAAAAATATGCTATGCCCTTAATATAATTCAGATGGTTATTGAAAAACGAACTTCTTCCCAGATTTTTAAACTTACCTCTCAAGAGCGTAGTTTTTTGACCCGGCAAGTAATGATGGAACGTTTATTCTGTTCTAAAATGTTTTAGTATACTATTATTTGGCAAACTATAATTTTCCAATTTATGAACTTTTCCAATCTTAAATTTTTAATAATAGAGGTAGAGCGCATCTAAGCAGCCCGTCTGGGAAAGTACCTCACCACACAGAAAACCGCAACCAAATAACAACTCCCCGGAGGGTTGTTGTGTTCCTGCGTGTGAGTGAGATAACCAATAAGACTCGTAAAGAGTTGCTGTGCTAGCAGCTGGGGTGGTGGCATCGCGCGAATGATACTTAATGTACTGCGAATGTTCATAATTTAGGACATCCACTTTCCATTAGGTGGACCGTATGCTCGCATGCTTGTATGTGCTCCGACGTTGATTAAAAAAAAAGGAAAAAAGAAATGCCAATCTCGCTGTTTCGCAAACAGCCAGCAAACTTTGCATCATACGCATATGATTCACGATAACTAATTTTCAAACGACTTCGAAAAGACGTAGGTATATTGTCAATTAAGTGTATTATTGTTTTGTGTGTATGTGAAACCCTATATATGCCAATTGTATTTTTAACACGCTTTAATAGCTTGGCCTGTGACTATATATGAATACACATCATGGAAGTCAAATTAAACGGAATTCTAATTACAGTAATGCGAGTTTTAGCTGCCGTAAAACGTGGTGACGTCATATAAGTGAATATAGGTACACAGTTTTTGAAACTATACAAAACCTGTTACATAGTGAACGAACATAATAACAAGGGTGGAAAAATGTAAACACTAACTACAATGAAGTTGGAACTTCTAAATTCTATTGGACCAATCAGACTGTAAGATGTTCCCAATAAAAAAGTATTATTAAAATCGTTTTTAATTTGTAAAGATGCCGCGTAACATACATCTAAAAACCTACCAGTCATAATGAGGCCCTTCTACATTTAAAAGTCGTTTAAAAATATAAAACCAACACACGAAATCATAGTGAGTTAACAAAATAGTATTGCCCTATAACGGAACGCTTTCCAAATACGATAAGACTATGTGTACAGTTAGCATATGTGTAGGTAACACCTATGAAATGGTAGATTTTATTACTGGCTAGTGAGATAATTCCATAATATAGTAGTTGTAAACAACAGATTTTTTTAAAAATTGTTATTTTCTTAGGTAACCTTTTTACAGTTATTATCTTGTGCTCTTCAAAGTTTAGAGGACACTCTAAGTTATTCGATAGATGACAGTTAAATAGCTAAGTCGGTGCTCTCTATGATTTGACAATACTGAACTCCACTTATCAGCGAATGTAGCATTGCAGGGTTGTTCTAACACCCGTCTGTTCAAGGTACGGGTATCCGTTGAAGGTGTTAGAATATACTGTCTATCTATACTCATCCTACTGCTGAGATGCGAGTGTATGAGCGATGCATAAGGATGGGCATGTTAGGTCAGGCTACAACTTGTTTGATTAGATGAGAATGATGAGATCGACTCGTACGAAGCCGTCGAATCATCTCGCAAATATTACAATACAATACAATACAATTAAACATGTTACATTAGTAATGATTACGTATAACAGTAATACAATTTCCGTTTACCGTCGAACAGTTTATAGATGTGAAGACAAGGCAGATTACATGCGATCAGGCAGTTTACTGCTCTTTCCATGAACGTGTCGCGGTGAATCAAATATTTGAATATGTAAAACAATCAATGTTTACATAGTCTGACGTCATTTGGCAAATGCTGGTGGTGAATCATCGCAATTCTCATTTGCATGGTAGAAAAGAAATTGCGTTTACTTACCTCAACAAATAATATGCTATGTATGAACATGAAAAATAAACAATACCTACAGCATCCTTGTTATATTTAACCTTGCGCCGAGAATGTCTGAGTGCTTAAAATAAATAAAAATAGCAAGTACTTACAAATTTAGGTGTTACGACGTACAGTAGGCCAAATGTATGATCTACGCCTCTCCGGAGTTTGAAATTTATTGTCATACAATAACAATAATTAGGTTCATAGGTTCATATAATAATACTGTTTATTTACCCTGAATTACCTAATGAGATATTTTGTCGGCATTTACGTGCGACGCTGGGTTTCTAATCAACTTCTCATATTTTACTAAGTCAGCGTTGATTAACGATAGTGTTAATTCGCTATCATTATTTGCGGTGTGTGTTACCAATATGATATTAGTAGTCAGATTATTTGAATAGTGGAACATTTCAGTCACGTAATGATTGCTGTACTATTTTGACCATCATAAATAGGCAAGTAGAGTTTTTTTTTGGAAAATAGGATGTATTGATTTCGCTATAGTTACTAGTATTTCCAAGTCTGGACCAGAGGTCCAGCTGCACTTAAAAATAGACATAAGTATCCATTAATATAATATAATATAATATAATATAATATAATATAATATAATATAATATAATATAATATAATATAATATAATATAATATAATATAATATAATATAATATAATATAATATATTATATATATATATACACTCGACGACCTGACTCGTCAATATATATAAAATATATATGGATAAACAGCTTTTCATTCTTTCAAAATAATAGTCCATATCTTAATATTGACGAGTCAGGTCGTCGAGTGGCTGATGGCTGCTTGTGCAGGAATCGAGTCCATGACCCATTGTTAACACAATGGGTCGGAATAGTGGGTTCGATACCTGCACAAGGAAAAGCATTTGTGTGCGTAAATATATCTGTCTGTCTTGTACTCTGAATTTACTATATATATAACAAGTATATTTTACTAAAATAAGACTCGTACGTAATCAATCAGATGTCTAGTAGACGATTACACGCTTGGCTTAGTTGGAGACTTTGTGGCGCTGGTAACGTAATGATCACTATAAAGAAAGTAATCATTTTGAGAGAATAAATTTGTAAGGAAAGTGGTATATTTAGTAAGATGTCTTTGTGGTATATTAGCACTTTACAATCCAAAAACTGACAGTTTACTAAAAATATGATTGACGTGTGCGAAAATAATGAGATCTATGATTATACTAATGATTTAAATTACCTCTGCTGTTACTACATGAAGTTCTCCAAAACAGGCGTAAAATTGTACTATCGATGGTTTTTATTTCACTTATACTCGTATATGTTAAGAGAAGTAGGGCGCATCATAACAGCCTAAGGAAGTACCTCCACCTTACAGAAAACCGCAACGAAATAACAATTCCCCAAAGGGTCGTTGTGTACCTGCATGTGAGTGAGGTCACCACTAAACTCCTGAGGAGTTGCTGTGTTAGTAGCTAGCGGCAAAGGTGGCATCGCAAGTGTAACTTAGTGTATAACAAGCGTTCATACTTGTATGCCTCGCGACGTTGTATAAAAAAATTCAAGATGGAGATCGGGCTGATATTCATAGTCTTATTTCAACTTAAATACTATTAGTAACCATCTAATTACGATTAGCCTTTCAATGATCACCATATACCCCAGAGGGAGATTTTGTACAAAAGTCGTCTGCATACCTTACCTATGGTACCTCTGTCTCGACTATTTCTACCGCCGAACAGCTATATTTATATAGCTGTGTTCCGATTTGAGGGTGAGATATGGCAGAGAAATTACTGGGTATTGTGACGAAACATCCTTAGATCACAAAAAAGATCAGGATGCTATAAGACATACTTACTGCGTCTGGTATTTACCGACTACATATGTGTGTGTATAAAAATATTCAGAAAGAGCACTTATGCAAAGTAAATATTGAAACGCAAACCAAAGAACGTCGGTGATCTCACTAATGAAGTGCACACATTTAAAACTCGAGAACATCTTGTATTCGCTTTTGATAAAATCAAAAAGAGACGCGTTCCTGCTTGAGTTATTTGTCGTCACATTAAACAAGTGCTCGGCAAAAAGTCGAGGGAAGATCAAAGGATGACGTGGCTGAACGCTGAAATAGCAGCCGAAACAGGGCTGCCATCTGTAATGTCAGTTATAGATAACGTTCTCGTTTATAACCCTCTTGAACTTTCTAATCACTTGCTTTGATAGCTGACTTTTGGAGAGAAGAAAGATATTAATAAATATAAATTTTGAACAAATTACACAGCTGACCCCAGACAAAGTTAAATTGTACCGTGGGAGATAGATAGTAGATATATATTCTTTATTGCATATAACAGTGTTAAACATAGTAAGAAAATAGTAGTTATGCAAAGGCGAGCTTATCTCTATAATAAAAAGATCTCTTCCAGCCAACCTGTAGATAAATAGAGTCATTTTTTTATTACTGTTTCCGATTATTTTACCGTGGGTTTTGATGAAACCATGTACTGCTTATATTCCGAGTTAAGCTACTTTTCATATTATTTCGAACACCCAGTTTGAAAGAGCTTAGAAAAAACTGTATGTCGACTAGGCTCGCCGGTGCTACTATGTAGCGAATATACACTAATATACAAAACGAAAGTTTGTTTGTTTGAACGCGCTAATCTGTAGAACCCATAGATAACAGAAAAAACGTTGTTTCTGTTATCTATGGTAGAACCACTAGTCGAATTTAAAAAAACTTTCTGTAAATGACAGCCCAGTTCTTGAGGAAGATTATAAGCTATTTACGACCATAGGAAGCCATTGAAAAAAAGAAAGTGAGAAAGGGCGGATATCGAGATAGTCGCGGACGAAGTCACTTGTGTACTATACTGTATTGTTCACACACCTTTGACACCAGCGATTTGACACTCGAAATTATCAGCATTTGAACACAGTGTAAGCACACCCTACTGATATGCACAACGTTTCAGCTATCATTCATACGTTGTATTATTTTTAATTAGTTCGTCGTAATTTGAAAAATCATTCCACGCAGGCAGAGCCGCTGATATAAGCTAGTTTTAATAAAGCTGTCAAATGCGCTTACTTTTTTTTTATATATAGGTATGGCAATAGTGTTGCTTTTTTAAATTAAAACTTTTAAATAAAAAGTGTTCTTCTTCAATGTAGTAGACAAATGTAAAGATAAAAAAGCTAGATAAATAGACTACAATAAAGTTGATTTATAGTATTATATTTTTTGTATGCATTTATTTATTATTTATTTTATTTATTGCTGATGTAGGTTTGGGTAAAAAAATATCGATATATCAAAATATCGATATTTTTTTTAAATAATCGACACATATTGTCGATATATTTAATCTTGAACTATCGATATTCGATATTTATTTCAGAGATTTGATACAAATTCGATATTTTTTAAGATTTCTGTACATACAATGCATGCATGCAACCGCGGACAATACTTATAAATATTACCATGTCCTCCTGGAAAAAATATCGATATTTTTTATTGTACGTATATCGATGTTTTTTAAAATATCAATTACGATATATATCGATATATATTTTTGTCTACGGTGATGTCAAGAAGCCTAGAAAGCGACCAGCGTGGACTTCTTCCCGCGCTTTTGTAACATAAGTGCTAGTGAAATTATACAGTAATGAAAAAACTCAAATATAACACGTTTATGCACTTTTTGGAAGACGTGAATAAGTTCATCATGAAAACCTTTTAAAAATAACTATCGTTTTACGGGTGGTATTTAATCTGGGTTGATTGGGTCTAGGTACCCTTCCCAAGTATTTTTTCAGCACAGTTCCTGAAGCTGGAACATAGAATTAAGATTTTCAAATGGTTCTAAACTGAAGACTTTGACACTGGCATAAAGTAGCTACACTATTGCTATTTGCTGGTAGTTTATATATATATATATATATATATATATATATATAAACTACCAGCGTGCATGAGAGGAGCTATGAAGCGAGCGAGGCGCGGACCGAGTCATGTAGCGCTCGGTTCTCACTTCTCTCTGCATACCCCACAGTGGGCTTGGCGTGAAAATATAGTATGGTACTCGTATATTTTTTATTGGTTGAACAGACTTGCTACTTAAATGGAACTTCCATTAACTTGAAATATTTTTATATAATTTAGTCGTGTCATTATTATAAATTATCTACTATAACTTTGGATTCAATCGGGGATATTGTATTCAATATCCCGGATAGACTGGTAGCATTTCCGAGACCTTTTTATATTTTTGTCTAATAACATTGGTTATTTGATAGTTGGATATAGATTCAACACGTAGACGCCCCTTAGCGAAGATTGATGTAATATAGAACTTATTATACTTATTTCTTATATCACGGGTTTTATCCCGGTCATTAGATAGGCATGCGCGAGGATTTGGATCCAACGCGTAAAGGACTCTTTGCGAAGATTGTAGTTATGTTATACACCCACCGAGACCCGCTCCTGAGAATATTGATTGAACAATATATTCATAAGCAGGTCACGGCAGGTATTGGGACTTTTACGAATTTATTATTATTATTGCAGATACTTGTACAATACTCACTATACAAAAATGTATAAAGAATTGTAAGTAATAAGAAAAAATGTGTATTATAATAATAATCAACTCTTGCCATCCCTATAAACCACGTCCGTAGCCAGACATGCAAATATCGTACTAATGATAATTTCGTCATATCAGTTTTTTAACATACATGTTCTCGTAGTCACATGAAAGTTAAATATTCACTTACTATACACCGAGCAATGTATGTTTATATAGAAGCAATAATCGTTTTGGTAAGTAATAAATGCAAGGGCATTCACATACTTAGGACTTGATAATGACGATCGTAGTTAGAATGTATATGGAGTTAATGCAGTAGTTAAATACCACTTCGTGAAAGTGCCGAGTCATCCAGAAATTCCTTTGTCAGCCATTAGAGATATTGTCTTTCATAACTGAGATATAATTTAGAGATTCGTTTAGCTAATGAAGTAGAAAGTGTTAAATGAATCATCTGCGTCGTGAAAGTTTTAAAATCTCTGGACGGCAAAGTTACTTACATTAATGAAAGGGATTCTTTTATATAAGAAAAAGGAATTCGTAATTAAGTAATTATGAATTCCTTTTTGAAGAAAAACAGTCCATATTTACATGCAATTTGATCTAACCTGCTTTGTGTGCTTCCGCGAGCAATTAGTTCATGCGGCCTAGCGCCGGCCGGCACCCACCCACTACCGTTGGTAGATGCAACCGACGCTGCCATGGCTGCTCCGGTAGTCTCTGCCTCGGCTGCTGCGGTCGTCCGCCATATGGAACAGAAACCGCATGCCCCCACCACCGTCGCTGCCACGACTGGCCTGGTCGTCGCTGCGACACGTGTTTCGCCTCTCCACGAGGCATCATCAGGTGCTGTAGACGTTAATCGTAAGAATAACATGCTACATATGTAGCATGTTATTCATGAGCAGCCATGGCAGTGTCGGCAACATGCTGACGCTGCCATGTTCATGCATCTACTAACGGTAGTGGGTGGGTGTCGGCCGGCGCTAGGCCGCATGAACTAATGGGTGGCGGAAGCACACAAAGCAGGTTAGATCAAATTGCATGTAAATTTGACTTTTACAAAATAACGCCTGAATCTATTAACAGTCCATATTTGTCAGGTAGGTAATTAGGGCTCTGCAATACATCTTACATACATAAAACGCTTGACTGCGCATGAAAATACCTCGCGCTCACATAAACGTCGTGTTTTGGCGCCCGAATATAAGTTTTAGCGCTTTGGGCGTACTGACCAATGGGAGAATATGTTAACCAATAAGCGGATGAGTGACGATTGAACCGTGAACTAGCCTATAAGAGCTGCGCGTTCTACTTTACTGCGTAACATAGGCCTCATCGGTACTCAATTTTTGTCATTTCCTTCATACATACATATACTGAAACTTTAACTTTTTTTTTAAGAGACTCACCAGTAAGCCCCTGAGAAGTATCTGTGTTAGCAGCAGAAATGGCATCGCGCGAGTGTTATTTAATGTGTTGCAAACATCCATAGACTACGGCAACCGCTTTACATCAGGTAGGCCGTATGCTCGTATGCCTCACGGCGTTTTATAAATAGAATATGACTACAAATTGACGGCTTTCCGATTTTTCAACCGTTGATGTTAAAAGACGAGTAAATACTGGGAATAGGAATGGAGCGCTGGGAAAATTGTTTGGCAGTAAATACTTGGGCAAGATGAGAGAGAGAGAGAGAGAGCGGTGCTGATCTAAACGCTCAGGTATAGAAGTGAGAGCTGGTATGGCGGAGAGAGCGAGAAAGTAGAATAAAGCTTCTTCCCGCGCTTTTGACGAGTGACATTATTCTTATACTTGAAAGTTTTACATTTCACTATAAAATTAGTTTTATGTGACAATTTCGATAGTATTTTGTAACATAAGTGCTAGTGAAGTTATACAGCAATGAAAAAACTCAAATATAACACGTTTATGCACTTTTTGGAAGAAGTGAATAAGTTCATCAAGAACGCCTTGTAAAAATCACTATCGTTTTACGGGTGGTATTTAAACTGGGTTGATTGGGTCTTGGTACCCTTCCCAAGTATTTTTTCAGCACAGGTCCTGAAGCTGGAACATAGAATTAAGATTTTCAAATGGTTCTAAACTGAATACTTTGACACTGGCATAAAGTAGCAACACTATTGCCAAATATTATAAAAAAAAAAAGTAGAATAAACGTGGTCATGTGGTTATCAGTTCTCTCTGTCTATTCCGATATGCGAGCCTAGCGCAATATCTGCGGCGTAACGTTTGTAGAGACGTCGACTTTGAAATGATGATCTAAGAAAGATAGTTGGTCTGAATATGAGTATAAGTGTTAGGGTAAAACGCAGCATGCCCCGTTGGTAAGGTAATAATTACGACAACGAGAAAGTGGGAGGAAAAATCTCGGCAGGGATGCTCATTCCACAACTTTAGTTCTCAGTAGAAAACTTCTCTGGAACCACACAGTTTGAGAGCAATGCGACTCCTGTGTATCAATCAGTATTGAGTGATTGTGTTTTATTAGAAGGTGGATTCAGAATTCTTAGGAACGAGTATATAATTGAAATGAGCTATAAATGTCAAAAAGGGTGATAGATGCTGCGTCTGCGTCATGTGGTGCTCATTTCTCTCTGTCTATCCCGAAAGGGGCTTGGCGTGATGGTAAAGTTAGATAAATTGATTGTGCTTTATGTACATAGTACAGAATATAGGAAATACATTATAAAATATTCTTGCTAAAAAAAAACATGTATATTATGCAATAAGGCGGCTTAATTGCTAAAAGCATTGTTTGGTAGGTAACCTTACCACAGTTAAGATACTCCATAGACAATAGTTTTAACAGCGAAGAATTTAGAGGGATGAGATGGAACGTAAATTGTAAGGTAACAATAGCGAAATTGCAAGTGTGCTGGTAGGAAGGAGCTCTGGATTGAAAAGTGTGAAGTACATGACAGGTTTCTGCGCTAACAGATTATAAATAAAATAGATATATAGACACAGATTTTTCCCTGTACCGGTAAAATTTTAACAAATGTGTTTGTAACCACACTATACGTTCTGATTTGTGTTTTCTTACAGATATTCTACATATAGTCAGACAGCCGTACAACAAAGTGATTCTGTAAGTGTTTATGATGTACGGAACCGAAAAAGAAGAGGGCATTGATTGAAATAGCCTGAAAAAGATTTGAGTACCAACGAAAACGGAAAAGTGAATGTAAGACTTATCTTAGTAATTATTTAGATACTAAAAAATATTTTCTATAACTTCACGCCAAATCCCTTGCGGGGTAGGCAGAGAGAACCGAGCGCCACGTGACTCGATCCTTACATATCTCACTCGCTTCTTTAACATTCATTGCTCTTCTTATGCACGCACGCCGGTTTCTAGGGCTCCTGACATCACCTTCTGATAGAACATGACCAATTTGGTCATGGTAGGTAAGTCTTGGCCTTCCCCGGCTCCTACATCGTTCCAGTTTTGCATTGTATATCTGCTTCGTCATTCTTTCATCTTGCATTCTTTCTACATACCCGAACCATCGGAGCATGCCTCTTCTTATTTTAACACCGACGCTCTCTTTCAGACCAACTCTAAAAAATATTTTAATAATAATTTGTTTATTCTTATACGAAAAAAATCAAATAAAATCTTTGAAAGAAATTTGGAAACAACATTGATTTGTATATTGTCTATACAAATCAATGTTGTTTTTGTATAGACAAACAAACTTCTCCTTTGTTGAATATCTGATTTCAACGTTTGCGAAATAGAATTTATGGAATTTAGTTCGCAGTTCCGCTGTAAATAATCGATTCTCGAAAAGATAACTAATAACAGTGCAACAGCTTAATTATAACACTGCAAAATGATATATTACCTAGATGGTTGCAGATAAGAACGCCTCACCGTGCACACCCATAAAGCATCGATACACATCTTTTTGACAACAACAAATATATAGAGCAGTATATTAATACACAATTCATTTAATCCAATGTGCTATATGTACGGTGTCTCCTGATGCATAACTCGCCTATTGTCATAGATTAAATTGTTCACTTCTGTCACGTTTTCTTCCGTAACAGCCGTCAAGGGCGGCCACATCTTTCTTCATCTCCGAAAGTTAGTCGACCGTGCTTGAATTGGTTATACCAACGATACACATATGTTAAAGAATATTACTATATCGAACCGAAACCGAACCTCCGTGTAGCAAACTAACTCGCACTTGATCGATCATACTTTTTTATTATATAAGATTTATATTAAAGAGGTAGTTAGATTATAGATAGATAGTCAATGTATGTATTTTTTATGTCTGAAGTGATCTGGAATAATGTTTGTCGTATGCGGAAAGTAAACCCAAAAACTAGTCATACTAAATAGGCACTCGAACAACAGTTAAGTTTTGTGGCATTTAATGTTTTTGAAATTTAAAAGACTGCTTGAATATATACCGTGGCTCAACTGAGGTCGCATCGGTAGCGTGTCCATCAGGCGCCCGCAGGCTGTAGGCATCCGCATTATAATATGCTCTGTCTATGGAGCATCAGTAATGCAGGTGCCTACAGAAGATAAAGATAGGGTGACTATACAAAAAATACGTTCTGAATTGAATCTTTAGTCACGGTATTGAGGCCGCATATTTTTTTTATACAATATCGAGAGGCATACAAGCATACAGCTCACATGATGTAAAACGGTTACCGTAACCTAGGAACGCTTGTAGTACTTTAAGTATTACTCGCGCAATGCCACCCAAGAAGTTGCTGCTGACACACTAACTCCTTAGGAGCTTTTTTATTTTTATTTATTTATTGTTTTTATTTATTAGAAAATGCGTTTTTGGTGAACTAATTCACACAAAGGAATACTACAGCCCTCCAGGGAGTTGTTATTTGGCTCCGGTTTTCTATGTGGTGTAAGTAATAGGGGTTAAAGTATGAAATTGCCGTTTTATAGTAACAGATACATTAAACCTTCATGGTGTGAGATTTTCGAGTGAAATTTTTTTCACATGGTACCGATGAGGTTTTTCTTTTAAAAATGTGCAACATTTGATTTTCGAATTTCAATTGTTTTTTTAATCAGCTTAAACGGGAAAGATAGGATAGGAGGATACTTCGAAAATCCGAGTAATTTTTAAATACGAGCTCGCAATATCAATGCTGCTCGCAATATCAATTTGTAGAGGAGACTGCTAATGAACGCACCGTGCGTTTTTGATTTAAACAATTTGGTAATTGAAACTTCCACTTAAAGAACGAACCACGTGAAAGACCGTCAACACAGGTGAACAAAGATGAACTACACCTATATTGACTCATTGCATCAAGTCAATAACATAAAAAACATGAAAAATAGGTGCCTCATGATTTGACTGATCTGCAGAAAGAAACGCGTGTTGAAACTTGTGCTGCCTTATTGAATCGGTACAAAAATGAAGAAATATTACATCGAATTGTGACATGGGATGAAAAGTGAATTCTTTACG
Source organism: Pyralis farinalis (assembly GCA_947507595.1). Classification (NCBI taxonomy): domain Eukaryota; kingdom Metazoa; phylum Arthropoda; class Insecta; order Lepidoptera; family Pyralidae; genus Pyralis; species Pyralis farinalis. The sequence goes on from OX382270.1 coordinate 21,035,819, forward strand.
ATAGCTATAAGCGAAAATGTAATGGCTGACCTCAGGTCAAACACCGCAACAGTGCCCTAAAGCAGAGCTTACCAATAAAAAAGTAATGGTAACTGTTTGGTAGTCTCTTCATAGCGTTATTCACTATAGCTTTCTCAGGTCTGGTCAAGCAATAACAGCAGATGTTTACACAAACAATCGAAACAGCTCTAATCGATCTTCACCATTATTGCTCCATTACATGGGGCACACTAAAAGTTTTGCACTTCTAGCTAATCGGAACTATTTGAATTTCGAATGTTTTATTTTTTGGAACGTTGCAACCTACTTAGTAATAAAAAAAAACAATTGGCGGGAAATCATTTGTCAATTGTTTTTTATCACACATCAAAGTTCTACGTACGCAACCAAAATGGAATTGAGTCGAAAACATTTTAGAACGATGATTTTTTATGATTTTAAAAGTTCTCTCTCTCCGCAAGACTGTGCTGATCGTCTTCAAAATGCTTTTGGGAGAGAAGCAACTTCTTTGAGCACCGTGAAGCGATGGTTTGCTGAATTTGAGAGAGGTCGAGTTTCTTTACATGACGAATTTCGTGAAGGGCGGCCTTCAACTGCCGTCCACGTAAATAATGTGGCTACTGTTAAGCGGCTAATTGAAGGAAACCCGCAGATTACCTATGAGACAATTCGAGAACTATTGGGGATTGGTATGAGACAAATTAAGAAAATTTTACACGAAGAATTGAAAGTTCGGAAACTTTGTTGTCGTTGGATCCCTCATGAACTGACAGCGGAGCAGAAGCGGGCTCGCGTGGAATGGTGCACACAGATGCTACTGAAGTACGACCACGGATATTCTAATGCTGTTTATGACATTGTCACAGGAAACGAAACGTGGATTTATTGTTTTGAACCCGAAAAAAAAACAGCAATCTTGTGAATGGGTATTTGAAAATGAGATCAGGCCAACTAAAGTGAGGCAGGCGAGAAACGTTGCTAAAAAAATGATCGCGTTTTTTTTCTCAGCTACGGGTCCCATCTGCACAATTTCACTTGAAGATCAAAAGAGTGTTAATGCCGAGTGGTATTCTACCATTTGTTTACGCAGGGTGTTAGAAAAAGTTCGCGAAAGACGACCAAAAAGCCGCGTTCTCCTACATCATGACAACGCTTCTTCACACACGGCCAACAAAACAAAGTCATTTTTAACATCCGAAAAAGTACAACTCGTTACACATCCTGCGCATAGCCCCGACCTAGCACCACAGGAGCTGCAGTTCGAAACCATACATCATCCTCCGTACTCGCCAGACCTTGCTCCAAGTGACTACTATTTTTTCGTCATTTTGACAATTTTCGACGTGGTAAAAAATTTTCGTCCCAGGAGGCAGTACAAAATGCTTTCACACAGCTTTTTTGAATCTAGATCCCCAGAGTAATATCGCAAAGGCATACATAAACTTTCGATTAGATGGCAGCAATGTATAAATAATGAGGCTAAATATTTTGATTAAATAAATATGTTATATCTTAGAGAAAAATGTATTTTAATTTTTGAGCGGAAATCGAAAATTTCATCCTTTCACCCCTAATACTTCCCCAAGCGAAATGCTTTGATGAGTCCTACCTCGCGTTCGTAGCCACAAATGTATATCTTGTGTGGAAATCGAACCCACGAGCGTTAGTGTCAAAATAACGTTACTAACCACTGCGCCACCGTGCTCGTCAAAAACTTTAACTTTGAGAAAAGATTTTGCCTCCCTTTGTGTGTTCTACCATTTGGACAACGAGTTGTGTTCTGAAGAATTTGTTAGATATAATAACGGTCGCTTCTTTTACAACTGCACCGCTCGCCGACGACGGCGGCGCAGCGTCGCGCTGGACCATACGTTGAAACTTCAGTGGTTACGTACTGTGCGGTTCCAGAACAATTTTCGTCTGAGAATTTTTAATTTTCTCAAGTTGTAGAATGAATTCCTATCGGAAATTTTCCCAAGACGTTATAGCCTGACCTGACTACAATTTTTTTTTAGCATAGCATAGTTATAGCAAGGGGTTCGAGAAAGGCGTGAGAGATTTATACAGGGTAGGCAACGCACTAATGACATCCCCGGTGTTGCAAATTTCCATAGGTTACATACAGTAACTGCTTACAATCAGGTGGTCACTACTATGTAGAGCACCGCTAAATCTTCATGATCTTTAACACTCTAACGCGAGCGTTGGAAGTTATATCAATAAAGGCCTAAGTACCCTAGTCGACTTACTGTTAGGTACCACAGAACTGGAGGTATTCAACGATTCTTTTTTTTTGAAAAATCGGCGTGCACACAGCGACTCAAGCTAGACTATTTGACCATCGTACCGATTGTTATCGAACTAAGTGTAAAAATGACGCTGTAAGTGTTTAATATGACTTGTTGCTGGTACACAGCAATTCAAAAAAGTCACTATAACGCTGTTGTTGGCATAAATCTTATTGAGCACAGAAACACGACTGATTCATTGAATAGATTTAATTTCCGTTTTATTTAAATTCCAACTTCCAACTCCATCGAGAAGTGAACCGCAGTATAAAGAATATCAACCGAACTCTACTGTAGAATTTACGCTGCTTTATAAATTTCCCGGAGCTTAACTCGGTTCAAATGAATCTCCATTCCGTCCTAATTTACTATTCCAGTCGACGGAGACTTTATATCATGGATAGCCTCGTTCCTCGTCTAGTTTAAACTGTCTTAACTGTGCACTTAGTAATTATTTTAAATACACTGTACTGTATGCATCCAGTTAATCTTTCTGAACGGCTTTAATGAGATTAATGTATACATAGCTAAGGTTTATGATCACGATGCTATCAATGTCAAATGTTGGGAGACATCATTGAATCAAAACTGTTGGAATATACGTAGGTCACACTATAAGTTTTGCGTAACTTACAAAAACAACATGTTATAACCAAATCATTATGTTTATTGCTTTTCAAAATACTCTCTTTTACATTTTAAACATTTTTTCATGCGATCGAACCATTTTTTAAAACAGGAGGACCACAGATCTGAAGGCATGTTTTCTACGTGCTGTCTCTCAAATTCAGCAAACGATCGCCTCACGGTGCTCAAAGAAGGTGCTTCTCTCCCAAAAGCATTTTGAAGACGAGCAGCACAGTCTTGCGGAGAGAGAGAACTTTTAAAATCATAAAAAATCATCGCTCTAAAATCTTTTCGACTCAATTCCATTTTCGTTGCATACGTAGAACTTTGCTGTGTGATAAAAAACAATTGACAAATGATTTCCCGCCAATTGTTTTTTTTTTATTACTAAGTAGGTTGCAACGTTTCAAAAATATAACATTCGAAATTCAAATAGGTCCGATTAGCTAGAAGTGCAAAACTTTTAGTGTGCCCCATGTATAAGTACAAATACCATCATTATGTAGCAGTTTTGTAGTATATATGAGCAGTGATACCTAATAGTAGTACTAGTCTTTATCTACTAGGTATCACTGTTTTAATAGTAGACTGGTTTTTAGTCCACTGACCGACTGGTGCTGGTTCGAATCCAAGTGTGTGCATGTTTTCGGATTTATGCCAAATTCGTGTTTTTGGATTTATGTAGATATTTTTAATTATCACATACACTTCGGTGAAGAAAATGAGTGAGGAATCCCGCATGTTCAAGAAATTATGTATCTAAAGGTGAGTGGTCTAACTCAAGAAAGATCTGATTTGCCCTCTAGGTTGTGGAAATTATATTCCGATAGATGAGCGACCTAACAGGAAAGGACTGATTTGCCCTTGGGCTATGGAGGTCTGACGGTCATAGAGCGATAGCTCTATGTCAAAATTAGTATCCTCGTCAGATTCTTAGGCACTACCAATCCTAAGAAATTAGGAAACACGTAGTATTGTAATACATTAGAATGTGAGAAAATATTATCCATATGCAACACATATATGGCCTGTCGCCTCGGATGGTATAAGTGAAAATCTTGAAATGACATGTGGTCACCTACTCGTAATTGTAACTGATTCACCTCCTCTTCAGTTTTGTTGTAGATATGAGCACGTGGTTGTTGCCCATGTGTAAGCGGTCACCGCTAAAAATATCCCATTTGTGTATTACAGAACCCATCCCTTACTAATACCCTGAGCATAAAGGTGCTTAATGTTAAGAACTCCACCGAAGTTTAGTTCCAAAGTCACCTTGGACAGAAGGTTAAACTGATATTAAAGAAACTTGGTATGCTCTAGTATGTAATACTACAAGGGAAAAGCCTTACGTTAAGTCTTAAGTCAGATCATATATGGAGTACTAGATCAGTCATGTATGAGTGGGAACATTCGGATCTTAAACACCAGGTTCGAGCTGTGAGAATTTTAAGTCTAGTCAGGGACTTTCTTTTTTTTTTTTTTTTTTTTTTTTTTTTTTCTTTTTTGCACCCCTGCCATGGGCAAGGCTCTTTTAAAACATTATCCTTTTTTATTACGACACAAAATTTTTTTTTTTTCCACGTATAAAGAACACATTCATACATCACTCTTTCTTTCATTCCGCAATTCATCTTCCATTCATCATCTTACAGTTTTATTTTCATGCATACTTTTTGGCCCATTTTAGAACGCCGGTGAAGCTATCATGACTTCTCATTTCCAATTGCCCTCCCTATACTGCATCAGTCCAGACACGGGCGACATCGAGCTTCACAGCTCCACCTAGCCACCGCGATCCCATCGGCTATACAAAATATAGCCGAGGTATACAGCATTAGTCCTAGGCGGAGCCGTTCTGCTTGTTACGATCTATAGTAGCCGTGGCTAGACTGACGCAGTATTTTAAAAATTTTGTTCTACGTTTCCCCACCACTATTTCGGAGACGGTTGATTCGGTGACCCGCAATCCCAACTCCTGCTCCAAATCATACCTCTGTTTGGAGAATGCGGGACACCGAAACAATATGTGCTGCACTGTCTGGTCCACGCCGGGCTCGCAGAAGCAGGATGGGTCATCCGCGCACTTGAACCTGTGCAAGTACGCGGAGAACCCACCATGCCCCGAGAGGACCTGCGTGGTGATGCTCGACGGCACCATTTTGCCCACGATACCGTACGCCTCCGCCGCACTCGGGAAGAACAGCTTCGTCGTCGAAGCTGTTGTTCCCGATTTGTATCTCCTGTCCCATTCGTCAATGGTCCCCTTACGGATCATACCTTTGACGAATGAGACAGGGCAGCGGTCGTAGTCTGGCCGCCTCCGCAACCCCAGTGCGGCGCTCCTGGCGAGTTCATCGGCACGTTCGTTCCCCTCCAACCCCGCGTGTGCTTTGATCCAGAACAGCGAGACGCTCTTACCCTGGCTTTTGCACAGTTTAAGAGCGTCCCGTGTTTGCACCGCCAGGGGATGGGGGGACTCGACGTTCGCCACCGCCTGGAGCGCCGCCATGGAGTCGCTGAAGATGCCAATACTGGGTCCATCGCAGCTCAAAGCGTACTCGGCCGCCGTGCAGATAGCCAGGAGTTCCGCCTGGTAGACGGTACAATAGGACGACAAAGCAAGCTTGAGGGCCTTGGTTTCGGCGTCGCCGTTCCATACGGACACAGCGGCGCCAACCCGGCCCTCAATCTTGCTGCCGTCCGTAAACATTCGCAGGGCAAAGTTGGAGTGTGCCCTGCATTGTTCCTCATCCACCAGGCTGCCGAACTCCAAGCTATCTAGCTCCGCGGGATGCGGGGCCTCGATCTTCGAGGCCATCCGCTCGATCTCCCTGTCTCCGAGCAGCGGATGGGGTAGCCCCCTCTTGGCCTCGTATAAAGAGGCGACTTCGCGCACTCTGAGGTCAAGAGGCAGCACCCCAGCCAGCAGCAGTGCAGAGTTCAGGGAGACCGTGCGGTAGGCTCTGCAGATCTTCTGAGCGAAGCCCCGCTGTACGCTGTTGAGCTGTTTCTGGATGCCCAGCTTATTGACCGCTGGAGCCCATGCGGCGGCAGCGTACAATATCGTAGGTTCCACTACGGCTGAATATATGATCTTCACTACTTCAGGGTTGAGACCCCAACTGACGCGGGCCGTACGCGCAAGGCGCCCGTATATGGCCACTGCCCTTTTACAGACAGTAGCCACGTGCGCGTTGAACGTCAGACCCGCGTCAATCGTCAACCCCAGCAGTTTGATCTGCCGAGACATGCCAATATCTATCCCGCCCATGGTAAGCCGCGGAGTGTCATACCTAAGTTTGCGCGTGACCAGCATAGCGCTGGTCTTATGCGGCGCAAACTTCAACCGGTTTTTGACACCCCACGCCCTCACATGCTCGAGAGCGGCATTGGCCTGTCTCTCTATATCCAGCGCAGTGTTGCCGTCAAACATCAGCACGACGTCATCGGCGAAGGCCTGACAGTGCACCCCCGCAAGGTCGAGTTGCTGCAGAAGAGGATCCAATAGGAGGTTCCACAAAATCGGTCCTCCTATGGACCCTTGGACGCACCCTTTGGTGGTGGACCGCAAGGTTTCCCCCCCGGCGTACCTAACTCTGACCGTCCTATCGCTGAGATAGCTGTCGATCACTCTCCTCAAGCCCAGAGGACAATTTTCCTCAGCCAGTCGTAGTTTTATTGCCGGCCACCAGGCGTTGTCGAAGGCTCCCTCTATATCCAGCGAGACGAGAGTGAGCATTCTCCTCTCGTCAAGCTTGGCGCGGATGTGCTGCACCAGGTTATAGAGGGAGTCTTCGGTACCCCTTTGTGGCATAAACCCGTACTGGCGAGTACTAATCCTCGGTAGAATGTGGTGCTTGAGGCGAGCGATCAGCATTTTCTCGTATACCTTGCCCAAGACAGGCAAAAGCCCAATCGGCCTGTACGATTTGGGCATGGTATACGAGTCTTTGCCTGGTTTCCGAAGGACAATTACGAGGGCCCCCTTCCACAGCCGAGGAAAGTAGCGGAGGGCTCGACATTTATTAAGAAGGGCCAGGAAGAACTCAGGGTCACTGTTGATGGCCCGAGCGCAAATGTCAGGCGTGAGGCCGTCGGCACCGGGAGCCAGGGACTTTGTCGGGTACCAGTAGGCCTGAGTAGTGCTGGTTTGACGTAGTATCTATCTATAACTCCACGACAAACCCTTTGCGGGGTAGGCAGAGAGAACCGAGCGCCATAAGACACGGTACTTACACACTTCACTCGCTTCTTTAACATTTCTGATAAAACACAATCAATTTGGTCATGGTAGGTAAGCCTTGGTCTTCCTCGGCTCCTACGTCCTTCTACTTTTGCATTGTATATCAGTTTCGTCATTCTTTCATCCTGCATTCTCTCTACATGTCCGAAGCAACGGAGCATGCCTTTTCTTATCTTAACACCTACACTCTAATTCAGCATAATTTGCTCAAATACCAGAAGGCGTCCCTAACGTAGGTGCCACCTAGTATGATAACCTCACCCGTAACCATATCGATTCGATTAGTAATGTATGACATACACGTGCCAATGGTCTCGCAATAAGGAATACCGAAGACCGCGAGAAATAAAAGTCGGAAAACATACCCCGGACTCCGACGCACAAGCTTAGGATACAACAAGGACCCTCGGATGATGATAATGTCTAGTGAGAAACATTGCCTTCCTTTGTCTAGTGAAAGATTTTGTGATCGTACTGTCAACTGCATTAAGAGAAGTTGTTCGATATGATGTTCTCAGCTTCCTTCCATAATCGCATCGCTCTCTGTCGACAGGGTTTTTGTTCGCGTACCTACTGTACGGTTTCAAATAGATTTTGTTCCTCAAAGTCTTAGGTTGTTGAATGAATTCCTGCTGTGGTTTTCCCTGGTCACTACTGCATAGGGTTTTTCAAAAGGATTGTGTGATTGATAATGTTTCACTGACGATCGTATATTTGTTGCAATATCATATAATGGCCCTCACGATTGAGATATATCGATTAATACCGTATTTGTACCAACCAAGCACTTCAAGGAAACAATAGAACGGAATCCTTCAATTCTTAATTTTTATGAAATTAATTTTTCAATATCACAAAGATAAACCTACCACCTAATTAAAAAATAAAGATTATAAATCTGTATTTGCCATCGCGTCTTCGAGAACACTTAGTTAGTTCATATTAAAATAAAATCTTATTGTATCTTATTCTACAATAATATCTTGATGTATATTAAAATCCAAAACCCAGAGGGACATGAGAACATGAGAAACCAACATGACACGTTTTATAACTTGCACTGCGCCATATCACGCCCGTGACAGGTTGCATACAACCACATATGTTAGGAAAAATTCCCATCTCGGGTTCCTACCGTTTTCCCGCCTCCTCACATGTGGGTTTGGGCTTTTATTGTCCTTTCGAAGACTTCAGAAACAAATTATTTACCGACGTAACGAATTACCCACTGAATATATACTTGAATACATTTAAATAAAATACGTATATACTTACATATTATAGACACTATTGTATAAACAGCAGACAAGGTTACGACGTGATCTGTGTTGATGAAATTGTTTGCCTCAATAAAGATTATGAGTCAGTCACATGCTAGCTTTAGCAAGGAGACACATATTAACCATAATTAAATGAAACAAAGTGTTAAAATGAAGTGCGTAGTGATAGCATTATGTTTGCTGGTGTTAAGTGTAAAAGTGTTTGAAGCCAAAGACTTCGTAGACGGCACAAGAGTTAATAATTTGCTAATATCTACTGAGAAAGTTGTTGTTGGAAAAATACCATTATTTAAACGAGAAAAAGATTATACTTACGTAGATTCGAAACAAAGAATCATTAAGGTGGGTAAAGATTTATATATTTAAAAAAAGCATTCTATTCATCTATGTACGAGTATTATAATTTTTCTTATTTTAAACGTGATATTCTATGGCAAAATGATTTATATTTCGATTACTTAAGTACTGTTTGCGATAACCTCAAAATCTATGCATATAGATTAAATATAACCTTTAAGATCTATTCTTCAATATACGTATATACTTTATTATAATAACTTTATTATTATTATTATTTTACATAATTCATGCATTAAATAGTATATGCTATTCGTAAATTATGATGAACTATATAACCACTGATCAAAATTTTTATTTCTAAATAAAGTTTATTGAAACTAACCTGACTAAAGTAATAACAAACTGAATTAAATTTTTGTTTAACCTACACTTTTTTATTCTCCTGTTCCTATTCAATACACTACATATAGACATGATGACACAAAAAGAAGATACTAACCCTTGAATTTCTATTAAAAGATTTGAGATAAATCTGGCGTAAGAGATTAGTACGTATATTGATAATCATAGGTACATTTTTATAAAGCAATTCAAAAGACAGATCCGTCCGTCTTTCATTACTTCATAAAATGTATAATTATGATGTCTTCGTATGAAGTTTCAAAGACAATATATTTCACCTATTCTGTCTTAGAAAATTATGCTTCGGTCATTACTCCCACACAGTTCCTGCATAATCAATGATGTCACTGTCGAGTCGAAGTACGCAACGCACATCTTATGAGACTACAAGTAATTTCAATACACAATTTTAGTATAGACATAAATCTACTCAAATCGATATTATGTTTTTGCGTAGGACGTAGCATAATGCAACATCGCAGCGATAAGTTGAGACATGGATAGTGAATGACAAGTTATATTTATAATAAATTGATAGCTAGTTCTACCCTGCGGGTTCGTTCAGATTTGAATTTACAACTTGGTACTTTTATGTCATTGGAATTTATTACCTAGTTTCCTTTCATCAAGAATGATTTCTTGAACGTTTAGTTCTAACAACATCGTTGTTTATATTTGGACATGTATTATTTTTATTTTCTTGTTATTAAATATGTTAGAAGAGGTTCCTCGAACCGAAGTAATGAGAAATGAGGGTTTGACTCCGAAGTGTTTGAATGTATATTGAGAGCCTTATATATATTATAGAGGAAGTATTTTATGATTTCGTTCGGATAAAATGTTAGAACTGGATATTTGCTCGTATAGTCAATATTCATTCATATTCAATATTCATTCCTAATTTTTTTCACATGGATATAAAACGCATAAATCAGTCAAATACTCTAATAACTTTACTATCCCTCACACCAAATTCAGAAAATGCTAGAACGTTTGCTTCTATGTTAACCTACAACTGGAATTTGCGGTAAAACAAATGCAAAAATTTTATAACTTAGGTAGCATTTAGCAAAATAAACTAAGAAGCAACTTGACTGTAGTAGCCATTATTATGATTAGATATTGGGTAATGGTATATGTAGTATATTATTCAACAGGCATAACCTGTTGATTCTTACTAATTCCGTTTCTTTATATTCCATTCCTACTTACGCAAACTGTTAATTTACTTACAATTATTTTCTAATACTGTTTAAATTATAACGTTTAATGAAATGTTAGTTCGAATACATAATCCAATATTCTGTAATTAAGTTCTAATATTACCGTTTACCGTATACGAGTATACTCGTACATATATTATTATTTTAATGTTATTAAACTAACGTAATAAAAATTACATGTTATATGTCATGTTCATGTGTCGTGTCATGTCTAGGTGGTGATAACTATTAACTCTTCACTGTTTACTTTGTTAAAACCGATATGATTTTGTTTCTCTGATAGTTATTTATTAAAAAGTACCATGATTAAGAACTCAAAATTACTGTGAAAATACTCCAAATTATGTGAAAATACGTGATGAGTCACAATTTTCCCCATTTTTTTTCTTAAATGAGTGTATTTACATTATCTATGCAGACCAGTAGTATATATACCAAATCTTTCTCGGTCCATGCTGCAAAATTGTGGAATTCACTCTCTTTGCACGTTCAATTGTCTCCCTCTATTAAATCGTTTAAACCAACTCCGAAAAGCTCTCACGATGATCTTAGTTAATTTCGTTTTCATTCATTCTTTCTATCGTCTTAAATACATAGAAATATTATATTCTATTTTATCTAGTTACTTTTAATTTTATTATTTATTTCGTTATTAGTTTTACTTTTATATTTGTTTGTTATTATAATGATCTATTTCGTTTATGTTATACTACTTCGCCACTCGCCTACCAAGTTCCAATTAGGCGCTCAAAGATTGAATGGAAGAGATTCCTTATAGGAATAAGTCCGCCGTTGTACGTTTAATAAAGTGTTGCATTTGAATTTACATTTTTCATTGTTATTTTATGTACTATATGATAAAACAAACAAACCTAAATTCAGAGGTAATAATATATTACTTTACAGGGCATCATCGCCCGAGACCTCTCGAGGACGAAAGCAGAGGTGACGGTGACCGACGGGGGAGTAGGAGCCACAAACGTAACGCTACATCTAAAAAGCGAGCGCGGCGAGGGACTCAACTACCTTATACTTATATTTAGTCTAAATAGTTAACAAATGTGTTCTCACCGTAGACAATACATAAGCAAGCTATAAAGCGCGCGTATCTCTCTGGTCAATTATATCGATTGTAAGTAAATTTTTATGGCTACTTATTTATGGTATAGAGCTATTATAGTAATGCTCTATGCGTGAAGAAATTTCTAGGCTATCGCAACTTCAATACATACATTCCTAGAAGTCCCATTTCGATAAAGACTCTTATCTCTGGGTAGAAGCACACTATAGTACTACGTATGCTTACAGTGTATACTTAATAAGGCGCGCTCTACATCCTGCTTATGTATACCATAAGCTTCTCACATTACGGAGGTTGTTACCATTCTCGTATCTCATAATAGAACTATCCAGACGTGGCGTATTTATTAACCCAAAAAGGGGGCTACTTATTATTGTAAGTAATAATTTTTCAATTCGTAATGTGACAGAGACAGTAACATCTTCAAACGTTCTCAACAAGTTTCCTCCTTTACATTACATTCGTATTGATGAAAACCTACAAAATTTTAGTTCCGTTGTGGCGATCAAAATATGTATAATTGAAGTGTTCACAATTAATGTTACGACTATGCTACTATTATATTATAAGCTATTTTTCACTCAATCGCAATCTTGCAATCTTCACTTTGGTAACTAGTGAAGTGCTTTCGGTTCATAAGGTCTACAATATTAAAATGTCCGTGACTTTTAGATGTAATCATTGCTATTACATGTAACAATTTTATGTGACTTTTAGATGTAATATCAGTTATTCATGTAACAAATGCGATCAATAAAGTCCATAAGTGATAACAAACTTATAGAAAGAACAGCCAACAAACACCAAACAACGTCCCCTTTGCACTAAATGTATACTATCCTCTGCCCTACACGCTGACAATGATCAAACGAACACAAATCAATTTTGGCGAATGGTAACACTGTTTAAACTGAGGGTGAGAGGACTAATGGAGACACACGCATTTAACGGGCTCGTGCTGCGACAACATTGACTCAGAGCGGAGGGTCTAATTAGTTTAAGCCTGTGGTCGGGGTGCACTAGCAATGGATATAGAGTTTACACGAATAGCCAAACGGACTGTATGTAGTTTTTATTATTGTAAAAATAGAGTGAAAGTTTCCATATAAGATAAGATGTAATTTATAGTTTTAATTGTGTTTAAAATAGTTGTATCAATAGAAGAATAAATTATCAACAGTTTGTCCATTTCGGGCGTACAATATTATCGACTTTTTTTTTTAAATTAGTTAACACCATGTACTTAAAAAAAAAAAATATAATATAAAATTCACGCAAATTATAATAACACTTGTACTTATATGAAATCACTGTTCAGCACTTACTTAAATTGGTTACAGTCTAATGATTTAATAAATTCCGGCAAGCGGTTAAATATTTTGATTCCACATACATAATATGCGGTTTAGTCAAAAATATAACCAGATAATTTTACTAACAGTACATCATGTTTTTATTGTAATCGTAAATTAGTTCTTATATCGCTTTTTTTAGAAAAATAGGGAATTTTTGAAATGTTGTCCGTACTTCTCGGTTAGCTATAGATAGAATGCAGGATGCAAGAATGACGAAGCAGATATACAATGCAAAAGTGGAAGGATGTAGTATGTACGTACGAGCCGAGGAAGGCCAAGACTTACCTACCATGACCAAACTGGTCGTGTTCTATCAGAAGGTGCGCCTTAGAAACCGACGAGCGTGCATGCAATGAATGTTAAAGAAGCGAGTGAGGTGTGTAAGGATTGAGTCACGTGGCGCTCGGTTCTCTCTGCAGGCCCCGCAAGGGATTTGGCGTGGAGTTATAGATACATGGATAGCTATAGATATTATTCTAAAATTACTAAGCTTACAAGTAAACTAGATAATTTAAATGGTCACTAAACGACGTATATGGTATTTGTGTTTGACGTTCGTACTTGCCTGTATTAAAGATTCCAATAAACATGGCTACTACTTAGAACAATTATTTAATTTTAATCCATCATTCTCCAAGTAATTACAATCATTGCCCACGGTGATTCTTGCAGCTTTAGTAATTAGGCTCACACTCGCGATTACTATAAAATTTATAGTAATACTTTAAATCCAAAATGGCAACCGTTAGACGCTGTATTAGCCCCCCACAAAAAAACCTAAAGTGAGTGTTAAAGGAAATGAAACGACGATTTATATTATATATATTGTAAATTACACAACGATAAAATTTTATAACAAAACCATAATGAATATTTTATACGGGCGAAGTCGCATATTTAAAATTACCCATATTTTATTATGTGCGACGTCCTCTGTATAAAAGACATGAATTCGTTTGAGGAAATAAAAAATTAGTATGAAGTCAGCTTTTTTCATATTCTTGCATTATGCAATAAATGAATATAAAATATAAATATGACAATTATTTGGTCTTTAAATATATAATAAATATATATAAGCGGTTGTTAACCTTTTAGCATTTTATCACGTTGTCCTTTCTTGAATATGTACAAATTATGATTTAGGTGCATTAGTTATTACAGCTATTGTATAAAATATAGCATGGCAATTTATATGATTATCAAATTATATGATATCTGGAATAAATTGCCACTGCAAATAAGAGACTGTTCATCAGACACAATATTTAAAAAAAGATTGAAAGAACACTACATTTCTCAAATAGTATAATGTAATGTTTATTTAATGTAATATTTATTTACTCGTAGGTGTATGTATCTGTGTATGTGTATGTATTTATTTATTGATAAAGATTTGTTATATTGTATGTTAATGTGTCAAATTTGTAAATATTAAGTTTAATATTGTTAACATTGTAGATTCGTAAGACTGTTTTTTTTTTTCATCTGTAACTGTGAATTTGCCACCCGACCGATTGACGATTTCTTTAACTATATATGAGGTTGGCTGGAAGAGATCTCTTGTAGAGATAAGCTCGCCTTTGTACACTACTAATTGTAACAATAATCTGTATATAAATGTGCAATAAAGAATCTTATATGATTTTGAAATTAAAACGTTAATACGAAAACTAAGTTTGTTCATTAATTAGTTCATCTTTTTTACTTACCCCACCGGTAAGTTATTGTGAATTTTTTTAATCAATTTATCATATAGTAGGAGACTACAAATTTCCATATCATACAGCAATGATAAATCCGTTGAATTTGTCAACAACCTCAGGAATTATCTGCATCAAATCTGAATTGTATTGTCAGGTAAGTACAAGAATATTAAATATTGCGACAGAAAAAAAGAGAAAGCGTAGAACCGCTGCAGCTGCTATGATCATCTCTGGGTGCCGCCTTCGATTGTTTCGTCTTGTAATGACCAGCGCTACTACATCAGCTACTGGTCATCTTACTACACATGCCCATCATCATCATAATAAAAATATCTACCAGTATATTAACCTTTTCAATTTCAAGACTATTTAAATAGATAATAAAAATTACTTGATTTTAGGTAAGTTTATGTCAAAAAATTGCATAAAATCATATTTTTTATGGTATTATTTTGCATTACATGAAAAGACAAACAAAGCATCTACTTCATTAGATAGTAGTAGTTACTGTGGCCTATGGATATTTACAAAACAAGGAGTATCGAACACGCGTTACCACTCCCTCTACAGATGCAGCAACTCTTCAATAACTGATAACTTGATACACACGCAGGAACTCAACGACCTTCCAGAAAAATATTTGGCAGCGGTTTTCTGTTAATTGATACCTCTTCACAATGTACGTACCCATCCGGCCTGCTTGTTTTATATAAGTCTATATCTGCTAGAGAGTTGTTTGATAATAAACCAAGTTCACAACCTTCGAGTAAGTGTACCTGATCTAAGACGCCTTCTAGAAGAGCGCTATATCATTGCAACGCTGCACTGTCCAGCGGGGCGTCTCGGCATCTTTTATACTTTATCCGGGGATCAAAAAGCTGTGGGCTATTACAATTCTATCGTATTAACACATAAGTAATTCAATTCCATGTTCGCTGGTGGTTCCGTACATTTACAATTTGTTAATTCCCGCATAATTAATTCTGTGGCCGGACTGTAATTGGGTTTCGTAAGTAGTCATTTTAAATGGACACGATTAAATTGGTATTTAGTATGCAAAGCATTGCCGTATCTGTCTAATATTCCGAATGCCCTGGCAAATTCTGTCGGGTTCTAGATATACTAGGTGAGCTTAATAATTAGGTGAATAACTAAGTGCTACTTGGTGTGGCTGTTAAATACTAATTAAGTTACAAGTAACTTTACCTCCTTAGATATAGTGGATGTAATAGATTTATTTAGCATTCGGTCGTGATTATTATTACATTCTGTTGAATTATTTTATTTTTCGACAACTAGATGTAATAGCTTTTATGTTTCGTTTCACGCTTTTGTGCAAGTCAAGCTTACAAGATCTATATGATATTGAGCTATTACTGTTCTATCGTCAATTCTAGCAAAAATCAAATCCCATCTGCTAACCCCGTAGTTTCTCACTACCTTTCTGATAACCAAACATATACGATAGGGGTTTTTTATAAAATTATACCTAACTACGTATCTATTTATATTTTATTTTAACTTTGATAAAAACTAGCCATTTCGGTACTTTTGCTTTCCGAGGAATTTGGACACAAGCATATGGACCGTCTGATGTAAAGTGGTTACCGTAGCCCGTTAAGACCTGAAATAAATGAAGTATCTCTAAATCGTGGCCGCATAAACTTCCTGGTAATTTCACTCACACGCAGGATCGCAACAAACGTCGAGGAGCTGTTATTTGGTTGTGATTTCCTGTGAAGTGGACACATCCCCAGTCGGGCTGCAAATAAATGTCATCAACGGTTGTCACTCATCTTATTACTTTAAATGAGCAATTTTTGTATATTTCTCTATGCCTACCCCGCAAGGGATTTGGCCTGAAGTTACAGATAGATTTTTGTATATATATAAAAATATATTTTTGTATCTTGGAAACAGCTCTAACGTTTTGAACATTTTTTTTTTATTTAGATAATGTTTTGGTTTCTAAGTATTTTTTCTTATTCTTTATTTCTTGAAAAGATCTGTTTACATAAAATATAAACCCGTTGAACGATACTTAAATGTGAATGACGGTAATGAAGCATATATTATGGTTTAGAAAAATGATATCTCAGTGGATAAAGAACCACACCATTGACCAACTGGGCCCCGGTTGGAATCCTTGTATGTAACACAAAATTCAAAGGATGTTTTGTACATTTATATAACTATCAGCTGCTAGGTAAGAGTGAGTTATACATGAGTTGAGTCATACATAGGACTCAAGATAAAAGGTTGTGATTTACAGCATTCCTAAGATGTTCAATACATAATTCATCATGGCCAGAAGACCTCCCTCGCGACATAGATTTGATAACATTTTTGACATCCTTGGCCATAAACCTTGTTTGTATATCCTAAACACGGGCGCCATCCGTATCATACTGTACATCACCTAATTTCACAATAATGTGATCCTTTAGCATATTAGTAGTAATAGATATTGATTTATGCAAACCGTTTACGCTAACTGATCAGCTCTATTTGTTCTTTAACTTACTGGTAGTTTTACAAAAATTACTGAAGTCCCACTTAGAATGCTAGAAGAATGACAATCTTTAGTGGTTCGCCGTTATTCTGGCACCATTTCAAGCGAGATTTGACGATTTTACGACTCTCTTGCGTCTCTTCCTAAGCAGGATCCTGTCTCGGACACACTGTCACACTGCAACCAATTTCAAACATGAACCTAGCTATCCTATGCACGCGGAGTGCTTATTCCATCTAATTACATATTTTTTTCTTATTAGGTTGTCTCGTTGAATAAGCCCGACGCATATGTATAAGGCATCTTTAATACTTTGATACATTTTGTTAACTGTAGATTTACGATTACGACGATACGATTCACTTCGTTACATTGTTTGACTTAACTCACACTAAAACACTAGAAAATTATATTTCTTAATTGTTAATTCCATAACTTACTAAGTATAATTTAATTTGTTTCGGGTTTCTGTCGCCATCGTACCTCCTTACACACTAAATTCAAGTCATGGTGTTAAATTATTGGATTATTTATGTTTAGGTAATTACCTACACTGTAAAGCCTATGCAAATTTGGCAGCGAAACATAAAAGTTTTAGCAGACAACGAGAGCGAAATGAAGTTTGCGGAAAACTAGGGGCAAATGCTGGCGTTAATGCATCCACTTTCACAGCGCAGACGGATAAAATAAATAAAACATGGCGGGCAGCGCCGTAATGCACCGACTACGAAGGCTCAACTGAAATAAACAACATGACTTAGGTATATTTTATATTTATTTTTTATAAGTCGACTGGCAAACAAGCATATTGAGTTGCTATGGAAGTGCGACTCCTTTTGGTACAGGTGTTTACATACTTAAAAGAAGGAGTCAGCCTCTATGTTTTGTAACAACTGTTTATAACGAAATAAACATTTTTGTATTGTATTGTATAACGTAAATCGGTTATCTCGGCCTATAACAACACAATGAGTATTACTTGCGAGTTGGTATACAGCTACTAATACAGTAAATTTTGGGGTCGACAACGCACGAAAGACGGTTGTGTTATAAGTGTCAGGTAGACGACAGCTTTCTGGTACATAACTTAATTTATTTACAGGAATACAAGCGATGATGATGATGAGTGATGACTTGACCGCCATTTTCAACAAAACTTTAATTCAAACAATTTTATTTCAGACGTGATTCAGATGTATAGAGTTAACCTCGCCGTCACGTGGTGCACCCTACCATAACGTGGTGGATATTAACAAACGAGAATTTGCTGAAATATATGTATCGAACAGCGGCGTCACTGGAGAGGTATGGTTAAATTCAGTTGTGACAGTACGAGTATATAGGAAAGTAACTCTACCTTAAAAAGAACCGCACTTATTTAACAATTCGCTGGAGGGTTTATATATTCCTGCGAGCGAGTAATGCCACCAGAAAGCTCCTAAGCAGATGCTCATTAACCATTACGAGGCAAGCAAAGCCCTTACGATATATCTAGTATGAAAACGTCCGTGAACCTCGGAACTTGGTATCGCGCGCTTCTCTCCAAGTTTCCAGCAGCTTCTGCGTATGAACGCCAGGGCCCCGCAAGGATCAGTCATGACGCCCATATTTTTACTACATATTAATGACATGTTATCACTTGGTAACATTAATTGCTATGCAGATGGTACAGTTCATGAGCGATATGTTGGGCGTCCCGTGGCAAAACAGGCCGAAGTAGAGGATAAAAGACGTGAACTTGTCGTTGAGCTCGTCCAGGTGTTGAATCGTATTTCTCGAAGGGGCTCTGACTTTCTTTTTCAATGTAGCCTGTTAAAATGTCCCTATCGCGCTTGATGGAAATATGCGTCAATAAGAACCAGATGTGAAAACAGCCATCACAGTGATTAGCGCTGTGCTGGCTGTCCCCGCCTTGACGGCCCTCTAGGGTGCCTCAAACTTAGTTGAGTTCAATTCAAATAAAACCCAGAGGAGCTGTGAGAATTGTCGACAATCCTAAGCTTACACACGGTATTTAACCCTTAAGTTTTAGGAGAGAGTTTGCCTCCCTTTGTGTGTTCTACCGATTGTACAACGGCAGCTACTTTTTATAACCGCACCGCTCGCCGACGGCGGGGAGTTCACCCTCACACGCTGGAACCGCAATGGTCACTTACTGTGCGGTTTAGAGAAGTTTTCTTCCGAGAACTCTCAAGCTGTGAAATGAGCTCCCAGCCGAGGCTTTTCCAAGGGACTACAGCATGGAATTCTGCAAGAAATGCATAAAGAGGATTTTAAAGGGCCGGCAACGCACGAGTGACGTTTCCTGGTATTGAAAATGTCCATAGGCTACGGTGACTGTTTACCATCAGGCAGTATGCTTGATTGCCACCTTAATGGTACATACATGGTACTACATATAATTAAAGCTGCCGTATGCGTGAGAGAAAGGGAAGCCAAACAGGCTGGCGCCGTAACGCGTTACGTAACGAAGCGGTTTACTCTCCCATAAGAAGTTATCACTTCAAAACTCGCTTATATGAAGCGGATATGCCGGCGAGTCGTATGCTTTTTTGCCACATGTGGCCTGTCGCATTAGTCGCATATAAGGAATTTGTGTTGTTTATTTAAAAGATAATAGTAAATAATATATTAACCTACTGGTCAATGGTTTGAATGGTGTGGTGGTGGTGTGGGTATATATAACGACTGACGATAGTCGCTCCATGTCAAAATCAGTATCTTTGCCAAATCCTTAGGCTTAGCCTAATGGCTTAGGAAACGGGATATTGCTAGTTAGCGGTAGGTAGGGTTGGCAATAGTTAGTTTCTTCTGCGGGCTGGAGATACTATCCGGAGCGACTTCCTATTAAAAGTGCTCATCATACAAATGTGTTGAGCGTGTAGAAAATAGACATATTTTAATTCAACATCATCATTTCAGACCGTATTCGTCCTTTGCTGAACATAGACCTTCCCTCTAGAGAGCCATTCATCTCGTCTGCATCCATCGACTCCTTGCAAATATCTTTGTATATTTTAATTAATTATTGAAGTGTCTGTCTGTGATTTCAAAATAAAGCCTTTATGTGTCTGTCTGACAGTGTGTCTGTCTGTTTATTAGTCCGGGCTAATCTTCGAAATGGCTGAACCGATTTTGACGGGACTTTCACTGGTAGGTAGAGGACTGTTCAGAGCAGAATATAGGCTACTTTTTATCCCGTAAATATTTAGGGTTCCTGCGTAAAACATGAAAAACTGTTAAATTAGGGGGAAATATCGGTAACTTTGTGATTTTATTTTTATTATTTTCACAGAATACGTATTTTTTGGGACATAAAATAACTACGCATTTTTTATGTAATAAAAATAAAATAAATATAAGTTCCCTCCCGTAAAGGTTGTTGATGGCGCTGTACGAAAATTGAATCGCTCTATGGTTGCATCTACGTCCCTGAACTTTGTTTTTTTTAAACAGAAAGAATTTCAGGTCTGTTGAGAAATAAAGTCTACTAAAAGCCCAAATCTCATGCGTGCGAAGCCGCGGGCTTTAGCTAGTATTTAATAATTTAGTGAGAGCTAACAACCAATGATAGTGAAAAGAAGTCGTTGCGGAAAAGCATGAGGTTGGATATTTGGCGCTAATGCAGCCACTTTCCCGCCCGCGCCGTAGACGAATAAATAAAACATGATGGTGGTAATGCACCGCCTCGAGGCTACAGCGCCAGCGTTGGGGGAATTCATGAATTAGAAACGTTTGGGACTATGATGAAGTATTTGTCCAGAACACACTTCGACGATTAACAAACAATACTTTGCAATAAATATCATTTTCTTAAAAAAAGTCTTTCGTTCTATACGACTGGACTGCACCAAGAAAAGGAGAACATATATGTATATTTGTAATATATGATCAAGTAAATTATGGCCGATTATAAACAATAGTATGCAGATGGAAGAATCTTCCAAACCTATCGAGTGTGGTACCAAAACAAAGGGGTTTGAAGGTATTCTCAAAAATAAATACCACTTATGTTGCTTTAATCCATGTTTTAAATAAAAAATAGTATTATCAATTGACTTTATACTCATTTGTAATTGATTTATAAGTAAGGGACGGCGTGTTTTTAATTTAATTCTATCCCTAGAAACCGAGGAATGGGATACGTGGACAAGAAACGCTGTGAATGTTCTTTTTAGGGTTCCGTACCCAAAGGATAAAACGGAACCCTATTACTGAGGCTCCGCTGTCCGTCCGTCCGTCCGTCCGTCCGTCTGTCACCAGGCTGTATCTCATGAACGGTGATAGTTAGACATTTGAAATTTTCACAGATGATGTATTTCTATTGCCGCTATAACAACAAATACTAAAAAATAGAATAAAATAAATATTTAAGGGGGCTCCCATACAACAAACGTGATTTTTAGGGTTCCGTACCCAAAGGGTAAAACGGAACCCTATTACTGAGGCTCCGTTGTCCGTCCGTCCGTCCGTCCGTCCGTCCGTCTGTCACCAGGCTGTATCTCATGAACCGTGATAGCCAGACAGTTGAAATTTTCACAGATGCTGTATTTCTGTTGCCGCTATAACAACAAATACTAAAAAATAGAATATAATAAATATTTAAGGGGGCTCCCATACAACAAACATATTTTTTTTGCCTTTTTTAGGGTTCCGTACCCAAAGGGTAAAACGGAACCCTATTACGGAGGCTCCGCTGTCCGTCCGTCCGTCCGTCCGTCTGTCACCAGGCTGTATCTGATGATCCGTGATAGTTAGAGAGTTGAAATTTTCACAGATGATGTATTTCTTTTGCCGCTATAACAACAAATACTAAAAAATAGAATAAAATAAATATTTAAGGGGGCTCCCATACAACAAACGTGTTTTTTTTGACGTTTTTGTAGATAATGGTACGGAACCCTTCGTGCGCGAGTCCGACTCGCACTTGGCCGATTTTTTTTATTTTTAAGGCCTGTTGTAATTTCTTCTAGGTTCTTAATTTAAGTCTATTTTTGTGTTTGTGTGTTAGTATATATATATATATATATATATATATATATATATATATATATATATATATATGTTTCGCCAATTATACACGGATTTTAACGAATCCCTCATTGATAATGTTATTAGTTCATTTTTAATTTATCGTGAAGTTTGGTAACGATTGGATCACCCGTGCGAAGCTGGGTCGAGTAGTTAGCAATAAATAAATAAGCATTTGTAGCGTTTCAGTGACTCTGCCGTCAGTTATACAATGACAAGATAGTGCGGTTACTTGTGCATTGTCACATCGTGAATGACATATCTCTTGCAAACATTTTTTTATACAACGTCGGGAGGCATTCAAGCTTACGGTCCACCTGATGGGAAGTGGTTACCGTAGCCTATGAATGCTGATAATATATTAAGTATCACTTGCGCCATTCCACCTCTGCTGCTAACACAGCAACTTCTTAGGAGCTTACAGGTGACTTCGCTCTGCACGCAGGAACACAACAACCCTCCAGGGAGTTGTTATTTGGCTGCAGTTTACCGTGAGGTGGAGGTATTTCCCCAGATGGATTGCTTTGATGCACCCTACCTCTCTTAAACATTCAGCAAGTTGTAATGTAGAGGTTCTCACACAATCTGGGTGCGCCTTATTAAATATTGCTGTGCCCCATTTCTTGCCAATGATGGAGAGACAAAAAGCCTATTTTTAACCGGCTTTAAAAAGTATACGTTCGAACCGAATTTCTTTCAACTGTGAACTAATACTAACTTCTGCCGCTTATGACAAAAAAAAATGTTAAAATGTAATTTATTTTTCGTGGACACTAAAACTATTTATTACAATATTTTTATTTACCTGTTAAAATAGGTATAGACATACCGATCTCTAATCTACCAATATTTTAGAAAGTTGCCTAAAAGGACATGATCCTACCTACGAGTAGTTTCTCAGGCCGTTGAGAATAAGTCAGTATTTGAAAGTTGTCTTTCAGAAGTCAGATGACCAAGCTGAAGATAATTGAAATCCAACTTTTATGTAGCGGAAATCATAGTTTGAGAAACATATGACTTCAGCCTATGCAGAATCCTGGAACTCTACATCCTGCAACTTTCGGTACCTATGAAAGAATGCGATTGAATTGTTTTCAGCTTAGGCGGTAGAGCGTCAGATTCAAAAACAATACCCATAAGCGTTATAACAGGCCTATAAAACATCACAGTTCGTTTTTCATACAGAAATATCACGTAACACTAGGTTTTATTCTAGCCTAGCACTATTGAAGAAACATCGGCCGAAAATAACACGTTTCATGCGATATTTCGAAAAAGAGAATCATAAAACCATTTTATATACTTTTACTATAAAAATCATTGCAACTTTTATAAAAACAGATGTATAATAAAAGGGTGATTACATTAAATTAATGTTGTGTCTTGTTGTAATAAAATAAACAAAATGGCGAGTGCCCACCTTTACCTCGTTATTTTAATTAATTGCGCACAATTAACCTTAAAACCTTTTGTCTTTTTTGTGGCGAAACGTAGCCATTGTTTGTCATTTTTAATTTGGTTTTTGCATTTGACGTGAAATTGTTGACGGCGCTTTAGTAATAATATTATTACTTGCTAGTAAATTAATAGTGTAGAACATTATTGCTTGTTAGTAATTTAACTGTACACAACATATTGTTGATTTACTAATTAAAATAAATTAAATATTGTATACAAATTATTCTTATATTTTTGTATTGTTTACATGCCATTTGATCTAACCTGATTTGTGTGCTTCGGCCGCCAATTAGTTCATGCGAACAAATTGGTGGCACCCACCACCGGCCGGTACCCACCCACTATCGTTAATAGAAGCATCAAGCTGTCGCTGCCATGGCTGCTCCGGCAATCTCTGCCTCGGCTGCTGCGGTCGTCCTCGCGATTGCCTGCCATCTGGAACAGACACCGCATGCGACCGCAACTGTTACTGCTATGACTGCCCTGGTCGTCGCTGCGATATGTGTTTCGCGTCGCCACGAGGCATCCTCAGGCGAGGTAGAGGTTAGTCGTTAGAATAACATGCTACTAGATGAGAAGTGAATACAAGGTTAGCTCAAATTGCATGACTTTCGTAAAAAGACGCCTGGATCTGTTAACTATTTTGCAGTATTCTCTATTCACCACTTCAGGTCAAATGCAAAAACAAATTAAAAGTGACAAACAATGACAATTAATATATTAAAAAGAAATTATATTTTCGTTTAGGATAAGGACTAATTTTTACATATAAAAATCTCAATACATTTGCTTCGAATTATTTTTCGTTCAAAGTCAAAGATTGCAACATTATTATTAGATAGACATGGATTATTCATGTCTATCTAATAATAATGTTGCAATCTTTATACTCCTCCTAAGGGAATTTATTTACGTCGCAATTTACGTTAAAGTTGCTAAAATACGAATAGTACGAGACTACAATTTCCAAACCAATGATTATTTAACTGTGCCATTTAACAATCGGCACTGATTACGCCAATACACAAATATCGTGCATCATTTTGAACATACAACAATAATTAGTGATTTAATCAACTTGAATAGCCTTAATTAAGTTTTGAACTGTTCTGTATTCACTACAGAAGGTTCAAGTCAAATTGATTCGTGTAAATTCAAATCACATTCCAATATTAAAAGCATATTTACCGCGTTTCTCGAGACTCACCCAAGTGCAGAAGTTATATATTTCCGTTATAAAACGAATATTTTTGAATGTCGGTACAAAATTATATTAATAAAATGCACTAATATATATCCTTACTTTTTTTTTGGTGGAGCTTAACATGTTTTGTAACGATTATTTTAATTACATTATTATAATATATTATTAACATACTTCAGGTAATTTATATTATCATGTTCATCATCGGTTTTCTAATATAAACACATATGACACAGAAATTATATTTATAAGGGATAAAGTACCAAAAATTATGCAAAATTACGAAAACAAGCATGGCTTTTTTATTTTCTCAGTTTGTTTACGTACTTCATGTAGCAAGTCATCGTCCTTCTTTTTCTTTCCTCTTCGTTTTTATTTAGGTATAAGTACTCGATAATAACAATTAATTGCGATTCAAGACTTGTACATAACAAAACAAATAGTTTTGTTTCACCCTCTCCATAGAAAATAAGTTTAGTTTGGGGTCCGTTTCCCAAATTCGAATTTGATTTGTTCCATCAAAAAGTAATTTTCCGTGAAAACAAAGTTCACTAAGAAAATTTCTAATTCGATACAATCTAAATCCAATTACTTCCAACGCGATTGCTAGCACGAAGAAAAATGTGCGTTTTCATAGTCGCGATTTGCGTGAGTTTTGAGTAAATAATCTATTATTACATGAAATCGCAATGAACTTTGAATGAAATATTAAGGCTGCAGGTCGCAAAGAGTTTACAAAAAGTATCCAGGCCTGTAAATATTATGTATAAAATCATATTTGTTTTGTATATTTAGTGTAAATTTGGTAGCAAAATTTTCGGTATATTTCGTCGAATACATTAATTACATTTTCAATGTCTTGTCACTTGTTTTGCTGTAATTCTGATACAGCAAAACAAGTGACAAGACATTAAAAATGTTAATTTGGACTAATGTGAGAAATAATATATTAATGTAATTAAATAAACACTTTATTAAAAAAAAACATCTATTTGTTCACACCGATACCTATACAACCTAAATCGCGCCAATAAAGACGCACCTTATTATACTTACGTAGATACAACCTTACCAAGTTTATATGAGTATCATTTTCCAAGGGGTGTGTAGTAACTAGTGACGTCTATAAATTATACGGGTTATATGAATCGGGGGTAGCTGTCACGCGAGTTGTCGCCGGTTTTCCTCCAAATACGTTAAAGTTATTACATGCTTACCTCGACTCTAAGGTACTAATGGAAACCATAAATTAATAACTGGTTGTCGAGTTGAAACTATATGTTACGGAACAATCGTAAAGTTTGAAGAAAAGCTGTTATTATAATTTATATTCCATACACCAATCTATAAATATAAGTAATGTGTAAGTATAGTATTCCCTCTTTACTTTAAAATTAAAAATTGCTTACGGGGCAGGCGCAGGCCCACAATGTATTCTCACCATCATCCAACCAAGGTACTAATGACCAGTGACGTTCATTGCATTCACAGTGGCAAAAGTAAGGTTGCCTTGGAATTCACAAATGCACACATTTCAAAACAATTAGGATTAGCAGGATTAATTTAAAATTTGAGATATACAATGACAATAACATATTGCAAAAACCGTAATAACCTAAAGAAATAACTAGTCAATTGAGGGAGCATGGGCTTCTTCGCTGTGGCTGGGGTGATTGCGAAAGGCATGGAATACTATATTTTTAATCTCCTAGTCGTCGTTGATGCAAGATCTAAAAAGCGATCTTCGTTAGATTAAACCATAAAGGTAAGCCTTGCAAAGAAACTAATCATTCTAGGACCACGATGCGTACTAATCGGTACCTTCAAGTGATCTAAGTCCTCCCCGAGGCTGAGTAAAGCCTGGCAAGTGGCTCGCCAGCCTTCACCTTCCTAAATTTAAGGGCTCAATATAATGTGCAAGTTTAAAACCGTTGACAATTGTCACAGCTCGTCTTTTTTCGAATCACGAGGTTCTAGCTGGTGTCCAGCTGCTTTCGTCCAAGCTGCTATATAACCTTAAATTTGCAAATAAATATTTGATTATGAAATAGTTGGGAAAGTTTTATTTTCTCGTAAAAAAAACACTAACAGAAAAATGTACACGAAAAGGAAGGTTCAGTGATAGGACTTTGTACAAAAGTTGTCTGCGTGGGTACCTCTGTCTTACCTATTTCTACCGCCAAGCAGCTATATTTAAATAGCCGTCTTCCGATTAAAAGGGTTAAGATATGGCAGAGAAATTACTAGGTACTGTGACGAAACAGCCTTAGGTCACAAGATTGGCAGCGCGCGAGTAACATCCGCGTGGTGTTGCGAGCGTCCATAGGCTGCGGTGACCGCTTACCATCTAATGCGGGTCGCATGCTTGTTTGCCAATCTGGTTGTATAAAAATAAAAGAATAATATCGGTGGAAGTAACGAAGTCATGTTGTTAGAAATAAGCCAAATAACTTTAAATCGTATTTTAATTCAATTAGTGTAATTTAAATCATGTGGGATGTATACTTGTTTGCTACCCGAATGGTTAAATAAAATGACCTAATATTTATGCTGTTTAAAATAATTGTAACCAAACCAAATTGTACCTTACTTATAGTTCCGGAAGCGGCCTTACTTCGAGTGGGCTGTATACTTGTTTATATCCGTGTGGTTAAACAAAACGAACTAATTTTCATGCCGTATAATTGATCGTTCGCAAATGGTCCTCCAAAATTTAAGCACGCTTGACCGGCTGTCGAGATCCCTCGTTGTGGTCAAACCCGAGGGTTTATGGACCGCGGGCGCTGCTGATGCCAGTCAAGTACCTACATGTTGTTTAGTGTTATTGACTAACTGATAAAACAAGTTCATATAAATGCAATTAAAAGTTAGGGCCGAACATGATTTGATATTTTTTGAGAAATATAAATTTTGACGAATGTTTGACATGAATACATCTATATATTCTTACATTAAATGATTCATTTTGAAGTAAAACTTTTTTACGCACGCTTGACTTGGGGAGTAAGCTGGTGAATGCGTGACGAGAGCGTTACGAAAAGTGTGATTGGTGATGAAGGTGAGTGGCGATGAAGTTGAGAGGGAGATATAAGTTGCTGAAGATAGAAAGAGAGAGAGTTACGTTTCGTATATTGCTGTAGAGGCAAGAGAGAGAGAGGTGCGAGCACACATTTTCTTTCTCTCTTTCTCTCATAGCGAGTTAAGTTTCGTATACCTAAGACACAGTGCAGGCCTATTGTCTGTATCACACTATGGAGCTAAAGAAGTTTTACTTCAGTCGTGTGGTCTAAAGCACACTCGTTTATTTCGTCTTCTTCTTGCTAGCGTTATCCTGTTTCATAATTCATTGGACTTGGCGGGGTTTGCTACGTAAGCCTAGGAATTCTCCGAAGATACTGATTTTGGCATAGAGCGGCTGCCGTCAGTCCTCCACAACCCAGTGGTGAAATCAGAAATATCTTAGGTTAGGTCACATGTCTTTCGAAATATAATTCCTTGGGTTTTTTTATTCTACGTCGGGAGGCATACAAGCATACGGCCCACCTAATGTAAAGCGGGTACCGTAGATTATTAACGCTAGCGATATATTAAGTATCACTCGCGCGATGTCTCCTCTGCTGCTACACAGCAACTCCTTGGGAGCTTACTGGTGATCACAAGCAGGAACACAACAACCCTCTAGCGAGTTGTTATTTGGCTGCGGTTTTCTGTGAGGTGGAGGTACTTCCCCAGACGGGCTGCTTTGATGCGCCCTACCTCTCTTAAAACATCCAGACTAAGACAAACAGACATGTTCATGCACACAAATGTTTGTCTTGTGTGGGAATCGAACCCACGAGCGTTGGTGTCAAGGTATGTACTAATGCTCGTAGGTTCAATTTCCATATAGGACAAACATTTGTATATAAAAAAAAATATTTCCACGTCAATCCGGGTTCTGGTCAAAATAAGCGAGTTACATATTTCTTTTTTTTTAAGTAACGATGGGAGACATCCGAACATACGGTCCACATGATATAAAGCGGGTACGGTAGCCTATTAACGCTTGCGAAATATTAAGTATCACTCGCGCGATGCCACTTTTGCCGTTAACATAACAACTCCTTAGGAGCTTACTAGTGACCTCACTCACATGCACGAACAAAACAACCCTCTACTTCTCATAAAATTTATCAATCTACTTATCTGTTGCATTTGACTGATTAGATACAATCAAATCAATGCTCGGATAAGGCGGTGAAAATAGTGTAAGATTTATTTTCATATATCAACGAACCGTGTTGAGGGGTACGGGAAGTAATACGGCGCGGCGGGTCGCGGGTACATCTTTTGGTACGGCTAGCTCCTGTAGGTTTGTTGGGGATAGGCCCACCACTCATTCCCACCACTGTGTCTCCTGTGTAGCCAGAATTAACAGCGGCGACCACCAAAAATGCAATGAACAGTGAAGTCCATTGCTGTCCCGGGGGTTAAACTACAGCTGCCTTGGAACTCAACGAAGTTAATCAGAAGAAATTTGTAAGAGTAGAAAGTTTTGGAATTGACTTCCGCTCTTGGTAAAGTGAGAGACAGCAATATGACAAATAAGGCATTAAAAACCTCC
This sequence comes from Pyralis farinalis, assembly GCA_947507595.1. Lineage (NCBI taxonomy): Eukaryota > Metazoa > Arthropoda > Insecta > Lepidoptera > Pyralidae > Pyralis > Pyralis farinalis. Next base: position 21,065,132 of record OX382270.1, read on the forward strand.
TGTTACTCCTCCTCCTGTAGGTTACTGGAAGGAAGAGTACGCGTATGATATCACGGACGGCTACTGGTCTATTAATAAAGGAAATCTATTTGGATATTCGGGATACACCCCAAAGAAGTTAAGTAAGTTACTTGCAATTTGACTTTCGCAAAATAACTCCTGAGTCTATTAGCTATTTAAGTAAGTTAGTTACGTTACCACACATAAGCTAAATTTGTGAGTGACTTTACCTAATATTAATTCAGTGGCACCACAAAATTAAAACTGTCTTCGATGATAATCAATGCCTGGTCCCCAATAAAACAGAACTAATTCACAGAAAATAAGCGCAATTACAGCTGTGGAACCAGTCTGTAATTTATTCAGGCTAGATGTAATTAAGGCTTAGATCCAGCAATATTTACGTTCGACGCTGTTCTGTTAATTGCACGCTTGTACGCGCGGTTTTCCGTTTCAATTGATTTACCTAAATTGTTTTTTAGTACAGCCCACATCACATGACGCTTGCTGTCCGATATTAAATCTTATTTGTTATAGGTTAAAAGTGATACAAAGGTCACAATGGCAACATTACCGTACTATTTTCTGACCACACGACCTTATTGATGATAAGTAGTTACGGTACAACACACAACACGAGAGATGTCATGCGTTACCGATCCTGTAGAAATCTCTTCACGCCTTCTTTGAAGAACCTCATGTTGTAGACCCTTGGCAAAACGTTAACAGGAAATTCATTTTACAATTTAAGAGTTCATGGAAGTAATCTTCTCTTGAACTGAACAGTAGGCGACCAGTTCCAGTGTGGGGAAGATGAATTCCCTGCTGACGGCGAGCGGTGCGGTTATAGAAGAAAGTTGTTAGTATCATCGAACAATACCTCGAAATATAACCCATTGTATTTACAATTGCCAGAAAACAAAGGGAGGTTAAGACTCTCCCTGAACTTCAGGGCTCAACACCGTACACAACGTACACGTAAATAAACATACTCATTTACTAAAACATAACAAATCAAAAAATTTTAACTTTCATTTTGAGATAGCAAACAAGAATGCATAATTTAAAGCGATTAAATTAAGTTTGGGATACACATGCTAACCCATAGCTGTAACTAGATAGCGTGCTCATTTATATCATGCTCTACGAGTTTGGTCTTGAATACAACGTTAGAAGTATTTTTTTTAAGAGAGGTAGGGCGCATCAAAGGCGTACCTCCACCTCACAGAAAACCGCAGCAAAATATGAGTGAGTGAGGTCATCAATAAGCTCCCAAAGAGTTGCTGTGTAAGCAGCAGAGGAGGCATCGCGCGAGTGATACTTAATATATCGCATGCGTTAATAGGCACCCGTTTTACATCAGGTGGGCCATTTGTTTGTTTGTCAGGTTTTTTTTGTCAGGTTGTTAGTTTATTATCGCTCCGCAAGTGCGATTACAATAGATTTAGTACCTTAAGTATATATTTGTCAATGCCGGCTATTTTGGACAAGTGCAGAATGAATTCAATTATGTTATGTGAGTACAGTAGGTACATTTAAAAATAAACTTTTCATGAAAAGATATACTAGACGAAGGAAGGAATTTGGGTGAGTGTAACTGGATTGGTTTTTGAAGAATCTCAAGCTGTAGACTCTTAAGGAAACTTCGGCGTAGAGTAGGGAGTGGATTATTATTGAATTCGCCACAAAATATAACAAGTACAATTGCAATATTTTTAACAATTAATAAACAGTTGTTGTACGTACGTTGCCGGAAAATTTTCTAATTGTATAACTAAGTAAGTGCGTATCTTTCTAACGCACCGATGGTTCCGTTTAACTATTAGAAATTAAATTTCTAAAATACCTCAAAACATCATCGATACGTGGGCATAGGATCGAGAGTTATGCACTGACAAACATTTATACGTACAATGGGCAATGATGGCCGAGAGGATAAAGGAGTCTATTAACCTACTGGTCTCTGGTTCAAATCCTGGTATCATGTGGCACAGAATTCGTATTTTGGGATTTATGTTAATATAATTATTTGTATTTGTAATTGATACTTATTCGGTGGTGACGGAAAACATTTTGAAGAAACTCGCGCGTTCAAGAAATTATATTTGGAAAGACGAATGTCCTAACCTAGAACAGAGGTTTTTCGCTCTTATAAACTTAACACGATTATTACCGATCAGTAACCATCAAGTGAAAACTTTTAGTTATGATCGCAAACAATATTTGTTGTTATGTACGAGTAACTTCCTTAATTGCCAAACATGATCGCATGTCAATTATTTCAATACGGGTTTTAATTTCTGATTTCGTGGCATACAGACAAATAGTACTATAAAATGAACACTTTTGGATTTTACCCTGCATTGAGCGACAAAACCTTGCTCCTTGTCATTTGCGATTTTTTGAAAAACAATCATATATTGGTGCAAAATGGTGGTTTTAAACTAGTTTGTATATTTGTGCTATGTGATATTACTTCTTGTTAAATTCCATTATCTAGGTTATTTGACGTGTCCTAAGTTTTCCTTAGGAGCTTACTGATAAACTCGCTCGCTCTCAGGAACACAAGAACTCTCAAGGGAGTTGTTATTTGACCACAGTTATTTAACTCTCTTAAAATAACCAAACCGAGACCAACAGACATGCTTATGCTGACAAAAGCCTTTCTCTATAGCAATCGAACCCACGAGCCTTTAAAGTAGCCATTGCTAACTATTATACCACGGCGCTCGACAAATTATTTGTTTATTACCAGTATAAACCTACGATTACTATATTATGGTCATTAAACTTGTCTATAATTTATATATACATTGATAAATTGAGTAATAGATATGAATTAATTGCGTTCTCTTAAATTTATTTCCCTTTATCTTTCATTTAATGGAACTTAAGAAAGTATAGTAGAATAATAATTTAGTGTGTTTTATCAGCGACCATTGCCCTGTGGATTTTAAAAACTTATGATAAGGGAATCATGGAACCCTTTGTAATTTATCCGATTATTTTGTACAGTACATGGCAAATAAGCGAAATACGTAGTTGGATTTTTATGAACTAAACGGTAGGTACCGACTGGCAATTTATAGCAAGCCATACATGAATACATTCACACGATGTATATACTCAGAGATGCTATACTTCAAAATTCATGTTAAAACAAATGTCTCCATTACTACTGTATATGAACACAATATAAACAATATAGCATACACAAATCAAGATTCAAGATTATTTATTTAGTTTAACATGAATTGTACAACAATACAGGTGTTATAATATATTTTGTTCCATATACCTTTATGACATACAAAAACAGAATAGATAGCACAAGTCAGCGCTTTAGTTTGTATTCTGACATGCTTATATGGATTTTAGTGAAATAAGAGCGTTTGATTTCACTGTAGGGAAGTGCTTGATTCATCTACTAGTATTATACACGTGTTTATTGGTGTAAGCGAATACTGATTAGCGACCATTGACTTGGCTAACGACTGGCAGTCAAAGATAACAGAATATAAAACCGACAGCTTAATAGCCATAAGTAAACTGCGATCTACACTGCATATACCCTTTTGTTCAGTCTCATGGGGACAATTTGAACCAAACTACTTTATTTCAAATTACCCTTTGCTTCCACTACCAACTTCGTGCTTCGGTGCAGTAGTTTTATGTGCTTCGGTAGTGGAAACACACAAAGTAGTTTAGATCCAATTACCTGTAAATTTCACTTCCTATTCAACTACAAATCTATTAACTATTTAATGTCATTCTCATGCGCGCGATAGCACCAAGAAGCTCCTCACTTATTTTAATTATTGTTTCTTCACCAAAGTATGTCCATTTTTTTATGCCGGTGTTTGTACATCGTCAGCTGACTGGCTGACTGGCTCCGGCAATGTTTATATTTAGATAACTTCCTCATATCCGCCTATTTTGATATTGCATATAGTCAGACTACGAGATATAAGTTCTAGGCACATCTAAATAGAAAGTAAGGGTTATGAAAATACTTATTTATATAAACATATGCACAGAAATGTACAAAGACGGCCTTAATACTATAAATATAAAATAAATATTGTTGTAGAAATTACACAGTTATCGGTACTAGACAACTGATAAACATACATAAATACATTTTTTCTGTAAATGATACATAGAAAACACTCAAACGAAGACAAACAAATATGTTCATGCACACAAATGTTTGTCCCGTCTGGGAATCGAACCCACGAGCGTTGGTGTCAAAACAGCGTTCTACAGCGTACTATCCACTGCTGATAATGCTTACATAGAGCTCGTCGAACTATGTAAGTATGTATGTAAGTCAACTATATAATTATTTATTGTTAATATCATACTGTCATATAACTATTATTTACTGCTATGATAAGGACAAGTAATCGAATTTTAACATTTAACGATGACGTTTTAATGAGACCCTTAAGTGATTAATGTCCGTATTACAAGTTGATGCTTGTGTAAGTTACAGATATCATAGTGTAGTTTGAATATCCTTTTCTGTTTTTCTTAATGCATCGAATTCACAGTGTATATAATGTAGGGTGTGTCTCTTGCAATGAAATTCACTTAGCCTTAAGCAAATATGCATCCCATACTACTACGACCATAATGCGCATAAGCGTACTTAGGTGACGCCTTGTTGTAAAATTGAAATAAAACAATAATTATTGTTGGAAAAATCTCTACCTACTTATAAAGGCGCGAATATAAAGAAAATATTGGCCACCATTCTATTTTCAAGGAATGTGTTCATCATTGCAAAAATATTCTCGAAATTAACATTGTACTGTTTATCATTCTCACCTTTCGATGGAGCGCTAAAAAGGAGCTCGCGGCGTTGTATCTCAATAAATCAGACAGACACCCTCGCACTTCCTTGCATCACATTAGCGCTAATTAAAGCAGCACAAACGCAGCGCAAACGCAACTCGTCTCTCGCGCCATAAAACTCACAGGAACACGCCTTCGATGACGCACCGACAGCTTTATGTGGGAGACTAATATTGAGAGAACTATTCTTGAAACGAGAGACATAAGTCGATCATTTTTTATAATTGATCTTTTATTCAATTTTAAATCATACAATAAATGTAATATTTTAAATCTTTAGTATTATTATTTTATTTTATCCTATAGCTACAATATTTTGGTAAATGAAACAGGTGTAGTAATTTAAGTAAGATAACTTTACTAATCTTTTTGCTATAATACTCGTACTTTAAAAAATTTGTTAAATTTTAGAGACCCGAGGTAATCGTTAAAAATATTACTAACACGTATATCTGTTACGATGAAGAATCAATTGCTAATATTTAGAGAACTTTGTTAAATAAGTGACATTTATTTACTCTTAGAATAATATAAGGATTATGTAGAAACGACTGCAAAATTTCAGAAAACTTTCGTAATTTTATGTAGAGTGATTTGGAAATAGCCATATCAAAATGATGAGTGAGCGTAGGTTCGGGCAGTACAGGGAACGGAACACATGGCGTCATTAGGCTGGCGTCTGCCTGACTGATATTGGTGAGCAGAATTGCATAGTGCCAATGCATTCGATTTTAATGCATATTAACAACGCTACAGGTCAGCTCTACGAAAACAATTTTTTTTATACTACGTCGGGAGACATACAAGCATACGGCCCGCCTGATGTAAATCGGATACCGTAGCTTATTAACGCTTGCGATATATTAAGTATCACTCGCGCGATACCTCCTCTGCTGCTTACACAGCAACTCCTTGGGAGCTTACAGGTGACCTCACTCACACGCAGGCACACAACAACCCTCTAGAGAGTTGTTATTTGGCTGCGGTTTTCTGTGCGGTGGAGGTACTTCCCCAGACGGGCTACTTTGATGCGCCCTCCCTCTGTTTCGAAAACATCCAGACGAAGCGTTGGTGTCAAAGTCGCGTCATTCACGACTGAGCCACCGAGCTCGTCAAATGGAAATTCCATACGAAAGGAGACATAGGATTACAGCGAATTTTCTCGCTGAATTCAAAGCAGTTTGGCTAAATTAATCTAAAGCTCGGTGTCAACCGCGGTTAACGCGACTTTGACACCAAGTCTCGTGGGTTCGATTCCCACACAGGACAAACGTTTGTGTGCATGAACATGTGTGTGTCTTGATGTGGGTGCTTTTTAAGAGGGTTGGGCGCATCAAAGCAGCCCATCTGGTGAAGTGTCTGCACCTCACAAAAAACATAGCCAAATAACAACTTGCAGGGGGTTGTTGTGTTCCTGGGTAGGAGTGAGGTCACCAGTAAGTTGCAGTGTTAGCAGCAGAGGTGGCATCGCGCGAGTGATACTTAATGTATTACAAGTATTCTTAGGCTACGGTGACCGCTTTGCATCAGGTGGGCTGTATGTTTATATGCCTCCCGATGTTGTATAAATAAGAATCATACCTACAATTGAACGCCAAATGAAAGTAGAGTCAGATCCGCTGTTAAACTGCAAAATGTTAAGATATCTTCCCCGGTTCCTCCGATTTCACTTAGAATCGGCATTACCTATATGGTTAATAGAAATTCCACATTTTTAAATAGTTTCACTTTTGAGATTATTATCGGCCTCCGAATTATTTATTTTTGAAGAAAATTACTAAAAAATCCATAAATTCTTAGCTTAACGGGTAAAAAAATACTTTTTATTGCCCCTTTGTTATTATTGAAACAGTCAAAAACACCAGGAAAGGCAAGTCGCCTATGAGTACCTTCATAGGCGACTTGTTTTTCCTAATACACGGAAACCTACAAAAAAAGGAGACTTTCATACAATTATTGGATGAAATCAAAAAAAAAAAATGCAATAATTTTATTAATTTCTACAGTTTCCAATTTTTATAATTTACCAGCGTTTTGAAAAACGAATTTCAAATTGATAAATTGCCGAATAAAAAATTCCGTGAGAAACTATACGTTTTCACACCGGTGTTACCCCCGGCCGACTTCCTCTAGCATTTCGGGGATCCATCTAGTGAGTGCCGAGCCACAGCCTGACGAAAGTAACAATCAGATATGATAGTAATGGCAGGCGTCCATTTCTTGTAATAGCCCAGTACCAATAATCCCTCCAAACCACATTACACTAGGCCAATAATTTCCCACACATTTGCAATAGTCCCAATACCTGTCATGACCTGCTCATGGATACATTGCTCCATCGATATTCTCAGGAGCACTTAGTGGGTATACATCATAGTACGAGTATCAATCTTTTCGAAAGGGCCTCTACGCGTTGGATAAATATCCCCGCGCACGCCTATCAAATGACCAGGGTATACGCCCGTGAGTTAAGAATGATAATATCAAATGATAAAATTAAAATATGGGTGCATGTGCTGACTCATTTCGAGACATCTTTGTTAGTGAGGGTACAGGGCGTAGAAGTACGCAAGTGGCGTTCAAATATTCAAAAATACCATAAGATACCGGAATACACGAAATAAATTGGCGTGCGACATAGCTCGTAGATTATGATTTATTAGAGCATCTGCTTTAGACAAGTCGGCGCTGATCTTCTAGTATCTCTCTCTCCCTTTTGATAACATTAACCTTTCGAAGAATCCAGAACCATTATCACGGTACCGAATAATAAATCGCACAAGATGTAGAGACGTCATGTAATGAACCCTTTACATTGCATTTACAGTGTTAATAAATCTTTACCCACCTTTAAAACAACCTTTAAACCGACAAAGACGACCAGCCGAGTTAATAACAAGCCACACGTAGGTGGACATCGTGAATCACTAAGTGTTTCTCTAAATAACAATAAATAGACAGAAAATGCGATGTTTGCGCAATACGTGTGAAAGTTGGACCAAAATCAGTATTGCTGATAACCAACATTACTTAACTTAAAAGCGGTGATAAGTTATAGGGTTGTCAGAGAACATTAGTATATTTCAATTGACAAGAGTTCAATTAATATGTTTTTATATACAACGTTGGGAGGCATACAAGTACCTAGTCCTCCTGATATAAAGTGGTTTCTATAGCCTATGAACAGTTATAATAACTATAGAACAGGGGGAATTGCAGACTCTGTAAATATTTTATTGATTGATCGATTGGCTGAATCATAGAAAAGCATGATTGATTACGTGAGTTGCTTACCAAAACGATTTCTGTACTCATACTACAAATACGGAAATAACACTATTTGCTTTTGTTTTTCATCATATCGGTTATGAATGATAGTATATATGATAAAAATTTGTAATGACATTTAGTATAGAAGTAATCTGGGGTTTGGAGAAAAACATGTTATTTATTGTAGCTATAACAAGCCATACATACGTAAACTCCGACAGAAGCAAGTTCAAATCACATGTATAAAGTACTAGCTTCCCGCAGCATCTGTCGCACATGTTGGTATCACGTTAACTCTAATATATTACTCCTATTTATGAATGAATGATTGAAAACTGTTTGTTTATTCCTTGAATCATTATTTATTCCATATGCTACTCACATTTATTCAAATGCCTCTAGCAATCTGCTAGGCCACGTAGGTTATTGAGGTTTTTGATGCTAAAAATGTGAACATTGTGAGACAATATAGCTGCATGATAGTATTTATCTCTCCCAATGAAGTCCTTTAATAATCGGATTGGTTCTTAAACCGCCTTTTGTTTAAATGTGCTCGTAGAAATCGGTACCTACTTAGATGTTATCTACATTTCTATTTAATAGTAGTATCAGAAGTACATAGTTATATGTTTGTTAGGTACGAATTCATCATTTTAATGATTAACTCCTCAATATTTTTTTTTATACTATGTCGCGAGTCGCGACGCATACAAGCATACGGCTCACCTGATGTAATGTGGCTACCGTAGCCTATTAACGCTTGTAATGAATTAAGTATCACTCTCGCGATGCCTCCTCTGCTACTTACACAGCAACTTCTTAGGAGCTTACTGGTGACCTCACTCACACGCAGGAATACAACAGCTCTCTAGGGAGTTGTTATTTGGCTGCGGTTTTCTGTGAGATGGCGGCACTTCCCCAAACGGGCTGCTTTGATGCGCCCTACCTCTCTTAAAAGTTATATAGTCTGTTACAAGTAAATATTTTAACTTATCTAATAATATAAATACCGCCAAATTACACAGCGTTATCTCCAAATTAAGTTAAGCTTATGTTGTGAATACTAGACAACTGATAGACAAACAAAAAAAAGCATTTTTAAAGCAAAAAATGTATTTTATAATACATAGGTTTGATCTGGCTAAGACGGAAAGACATATTCATGCACACAAATGTTTGTCTTATGTAGGAATCGAACCCACAACCGTCGGTGTTAAAGTAGCCATTGCCAGCCACTCGACCATCGCCCACGAATTTGTTTTAAAATTGAAAATACTTCGTATTATTGTGACTGCTTACATTAATTTCTTTGATTTTTTTTTATGGATAATGACAGCCCTACATAAATCTAACCCATTTAGAGAACCAGGTAACTGACAGATAAAGCGCGGAATCGAAACGCAAGTTCCTACTTTCCCAACACATTCAGTGATTGTGTGATAGATAACTTGAATGGACACATACAACATTTCTGTTAATTCACACAACAAAAAGTTTACTAAGTAAGTTAAATGGTTGTTGCATACACCTTTAATAGTTACTTCTTGTAATTTTCCAACAAGCGCCACGGAAACTCGTCAATAATTTATAAATATCTATGGTCAGATATACATTTTCAGATATTCAGATATTCCCTAGAGCGAAAGGGTTACACATTTGACCTTATTCCTGGGTGCACCTATCTAATGATCGGGATTAATACTCGTGATATTAAAATAAAATTAAAATTGAAAATATTTTTCTAAAATATGTTTTATTTTTATTGTGCTAGTCGCCGACGAATGGGAATTCACCCTTACACACTGGAACCGTAACTCTCGCGTAATGTGCGGTTCCGGAGAAATTTTACTACCGTGAACTATTTGGATTAACTCCCTGTTACATCAGGTGGGTACCTGATGTAAAGTGGTCACCGTAACCTATGAACGCTAAGTATCACTCACGCGATGCCACCTCTGCTGTTAACACAGCAACTCCTAAGAACTTACTGGTGACGTCACTCACGCTCAGGAACACAACAACCCAATAGGGATTGGTTATTTGCCTGCGGTTTTCTGTGAGGTGGAGGTACTTTCCCAGACGGGCTGCTTTGATGCGTCCTACCTCTCTTAAAACACCCAGACCAAGACAATCAGACATGTTCATGCACACAAATGTTTGTCTTGTGTGGGAATCGAACCCACGAGCGTCGGTGTCAAAGTCGCGTCATTCACGACTGAGCCACCGAGTTCGTCATGTCTATGTTGTGTTCTTTTGTGAAATCGAGTGGATGACAAACGAGAATACGCGCTGTTGCTGTAAAACTGTTACTGTAGCCTACGAATGCTTGTAACATAAGAAGCGCCCGCCCATCACCGCTAACATTATAATCTATACTAATATATAAAACAGAAGAATTTGTATTTGAATACGCTAATATCTGGAACTGCCAGTTGGATTTGAAAAATCTTTTTGCATTGAATAACCCAATTCTTGAGGAAGGTTATATGAATATATAACCCAATTCTTGAGGAAGATTATGTGCTATTCAACATCACGATATGACCTTAACAAGCCGAAAAAAAGGAAAGGAAGTAAGAATAAGTGGATCCCACGGAATACTGGATTGGGTGCGAATGAAGTCGCGGGATGCAGCTAGTTGATCAGAAGCTGTCAACTGGTATGTAACAGGCACACACCAACTCACTTGTGTAAAGGTTATGTTATTTACTTGATAGGAGTAGGTATCTATTATATGTTGTTATTTTCTACGTCGGGAGGCATACAAGAATACGGCTCACCGATGTAAAGCGGGTACCGTTGCCTTGTGATATATTAAGTATCACTCGCGCGATGCCTCGTCTGCTGCTTACATAGCAACTCTTTAGGAGCTTACTGGTGATCTCACTCACACGCAGGAACAGAACAACCCTCTAGAGTGTTGTTATTTGGCTGCGGTTTTCTGTGAGGTGGGGGTACTTCCCTAGACTGCTGCTTTGATGTGCCTTACCTCTCTTAAACCATCCAGACCAAGACAAACAGACATGTTCATGCACACAAATGTTTGCCTTATGTGGGAATCGAACCCACGAGCGTTGGTGTCAAAGTCGCGTCATTCACGACTGAGCCACCGAGCTCGTCGTTGTCGCCCGACATAAAAAATCGTCATGGTCAGGCGGAAGTCACTCTTTTCTTGATTCTGTAATGTTTATCCGATTTCCTTTATGATAGGTAGCCGTATGAAGGGGTACATACGGTTTTGTACGAATTTTAATATACCCAAAACGCTTATTATTTTTTTTCTTTCTATATTTTCACTAAATTCAATTGACGTATTGCTGAAATTCCTATTTTAGATTGTTATTTTTTCGAATGCTATAATGTTTTGATCTCTAATTCAACTTTTAACCGCAGCTATTTATTTTCTAAAAAAAATGTTTCTCATATTATAAAAAGACAACATTTCAAATGACAAATAAATAAATTCCATAATGTTTAAATAAACAAAGGTCATTAAATAAACAAAACTCGGTAGTAAAGGAAAACATCGTGAGGAAACCCACACGTCCAAGAAATTATATTTCGAAACACGTGTGACCAAACCTAAAAGAAAGTTCTGGTTTTTCCAGTGGGTTGTAGAGGTCTAATGGTAGTTGTTCCATGTAAAAATCAATATCTTCCCCAAATTCTTAGGCTTAGGTAACGCACCCTGACAATATTAACAGATTAGGAAACGCTAGGAAGAAAAGACAACGTATCTATATGTTACGTGTCTGCGTTTAGCAAATTTGCACTGACTTTTACCAAATGTACTATGCCATGAGTTCGAGTTTCACAAAGATTTACGTTACTATTTCATATACGTTTACATTGACAGTTAGTGTTAAAGTTTTAGCCGCGCTTCAGCTGGACATTTGGAAAATTGAGATATCCTACTTATATAATATTATAAATGAGAAAGTACGGATGTTTGGATGTTTGTTCCGTTTTTACGCCTCAACGCGTGAACGAATTTGGATGGTAGGTAGATAGAAGAGGTATTGGATTTACACATAGGCTACTTTTTATCCCGGAGATATGTTCCCGTGGGATAGTTTAGATGTTTGAATTGTACTAAATATGGATGTTTTATTTCGCTTTCACATATCAGCGGATTTCATCCACTACTATCCCACTGACTTCTTCGCGTAGACTCTACTTTACCCAAAGTTCCTCACTATTAGTCAAGTTTATGTGGGTTGCTCCCGAGTTTGGAGTGCCCAAAATTTGCATGTGCTCGCCGAACTACATATACTAATATCGTCTACAGAAGCATTATTGTAAGTGCAATGTGAAAGTTGCTTAGGATTATGATATCAACTACGATTATCGTATTAACGACTGAACAGATTTGATTTACTATTCCGGAAATACACACATCAAAAGTGTCTAGGGATCCACATATATTTTTGCAATAACTTTTCTCCTGATTGATATTAATTAAAATTTTCTTTAAGGATTCATCAAATAAAGTGTTTTCGTTTGTCTACAGTAACGATAAACCAAGTCACCTTTGCATTAATAAAGAAATTTGCCATTTTCATAATAAAGGGATTTTTGACATTTGAATCACTAACATTAAAGTTCGAAAAAAAGACTGAAATAACAGTTTTCTTTAAAATTTTATTGGGTAACTTAAACAATTAATAATCCATGTTTCTACCGCGAACACTAACAACACGTGGGAATGATAGAAGCTGGTTCCCGGCAACGTACTGTGGCTTTAGCTCTGAATACAAGTCAGAGTGTTATCAGTCGACTTTGGACACGTTACCGAAGCACTGGTACCGTGGCTGAGCGCCATGGAGGACGGTATCGCTGCACCACACGGAGACAAGACCGATACATTCAAATCACAACTCGAAGAGCTCCAACAATAACCGCCATGATGTTAGCCGTGACGCTTCATCACTCTTCAGGGAACTTAATTAGCGACCAAACAGTCAGAAACCGCTTGCATGAAGTGAACCTTCATTCCCGAAGACCGCTAAGGGTACCACCTATAGCAATGCACAATCGTAGGATTCGATATCAATGGGCTCTTGAACACAGAAATTGGGCAGAAGAACAATGGCGTTTCGTGTGCTTTTCTGATGAGTCTCGTTTTGGTATGAGACCGGATACAAGACGTATACGACACTGGAGAACCCCTGGACGCCAACAGCGATTAAAATCCTGCCAGGAAGTCCATCCTTATAGTGGTGGAACCATCATGGTATGGGCGGGTATTTGGATCGGCGGAAGAACTGAGTTGATTTGGATCAGAGGCAACCTCAACGCTCAAATTTATGCTGAGACGATTGTATCAGACGTCATCGTTCCTCTACAAGTGCAAATCGGCCCCTTATTTCAGTTAATGCATGATAATGCACGACCGCACACCGCAAGAGTTGTAAGACAGACTCTCGCCGCAGCTAACATCAATGTCATGCCCTGGCCTGCTCAGTCGCCAGACTTGAACCCGATTGAGCATGCATGGGATATGCTACAGAGAAGAGCTCTGCCGAATATGGAGGGTATCCAGTCGCAAGAAGACCTTTTTTTGTTGTTGCAACGAACATGGGCGGCCATTCCACAGCGTGATTTGGATGAACTCATTTTGAGTATGCCAAACCGATGTTCTTGTGTTGTTAGTGTTCGCGGTAGAAACACGGATTATTAATTGTTTAAGTTACCCAATAAAATTTTAAAGAAAACTGTTATTTCAGTCTTTTTTTCGAACTTTAATGTTAGTGGTTCAAATGTCAAAAATCCCTTTATTATGAAAATGGCAAATTTCTTTATTAATGCAAAGGTGACTTGGTTTATCGTTACTGTAGACAAACGAAAACACTTTATTTGATGAATCCTTAAAGAAAATTTTAATTAATATCAATCAGGAGAAAAGTTATTGCAAAAATATATGTTGATCCCTAGACACTTTTGATGTGTGTATTTATGACTCTTGTAGGATAGCTATTTTTGCATAAATATTATTTGCGTATTTTACGTATACTGTGCTTACCGTAATGTAATACCACTTCTCACTGAACTAGTATGTCGTGTAACCATTTTGTAACGAAGTCTCAATATATTTTGGTCACTATGGACGATGATACTACACTGCCGCGACACAGTTTTTTACTAGTGCGGTGGGTAGCCGTCATTACTGCTATTAACAAATACATTACATTACCTACTTTAAAAATAAATAGTGTGTCTAGATTTAGAATGAGTGTGTATCGAGACGTAGTATAATGTCGAATCCACAAATTATTGTAAACAAAACAGTTTTAATGTCAGATAAGTAATGTGTTCTTTTGCTAGACAATTTATAAACAACATTATTAAACAAATACTTACCCTCTCGGTAACTTAACATATTGTGTTATTGAAACGTTCATTATAAGTTAATTTAAAGAAAAAGTTAATTATATAGGTATAATTGTTTACTTACAAATCACTATACCTATACGCTGTGTTTCACCTGTACTGTAACCGAACTATAAACATTATGTACACACTTTGTTCTGGAATTTAGTAGGTAAGAAACTTTTTTGTATTTATGTTTGTTGTTACTTAATTGGAAAATAAACTTTATTATTATTTATGTGACACATACATTGATAAGTGAAAACATATGTCACTTTTATTCCTGACAAATGCACGGGTCCTGTGCAATAGATCTAGAGCGTAGAGAATCATAGAGTCATAAAGTACAAATGTCTTAGAGGGGTTCGGACTATTATGAATGTAAAAGTAAAACTAACTGATAAATAAATACTATCGGTTAGTCATTTTCCAAATCAAAACGGAGCGTCAGATTGATGTGTTTTTTTGTATGGAGATTTATTTTGTATGGAAGGGCCGACAGTGATATAGTACTTGGGCAAAATATCTTACTTCCACAGGAAAACACGCTTTGTTTCCCTTTGACCACGCGGGCGGAGCCGCGGGTAACAACTAGTGTAAACATATTTATCGGAGTAAACGCGAATACAGTAGTAACAAAAAAGCTTTACACTGCATATAAAATGTACGAGTATCATATATATAAACATATAGATTACGTTCGAGGTTTATAGACGGATTTAAAGGATTAAAGACTTAGAAGGGTTGGGTTGGGTTTCGGAGTTGACGGTTAAAGGTATCAAATGATGCAGCATTTTATAGGCATGAAGCTGTAAGTGATAAGAACTGTAAACTAGGTACAATGTGAAGTAGCAACAACAAATTGTAGTAGCTGTTTAAAAGCTATTTAAAAGCTTCTTTTATAGATGATATCATATCGCACCTTCGGACGCAATTGCAACTTTTCCCATTTTATAGAGGAGCCATTTTAAGTTATTTTTTCCATTTTATATCGTCGTGTTCTGTTAACATTACTCTAAAATTAGTACTTTCATTATTTGAGACATGCTCATTAAATAAACTATTATTTAGTATATTATTTATTTTCTTTGTATTTTTTGTTAATGCGGGTATACAATTTGTAAGCTAATGATCATCACTATTCGAGATAAAGCCCAGCTCGCCAGTATCTGGTATACATCCTTTGCGTCGAATGTAGGGCAGGACGATATTTGATATACAACATGACTTTTACTATTCTAAAAGTATCTCTAAAATACAGAAGACCAACTCTCTAAAGGGTTCTAGTGTTAAGAGTAGAGTGAAATCAACAGTAAGCTGGTTTGTATATTCAGGTGGAGGTAGGTACTTCCCCAGGCGGGATGCTTTGATGCGATATTGGGCGACGATCTACGATCTTCTGTGTTGATTATTGAATATCGCTAGGCGCTACCTCTCTTGTCCAAAAGCCTCGTTTCCTGGTTCCGAGTGTGATGATAAGCGCCTAAACTTATTGATGTTATACCTCTTTTGTCGCGTTCGGGAATAGTGATGAGATTGTTTTTTTACGACACCAACATTCTAAAATCGACACCACGAAGTTGGTTGGTAAATGTCTCTCAAGTTTTGTTCGTGGTTGTATTCAAGGTAGTTATTGAAATACTTATTTATGAATATAAAACATATGTGTTTTCTACTGATAAATATATTTATAAATATATAAATGCGTTTGTGTGTCTTTAAGTTAAAAACGATGGTAAACGATTTTTATAGATAATTTATTGCATTTTCGTTTTGTTTTACGAACATAGAGTACTGACACGCGGGATGAAATTATTGTGAGTAGATAATTTTTGTTTCGTTAGCGAAAGAAGTATAACCTCTTGCACAAATGTACATACACACATTTATTATTTTCTCATAACGTAGAGGGTCACTTGAGGATAAACAGTTATATTAGTTAGTAATCTTTTTGTAAGATGTTAGTGCTCAATCAAGCAAAAACAGCTTGCATGTAATTTAGTTCACAATAAGATACGCTCTGGGTAAATACACAAGAAATATAGCGATGGGAGGCCTACAAGCATACGGCCCAGATAAAGTGGTTGCAGTCTTGCAGTAGTCTAAGATTGCTTGCAATACATTATGTATCGATGTGGGATGCCACTCCTGCTGCTAACGTAGTAACTCATTAGGATCTTACTAGTAACCCCGTTCACTCGCAGAAATACAACAACTCCCCCTGGCAGTTTTTATTCAGTTGTAGTTTTCTGCGAGTTGGAGGTATCTCCCCAAAACGGAATGGTTTGATGCGCTCTACCTCTCATAAAAATACCCAAACCAAGAAAAGAGACATGTTCATGCACATAAATGTTTGCCCTGCATAAGAATGGAAACCACGAGGTTTAGTGTTAAAGTAGCATTCCTAACTATTTAGCCACCAGACTCGACAAAATATTTTAATACCGGAAGAATTTAAGATTTCTTATTATAAATTGAAAAACCTAACACCACCCTGGCACAATCCCGGACAGCTGCATTTGCGTAAATACTTAACAAACAACCCTTCAAACTGCTACACAAAAAACCTTACAACTAAACAACTAAAATAGTTTTATTAACTGTACTAAAACAATGCCCGACGTAGCAAACTCAGACAATGCAGCATTTTAATTTTCTACCAGCCGTCTCACAATGGATCGTAATAGGTCTGTAGATGAGACGGCAACCCCTCTTTGTTCATGGCAACACTAAACAATACCTGGGCACGGTGAACTTGCATTATCACCGACCTAATGGGTTTTGTCTGTACACCACGGGTCCCAAATGAAAAGTTGTGTGCTTAATAATGCTGATGTTAACGTTTCCCACGATATATTTTGGGGTAATAGATATGTTTGAACATACAGTAAATAATCATCAGCAAAATTGACAGTCACTGATTTTATTCAATAAAGACTGTTTCGAAACATCATAACATAAAACCAGGAAACAAATATTAAATTAAATATATCTATCCATCTAAGTATAGGTATCTTTACGCCGTCATCAGGTTGATGGTAAGCAGAGGAAACGAGTGTCACAAGCAAGACGCGGTTCTTACACACATCGCTCCCTAAACTTTTTAAATATTGAAAAGCGAAGGGTGCGTTTTTATCAAATAGATTTCCCTTGGTTTTTGTTAAATATTAAAAAATTAACATAATCCTTTGTATCTATAAATATATGTATGAATGAAATAAATTCTTCCAGTTCCAAGTTCTTCTTTCTAATATATAGTTATGTTACCTAGGCTATTTTTATCTTTTATCAAAGACTAATTGCTCAGTTTCTGTATGGTTATTAGTTTTGTTATGGTTACTGTATCTTACAAAAAAAATCCAGCGCATTTTTCTTGCGTACGAAATTTCAATTTTATTTCATAATTATGGAGGATGCAGCAGAATCACCCAAACCCATACATTTAGGTACCAAAGATAAATAGGGATAGATTGTGGTACAAACACAGAACCTAGAAGAAGAATTCTATGATCCGTGGATATAAATAATTACACATCGGCAAATTGAACTGTTTGCCTATATTCATAACTACGATTATATTTATTATTTTTTCTTTTTTTTTGTGTAGGTAGGTTTTGTTATTTTATTTATCAAAAACTAAATTAAAATTCGAAAAAGCTATGTTCTATTTACATCGTTTCGTAACTCAAACCCCAAATATTTCGGCAGTTTTATTACAAAATCAGGATCAAAGGACGTTAAACGAAAACTTCTAAATTAGTTTAGCGTATAATTTTCCCCATAATATTCTGCCGTGATGCTGCAACTCTCAGAGGAGAATGCTGAAGTTACCGCATCATGTTATTTTCCGAGGCTAACTTATAAAATGTGGACCCCCTTTTCGTGCAAAAGTTGAAATTGCTCGCTCTTTTTTCACTATCCTTGTACTGCACTTACCTTTTTCCTATTTAAACTTTTTAGTTTTATTACAAAAAGCCTCTTCGACTTGTACAAGTCGGTTCGCGTGATAAAAATACTATTAAGCTCTCTTTATTTTAATGTTGTTCTTTGAACTCCAATAATGCGGTTCTGAACTCACACTATGCTAAAATTATTTCTTAGTAAAACTAGTTAATTGGTTTTTATGTCAAATAAAGAAATGTGCTACCTACAATTACCCTACCTTACAATTTACTGACAACAGAAGATTTTGTATATTTTTTTATATACCGCGGGAGATATACAAGCATACAGTCCACCTGATGTAAAGCAGTTACCGTAGCCTATGAACACTTATAACACATTAAGTATCACTCGCACCATGCCAACTCTGCTGCTAACACAGCAACTCCTTAGGAGCTTACAGGAACACAACAACCCTCCAGAAAGTTGTTATTTGGCTGCGGTTTTATGTGAGATGATGGTAGTTCCCCTGATGGACTGCTTTGATGCGCTCTACCTCTCTTAAAATCATTCAGACCAAGACAAATAGACATGTTCATGCACACAAATGTTTGTCCTGTGTGGGGAATTGAACCCACGAGCGTTGGTGTTAAAGTCGCGTTTATAACCACTGCGCCACGGAGCTCGTTAAAATATTGTGTTACCTTGTGTTTTAAAAAACTTACAAGGAAGTTCTTATAAATAAAGTAAATTGAATTATAATATTACTTAATTTACATTCAGTTGAGCTGGAGGCTTCATTTGGAAATTTTAGCTTATCAATTTTCAGTTTTAGTTTAGTTAATTAGTTGCTTTTCAATTGAACTGAACCTGACGACATGTCACCGCCGCAGAAAATTATTGGCGATATCCGCCAATCAATTTCTTTCGACGTGGAATTTGTCAGTAGGAAATTGCTCCACTTTTATCCATACCAACATTTAAAAGGATTAAGTAACTCAGACTGGGTGCACGTTTATTACCTTTTCACACTTTAAAACGGATCGTAATGAAATTACGTACAAAGGTAGTCTGGGTCGAGTGAAGCGTATAAGGTGGTTTTTACCGCGATTATAAGATACCGCGCCCGCGAAGCCGCGGGCACCTAGTCATTATCGAATAGTATTGTCTCAACACATGCACATGCATGCATAAAACTGCCAATATAAACTAGTTGGCGATAAATTCTATTTTAAATTTCTAATTCCAAGAATAAACACTATAATAATAGTACTATAAAAATATCAGATTACAATCTACGTACCTATCGATTGATAAAAATGCAAAGCAAAACAAAAGAAGCCATACGAAACGATGTAGAACATTGCAGAAAAAGGTACTTAAAGAGCACTAGCGCTAACAAAACCAAAGAAAAGCAATATCTGAGTTGGCATGAAATCTGGACGATAGCAATAAGAGATTCCGTTCTTATCCAAGCAGAACCGCACCTAACCTGTGTAAATAGAATGGCTAGAGTACTGCCTTTAAAGGCCCATTTACAATAAATATAAGTAATCCAATATCGAATCTTTGTTTTATTTACAATATTGAATTTATTTCGATGTCAAAATTTATCGATATCGAGTAATCGATAACCAGGTGATAATTCCGTACATATAAGAGTTATTGATATTTTAATTTGATATTGGAATGGAAGCTAGTTACAGTATATTTTTTTTAATAGGTAAATCAAGAAATTATTTAATATAACATTTGTGGAAATGGTATAAAATTATAGCTATACAGATAAGTTTTTTTAACAATAATAATATTATTTCGCGGATTTAACCGCTTCTACTAAATGGTACTATAACGCTTCAAATAAATGGATGGTTTGCACTTTTAATTGCACAAACCATTTTTAGTTTTATTTATGCTTGCAAACAAACGTAGTTAATAGTAACTAATCTAGTGGTATCAATACATCATGTCTTCGAACTATTGGAACATCATTTGTTTTTAAAGTTCTGTATCAAAAATTTAAAAAAATGTATCGATACATGTACAGATACATGTACCCCTTTATCTCCGAAGATGATAAAGGAAAAGCCTAAAATGGAAATATCATCATATTTTATTTTGTATAACAGGAAAAATAAATGAAGTTTCTGACTAGCACAGTCTTTTAGAAATCTTTAAGAAACCTGACCGCATAAATAAGTTTGTTAGTGGTAACACTTGAGAACAACTTGCACTGTCTTATATATGCGCTTCTTCGATTAGTAGTATAAAAAATTACCTCCATCATCGTCATCCACCATCTTGACAAATAATAATATTATTAAAATTTAAAACACTAATTACAATACTAAACTTCTTTCTACTATTTCATCTGTAGACACCAAAAGTGTTAAAATTTCAACTTTAATTTTAGTAGTGAAACGTGCAAATTCACTCGACTTATGAAATGCATATAATTTTAACCAGAATTGATTCATTTGGCTGTAGATGAAAAGCAAATACATGCTTATTTAATTGAATTGCTTAATACCTAAAGTATTATTGACTGTTATACGTGTGGTGTTTTTTAATTTTTAAAAGCAAATTTTTTAAGTTTTAAATCACTGTACATGTAAATTCACCTTAATAGCTAACCATTCGATTGCTCTTACTTAAGTCGAGAGCTCTCGAATTAAAACGCCGGAGAATCGGCCACATTAGCGAAGAGCTGGAGAAGGCTGGAGAGCTCTTGCGAATACGTCCCGTTAATATGGTATATGGCGTCAACGGTATCGACCATTCAGATTGATATGATTATAAAAAGTGACGTTAAAGATAATTATCGTTTATTTTAATTGTCTTGTCAAATATTAGGAATCTTTACGGTGATTTCAATATCGAGATCTGAATAATTCTTTAGCTTAAGTGAATTTTGTATTATTTCTTGATTTCCGAAATAACAATGTTTTGGCACGTTGTGCGATTTTCATTACGAGAAAAATCTATGGTTTCGCACAATGGCCATCTATATTAACAGTATGTATATCTATAGTAGTGAGCTTTAAGATTTCCTTTCATATCATTCTCATACAAAGTTGGGTGGCAAATAAGCGTATGACCCATATGTGACGTAGATACCGCAGCCTATGATCGTTTACAATTCGAGAGAAGACAACCTACACTGATAATACAGCAAAGCTTAAGTTTACTGGTACCCTCAATTACTGGCTGTAACATAGTAACTTCCAAGAAGTTGTTATTTGACTAATGTCTTCTGTGAGATGGAAGTACTACCGTGGTCGGGTTGCTTCGATACGACCTACCTCTCTTTCACCAGATCCTCGTTTAATTTAATGAACAGGGTACGTTGACACTTGAAGGTTAGGTTGAAATTGACTCTAAAAAATATATTAAGTTTGTTACACCTCACTATCTACATTTTTTATTTAAGTTAATGTATATTTTATTGTCAAGGTTTATAATAAATAAATATTGTCGGACAAATTACACAGCGCCATCTAGCCCCAAAGTAAGCGAACCATGTGTTATGGGGTACTAGACAACTAATAAACATATGTAAATACATTTTTTATTGTATATACATACTTATTATATATAGAAAATACCCAGACCGAGACAAACAGACATGTTCATGCACACAAATGTTAGGAATCGAACCCACGAGCGTTCGTGTGAAAGTAACGTTACTGCCCGTTTCATATACAACCAATAGGCGAAACAGTTCAGTATCTTTTTTACTCCATTTGTTAATCAATTATCTATTTCGATTGACGAGCTTTTTACCCTCAGAAAAACTGTAATAGATCATTGATAGGGATAGTCACTGTTCTATTACAGTTAGGTTTATTGTTTCACTGGGCGGTGGATAGAGAACCATCCTATTGGCCGACTGCTCCGGGTTCGAATCATGGCATGTTCCAGTAAATTCATGTTTTCGGATTTACCTACATATTTGTAATTACCGCTTGCTCGGTGGTAAAAGAAAACATCATGAGAAATTCCCGCACGTCTAAGAAATTATATTGCGAAGAAGTCTGCTCTTATCTATGAAAGATCTGGTTTTCCCTCTGGGTAATGGGGCTTTGACGGCTACACGCTGCATGTAAAAATCCGTACCTTCGCCAAGCCCTTAATCTTACCTAGCGGATCTCACCGATCCTATTGAATTAGGAAACAGGATAAACTAAGAAGAAGACTAACTATAAAGAAGAGATTAGTTTCCCTATTGCTCACACAATGCCTCACTCGTGACTAAGTAAAGACAAACTATAGATCTATATATAATCTATAGCATTATTAAGATGTCACTTGCGAATCACATTTTATAATTATGTCATACAAGCATAGGCCGTCGTGAAAGTACGACTTTCACGTTAATAATAGTTTGGATTGAGATACGTGTGCGCGTGGACCTCCCGTGTGGTATCGCTTTCACGTGGTATTTAGAAAGGTCTAGGCTTCTGCTATCTGGCTTTTAGAATGTAATTCACTGGTAAAATAGCAGATCGCTTAAATTAGAACAGTGAGTTTATCATTCTAAGTTCGTCCTAAACTATTCCATTTTACTGTCAACTTAAACCGATTTAAAGTAACTTCAAAGTCTTAAAAACAAAATACGAAGTTAACAACACCACACTTCATAAAAACCCGTCATATGCGAGTCCGGGTTTTATTTACAGAGTTCCGTATTTAGATTTTGTTGTCTCAATTTTTACATTGCCAATAATCGTGCAATATGTTTTATCATCAAAGCATTCACATACTTACCTCGTAGTTTGTGTATAACATTTGCTATATCCTATTACTTTAAACGAGCATGAACTTTCTCACATCATTATATATATATAATATTCGTGTATCACGGAAACGACTCTAACGATTTGGATTAATTTGGCTCTAAAGATTGTATACTTAGATAAGGTTTTATTTTTAAGTTTAATTATGTATAATAATAACTTTCCTATGAAAATTTACACAAAACAATATAAAAATCGCCCATGTACTGCGTTAAAAAATTAAAAAATTAAAAATATAGTAAAAGACAAGAAGGTTTCGAATTCTAACTAGATCTGTGTTAATTTTGGTCCAATTCCAAGTCGGTTTTGGATTAATTTTTGTACAAAATATATAAATTTCAGATCTGAAATAAGAGAAGAGGTCGGTTAAATGCAGAGGGACAGAAAACAGAATGACGTAACGGGTAGTCATTTGACACGTTTGACACGTTAAGCATCTCTAAAATTCA
Organism: Pyralis farinalis; assembly: GCA_947507595.1. Taxonomy (NCBI): domain Eukaryota; kingdom Metazoa; phylum Arthropoda; class Insecta; order Lepidoptera; family Pyralidae; genus Pyralis; species Pyralis farinalis. The sequence continues at coordinate 21,088,755 of OX382270.1, forward strand.
TAACAATTAATGTAAAATATAAAAAAACATAATAAACTTTCGCCATAGAATAAGTGCACGGTTTATAACAACTACTTACAGTAGAGAGTACCTACTATCAAATCCTAGAAACACGTTACATTTAACAGCTAATATCTCCATTGCGTCAAAAATGGGCATATTGTTGCCAAGTGTTGAGCAACTTATAAATGGAAAGAGAAAGAATGAACTGTCAAAATACTTTTTCTAAGATTTGATGGACCGTTGCTTTAAAAATATTTCACTACTAACGATTATATGATTATATGTCATCAGTAATGCTCACTCAGGAGGAAATTTTCGTTGGTTGGTTTTTAGTAATAATCGCATTATTGTTTATTGTGCTAACTCGCTACAACACTTTGTTTTTTTTCATAATAATAATACACGCATAATAGCGCATTAACACAAAAAGATTGATTTGACTATCAACAATAAGTGTTTTCCAACTAACATTATAAATAAATAAAAAAGGTTCTAAAAATATCAAATATTTATGAGAGTTTTTAATATGAGTTTTTAAGATAAGTTTACGGAACTTTAAAACAAGTTTGACATATAATCTTGCAATTGTACTATCGATACTTTTTCAATCATAAAATTTTATTGTATTAATGAAAAACAAAACTTGCGGTAGTACAATTGTTTATTATTACAATATTGTATATTATTACAATTATTTATTATTACAATTGTTTATTATTACAATATTGTTTATTATTACAATTACAATTACAACCTACTGTTAACTGAACTACTGAGAACAGATGGCTAAATCAACTTAAATTTTATTAGTGCCTAAGCCCAATTTCTTCATTCATTGAGCTTCATTCATAAGGAAACAGGTAAACTAAATTGCCACCTTCAGAACATAAATAAGTAATTAGCTTCTCAAAAATTACCTACTTCAAAAACTGAATCATATTCAGGAAACCTAAAATTATAGTACGCTCTTTGGATCTACAGATCTTTTTACAACTAACCAAAGTAAAATATCGAATAATAAACAGTATGTATGTATATGTATGTATATCTTCACGCCAAGTCCCTTGCGGGGTAGGCAGAGAGAACCGAGCGCCATAAGACGCGGTCCTTGCATAATAAACAGTAAGTTCTTTATATGTAATTTTATTCGTAGGTACTGGATTTCATCTGACATTAAATATTACATTTCAAGAGAGCTTCATGAAGTACCAATAATTGGGTGGATTAGCCTATTTCTTAATAATGTTGGATACTTACTGCTCATTTACTTTATTGATATCTCACATCATTATATATTGATAGTCTAATAAAGTACTTTGTTTTAGTTAATTTATTTTAACTTTTTATCACAAAAACTTGAAAAATACATGACTGTGTGTATTCCATAATCGACATTATGATATACACTCAATCGTGTACTAAATAATAAATTAAATAAACTAAAAAAAAAGTAATTTATTCAACGTTTGCTAGTCTAGTCACAAACGACTCTTGATGCAACACGTTCGAAGGAAACAAAAATTGAAATAAACGTATATTTTTAACCCTTCTGACCCCAAACGAGCGTTGCATTCGCATCAAGCTCGTAAAGTACAAACAGACACGAAACACGTATATTTAAATAGACTACATAACTTTACCAGTACATATGCCCGTTGGAAGCTTCGCGATATTGTACCGAGTGGCATCGCAATTTGTAAACACACCTTCGCAGTCAGAATTTACTGGTTGTCATGGCAACTCCCTCTGCGGTACGGCCGTGCATTGTGGATTGTTTTGCAAAATTTCGACAGAACACGTTTAATCCGTATTAAAACAATAAAAAGGCCCAGTACAGGACGCCCGGACCGCTTTATGGCTTTTATTAAAATATTTGCTGTACAGTAATAGAAATGATACGAAATGTTTTTACAGTTTATTACCATCGCGTTCATTCCATATGCTAGATATCCTTTGGTTTGGGTAAAGGTCTTTGTCCCAGAAAACATATCTACCAAACATTTTTTTTATCGGGGCCTCTGCTGCCAGATTGAAATGGTATTGCCTTTGTTTAAAAATTATTAACTAATACCTACTAATTCTTTTGCACTCTGATACCACCTACCAGAGAATAATAAAAGAGAAAGTGCTGATTGTACTGATTGATACGTAAAAAATTAAATCACATTATCTATGCTTAGCGATCATCTTTTGTGGAGAAGTTTAATATTTTTTAATTGTTTCAAATTATGAACAAATTTTAAATATTATTGAGTAGAATCAGCCCTTTCAGTTTTGTTATACACTAAGATACGCCATTCGATTGTTTATAAATTTTAATGCGTTAATATTGTTTATATCTTAGTTCATATATTGAAACATTAAGTGAAAGAAGAACCAACGTGTGTTAACCACAAACACACAGCTTATTAATTACATAGGTAATTCTAAGTTTTCAGTATGTGTTATTTGTGTACTATAACTAATGTATTTATACAGAAATTCGCAATTTTTAACCAGTTAGGTTTTCAAAATTATTCCCGTAATAAAAATTAAAAAAAATATTTACTTTGAAAACTTAAATTAACAATTAAAATATGTGTACTTTACTCATTAAGGTAACGTGATCACAAGAAAAATTAAAATATATTTGGCTTCTATTCATAATATGAACAATTCAATAGAATTTCATTAAATACTCGATTGTAGATCAGCATTCTACAAGAAATATTCAAATTTCAGGACCAACGAAAACGTAACAGACATGTGTTACTGAATCCTAAAAATGGGCTAATTATATAACTACGAGCTTTATTGTTTTTTGCTAAAATATGTCAATATTTACCCTTTGGGTAATAATTAAAACTTCAAGACATAAATTAGAAATTATGACACAGTAATAAATAATCAAACTCCTTAATTTAATCTCAACGCGTGACGGGAACTAACAGGAGACCAGCGCCAAAGTGGAGGCTTACTGCTAGGGACAGTAATTGCTCGTTAAAGTTCATGAACCGTAGCATGGGGGAGTCTGAAAATACCGCACGATATGGTATGGATAATATACCCGTAATAAGCATCGGGGAAATTGTTATTGATACTCGTATAAGACTTGGTTAGTAGGTGCGTACTGCTTAGTTTAATTGGAGATATATTTTTATACTCGTATTATTTATTCGACCTTTTAGACCACAAATTATGGGGTACAAATATTAGGGCGTTGTCAATAAGAGAGGTAGGGCAGAGCAGTCGCATCGCGAAAGTATCTTTGCGTCAGAAAACGGTAATTACGAGTAAATAATAACTCCTTGAAAGGTTATTGTGTTCCTGCGAGTGATTGAAGTTACGAGTGTGCTGCTAAGGAGTGGTTGCGTCAGCAATAGAGGTGGCAATGCCCGGAAGATATTTCCTGTATTGCAAGTGTTTATAGGCTACGGTAACACTATACATCAGATAGGCCGTCTGTTTTCATGTACCCTACGTTGTATAAAAAAACTATTTATTTCATACAACGTAGGGTACATACAACGGTATTACTGAATACATCGTAGAGTAATAAAAATATTAATTCATTCCATTTGTCACTGAATTAATTTATGTTGTAACAGAAAATGAATATTTTTAACTATGATGCAGTGTAGGCAATTCGTAAATATGGAATCTGGCCCCGTTTTCGCATTGTCCCGGAAAGCAACATTCGCAACGGATTCGAAAAGTTTCCACTCAAATTCTTTACAGTTTTGTGTGAATTATTTTCAATTCCGATTCGAATATGGTATTACTAGGAAATGTGAATATTCTCTATAATATAATAGTCAGGAATTTAAATATTCTTCCAATCGGAGCGACATTTTCTCGTTGATATAGGTCTCACTCGCGCATTGTCAGCCCCGCTTCAAACGCAGCGACTCCTGTAGTGCATACCGGTAACGTACCTCTCCTTTGCCAGACTCTCAACTAATATTCGTCAAGGCGTACGACATACAGGTGAATTCTAAAAATATTACTAAACAACTTCTTTTGGTATTTTAATAGTAACGTGATGGTTTCGGTAGGTAGGTACAAGCAAGAATTATTAGTATACCTATATATCTATGATTCAAAGATTTTTCTCGGATAAATTTCCCTTTTGCTTCTTTATTATTTGAAAATGAAGGAAATTGGCAACAAGGAACGTTATTTTACTTAACTTGAAACTGTTACAAAAGCATACAGTCCCAAGCAAACATTTTTAACAAACTGTGCAGTTTCCACTAAAGCATGACTCATAAACAACTTAAACGATACAAACTTACGGAAAAACTAAAACACTAGTAACTCTCCAACTTGGAATATTTTACGTTGAAACTCTGTCGGTGGAGGCTTGAAGTTTGCATAAGAGTTGAGGATTTCAATAATGTACCCACTCGAGATGTCGAGTGGCCTCGAGAACTCTCGTAGAGCAGCTGTTGCGGCCAGCTGGGCTCCATCACAGATGAAATGGGAAGAAATATACAACATCACTGTACAAACAAATGTCTCGAAAATATGCGATGTTTGAATGGCCCGAGATGAGGTTTGCTTTGCGCTTCAAAACATTGTGTTAAGCGGTTTCTTAAATTAAAGAAACGTTTTCGTTTCAATAAACTATTTTGTTTGGCTGACTTTTCTGTTTGAACGCTTGCGGGGCATTGGCATCTTTTAGTAGATAAACATTCATTATTTTCTATCACCAATGCTAATAAACTACATGTTATATGTTCTTAGATAAATAATATGTACCATAATTGTTATACTGGCGTTAATTACTTACTTAAAAAGTAATGTTTTCTTGTTCTTGGTGTTTGTAACCTAACCTAAACCCAAGGGTTTTACGAAGATACTGATTTTTACATGGAACAACAGACCTCCACAACTCAGCGAAAAAACCTTAGGTTAGGTCATACGTCTATCAAAATATAGTTTCTTGGACTTGCAAGTCTCCTTACGATGTTTTCCTTCACCGCCGAGCAAGTGATAATTACACGTAATGTACTCACATAAATCCGAATAACGAGTTTAGTGGCACAAAAATAATATACAATGTAGTAATAAAACTCATCTTTCGCATGAGTTGCAGCGGTATAGGTAAAATTTAAAAGAGCACTGAGCACTACTATATAACACAATTACTAAGATACAAACCTGATTTGGGTAAGGACGACTTTGGATGCAGGTGTGTTTCTTTCTATTAGTGATCGTTGTATACATCTCATCAAACCATACTTATCCCACAAGGACCTCTTTTCAATCAAAAAGGGTTTAGATCATATTCCGCTTCGTTGATTTGCAAAAGATTGGCGGAGGCCGTGTTTTTCTATCTGGTTGAAGGCTTAGCTTAACTACTGTCATTTATGGACAATGGCCGGGACCAGCGTCGGCTTAATGTACCCTCCGCCGAAGGAGCTCAAATTATTAAACCCGTTTTACGATAGACTGCGGTTGATACGTCTTGACTTGCTTATGTTTGTTTAGGGTGACACCATAAGGTTACATTAGGGGTTAAAGTATGAAATTGTCGATTTGTACTAAAACTTTTTTTTCTAAGATGTAACAAATTTATTTAATCAAAATATTTACCCTCATTATCTATACACTGCTGCCATCTAATCGGAAGTTTATTTATGTCTTTGCGATATAATTCTGGGATCTAGATTCGACAGCTGTTTGAAAGCATTTTACACTGCCTCCTGGAAAGAAAATATTTTAACCACTTAGAAAATTATACAAATCACGAAAAAAATGGTAGTCAGTTAGAGCAAGGTCTGGCGAGTACGGAGGATGACGTATCGATTCTAACTGCAGCTCCTGAAGAGTTACAACGGTTTCTCGTGCAGTGTGACGTTTTGTGTTATCATGGAGCAATAATGTTCACGAGTCAGGGCTGTTTCACTACCAGTTTCGCCACCATTACTCGAAGTGCGGCACAGTAAACATCTGCTGTTATTGCTTGACCACACCTGAGAAAGCCATAGTGAATAGTGCCATGAAGAGACCATCAAACAGTTACCATTGCCTTTTTATTGGTAAGTTTGCTCTAGGGTACTGTTTCGGCATTTGACCGGGTCAGCCATTGCATTTTTCGCTTATGGTTATCATAAAGATTCCATTTTTCGTAACATGTCACAACTCGATCCAATATTCCTTCATTTCTGTACCGATTCAACAAGGCAACACAAGTTTCAACACGCATTTCTGCTGATCAGTCAAATCATGATGCACCCATTTTTCATATTTAACTTATTGATTTGATGCAAATCAGTCAATATTGTAGGTAAGATAACATTAAACATGCCGCTAATTCCTGGGTAGTTTGACTCGGATCGGCATCCACTATCTCCTTCAGTTCAGCGTTATTCACCTGTGTGGACGGTCTTCCACGTGGTTCGTTCTTCAATGTCGAAGTTTCCATTACGAAAGCGTTTGAACCAAAAACGCACGGAGCGTCAGTCTCCTCTCCAAATGCAGCATTGATATTGCGAGCTGTTTCTGCCGCGATAATTACGCGTCGGAACTCTTATTCAAAAAATACTCGGATTTTCGATGTATCCATCTTTCCTCGACGGGATCGAGCTGAATGAAAAAAACCAATTGAACTTCGAAAATCAAATATTGCACAATTTTAAAAGGAAAAACCTCATAATTATCTTGGGAAAAAAGTTTCACTCGAAAATCTCACACCATGAAGTCTTAATGTCAATTCAAAGTATCTATTACAATAAAACGGGCATCACAATGAAGTCACATAGCTCCTCAAGACACTATCGTGTTTCTCTGATCTGTCAACTTCAGCACGCAGCTTGGTTGGTGTCGAATTTTCCTTTCCACATCTGTGCTGAAAAATATTGTCTGTTTACTTAAGAAAATATAAAAGAGACTAAGTTTAGAAACATAAATACGAGTACCAAATACTACATTTCGGGATGTTCACAAAAACACTAATACGGAATTGCAAAAACAATGTAAACAAGACAAAGTAAATCTCGTTCCTAACAATGTTGAAAGAAGGCGCCATATCCTCGAGAAATAGATAATACATAGGATGAGTACCTACAAACAGTCGATGCTTGAGATCTAGAAAATAGATAATAAGCGGGATGAATGTACATTAATACCTGCAGATGAGTCGTTGAGCTTGGCAACTGCCTACGAGGAGCATTCAACAATTACATTACAACATGCCGCACTGCCTCTGCGGTGAGCAAATGTCACTAGCCACGAAACAGCTAATGTCAAACAACACAATGTAATGTACTAAACTGACAATGTACAATCATTGAGAAAAGTAACATGCAAGTACATTAAAATATATTCAAACTTTTTGATAGACGATAGAAATAGGACTGTAATGTTTTAGTACCATTTATTTATAACACGCAGCAGCAGCAAACAAGGAGAGAGGTATCCCGTCTGATGTGGTGGAATTACTTTATACATAGCTTACAAAGATCAGCGGCGAAGTGTACCTAGAACTCGATCCCTGTCGACTTTACGTCTCTTGCTTATTCATTAACGCGCGTGTTAACAAACGCAGCACTAGGCAACTCGCGGCATTATTATACGTAACTACGCTGTACGATTTTATGAAAAGCTGATTCGAAAATTAAAATGTTTCAGTAGGCATAATCAATGCCTAAGCACCATAAAGTTAGGTATGCTGTTAAAATGAATTCGAATTCGAACTCATTCATAGAAAACTTTACTCACACTTTACAAACAATAACAGATTTTTAAACCGGGTCAACTTTTAACTTTAAAACTCTAACTTTATGGTTTTCTTCGAAAATTACGTGCATCGTACTATATGGCTAGATTAATTGCATTCTATAATTTATAATCTTCATACGGGGAAAGTAGTTGACACTAACTGCATCCATCTATTGATAGTTTTGATATATTTGATTAGGTTTTTTTACCTAAGATATTTTTCATGTATTGTCACTACAAAGGATGGAATATGAACAATTGCAACTCTAATATTATCGCTCGAAGATTGTATTTGCCGATGCCAGTATTTCAGGTGATCTTAATCAAACGTAGAACAATACAATTACTACAAAAATAGTAACATTTTTCATCAGATACAGTTAAGACCCATCTCGATTTAAGCAGCTTAAAAACCGAAATTTTGCAATATAGCACCCTTCATTTAAAGCCACAGACACATAAACGCGTACACTGACACCCACATATTCATGTTTATTTATTTATTTATGGAAAAGGTACACCAACAGTATACATACATAACATTGCTTATGACAATTAAATATGATACGAGTATATTTTTATTATGAATTATGTTAACAATTAATATTTTAATTTACCAATATTGATCATGTGGCTATTGACGAAAAGTCGAATGTGTCATCTCTATATTAATTGAGAAAATAGTAACTGACACATAACCTCAAAAAAGTACGAAAAACTTTAAAAAGAAGAAGAAGAAATTTTAATGTACATGGACATGTTAATTCTCCAATCCTGCTTATACATTTCTTGTCGATATTTAAGACGTAGGGAATAGTATTTTTTTTTTTCAGGGAAAAATTGATAAATGTGTTCAGAGAATTGTTTATAACAAATTAAACAATATGGGGAATTATTCTGGAAACACGAAAATTGATTAAGAAATACCACCAATAAACGTACAAATGACGGTGGTGAATTTAGCTTGTCAATCTATCTGTCTATAACCCCTTGCAGAGTCGGCAACGAGTACCTACCGTATAAACTGCAACCGTAACCCGTACATTGGTTCTGGTTTCTTCTCTTTCAAATACCATTATCTTTGTTTTCTTCACATTTAATAATAAACCTTTCTCCATACAAAACCAATTATATGTCACAATAAATAATTTTAAGCAATCTGAAGTGGCAAAGAGCCGGCCGCATTGCTCGTAGAACCGACAACCGCTGGGGAAAATAGTTCTCGAAGGACCCGTACTGGTGCACACAGTGACAACGATAAGATAAAGATAAAAATCATTTATTTGCCATTAGACCCTTACGGGCACTTAGACACGTCTTACATTCTTTAAATTAAATCATATTGTATCTTAATAATTTTCCAGTTTTTTTTTTACTTTTAATCTCTCTTTTTTAATATGGTTATTATCATATTATTTATTAGAAGATTAATTAATTAGAATTTCATTGGCGAAGAAGAAATGCCAAAAGAAACTTGCCAATATGGGTCTTCTTTTTTCATCGTTAAACTATATTACAATAAATATACGTGAGTGTACATATAGTGAAATCAAGTGGTACAATTAAATATATATTAATACATGTGCTGAATCATTTCCAAACATCTCTATCAGTTAGATATTCATCGATTCTATAATAACCCTTCTTGCACAGAGTATTTTTGATGTACCTTTTGAACATATTCTCAGGCAAGGACAGAACTGTTTCAAGTAATTTATTATAGAATCGAATACAATTTACGATAAAAGATCTACTAGTCTTAGCAAGCCGATGTACAGGCATACGCAATCTATTCTTACTTCTAAGATTTTCACTAAATTTAGAAAATGACTCTATATTTTTACGAGCATACATTAATAATAATAATAAATAATAAAAGCCTTTTATTTCTTGCAAAACAAAATAATACTTAAAAAATACTAATCTTAATCCTATTGCATTGCAAGAACCCCTCCACAGGTGAAGGCCTCCTCCAAGGAACCCCAGCTTTCTCTTTCCTGGGCTATCTGAATCCAGTTAGGACCAGCCGTTTTTATAATGTCGTCCGCCCATCTTGTTAGCGGTCTACCTTTATGTCTTTTACCACTTGGGCCTCTCCACCTTGTCACCCTTTTAGTCCAACGCTCGTCTGTCAGTCTTGCCACATGCCCTGCCCATTTCCATTTCAACGTTTTAGCATAGTTCAGGGCGTCGGTGGCTTTTGTTACACTTCTGATCTTTGTGTGTCTTATTTTATGAATTTTTCTAATGTTCAGCATGCTCCGTTCTAGTCCCCGTTGGCAAGTTCTGATTTTTCTTTTCATTTTTTCTGTGTATTTCCAAGTCTGGCAAGCATAAGTTAGACATGGTAAAAGACAGCTCGACATGACTTTTGTTTTAAAATTTACTGGCATATCGCTTTTAAAAATTTCCTTCAGGCTCCAATATTTATTCCACGTAAGTTGAATTCTCCTTTCGATTTCCGAGTTGTTACTGTCTTTGTCGAAGCTGATTTGTTTTCCTAGGTACACATATTTGTTCGTATATTTCAATATTTCGTTATCTATCGATATTGTTTTCTCCGTGCTATTTGACATTAACATTGTTTTTGTAAGGTTCATCTCCAGCCCTACCTTTTTACTAGCCACGTTTAGTGATTGTATCATAATTTGCTAACGAGCATACATTATATTCTCATAAATATACTGAGAAGTAACCGTGAGGATTTTTATTTCTTTAAATAGTTCTCTAAGAGATTCCCTGGCGCCCATGTTATAAATAGAGCGGATGGCTCTCTTTTGTAATATAAAAACAGTTTAAATGTCAGCCGCTTTTCCCCACAACAGTATACCATACGACATAATGCTATGAAAGTAGCTGAAATAGACGAAGCGCGCAGTAGCCACATCCGTCAATTGTCTAATTCTCCTAACCGCATATGCGGCGGAGCTGAACCGGACGATGCGCAATAGCAACGACCGGACGATGCGCAATAGATACAGCAACGTCCTCAAGAAATTTGTTGGAAGTGGATGGATGCAAGTGGCTCAGTATCGAGGTGAGCGGCTCTCTAGAAGGGAGACCTATAACCAGCAGTGGACGAATATGGGTTGAAATGAAAATGGTGATGATGATGTATGTCTATGTATATCTTCACGCCAGGCCTTGCGAGGTAGGCAGAGAGAACCGAGCGCCATAAGACGCAGTCCTTACATACTTCTCTCGTTTCTCTAATATTTATAGCTCTTTTCATGCACGCTCCGGGCGAGCGTGCATTCCTGGGGATCCTGACATCACCTTCTGATAAAACACGACCAATTTGGTCACGGTAGGTTAGTCTCGGTGATGATGATGATGATAAAGTCATTTAAAAAGTATGAAATAGTATTAATTGATGGAACTAATTCTATTCTTTTATATTTAGAATATACCTAATATAACATTCTTAAAATTATTTTCTTGTTGAAATTTAAAGCCTAATTGCTCGTGACTAAAACACTCATCCTCTGACTGTACTACATATTTAGTTCAGAAGGTGTGTCCAGAGTTCCCTTCCGGTGACGTAGTAACGGCCCACAGGGGCCAACTACATAGTCAGGTCAAAAAAGTGTGCCCAGAGCCACCTCAAAGGGCACATTCTGTCCATGCATTACACACAAAATACAACTACACTTAAGAGTACTCTACGATGTAACTCTAATATATAAATTGTCTTTTGCCATAAATTTCTAACATATAGTCTACAAAACGTTGCTCATAAACTTGTGTCGTCGACTATACTGCTGTCGCTTGTATGTCCGATGTGCTTGTTTGGTTAGAACGTTTCAAATTCTGGAGACAATGTTTACGATCGCAACAGGTGACAATCAACAATAGACACAGGGACGAAGTGTGTCTCTTTAGATATGCATATCATAAGCACGTAAAGTTACGTGTGTATACAACCTTGTACAAGTAGAAGTTGTAAATCTTGTTGGAGTGGAATGTCAAGCATTATTTTTTGGAAAAGGAGTTTATTCTCTCGCATAGATTAAACAAATAGTAATGTACATCTTCTTAAAATGGTTCTCAATGTTACTTTTCTGTGTGAGAGAAGAAATAAAGTATTTTGTATTTTTGTATTGTATTATATTTGCATTCTAAGGGAAGATGCCCCAAAATATTATAATGTTATATCTGTGTGTGTATGAATTTATGTGTGTATGCATGTATATGAATGCGTGACAAATGGGTACATAAATAAAATCTACGGTAAATTTTTCCCCGAACCAATGAATCCAATTGCTTCCTTGGTTCGGGAAAAGCTGAACGTAAACATTTTTTTTAAAGTGTACCTTAACGGAACTTAGCCTTGATTAGATTTTCGGCTTAATGTGACCAGTGGTTATTGGGCCTTCTTCTTCCTAGTGAATAATAGTGAATCCATTAGAAATTGTGGGTTTCACCCTAAACCTAAGCCTAAGAATTTGCTGAAGATACTGATTTTTAGATTGATTGTTTTTTTTTTTCTGATGTCCACAGCCCACAGAGAAAATCAGAACTTTTTTAGATTTTTGTTTCCTTCACCGCCGAGCAAAGGATAATTACAAATATGTACATAATCCGAAAACCTGAATTTAGTACACCAGAATACGAGCCGGGGACTAATTGGCTAATGGGCTTTATCCACTAGGCTATCACAACTCCATTAGTACTTATTACTGAAATAAAGTTAAAAAAATAAAAAACCTTACAATGGGATTTTTTTGCAACTTACTTATAGCCAAAATGTTTCTTCGCCTAGTTCAAGTATAGTTGATTTTTGGTAGATATGTTTGATTTGTCGGCATTGATAGTACTTTAGGGCTGTAAATACGCGAACCCTTTAACTGCACTATATTAGTGTAGAATAAAGGTCTGCCTGTCGTAAGTACTTTCTTAAATACCTGTACGCAATAAAAAATATATAAAATAAAAATATTTCGTGTTTTTACACTATATTAGTGTTACTTTACCTATCTACTAGCAATAAGCAATTCTACAAGTGGCACTACAAATAATTATTTTCTAGTCCAGTTTGATAGTTGTAAAAGAAGTTCTTATTTTCTTTTCTCCATGGAACAATTTGAAAAATTAAAGTATTTCTATCGATATATGAGAAAATTTTGACTCATTTTGTCCGATGACGTCATGTTCTATAACAAATGGGATCAATCGTATGAACATAAGCACGCAAGTTATGTTCCTAATGTGAAAATTTGTTGTAAACGTTTCGTATGTTACCGTCTATATTTTAGTGATGCGTCGATAGCTTAGTCGAGAGAACGCACGACAACGCATGACCCGCGGGATCAATGTTTTGATCCCAGTTTGGCTATCAAGATGAACCATTCTTGGGGTAAACATATGGCTTGCTTTGGTTAACAGAATTGGTTATTAGTAGAGACAGCAAAACACCAAGTAAGAATTTGAAATTTCTACTAGTAGTAATGGTAACGGGTATGGTGCATAATATGTTATCAGAATAATCTGCCAGGCGAGACCTGCTACATATTACAAGTCCAGCAATCGTAATCCCTGGCATATTTAATGCTTTTCTGAAACGTATGAGAGAAAAAATAAATTCTATGTCAGTAAGATTTCTCAACTTTCCATATCTCATTTTTAAATGACTTAACCGGCAAGAAATTCTGATTAGTCAATTTTGTTTCTTCTGTTTAATAAACCTATTTTTAGTTGTATGATAATTTTATTAGTTATAAAAATTCACGAATCAATTTCACACTAATTTAGTGATAAAATATTCAACTAGTAAAATTCTAATAGGTAAATGCTATAGGGAACTTTTTCATTTACCAACATCTTGGTTTTTGGATTTTATCTAATATTTGCGAATTTTACCTAACATATTGTAGAATAGAAAACTTTAATATCAAGGACTATAACTTTAACGTGATTAAAATGCATTGGATTTTATACGTTAAAATTATTCCACACGAAAAATAAAACTAAAAAGACACAAAATTAATAAAAATAAAACTAAAAAGAGAGTAGTCATTATTATCAGTTCTGTCATTCTCTAACTGCACTCAATTAAAGAATATTTTAACAGAACGAAGTACTTATAAATTATATGCAGTTACTCAAACCGAAATAAAAAATACTTACCGCAATTGTGGTTGAACTAAAATAAATACTCAAGTTACTTTGTAGTGAAGCTCTTCACAATTTCTTAGAAGTGTTGAGACAAAATTACGACTTATAGTTTAGTACTGTACGACAGCATGACAGAATTTAATGCTCTTTAAGTATTTTGCCCTTATATTTAACGACATTTATTAATTAACGGCCTTTTATTACTTTTTAAATTACACCTAAGCGTGTATTGCACCAGAGAAGGAATATAATCGTTTTAAAAATAACTAATATGGCGTTGAGAGCACTTCATCGTTACAGTAACTCACATAACGCCATAAGGTTTAGAAATATTTTTAAAACTCGCTCACATCTCTATAGCGATCATCTGCATCTCATAAAAACATTCAGGAATTACATGGGATTTAACCAAAGTTATTGCTTACTCCTGCGGTAGGTCGTACACTCGTCGACTCAGCTTCGCAGTCATAAAACACTATTTAAGCTACATTGACCTTTATTGGAAAGGCAAAACTGTTTCTAATTGTTTGCACAGTTTTAGTATTAGTTGCATTTTATTTGAGCGTCTGTGCGACAAATCGAAGCGGCCGTTCCGTGAAGTGCTAATCTGAAACATATGCGACAAAAAAAATATGGAGATAAGGGTCAATTTCGAGAAGGCGGCTTGCTGTACACTCATTCTATAAAAAGAGGAGATCAACGCAAGGATTGACAATGACAAGCGTTTAACAGCGGTGTTTATTTATTCGTACAAGTATTCCCTTTTAGCGACAGAGACAAAAGGAGAAATTCTTAGATAAGTGTTGTACGGCTGGAGACAAGACGTTGTACATTATGGTAATAACTTTAGATAGGAACGGAAAGTTGGGAACGGATGGTTACAAAGCAGGATACATTAAATTAGGAAATGTATTTCGGAGACAAAGGATTGTTTTGTTTCATTTCAATGTATGAAGTGGTGAAGTTTGACGATAAATTAAAATAATGCGATCTTATAATAGAAACCGCTTCGCTTTGGATCTTGTGTTCAAAATGTTGTTCGTTATTATGCAAAAAACATGGAAATAATAGTATAAAAATATTATGCTTATCTAGTAAGTAATTAATATGTTTATTGCTATGCCAGCCGCAATTTTTTTATACAATATCGGTAGGCATACAAGCATACGGCTCACCTGATGTAAAACGGTTACCGTAGCCTATAAATGCCTGCAATACATTAAGTATCACCCGCGCGATGCCACCTCAGCTGCTAACACAGCAACTCCTTAGGAGCTTAGTGGTGACCTCGCTGACACGCAGGATCACAATAACCCTCTAGGAGTTGCTGCGGTTTTCTGTGAGGTGGAGGTACTTCCCCAGATGGGCTGTTTTAATACTTACCCTACACAATGCAAATGTTTGTCCTATGTGGGAATAGAACCTACGAGCGTCGGTGTCAAAGTAATGTAACAGCGCATTTCACCACTGCGCCACTGAGCTCGTCACATTTAAGCATACCTTTTAAAAATAAATGCGTCCACACTCTAAACTCTGTGTATAACAATTCAGACTAACCAAAATGATAAAATTAAACGTAATATATTTTTAAGTACCAAATAAGAAACAGATAAGAATATAATAAACGAACATGGCATTGTATACATGAAACTGAAAATTTAGATTTTTATCAGTAATATTACTAAATGCATATACACTACATATGCATTTAGTAATATTAAATACTTACACAACTACAGAAAAATCATTTAAAAGGCTAGTTGTGTCATGTTGGCAATGTTGAATAGTGTAATGTTCTGTTTTGTTATAATCATATTACTTACTATTAGGTACAAGTACATAACTATATGTAAGTACTTATACTTAATAAGCACATATATAATTAAAAAATAAAATAACGTACAATTTAATTTAACATGTAGATTGTTAGTTGTATTAAATTGTAAGACCAAAGGAAAAATAGATACAAAGTATCAAAATGACGATTGATCCAAATATAAAACAAAAATAACTTTAAACCCATTAACTTTAATGATCATTATCTACGAAATAAACACGATGGAATTATGTTTTAGCATTCCCATCCAAAATAGTTGGTACAATCTAATTTTACGGATCAAAGTAGACTAAAATTCTTGACAAATTTTATTGGGCGATAACAAGGCGCGAAGAGTTAGATTTTTTTAATCCTTTAATAGTATAAGCAGTAAATAGTTCATCGTCCTCGTTAAAACTATATGGTTTTCGGTTCGTCACGGGCCCACAAACTATCGAATGTGTAATTGAGTCGTCGTGAGTCACTGGGGGCGGAACATCTGCTGTGTAACGCTAGTTGGATGCCACTAGGTATGTTATTGGGTGATCTGTTACTTTTATTTATGATTATGTTAAATTATCATTGCTTTCTTTGCTAGGTCGTTTAGTGATATATTTTTAAGAAGTACGACACGCTCTTCCCGTCAATGCAAGTGACGCCAATGTTGTGAAACGGATACGAGATTGATTATTACACAATAATGACCAATAATTTTACGGGGTTATAAATAGGGACCTATATGTTCATAACAAATCTAGAAAGGGACTATTGAGTGATACTTCTTAGCGTTATTCCGTTTTCTATTCCATAAACTAAGGCCCGTCCTATCTAAATTATCATTATTAAAATTCATATTACACTGACCTCCTAATTTGCGAATTCTACACAGCCACCCCAAGTATGCACTACCCGCCTATAAGAACACATACGGTAAAACGAATTGACGATTGATTGCTGCCGCAAAAAAAGAATGAGTTGTCGCCGGAAATTGTAAAAAAATTATAGATCAACCTAATAAAACACAAAAAAAATATTAAGGCAGCACATCTGCCGACTAAATCTTGCTTGTAATAACATAATAACTTGTAATTATACAGTCAATGGACAATCCGATTTATATAAATTTGCTATACTGTTAGAATATTGTTATATTGTTGTTACTTACTAATTTTATAATACCGAGCGATCACTCAATAGGTAAAAAATCTAATGTACTTATTGTTTAATAAATAAAAATAACATAGAATTGGCGGGGTACGCTACCTAAACCTAAGGATTTGGCAAAGATACTGATTTGTACATGGAGCGACAGCTGTCGTCAGACTTCCACGATCCACAGGGAGAACCAAACCTTTTCTTAGGTTAGGTCACATATCTTTTTGAAATATATTTTATATGTTTTCCTGCACGGTCGAGCAAGTGATAATTACAAATATGTACCACTTAACTTCGAAAAACGAATTTAGTGGTACATGCCAGGATTCAAACCGTGGACAAGTGGGTCTATAAGCCGGTTCTTTATACTATGTGCTATCACTACTCGCTGAGTGATGCAATGAATATTCGGCCGCTATTCAGTGAAATACCGAATAGAAATAAACCCCGATACTGTAACTTCACGCCAAATCCCTTGCGGGGTAGGCAGAGAGAACCGAGCGCCACATGACTCAATCCTTACATATCTCACTCGCTCACTCACTCACTTCTTTAACATTCATTGCCCTTCTCATGCACGCTCACCTAAACCCCGTTACAATCAATATAAGTATGTAATATATTATTTAAAATTTCGGTTAAAAGATATTTATTCCTCACTAGAATTACAAAATAATTCACTTATGTGAGTCGAAATAAATTGAGTACATTGTATTTTAATAAAATATTTGACATATTTGAAATCAGTTATACATAAATTGTAATGAGCATAAACTATTTTTAGTATTTGTTGATAAAAGCGGATTGCGTTGTTCCTCGTGGATATTACATGCCTTCAAAAGTAACTGACACTACGGGTAAAGGCAGGTAAAGGTGATAAGAGGTAGATTTTAACTAGCTACAACTACTGTTTTCATCTCTTATATCTGACTAAATGGTTTTATAATCATTATATTTTTACCATCAAAGATAAAATAATACATTGCCATGGTAACAAAATGCATTAATAAAAATATGTAGTGTAACTTTATAAGTTTTAATGTAGATATGACTGACGAATTAGCGTGAATGTTGAGTTACAGTCACATATAAACAAAAGCTCTGCGCGGCGGAGCCACGGGCAATACCTGTGTAAATAAAAAAAAAATAACGAATTTGATAACATCTTGTACCAATAGACAATAACATACCTACTCCGCAGCCATCTATTCTCTATTCCCTAAAGAACAGTATGGCGGTTCAGTTCCGGGCTCTTTGTTTTGCCCCCCGCTAATAGTGCCGGTGTATTATTTAGCGAAAACCAAGGGACTTTAATGGACTCCACAAAAATAGAAAACGAGGGGACGAAAAAGATTAGATTTCTTATCAAACAATTTACGACAGAAGTGTACGCGTATCAGTTAGTAAATACAAATTGTATAGAATGTTTTTTTTGGACAGCAAATAAAGTTGAAGTATCTAGAATTACTCTGTCAACAAAAAAACTTAATTGTAGAATCTGTACCTACGTTTGAATAACTACATTTTTTTTAATACAGTCACATACATATTTAAAACGAGCCGTTTAATACGAGCAGATTTAGTAAGAGCAGAATAGCCCAGTGGGTAGAGAACTGGCTTATTATCCGAGAGTCCTTGATTCGAAAACTTGTGAGGCCGTGTACCACTAAATTCGTGTTTTCGAATTTTTGTACATATAAAAAAGTGACAATTACAAATATGTAGATATTTGTAATTGTCACTTTTTTTTTAATGTGGCCTGCCAAAATGTCTTCATTACGCCTGATGGAAAGCGTCAATGAAAACCAGATGAGAGAACTGCCATCACAGTGATTACCGCTGTGCTGGCTGAACTTGACGGCCCGCTAAGGCGCCTCTTCACACATAGTCTGAACGACCCGGGATTGTAGGAGGTGGGAAAAACATGCGCCGGAAGCGAAAGGCACATTTTGATAGTCCGACAGAAAAATGATTAGCTGCACTTCTTAGTACAGTCAGCAACCCAATTCTATGTGGTTGTGATCTCACACGAGTGTTCCGGAGGAGGAAGGGAGAAGGAGGAACGTGGTCGAAAAGCTCCTCAGAACATTCCCCATGGTAAATACGGTAAAGAACACTCAAGCTACCAATATAATAATAATTTGACGAGCTCGGTGGCTCAGTGGTGGAACGCGATGTTACGCTACTTTGACACCAACGCTCGTGGGTTCGATTCCCACACAGTACAAACATTTGTGTGCATGAACATGTCTGTTTGTATTGGTCTGGGTATTTTCTATGTATAATAAGTATGTATTTACAAAAAAAAAATGTATTTACGTATGTTTATCAGTTGTCTAGTACCCATAACACAAGCTTCGCTTACTTTGGGGCTAGGTGGCGCTGTGTAATTTGTCCGACAATGTATATTTATTTATTTATGTATGTATGTAATATCCCTACGCAGCTGAAGAGGTTCAAGGGGGTTAGTGACCTCAGCGCTATCTATGATGCGTATAGCGCGGCGCTGCATTCTATCGAAAGCGTCAAGTAGATATTTGGCAGACCCGTCCCAGAGGTGAGAACAGTACTCCACGCATGGGCGAACTTGCGCCTTGTATAAAAGGCAGCGCTGCTCTGGCGTGAAGAACCGTCTCACCCTGATCAAGATTCCGAGTTTTTGTTTAGCGGTGAAGGAAAACATTGGGAGGAAAAGCGCACGTCCAAGAAATTATATTTCGAGAGATGTGTAAGAGAGGTCTGACTTTCCCTCTGGGTTGTGAAGGTCTGACGACAGTTGCTCTATGTAATATTCAGTATCTTCGCTAAATCCTTATCCGCGACCCTTGACCGCGCTAATCCTGGATTAAGAAACGAAATAACGCTAGGAAGAAGGCACATAATTAGGGTTGCCACCCGTACTTTATAATAAAGTATTGTACGTAATTTTGGGTAATTGTACTTTCTACTTTACGATAAAAATAAAGTACGCGAAAATACTTTATTTGGCATGATTTGATATCTCCGGTATAAAAAAAGTTTGATCGTAAGCATTTTTGCATAAAACGAAAGGTTATCGATTAGTGCCGAATCGTTAGGTCGCCAGCGGCACTTCACTTAAATATATAATGAGGCTGTGCATTTAGTTAGCAATAATAATAATTTGATGAAACTTCCGAAAAGCAATAAAAATATGTTTTTAAAATATAATGATGAAGAAAAATTAATGATACTTTATTTTGACACTACGTACTCTTTTTTTCTTACCTTTAATCACCAATGTACTTTAATTGCAAAGAAAAAAGTGGCAACTCTGCACATAATGTAAGTAAATTTTTTTAAGAAGCTTGGTAATAAAAAACATACAATATCATCAACTACTGATACGTCATGTTCAAACTGATTTGTAGAAAACAAACCTAAATAATGCATCTGATTTCAATACAATGTAAAATATGACGAGCTTGGTGGCGCAGTGATTTCTGATTAATAGCGCTACTTTGATACCAACGCTCGTAGCTTTGATTCCCACACACGGACAAATATTTGTGCGCCCGAATATGTCTATTTGTCTAGGTCTAGGTGTTTTTAAGAGAGGTAGAACACATCAAATCATCCCGTCTGGAGAAGTACCTCCACCTCACAGAAAACTACAGCCAAAAACAACTCCCTGAAAGGTTGTCGTGTTCCTGCGAGTGAGTGAGTCATCAGTAAGCTACTAATGAGGAGATGTGTTACTAGCGGAGGTGGCATTGCGGGAGTGATACTGCAAGCGTTCATAGGCTACGATAACCGCTTTAAATCAAGAGGGCCGTATTAAGTTCGCTGGGCCGTATGCCTTGTATATCTTGTATGTAAATATATAGATATAAGTCGGTCGGTAGGAATGTCCGCAAATTTTTAAAAACCAGACATAACACAAAAAACGGATAGTACCCTCTGGTAGGTAGAAGTGAGTGAGTTATCTGGTTGCGGTTATCTGTGGAGTAGAAATACTTCTCCAGTCGGACTGCTGCACCAGTACAGACGTTTTAACGTATCCTTAGCGTACTTGAAACTCTATGACTAAACTAATCCACAGGCAGACTGTAGTCGACGCGCCTAACTTGCGTTTTCTATTATCCAGACACGTGTAAAGATGTCGTCGGACTAATTCCAATCATACGCTATCCAATATTATCATAACAAAAACTGATACACGATATTAAGTCATTTGTCACGGGTGGCAGTGGTAATATATGTTAGATTGCCCGTATGTTTGTCTTTAAACCACAAACTTGCCCACATGTCGAACATGTGAAATGGTAGGAAATGTAAATTACATACCGCAAAAATGTCATTCTCAATGACAATCGCTCAATCCCAATGTCCAACATGCGGGCGTGGGGCGTATTGGGTTTACACCAGAGAGATCCCGGCCACGTGATTATTGATCTTAATTTCTTACATGCTTTGTTTTTCTACCACTAAGATGACAAACAATCGTATGGCAAGCAGTGACCTTAGCTAATGAGTATTTGCACCACCAGGAGTGCCACTCTTGCGTTGTGGTGCCTGTAAAAACCTCCTCACGCCTTTCTTGAAGAAACCAATGCTGCAGTCCCTAGGAAAAACGTCGGCAGGGAGGTTATGCTATAAGTTTCGAGTTCTCAGTAGAAAACATATCTGGAGCCGCACAGTACGTAACCATTGCAGCTCCTGTGTGTAAGAGGATGAACTCTTAGCCGCCGCATCGGCGAGAGGTGCAATTGTAAATACAATAGAGGCTGTTGGCATCGTCGAACAACTCCTCTAAACACAACCTATTGTAACGTCTATTGTACAATCGGTAGAACATGCAAAGGGAGCCACAATTTCTGATTAAACTCGAGGGCTCAATATCGTGTGTCAATTTACGATCGTCACAATTTCCGATTACATTGCGTCTCATTATGGCAATACTTAAAGCTTGAAATGCAAAGAGTATTATTGGTCGCATGTTACGTTCGCAGCTAATGCAGCACTATCATCATCATCTTCCTGGTGACCTCTGCTGACCCAAGATCAAAGGATCAAGATCATATCAACCCTCAAATGAATAGTTATTTGACTGCATTTGGCTGCGGTCTTTGATGTGATGTAGGTACAGTTGGGTTGGCCCTATTTGAATATCACCTGGTCCTACGTCCCTACGGTAAAGTTAAAGAGATATTGAGATAGCTATCTTTGATGAAAATTTAGGGGCGTGACTAATTTGCTGAATTCTGTTTTGATTGTGTAAATTGTTTTGAAATACTAGTTGGATGTAGTCGTGTGAGTCACCGTGTCATTATTGGAATCTGCAATTTATATTATTTCTGGTATCAACAAGTTACTACCATAGGTTTCCGTGGCAGAAAGCTCCATGTTGAAAGGTAACAGAGAGGACCTTTAGTTGACGACCTATCTACTCAACGACCTTCCACAGATCCTAGCGCCACTCGAGTAAAAAAAATATCGTGATATACACAAAATATTTTTTTATATATTACATGCAATTTGATGCTGAGCATGTTATTCTTACGATTAACGTCTACAACGCCTGATGATGCCTCGTGGAGAGGCGAAACACGTGTCGCAGCGACGACCAGGCCAGTCGCGGCAGCGAAGGTGGTGGTGGGGGCATGCGGATTCTGTTCCAGATGGCGGACGACCGCAGCAGCCGAAGCAGAGACTACCGGAGCAGCCATGGCAGCGTTGGCATGTTGCACTTACTAACAGTAATGGGTGGGTGCCGGCCGGCGCTAGGCCGCATGAACTAATTGGTGACGGAAGCACACAAAGCAGGTTACATCAAATTGCATGTAAATTTGACCTTCGCAAAATAACGACTGAATCTATTAATTATTACATTACACAATTTTTATTGTGTCCTCAGTTTCATAGAACTAATACACTTTAAGTACAATATTGAACAAATTTACCAAACATTGAAGGTTTTGAAACGAAAAGTGCAAGGAACAGCCACTTTTAGCATTTTTCATTTCAAAAACTATAATTTACTCAGATTCATTACGTTTTTGCGTTAGAAATAAATTACAGAGGTTACCAAACAAATTTGTAATTCATTTTTTTAATCATTTATGGCTTCAGAGAATTATTAATTTGTACTGGAGTGGCGCTGGTGTGGGTCCTATACGAAGTCCCATAAACTATATCGCTATATCGTTTTAAATAGTCAAGAACAGAAGTCAAATTTCAAAAGGTCTTACATTGAGGTACTATATTTTTCTTAATCAAATTAGTAGGGTTAGTTTTCACTCTCTGTCGCTCTGTGTAAAAATCTGTATTTTTGCCATTCCCTTAAGCTTAGTACCTCCCCAGTCATAATGGATTAACAAACGGAATCGCGCTAGGAAAAAGAAGAATCAAACGCAGCGGTGGAGTTGTGGTGATTTTGTCCCATACACTTGTAATAACATTACAGCATTCTTCCAGATGACAAAAAATCTGAACAATAGAAAAAAAATATATTAAACACGGGTCCATCGCCATGATTAACGGCCAAATGTCATAGCTTCCAGCTACCTGGAAATCGATATTGTAAAAAAACGTGTTTCGTTTCGCGATCGTTTTTCAATACAGAGCGATACGGTCCCCAATCCCCAGGGAATAAATTAAAGTTAGCGATACACATCTCTAGCTCAGCCAACCCGCAGAATAGTCCCCCAAATTTGACAAAACGAAACTTATTAACACCAAAAATTGAATTTACGTTGGAACTAATTATTTTGATGCGGGATGTGATATTTCACTTTTAATTAGCGTTTCGTGCCGGGGATTTAGGCCATATCATAGTAATTTAATTTCATGTGTTGAAATTCAATTATATAGTTATATTATTAAGACTAGCGTTCCCCCGCGACTTCGGCAGTTCGGCATCGAATTGGTATTTGTTCACAATTTCATGGGTTTTATTCCGAAGAACGTTAATTATTTTTCTATAATAAAAGTAGCCTAAGTTACTAATATTAGCTATCTCCTAGTTAAAGTCTCATAAAAATCGATCCATCCGTTTCGGTGATTAGCCGGAAGCAGATAGACCATTAGAAAATTGGATTTTTGCTTTAAGTACCGTGTGTACATTCATATGCATTTAGTAAAACGTAGTTACCTATTTGGACATTTGTAACCGACACTTCAACTTTGTTTGTATCGATTATAAGATCTCTCGCTCCTGAGTCCTTTTGTTCCGTATCTTTATTCCAGCACAATATTTAATCATTAAAGTGAATCCTAATTAATTCGTTTCGATTAATGTCAAATTTATTAATGTTTTGTGAACATATCTACTAACATTGTGTCTAAGAGAAGTAAGGCAAACAAAGCAGACCCGCTGGAGAAGTAACTACGTTCGCCTCACAGAAAATCGCAGCTAAATAACAACTCCCTGGTTGTGTTGTCCTATTATGTCCCGAAACATCCTATATTGTAAGTATTCATAGGCTACGGTAATCACTTTGCATCAGGTGCGCCGTTGCTTTCAGATGTATAAAAAAATTTGCTTATCTGACACTGTGACGTTTGACGTCAACTTTGATTATCGACAATAAAACCAAATTGACTAACTCGCAGGCTAGACTTACGCGTAAAGTAAGCTTTTGAGGAGAGAGAGAGAGAGAGAAAGAGGAGACGAGAGGATTGAAAACTTGATGTTTATTAATACAAAATACAAACGTATATTACTGTTGACTAGTTTTGACATAGAATACAACTTTATTATACCTTATGTAGGCATAAGTAATAAAAGAGACACTCAATTTCCAATTGCAGTGGTTTATTTCTAGGTAGGTAAGCATGTAGTTAAAAATAACGCATATTCCCCTTTATCTTCACACCAGGTCCGTTGCGGTGTACGCAGAGAGAACAGAGCGCCATAAGACGTAGTCTTTACACCTAGCTCGCTTCTTTAACGTTCATAGCTCGCCGGATCCTAGGCTCCTGACATCTTATGATAAAACACGACCAATTTTATCTGGATAAGTAATCTTGGCCCTCCTCTACTCCTATATCCTTCCCCTTTCACATTATATATAATTAAATTACAGTTAAAGCGCGATAACATTAATTAAAATAAACACCTTTAACTCTTACAAATAAAACACGACAGCGTAATCCTTGAAAATAAGCATCCCGAGCCTCCTATTAATAAAACCGAAGCGTTAAACTGTTTATTAGAAGAGCCTATAAAGAAGTCGACGGAAGAGTATAACAATGGTCACGGACGTCCCAGGACATTGCGACTACAGTTTATTTTACTGTTTCCACTAAATTGTGCAGTAAAAACCCACCCACACAATAATACCCACGATATCCTGACCTCTGCCCTCGAATAAAGAAACGCCTCAAGTCGCATATACCGACATATTTTATTGATAAGCCGCACTTGGCCGCAGATAAATTTAGCTCATCAAAAATATTGTGCGCAAGTTAAAACAGTTTCATACGTAAAAATAGCATCGCTATCGCCCGTTTCAACGCTCGCTCGGAAATCAATTTGCTGTTTTAATGCGCTCCCATATGCCAGCCAAGTTATTATTTCCGAAACAAAACATTTTAATATTTTTCGTCTGCAATGCACCAGTGACGCTGGCCACTCTCCAGGTTTGGGGTTGTTTGAGATTATACGACATCTCCAAGATACCTAGTGGTTCTGGTTGTTTGATTAGAAAATTTGTTTTTGGAAGCGTTGGAAGCTGTTTATCGATATTATCCATTGTGATAGCCGAGGAGTTGTGTGGGAGTAGTACTAGCTCCTCGTATTCTAAGCGCCCATGTGCTACGTTAACGCTTCACAACAACATGCCTCATACTTGTTCAAAGTATCATTAATTTCACCTTCACTTTCGTCAACCCTTACTCATCCCACTGCAGAGATACGGGTCTTGCTTCAACCGAAGTTTAGTATACTCCACCACGCTGCTCAACTGCGGATTGGCGAAGGCCAGTGTTTCAAGCCGCTCGAAGGCCACTGGCTTAACTTCTTGGCAGTAAAAACTTGATCCAGAAAACACAGCTCGCTATACACAATGCAGTGCTGGTACCAACCCTTACTTATGGAAGCGAGAACTGAGTATGGCAAAGAGTGAATGAAAGTAGGATAAACGCGGTCGAAATGCGAGCGTTGCGTAAAATTTGTGGCGTACCGCTTGTACACCGTATTCGTAATGATGATATTAGAAACATAGTTGATCTAACAGAGAACGTCGGTGCTAAAATAAGAAGAGGCATCATGCTCCATTGGTTCGGACATGTAGCAAGAATGCAGTATGAAAGAATTACGAAGCAGATATACAACGCAAAAGTGGAGGGATGTAGGAGCCGAGGAAGGCTAAGACTTTCCTACCATGACCAAGTTGGTCATGTTCTATCAGAAGGTGAAGTCAAGAGCCTTAGAAACCGGCGAGAAAGGCAAGAAGAGCAATGAATATTAAAGAAGCGAGTGAGGTGTGTAAAGATCTAGGCACGTGGCGCTCAGTTCTCTCCGCACACCCCACAAGGGATTTGGCGTGAAGTTATAGATAGATAGATAGACTATTGAATAGTTATACCAGATGCAATGAGCTGTCCACTTTTCACAAATTTATTGTCACAATCAGATTGAAGTCGTCATTTTTCATAATAAACTGAGAGCTAACGATAACAAAACTGCAATTTATTGCATACAGCCATGTCTGCTTATATCAATTACATCTGGCACTTCGGCATTATTCATCTTGTATTGCCCACTTTGCGCTTCTTTCCATATATGACAGCGATCACTGGCGACAAGACTTTTCGTATCTAGATTGTCGCTATCTAGATAAGGGACCTACTATAATTTGATTTTGTACGTTTTGTCTTTCTGGGCTTTTGATGTTTTTAAATTATATGAGTGTATACCTACTTACATTAAAGACGAAAAATAAATCATTAAATTGTTAATAGATTCAGGCGTTTGATCTGATCTAATCTGCTTTGTGTGCTTCCGCCACCAATTAGTTCATGCGGCCTAGCGCCGGCCGGCACCCACCCACTACTGTTAGTAAATGCAACATGCCGACGCTGCCATGGCTGCTCCGGTAGTCTCTGCCTTGGCTGCTGCGGGCGACCGCACATCTGGAACAGAATCCACATGCTCCCACCACCACCGTCGCTGCCACGACTGGCCTGGTCGTCGCTGCGACACGTGTTTATCCTCTCCACGAGGCGTCATCAGGCGTTGTAGACGTTAATTAATGTTTTACGTTAAAAAATAAGCATTTTTTTGTATGTTTATACAGTTTTTGTGGGATGTGAATTTGGAAGGAAAGTATTTTTTATGAATTATTGTGCTGATAAATACACCGTGAGATCTATGGTATATATATAACGGAAATACTATACAAACTACTATACTATGCGAATAATATACACAGAATTATATTTTAGGTAGCTTTTTTCTATACAAAGTAAAAAGATGAAAACTGTGGCGCGAGATTAATGCGTTTTTAGGAACTATGGATATGAAGGTAGTTTAACACAACCAAAATTATAATGCTCACTTAGTGTGGTTAATTGATTATCGATTTACAAAATTCTATCTAACTCAATACGCTACCTCCATCGATCATAATCTCCACTCCACGGTTCGAGAAGCAGCATTGAGCTCGTATATCCTCCAGCGATTTCGGTATTATGACTGCGTCATCAGAAAACCGATGATGTATAAATCACTACTCCGAACTTGACACTAGTACCCGAGAGACTTATCATCAGTGGATATATACCTAGATAACCTACAAAATAATATTTCATTTTCTTATTTATAACTAGCTGAAGCCCGCGGCTTCGCACGCATGAGATTTGGGCTTTTAGTAGCCATTATTTCTCTATAGACCTGAAAATCTTTCTGTTTAAAAAAACAAAGTTCAGGGTCGTAGATGCAATCATAGAGCGATCCAATTTTCATACAGAGCCATGTATTGACCTTTACGGTAGGCAACGTATATTTATTTTATTTTTATTACATAAAAAATGCGTACTTATTTTATGTCACAAAAATACGTATTCAATGAAAATAATAAAAATAAAATTGTAATATTTACCCCCTAACTTTAACAGTTTTTCATTTTTTTACGCAGGAACCCTAAATATTTACGGAATAAAATACCCTAGATTCTGCTCTGAACAATCTTTCTACCTGCCCGTGAAAGTCTGTCACGTCAAAATCGGTTCAACCATTTCGAAGATTAGAACGGACAAACAAACAGATTGACAGACAGACAGACAAAAAGTTAAAAATGCACATTTAGGATTTCGTAATGTTAAAATAACAATATGAGCTTAAAATAAAGGCTTTATTTTGAAATCACTGACAGACACTTCAATTCTATTTATATTATTATATATAAAAAAAAATGCGTAGTTATTTTATGTCACAAAAATACGTATTCTGTGAAAATAATCCCCCAAAGGGGAAGATATTTCCCCTAATTTTAACAGTTTTTAATTTTTTACGCAGGAACCCTAAATATTCGTGGGATA
The DNA here is from genome assembly GCA_947507595.1 of Pyralis farinalis. Lineage (NCBI taxonomy): Eukaryota > Metazoa > Arthropoda > Insecta > Lepidoptera > Pyralidae > Pyralis > Pyralis farinalis. Next base: position 21,117,049 of record OX382270.1, read on the forward strand.
AAAAGTACCTTATATTCTGCTCTGAACAGTCCTCTACCTACCAGTGAAAGTCCGTCACGTCAAAATCGGTTCAGCCATTTCGAAGATTAGAACGGACAAACAAACAGATTGACAGACAGACAGACAAAAAAGTTAAAAATGCATATTTAGGCTTTGGTAATGTTAAAATAACAATATGAGCTTTTTATATGGCTTTATTTTGAAATCACAGACAGACACTTCAATTTTATTAATATGAATAGATGTATAGATTATCACTTACGCAGCGGTGAAGGAAAACATCATGAAGAAATTATATTTGGAAAGACATGTGTCCTTATATAAGAAAGGACTGATTTTCCTTGCGGGTCGTGGATGTATGACGGCAGTCGCTTCATGAAAAAATCAGTATCTTCATCCAATCCTTAGTAAATACAAGTACCTACTTACTTGATACTTTCCTTCCGATACCAAGTACTTTTTGTATAGATACTTTGAAACTGAGTATCGAGTAAGTATCGGTCAAAAGTACTCGTATCGGTATGCCGATCTTGCAATTTTAATTAAACAGGTTGTCGAGCCTACTATAAGCAACTTATTATTTAGTTATTGACTTGACCTGTCCATCTATAATGATAGAACTTCATTTAAACAGGGTCCCATTCGTCTATATTCTAAAATTCATGAAAATTTATTTAGCGATTTTGACGTAAAAAAATATAGGTAGACCAATGGACAGGCGGCGTTTCTTTTGCATTTATAATATTATGGACGTTTTTATGTTAATAAATAATATCGATGGTTTTACTTATCCTAAATTTTACAAAAAAGGTTTGATCGATACGAGTAAGCATCGAAACTTTTTAATCGATACCGGGTATATAGCAATAATTTACCACCGATACTGTATTAATTCGATATACTTATCTCTGGGGATGAAACGACAACGAAACCTAAACCGCTTACGTAGTGGATCCCCCCAATCCTAATTATCCTTAGGATTAGGAAATAGGATAACGCCAAGAAGAAGAGGAAGAACCTAGAAAATAATATCTCTAATTTTAAATTTTTCAAGCTGCATTATGCAGTGAAATCAAAGCTAATATCCTGTAAAAAATTATTTAACAAACAATGTGCCTGTGCTAGACGTAATAAAATTAAACTTAAAACACCACACGTAAATGGATCAGTCGTAAGTGTGCGTTATAATAAACTATATGAAAATAAGAACGGCTAAACATCCACATGGTTCACACGTTGCGAATGCGTAGGTATCATATTCTTCATTGTACTTGCGCTATACGCGACTTTTTCAATGTCAAGAAATGTCTTGTCTAAAGTCTACGTAAAACTCCAGAGGTAGAAAAGTTAAAGGTCGTTATTGGTGCAACTATCTCCGTTGGTCAGTGGTTTATTGGCCCCAAGTCGTTTAACTTGTTTAGTTTTATTGGGCTTAAGTCGTTTATCGTATTAAGTTCAGTTACATTATCTCACTTGGAGGGCATTTTTGATAAACTCACGAATAATGTATCCGTCTATAAATTAGTGAAGGAATAAAGCTACTCGTATTTATACATATAATGATCACATATGTGAAAAATATATTTTAGGAAACGGTTTTATTACAAATTTGAAGAAAGTAAATCAGAAAAAAATACCATACTAAAACCAAAGCACAAAAACGAAAAATAATTTATATGCAAAAAATTCCGATACCGGGAATCGAACCCGAGCCTCCTGGGTGAGAGCCAGGTATCCTAGCCACTAGACCATATCGGACGATAACAAATTTACGAAACTATGAAACTGTACCAAATTTATCATTGTTAAAATTAGAACATGATTCACAAAGACTTTCTATGTAGTGATTCATAAGTACGAGTATTTACGATTGTCTAACATTCCTCAGTTTGTATTTTTATACTGCTAACATAGAAACAAGCGTATGACGTGACTGATGGGTAAACAGTTATTTTAATAGCATCGAGGTGGCAAACAAGCGTACAGCCTGCCTGATGGAAGGCAGTTCCGTAGCCTATGAACAACCCTATAAAAGTCCTCGGTAAGGGTTCGGTAGTAACTACGAATCCTTATAGTTTCGCCATGTCTGTCCATCTGTCTGTCTGCCAATGTCCGTCGCTTAGCTCAGCGACTCTTAGTACTAGTACGCTAGTACTATTACTTATTCTTTAGTACTAGAGAGCCATAGCATAAGTAATTTATATACGAGTATATAATAATAAATATGTAAGTATATTAATTTCGCCGTCAAGGTAAAATAAAATCTTATAATTATTTAATACGAGTAAGATGCCTACCGCAGTGAAGATTTTATCTCTCTCGTTATTGCAAATATCGAAAACGGGCGTGAAAACCATAAAACAACAATTACGGAACTCTACATTGCACGTGGGCCGACACGCACTTGACAGGTTTTTTCTAACCAAGTCAACATACACACCATGTTGATACCTATGCTGTAATTTTTTGTGAAAACCTTGGCAAAGAAAGAACCTCTTAAACAGCACAGAATTATTTTAGTATCAGTTGTCTATACGCATGTATCTCATTTATAATTTGAATTTTGTATTCTTTGTTCTGTAGGCAAATTATTCAACACAAAAATAGATTTGCAAGAAATACACAGCATATTTTAGATATACATTCCGATAAGTACATTTTTTTATACACCGGCGGGAGGCATACGGCCCACATGATATACAGCGGTTACCATTCGCGCGATACAACTTCTGCTTCTCTCACAGGAACACAACAACACTCTAGGGAGTTGTATTTGGCTGCAGCTTTCTGTGACGTGGAGATACTAACCCAGACAGGCTTCTTTGATGCGCTATACTTCTCTTTAAATCACCAGACCAAGCAAACAAACATGTTAATCTACACAAATGTTGGTCTGTATAGGAATCAAACATGTCCTCTCCTGTGTGTGCCAAGGTAGCGTTACTAACCACTGCGCCGCCGAGCTCGTCAAAACCTAAATATAAATAATAATAAATAAATATTGTCGGACAAATTACACAGCGCCATATAGCCCAAAGTAAGCGAAGCTTGTGTTATGAGTACTATACAACTGATAAATATACCTACGTAAATACATTTTTTATTGTAAATACATACTTATTATACATAGAAAATACCCAGACCAAGACAAACAGACATGTTCATGCACACAAATGTTTGCCTTGTGTGGGAATCGAACCCACGAGCGTTGGTGTCAAACTCGCGTCATTCACGACTGAGCCACCGAGCTCGTCTCCTATAAATATACACACACCTTACCTACCTGTTTATATTATGAAAATCGCTGTTAGCCTACCGGCGGCTAATTGATTACGGACGACTACGCCAAATGCAAACGACACAAAATCAATATACCAATGATGGATGATGCACGATTTTAATTAAACTCCCATCGGCCTGTTAGCTGACAAAATGAGCTTATAATGGCCGCTTGGACATGTATTCCAGTACTACGAGATAGTATCTTTCATTTTACCATCGTTAATCTACGTGTAAAGTTTTTAAAACTTGTATATGAACGAGTATTTAGGAAAAGTTTGTTTGTATTCGTGTAATCTTTATTGTACTATAAGAAAAAATACATTATGTAACGAACTGCTTATTTATTATTTATTTTACCATCAATAGGTAAAATAAATAATAAATAAGCAGTTCATCACCATAATGACATGATGTAATTATGTGTCCTGTAAAAAGCTGTTAAATTCTATGTTATGTTTTTTTTTCTATACTACGTCGGGAGGCATACAAGCATACGGCCCACCTGATGTAAAGCGGGTACCGTAGCCTATTAACGCTTGCGATATATTAAGTATCACCCGCGCGATGCCTCCTCTGCTGTTTACACAGCAACTCCTTGGGAGCTTACTGGTGACCTCACTCACACGCAGGAACACAACAACCCTCTAGGGAGTTGTTATTTGGCTACGGTTTTCTGTGAGGTGGAGGTACTTGCCCAGACGAGCTGCTTTGATACGCCCTACCTCTCTTTAAAACATTCAGACCAAGACAAACAGACATGATCATGCACACAAATGTTTGTCTTGTGTGGGAATCAAACCCACGAGCGTTGGTGTCAAAGTCGCGTCATTCACGACTGAGCCACCGAGCTCGTCAACATGTGTTGTGTGTATTCTATGTTATCTGTTAAATTGTCATTAAACCGCTTCTTATATTATTGGAATCACTCTAGGAAGTAAACAAAGTAAGTTAATATGTGTTATAGATTACAGGGTTTGGGATGTAAGTGACTCGCCACTATCAGTGAAGATGCTACAGGTATGCATGGAACGTACAGAATTTCTGAAATAAGTGTCTCACCACCATCAATGAAGTTGGCTTGGTTCTGCTTATATGAAAGTAATAGCGAACAGAGTGCCAGAAAAATGCAGTGAAGTTCTATAAAATTGTCATTCGTCTTTCTGATTTTATTTTTGCAATACTATGACAAAAACAGGGCAACACGTATTATATTATAGCAGGGTTTGGAATGTAAGTGGGTCACAACTATCAGTGGCATTGGCTTGGTTCTGCTTATATGAAAGTAATAGCGAACAGAGTGCCAGAAAAATTCAGTGAAGTTCTATAAAATTGTCATTCGTCTTTCTGATTTTATTTTTGCAATACTATGACAAAAACAGAGCAACACGAGTTATATTATTACAGGGTTTGGGATGTACACGCGCGGTTACATCTGCATGGAGACCTTCAGGTCGACTTTCTTGTGAAGTTGTAGACTAGGTTTCATAGACGAAACCTAGATACCGCTGTTCACGAACTAAAAGTAATAAATTCACTGCAATGTGCATTTCAATTGTCATGATTTTATTATTGAAATATCTTGTCTTACAGTTACAGAAGCTCTCATTTTCGCATATTTTAGGTAAAATGGAGACCTCTACGTAATAATATGTAACTTTTTCATACTGATTAATGTTTACAAGATAAGAAATAAAACTACGTTGATGATATTATACTTTTATCATACCTTTAGCTAAATATACAACCTCAGTTCTCTAAATATTTTACCTACTTACAGTTAATTAGAAAAATATGTTTTGCAGGTTTTTAAGGTTTATAGCTTAAGTATTCGTTCCCAAACGAGGAAGAGTGAAGCTAAACCTCAAATCAATAACAACTTTGAGACCGGGCTGTAAGTAGTTAACATAAATAATAAAAGACAATAAAAATATATTTCCAATGTAAGAAATAAAAATCATTTATAGGTATAATAACATTTTGTTACTACGAAGTAGTGAATAAATATATCCCACTTACACTCATTTTTATCATACAATAAAATTACTTAATTACTCTAATAAAAATGATTAGATGTAACAAATTATTTCTATCCCGGGCTCTGCTAATAACCTGTATAACCGCCATTTTGACATTACAGCTTGCAAGCGCGAACTCATGGAGTTTATTAAATTCTCACAACCCCGTATAGAATCCCATGCCTGTATGCAGTGTCAGTACCCAGTACTTCCTTGGTTCGTTCGTTCCTATTGTCCCACCTTTGAACCATAATGCCCCATAAATTTTCAATCAGGTTTAAATCTGACGATTTCGCAGGACAAGGAATAACCGAATGTCCGATTGCTGCCTAAACCTAAACGAGCTCGGTGGCTCAGTCGTGATAGACGCGACTTTGACACCAACGCTCGTGGGTTCAATTTCCACACAAGACAAACATTTGTGTGCATGAACATGTCTGTTTATCTTGGTCTGGATGTTTTAAGAGAGGTAGGGCACATCAAAGCAGCCCGTCTGGGGAAGTATCTCCACCTCACAGAAAACCGCAGTCCAATAACAACTCCCTAGAGGATTGTTGTGTTTCTGCGTGTGAGTGAGGTCACCAGTAAGCTCCTAAATAGTTGCTGTGTAAGCAGCAGAGAAGGCATCGTGCGAGTGATATATGTTACTAGTAAATAACAGCAAGCTGTGTAGGCAGAGCTGATATTTTTTAAATTTAAAAAATATTTCAATATTTTATTTTTAATTTTTTAAAAATATATGGAACCCTGTACGATATCTAGCGACGAGTGCTGTTACTTTTTCTGTTGATGGGAGTGCAGTGCAGACTCTGCACTGCAGAGTGGCCGGCCATACGTTTTCCCATATGTTTTTTTTGCTAATTGGAACGATTTTGGACCGTTCTTCCTCACCAACGAACATTTAAATTTCAAATTAAAGGATACAAAACTACAATATGTTAATTATTAGTGTGTCGATTTTGGAGTTGCTCACTATTACCGTCTAAACGCTAGCTGGATGACATCAGTCTACCCCAAACGGCAATTTTGAGGGTAATGTGGCTCCGCTGGCTATCGCAGCTCTGCCAACAAGCGTTAATAGGCTACGGTAACTGCTTTACATCAGGTGGACCGTATGCTTGTATGCCTCCGACGTTGTATAAAAAACAACCTCTCTTGCACAATTATGGAATGGTGCACAGGACAATTGTCCTGCACGAACGTTATCAATGGCACCTCCTCTCCTACTTAAATGAAGACATAAAATTATTTATTCTTTTATTTTCAACGAATACTATGGCCATCTATGGTATCTAAATCAAACCAATAAATCAATTTATACAACTGTATCACAGATGGCGTTGAAACCCTGCGCAAACGATTTTGTTATGGGAAAAATACATGCAAATATGACCACGCGTGTACGTGGCTCACCACTATCAGTGACATTGGCTTGGTTCAGCGGACTTCTTCCCGCGCTTTTGACGAGTGACATTGTTGTTTTACTTGAATTTTTTACAATTCAGTATAAAATTAGTTTTGTGTGACAATTTCGATAGTATTTTGTAACATAAGTGCTAGTGAAATTATACAGTAATGAAAAAACTCAAATACAACACGTTTATGCACTTTTTGGAAGACGTGAATAAGTTCATCAAGAAAACCTTGTAAAAATCACTATCGTTTTACGGGTGGTATTTAAATTGGGTTGATTGGGTCTAGGTACCCTTCCCAAGTATTTTTTCAGCACAGTTCCTGAAGCTGGAACATAGAATTAAGATTTTCAAATGGTTCTAAACTGATGACTTGGCTGTATGGGCTAGATCCCTTTGCCTTTCCCCTCGGGGATATAAAGAACCAAAAAAAAAAATTGGTTCAGCTTATATGAAAGTAGTGTCAGAAAAATTCGGTGAAGTTCTATGAAATTGTCATTAATAACGTCTTTCGGATTTGATTTTTGCAATACTATGACAAAAATAGAGCAACACGGTTTATACTATTACAGAGTTTGGGACGTAAGTGGCTCACAAATATCAGTGATATTGGCTTGGTTCTGCTTGTCGGCTTAATGGTTAAAATATTAGTCTCATTGACATTGTAGGCCTCCCTCACACTTTCGACGTTGACGAGCTCGGTGGACCAGTCGTGAATGACGCGACTTTGACACCAACGCTCGTGGGTTCGATTCCAACGCAAGGCAAACATTTGTGTGCATGAACATGTCTTTTTGTCTTGGTCTGGATGTTTTAAGAGGGATAGGGCGCATCAAAGCAGCCCGTCTGGGGAAGTACCTCCACCTCACAGAAAACCGTAGCCAAATAACAACTCCCTAGAGGGTTGTTGTGTTCCTGCGTGTGAGTGAGGTCACCAGTAAGCTCCCAAGGAGTTGCTGTGTATGCAGCAGAGGAGGCATCGCGCGAGTCATAATTAATATGTCGCAAGCGTTAATAGGCTACGGTACCCGCTTTACATCAGGTGGGCCGTATTCTTGTATGCCTCCCGACGTGGTATAAAAAAGGCACCAAAACTTAGTATCTCAGCAATTCGAATCCAGATATTTAGGCGCTAATACACTAAGTTTTGGTGCGTCAGAGAGGCCTTCATGCGCAGTCTAGAGGTTTAATGGTTTGTATTCTCACCGGATAACAGCCAAGTTGTCTACGATAAATGGAGTATATTACGGATTATCTCAAACGCTACATTTTAACTAGAAAATGTTTAGGGTTCCTGTATTAAGCTAATACCAAGCGAGCGAAGCTCCGGCAGCAGCTAATGTTATAATAATGAATATAACCCCATCAATAGTGGAACGAAATGCAGTATAGTTAGTTAGCACAGTTAAACCATATGAAGGAAACCATTTTGTTTTCTCATTATATTTTTTTTTTAGTACTACATAGATATATTAGTTACGCGAGCATTCCACCCCTAAGTTAAGTTCAAGAAGATACCCACTTAATGTAAAATTGACATTTAAGTTTGTAAACAGATATTGTCAAATTAATTATACTCTAACGTCTTGGTCTAAATTAGACTAATCATATTAGATATAGTTTGTTAAGCGGAGCAACAGCGTTGATCTTAATATCTGACCTTAATTAACATGTCATGTCATATGGAATCATTATTCATTTTTTTTTATATAGCGTTGGAGGTATAGGTACAAACATACAGCCCATCTGAAGTTAAGTGGTAGTCTATGAATGCTTGCCATACCGGAAGTATGGGACGCGCTTTGCTATCGCTTGTAACACAGCAACACCTTCGGAGTTTACTGCTAACCACACTCACTCGCAGTCGAATAACTACTCCTTGGAGGGTTGTTGTGATCCTGTGTGCGAGTTAGGACACCAGTATGCTCCGTAGGAGTTGCTGTGCTGCAAGCGGTCGTAGGTTACGATAACCGCTTTACATAAGGTGGGCCGTATACTTGAATGCCTCCTGACGTTGTATATCAAACAGACATATTCATGTACGCAAATAGTTCAACGACCAATGTGAAATTAAACTACAATTACATAAAAACAAAGCTTCCTAGAAGCTAATTGCAGCACCACCTACTGAATCTAACTAAATCTAAATCTAGTCCGCAGTCCTAATCTAATTCACTCGAATACACACAAAAAACCATCAAAAGCGGTCCAGCCATTTACAAGGAGTTAAGGGACGTACAGAAGAATTATATGTACATTGATAGGTTTGTAGAACATTATGCTGTAGCTTCTTGGGGAAACCTGGGCAAGGAGTAAGGTACAGCCTATCTGTTCTTGGAAGAAGACCCTACTGCAAGGTTCCACTGTACGTGACCATCGTGGTTCCAGTATGTGAGGATGAAGTGGCGAGCAATGCGGTTGTATAAGGAAACATGGCTTCACGTAGACCAACATGTCGAGACACGACAATCCAAAGTCCTTCGTTAAACTCAATACCGTGTATAAGCTTACAATCGTCGACCACTCTCATAGTTGCTGAACCGAATCACAAGATCCTAGCTTTTTATTTATATACTACGTCGGGAGGCATACAAGCATACGGCCCACCTGATGTAAAGCGGGTACCATAGCCTATTAACGCGTGCGAAATATTACACTCGCGCGATGCCTCCTCTGCTGCTTACACAGCAACTCCTTTGCTTACTGGTGACCTCATTCACACGCAGGAACACAACAACCCTCTAGGAAGTTGTTATTTGGCTGCGGTTTTCTGTGAGGTGGAGGTACTTCCCCAGACGGGCTGCTTTGATGCGCCCTACCTCTCTTGAAACATCCAGACCAAGACAAACAGACATGTTCATACACACAAATATTTGTCTTGTGTGGGAATCGAATGTCAAATGTTGGTGTCAAAGTCGCGTCATTCACGACTGAGCCACCGAGCTCATCGTAGCTAGTGTCAAGATCCCCCTCCAATCAGAAAACTGCTTGGGTCGGTCCTTCCAAGCAAAGGTGCCTACAGTAAAATATATTTAGCACCCGAAATGAGAACTTCCAAATATTTCTAACATCAATTAACAACACACTGCATACAAAAACAGTAGAGATTTACATTTGAGCTGCGAAATACCAATGTCCCCCTTGCACCCTACTGAGAGAGAATGAGCAACCGTGAAATATCTCGTAAAACCTTCGTTAGTCAGGCTAATAACCAAGCCCATGTGGTCCAACCATAAACTCACAATATACACAAAAAATATTAGACACGCGCCCTCATCTCCGTAAAGTCTAAATTGGGATTATTAATAGCTCTTTTAGTTTAATATTGTCATTAATTTTATTGAATTCCCTCGGGCGATGACTGCTAGAAGTAGTAAACTACGCAATGTTTACTTTTTTTTATACAACGTCGGGAGGCATACAAGCATACAGCCCACCTGATGTAAAGCGTAGCCTATGAACGCTTGTAATACATTAAGTATCATTCACGCGATGCCTACTCTGCTGCTAACACAACAACTCCTTAGGAGCTTACTGGTGACCTCACTTACACGCTGCCAAATAAAGGTTTTCTATGAGGTGGAGGTAACTTCCCCAGCCCGGCTGCTTTGATGCACCCTACCTCTAATAAAAAGCTAATGTATTGTAAAGGTATGTATATAGCTACGGAAATTAAATTTAAAGTTTTCTCGATTGTAATGTTCATTTTGAGAAATGCCGTGAATTAAAAACAGGCCAGGAGGCCAACCACAATCTTTTATAAAACCATCATGGTTCAGGAACGTTTTGTTTTAAGCTTAAAGTAATATTACTCTCACAAACAATACGTTTTTTAAATTCAATGATTAATTTCATTGCGAAAAAGTTTGTAAAAAATGGAGCTGCAAAAACGTAAGTTTCGACGGCATAAATAGCGCGGGTAGGTACTCAAAGGCAAAATGAATGCTTACGGAATTATTTTATTAATGCATTATATTTGTGAAGTCATGCTCTCCGCAGAGAACAAAACCTAAATTCATGCAAGTGAATTTTATAGCAGCTGACAATGTGGCTAACTAACATTAGCCCTCTTAGTAAAAATACTTAGATCCTTGACTTGGGTTACTCTAAGCGTATCTTTCTTGTCGAAATATGTTGGCGTAGACGATAATGATAACAAAGCCCTACGAAATATAACTTTTATTTTCACCTTCAAATAATTATGTTTAATTAAATTAAATTACAGTGCTATTTTTCTAGCTGTAGTGTATAGCAGCTATATTTATTTTATCAAAGATATGATATGTTGATATATTTACAGATTTGTTAACAATAAAAAATATATAATGAATCTATATATATAAAACAAAGCCGTGTTAGTTACACCATTTATAACTCAAGAACGGCTGGACCGATTTTTATGATTTTTGTGTTTTTGGATTTGTCTTCGTCGGGAATAGGATAATAAGTATTAAAAGAATTTATACCATCTAATAAGTTAACACACCATTTATTGATCCTGAGGCGGTACGAAGTTCGCCGGGTCAGCTAGTATAATATAAAATTGAATATTTTGTTACAAAACAAACAGTATTTGTTTTTAAATAAGACAATTAAAAGACTAGATAAACCAGAATCTTCTGATCAATCTTTTTCTCTTGTATTTATGATGCGGTTCATATTTCTTTAACATCCAGCAATACTGAAAAAGTTGAAAAAAAAACATTTTCTCCCCAAATTTACGTGACAGATATATCTTTTTCGTAGCTAAGTATATTAGTAGGTACCTACCGAAATTATTACTCAATTTGGTTATTAGAGGGAAAATTATGAATTCTTGAAACCTTTCATAGTTCTCTTTATACCTTATACAGCCTGAGGTCGTCATCAAACAAAAAACTCCTCGCGTCATTAACAAACAACAAATTGACACAATCCGAGGTGCTAATGTCAGACCTGGTAAAATATGGTTCCGCCATCGGATGAGTTCAGTAATCTTTATATATTATTACCATATTCCCGCATAAATTATTCGCCGATCTAGCGTAATAATAGACTACTCGTAAGTTCTTTAGAGAGAGGTTAAGTAACTTTGACTGCAGACCGTCTAAGAATGAGTTTAGATATATATTTCGTGCTGAGCAATGACTTCATTGGTCTTTAGGCGGTCTGAATGTATTATAACGATTAATCAGCATAGTGAAGTTATCTCTAAACCCCTTCGGTTGAAGTATAAGTAAGTTGAAGTAATGAGATGAGAAACCCTCGTTATTGATGTTTGATTGAAGCTATATTTCGGCCAGGCAGGATATAAAATTGTAGCTAGTGCTTCAAGCCAATCGAAATCCAAGATGAGCCTTTGAAAGCCGCTGACTTAAAAATGCTATGATTGTAAGTATAAATAATATACTTTAGACCGGTGGATAGCACACTCACAGGCCTGGGCCGTTCCATAGTATACATCTGCAGCTCCCTAAAACAACCGTTATTATTCTCTCCATCCCTGGAAAGAGCATTTAGAAGACTATAAATACAACGCAGCTATAATATAACAGCTAACGTGTATACGCTACAATTTCTTATAAAGTTCAATACTGCATCCTTCATCATAATTCATAACTGACACGATCATAATTGGGGTCGCATATTTTCGTGAGCTGAATGACACGGGACTTACAACCTGTCACTTTCATAGTCCAATAGCTGCACAAAGGAAGCTGGACGTGACATGATGAGGTGTCTACGCGATGATAAACGACGGTATCTGAAGCGTCAAATGAGAAATCTAATTCCTTGCTGCCGCTACTTCGGGTTTCATATCGGTAGCTCGCGGGCATACGAGATTCAATCTGTACGTAATACTAGCTCTGAGATTTATGTGACGGGAGATGTAGGCGGACTTTATTTGGAAGTTTAATAGATAACGTTTATTGGTGCTCTGAAAATCGTTGTTATGAATTCAATTGTGTCGAATATTTCTTGTTAGGGTTACCATCGCACCGGATGTATTTTCGAACTTTCATCGGTCTGCCCGGACTTTTTCAAGATTGTTAATTTGTCAAAACATGTGTAACAATAGCTAGTGCAACGTCCTGACCTCTCGCACCTGATCAGGTCCCGAAGCCAGAAAGAGCAGAGTGCTTAGTTAGTTTTCTTGCATCATAATTCGTCCATGTTAAATATTATATATAATATACAATCTAGGTATATCTATAAAAATTTCATGTCACAGTATTTGTGGTCGCACTCCTACGAAAGGGCTCGACCGATTTTTTTTATCTATATTTGGTAGGTATGAGAATAAGTCGTAAAGTATATTTCATAAAAAAAAAATAAGGAATAATTTATATGGTAGAACAACGTTGGCTGGGTCAGGTAGTTATTTATAAAATTCGTACCATTTTCCAGTGAACAATAAATAAATAAATAATTCAATATCCCTTGTAGGGGTAGGCAGAGTGAACCGAGCGCCAGATGATTCGATCCTTACACAAAATACAATAAATATTCTTTATTGCACCACATAAAAGTCAACTGACAGGACACTGTAGTCGTTTGTCACTTGCCGCTTTGCAATTTGGGCTCCTCTTTTCGCTTACTAACAGGCGAAGAGGAGCCACTATGCTGAGCCGTTATAAAAAAAAGCATAAAATAATATTAGGGGTTAAAGTAGGTATGAAATTTGCGATTTGTACTAAAAAATTAATACTCGTTTTTTCTAAGATGTAACATATTTATTTAATCAAAATATTTACCCTCATTATCTATCCATTGATGCCATCTAATCGGAAGTTTATTTATGCCTTTGCGATAGAACTTTGGGGATCTAGATTCGACAAACTGTGTGAAAGCATTTCACTGCCTTCTGGGAAAAAAAAATTTTTGAGTACGGAAGAAGACGTATGGTATCTAACTGCAACTCCTGTAGAGTTACAACGGTTTCTCGTGCAGTGTGAGATCTTGCGTTATCATGGAGCAATAATGGTGAAGATCAATTCACGAGTCGGGGCTGTTTCTCTGCCAGTTTCGCCATCATTGCTCGAAGTTCGACACAGTAAAAATTTGCTGTTATTGCTTGACCAGACCTGAGAAAGCTATAGTGAATAATGCCATGAAGAAATCACCAAACAGTTACCATTACCTTTTTATTAGTAAGCTTTGCTCCAGGGTACTGTTTCGCCGTTTGACCTGGGGTCAGCCATTGCATTTTCCGCTTATGGTTATCGTAAAGAATCCACTTTTCGTCACATGTCATAATTCGATCCAATATTCCTTCATTCTGTACTTACCGATTCAACAAGGCAACACACAATACAAGTTTCAACACGCGTTTCTTTCTGCAGGTCAGTCAAATCATAAGGCACCCATTTTTCATATTTTTTTATCGATTTGATGCAAATGGGTCAATATTGATGGTAGGGTAACGTTAAACCATGCCGCTAATTCCTGGGTAGTTTGACTCGGATCGGCTTACATCATCTCCTTCAATTCAGCGTTATTCACCTGTGTGGACGGTCTTCCACGTGGTTCGTTCTTCAAGTCGAAGTTTCCATTACTAAAGCGTTTAAACCAAAAACGCACGGTGCGTTCATTAACAGTCTCCTCTCCAAACGCAGCATTGATATTGCGAGCCGTTTCTCACGCGTTAGTTCCGCGTCGGAACTCGTATTCAAAAATTACTCAGATTTTCGAAGTACCCGTTTTTCCCGTCAAAGCTGAATAAAAAAAACGATTGAAATTCTAAAATCAAATGTTGCAAATTTTTTAAAAGAAAAATCTCATAGGTATCATGTGAAAAAAGTTTCACTCGAAAATCTCACACCATGCACCATGAAGTTTTAATGACAATTCAAAGTATCTATTACTATAAAACGGCAATTTCCTACTTTCACCACTATTATAACTCGTGTATTAACAAAATATTAACATAAAATTAAAGTACAAAAGGCGGTCTTATCGCATAGCAATCTCATAGCAATCTCATCAAACCTTAGGGGTAGAGGAAAGTAAAAAAAATTCAAGCGATAGGTGGCGCAGTATAAACTATAGAACATGCAAAAAGATTACTTCGAAGTAATCAAAACAACAATAATGATATATACTTATATTCTTATATGTATGCATAGACATATACATACATATGTATTAATTCACTTAAACAAATTTATATAGCAGTGACAGCCAGACTATCAAAAGAACCGAATGAAAACGGGATGAAAGAAAGATACACACCTCGCTCATAGCTCTTCTAGTGCATGGTTTCTAGGGCTCCTGACATCACCTTCTGATAAAACACAATCAACTTGCTTGGTCATGGTTAACCTACCGTCTTAGCCTTTCTCGACTCCTACATTCTTCTACTTTCGCGTTGTGTAACTGTTTCGTGGTTCTTCCTTCCTGTATAGAATAATATGTGCATGTAATTTTTTTTTTTTATATGCAACACCGGGAGGTACACAAAGATACAACTCACCTGATGTAAAGTGGTTACCGTAGTCTATGAACACTTGCAAGACATTGAGCATCGCTTGCAATGCATATTTCTCCTGTATGGGAATCGAACTCACCATTATCGAATCGTGGATGTCAAAGTAACATTACTAACCACACCACCACAGTGCGAACAAATTTCTATTTATTTTTAATAGATAAATAATTAGATATGCTTACCCTCTTCTTACCCCGCAAGGGACGCGGCCTGAAGATAGTAGTAGAAGATAACTACGGGCAAACCAAAACAATAAGCTTCGTAATTTCAATAAAAGTGGAAATTCCCATATAAATTATTTATATGGGAAATTCCATTTTTATTCATGAACCTTATTGTTTTGGTTTGTATATGGACTAATTAAAAAAAGCTGATCTATGGGAAACAGTCCGTCAAAATAACCGACATGTTTGTACAGCTAAGTGCACGTCAAACCAAACACTTCGACCTTAGTACCGTACTTATTCCATACGCAATACGAGTTACAATCATACGCAATCAGTGACAAGCGTGGTCTACTGTTACCTGTACATGCTAGTTACTGTAATAGTAAAATAGTGATCTCGGCGTAAAGATGTAGGTAGATACATCTTCACATCTATTTCCTTTCCTTAGTTCACAAGTCCCAAGTAGAGAGGACGAGGCACGACATGACATTTTTTTCGTAAATTTTGCATCTTGCATGACGTCTCATGGACGTTCAAAATAACAGTACATCCTACATCATATTGCAAATGTTGTTTGCAAGCGCTCAAATTTTTTTTGCACAATTTTCGTATGTCGAGAGTGACTAATCTACTTTCATGTTCTCTGAAATATGCAGGTCTCGCTTCCTATGTATATGTTAGCATTGGGATTATCTACGTGTTGTGTATAGCGGATGCGCCTTCTAGATTAAACCAGACTCAAATAAAAACTTGATTATTCACTGCATATAAGTTTTCCCCAAGTTCTTTTACATTATTCACTCGTCTCTCTTCATCAGTAGCGTGCCTTACACCTCTGCTAAAAGGGCATCCAAGATATACAATCTCGTATACAACGTTTTGTTTCAACACTACATCATCAAGCGTAATTCTTGGGCTCGACCCGATTTCCTCTCTTTCAAACAACATCTTCATTTTGTTCGCATTCAATTGTTAACCATTTTCCATACAATGATCTGTCATCACTGTGACTAATTTATCTACAGTTTAAATGGTATTTCTGCTAATGACACGACATCGTCTGAAGATAAGTTAACCATTCGTAATCATACATACGTAGATTTTATTCTCGAATACAAAGTGAACAGCCCTAGCCAACAGGATGCTTTACGCCAATATTTTTAAGAACCAGGGCAGCAGGCTGTCGTCTATCCTGACATATTATGTACAATATCCTCCCTCCAATATCATATATAAATTACTGTAAATCGAGGCCCTGTAAAATTTCACAAAAATCCTTTCGCGCAACCCTTGGCTTGCAACAAATGCTTTCCCAAGATCTGCAGAATCACAGAAATGCCAGTGGAGTGAGGAAACTGAATTCGTACATCTCCCAGATCCCCTAGTTGCATTTTTCCCCTTTTAATTTGTAGAATAGCGTTATCATTGAACGAGTCTTTTTATGTAGAACATGAATTACTAGGGCTCTAGTCTGAATTCCTTGAAAGTCGAAAAACAGCTACAAAATTAACTGATTTCTAAATCGGTACTTCGCTGCAAAAAATATTCATTCTATTTTTTATACCATTACCGGTTACATAAT
The DNA here is from genome assembly GCA_947507595.1 of Pyralis farinalis. Lineage (NCBI taxonomy): Eukaryota > Metazoa > Arthropoda > Insecta > Lepidoptera > Pyralidae > Pyralis > Pyralis farinalis. The sequence continues at coordinate 21,133,974 of OX382270.1, forward strand.
TTAACAACGCTCAAGTTTTAAAATGATCGGAGCAAGATCAGTGTAGTCGAGTGCCATGTTTATGTTTGTATGTTAACATTATAACCGAAACCCGAGTACTGCTGTATTCATAACATCCGCCGTTGATGTTAAAGCCACCACATAAACCATCGTAAAGCTGCATTGTTAGAAATGCGATTATAATAAAGAGCCCTTATCGGTTTATAAAGGAATTTGAGCTATGGTCTAGAATGTCACAATAGAAATTGTGAAATGAAAGACCACTTAGCACGAACACGAGAATGTTTGTCCGCTTTAAAAGTACATTCGCACGCAAATGATTATGCAATATATTTCATGATATTTGTGATCATGATTGTTCAGAGGATTGCTATGTATTTATTTTTCATTTATGCCTTTTTTGTTTTATTTATCTTTTTATGAAATCTTCCAATTCAAATATCTGAAGATTCATTCTCTGCTGTGAAGTGCTGAAGTGCTGTAGTGAAATTGTTATCACTAAGAAGTAAATTGTAGAAGTACGAGTAGGTACTTAATATGTAGACGGTACCTACTGAAACATGTATTTATTTTTGCTCAAATATTATACTGAAATGCTAATTATATAAAAATTCCCTCGCTCGCCAAATTCTCGTTGGCTCATCAGCGGAGCAATATCACGTGCAGAATGCTGAGTTGAGAGGTTGGCTTTGGCTTTAAAGATGATTGTTTATCACCTTTAAGTATCTCAATAATAATACAATAATAATCATATTCATGATAGTTATAGCAGGTGTCCATCCCTCTTTTGTAATAGCCCAGTTCTAATAATACCTCCAGATCTCATTTCAATCCAATTTTTTCCGACATATTCGCAATAGTCCCAATACCCGCCGTGACCTGTTCCTGAATCTTTTTAAAAGGGGCCTCTACGCGTTAGATCCATATCTCCGTGCACGCCTATCAAATGACCGGGATTATAACCCGTGATACAAGATATACTTACCTATCATATTCATATATCAAACAATAGTGATATTATCTTCTTTCTAGAGTTGTCACTCTAATCTATTAGGATTGGCGGAGTCCACTAAGCCTATGGATTTGGCGAAAATACTGATTTTGACATGGAACAGGTACCGTCAGAAGACTATAACCTAGAGGATGCTCTAGACCTTTCTAAGGTTAGATCACACGTCTTTTGAAATATATTTCTTGAACTCCGGGTTTCACCTTCATTTTATTTTTCTTTCATTTCATTAGCAGTCTCCTCTCCAAACGCAGCATTGATATTACGAGCCGTTGCTGATGCGTTAGCTCTGCGTCGGAACTCGTATTCAAAAATTACTCGAATTTTCGAAGTATCCATCTTTCCCGTCTAAGCTGAATAAAAAAAAAACAATTTAAATTTGAAAAACAAATGTTGCACATTTTTAAGAGGAAACCCCTCATAGGTATCCTGTGAAAAAAATCTCACTCGAAAATCTCACACCATGAAGGTTTAATGTCAATTCAAAGTATCTATCTATTACTATAAAACGGCATTTTTCATACTTTAACCCGTATTATATTTTAATTTTCTCGATTTCTTGGTGTGTCTGATGTATTCTTTTATTGACATCAGATAATAAGTGGAGTTCGAATATCGATAAGTACTTAGTTGAAAGTCACTCGTTAATTGTATATTGTCACTAATTATCAATAGGCTAAAGTAATATTTTGAATATTATGGAGCGGTCGCTTTCCATCATTTTGAGAACCAAATCGTAATCTGCATACGTAGTAGGTAGGTACCCCAACTATGGTCTGGCAGGAGAGACCAAGAGCACAAAGAAGCATACCGACTGAGGAAATACCTCCACCCTTACAGAAAACTGCAATCAAATGACAATTCGTGGTTAATTATTGCGATTCTGCAACTATTTAAGTAAAAGTCATCAGAAAGTGAGTAAACAGTGGCTACCTTAGCAGCGGCAAACGCCACTTGGTTCAATAGTCTATTCTAGAGTGAATTGATTAAAACTATAAAACCGCTACATAAGGCGAGCTGTATCGTGTTACATCGCCAAAAAATTGGTAAATAGGTACTAATGTTGTAATAACTATATGTACAGCCTTTATTTTTATTCTTCTATACTTCAGTCTCGGTTTAATTATTTTACGTCATATCAATAAAAAGGATTATCAAAAAAATAACTGAAACGGGAATTTTCATGAGATAGCTGGCCACGTTCACCGTTCGCCTATTCGAGCACTGCTATGAATAACCCCTTTCATGTGGGCTTTATAGAGAAGCAGATTATTTACCTAGACCATCTGTACTCACCGCACATTAAAAGTCCGAACTGGCTGGTGGCATCAAAACATCCAAGTTTTATTTAATTAATTTAGACCGCTTGTCACGCCAGAGCCCATCAAAAAGGCGATCGTAAAGTGTGTCAAATTAAAAAGCCTTTGAACCCACCGTAAAAATAATCGTAATACTAAAATAAAAATTCAGAATGGGAGACATGTGGACACATGTTGGTAAGACATACCGTGAATAATGTGATATAGCGTGAATACCGCTGACACGTTGACGTCCATTTTAATTATAGCTTTGAAAGCGAAAGTTCTTAAAGAGAAATTGTTCTAATACAATGTCGGCAAAGTTATCTGGGTGTTATTTGAAAAATGTCTATTGTCCTCGGCTTTGTTAGAATTCCACGTACAGTCGAAGAATCCTTACATGTTAAAACATGCTGTGGCACACGACTTTACTCGCGTGGGGTGTTATTTTTTTTAGGTTTTACACAACAATCCTACATATTTACGAGTTACAAATGTAACCTGAATTGACTAAATAAGTTGACAAATTGTTATTAATAACGACAAAGTCCATTGAGCAATTTAAGCGTTGTATATGTACAAAAAAAAGTAAAGGCAATACTTTTAAAACCAGTCAAGTGCGAGTCAGTTTCACTCCCTGCAGAGGGTTCCATACATTTCCTAAATTTTTCAATTGAATTCAAATAATTTATTTGGAGACGACAAGGTTTTACAACTCAGGTTCATAGTAAAATACCTTAACATAAAATAAATATGATATTTTAAACTTAACCAATTCCTTAACAAATTAATTTTTACTTACCCTACATTTCAGCAATATATGAACATAGGATAGAGAGTTATCGGTGACAAACGTAATTAAACATACAAAAAAACGGTTTCGAACACAATTCGAATTAGACAAAATAATAATACATCAATAATGTTGTATATTTATAAAGAATACTGTCGTTCGAAATACAAATTTATTGTTACCTAATTCGATAGCAGATATATGCGAATGCTCAATTATTTAGCAATCATTACCCAAAATGAATTTATTTTAGTCACTGAGTAAATATTATTATTAATGAAAATAATCATCTAACCAAGATGATTACAATTATAATTGAGAGACAACTTTTAGAACTAAAGCAGTCACTATCACTAATGATTAAGTATTAAAATTATATATATTTTTCTGTTATGGCTACGAAATGGTGACCTTTCGATTATTTCCTATACTTGTGCTAAGAGTACTAATCTCTCGCCGAATTTAATGTACTTATGTGAACTGCAAATACTCTATACCTATTTTTTGATATAGTGATTCCTTGAAAAGGTATACAAATATGAATACAAAATGGTGACTTATGATTTGTCCTGTAGTGGTGCTGTGAGCAGTTTTTGCTTGTTTTTTATTTTGTTTTGTCTATCCTTCATGGTTTATTATTTCTTGAAAAACATACGTAGGTACCTATCTTTTTTGCCCCTTCTGAAATGGAACCCTAAAAATGAACGTTTTGCGGCGTTTTGTAGCTTCCTGCTTCAGCTACTTATTGCATATAAAAATATTATATATTCCACATGTAGGTACGTACAGATTATGCCGATAAAGAAGGTCACCAAGAAACTGAGAAGGTGCTACGTTAGCATTTGGGCTGGTAACACGCGAGCGATACTCCTTATATTGCAAGCGTTTATATGGCTGCGGCATGCACTTTACATCAGGCGGGTCGTATGTTAAATTGTCATCAAATGTCAAAAGTGTTACAAAATATGTTCTGGATCATAGACTACTTTGATCTCGGAAATGTTTAGGATGCCTGCATACGTAGCCGCAGGTACCTGCGAAATAGGAACCCTAGCAAGCAGGTAAATAATTTACAGACTGTCCAATTTGAGCTGAGGTAAATCTCTTTTCCATATCCAATCACATCATCAAATCGATCCCGAGGTGTGTTTACCATGAACCGCCTGGTCGTCGCCACGCGAGATAACATCGATGCAACAGACGGACACTTGAGATTAGGGTTGTCACCTGGCGATCTCATCGCTTTTTCTCAAAGTAACGTATGCCTTTACTGCCACTCTTGGAGGCAGTGTAGTAAGTAGATGGTATAATATCATACCATGGTAATAAACTAAACTCTTCATTACATCCGAAAAATTACATGAAACCTACAAAATTTAATAAAGTTAGCATAACCAAAAAATCCTGCGTTGGCATGTATGTACCTAGGTACTATTTCCTTTATACAAACATGGAGCTTAATGATGACCTCACTCACACGCAGCAACACAATAACCCTTCAGGAAGTTGTTATTTGGGTGCGGTTATCTGTGAAGTGAAGTTTTCTTCCCCAGGTGGGCTCTTTTGATGCAGCCTACCTCTCTTAAACCCAGAAACAGACAACCAAACATGGTTATGCACACAAATGTTTGTCCTGTGTAGAAATCCAATCCGCGAGCATGGGTGTCAAAGAAGTGTTACTAACCACTGCGCTAGCAAGCTCGTCGAAATATTATCCTAAATACAAATAGGTTAGCATACAAACACTTATTACATTGTGGATTATATTTTCTAGATACTTTCTAAATATATTGTACGTTTTCCTGAAATATAAACTGAGCCTGATGTGAAGCGGCACATAGCATGTGGACGTTTGCAGGTCAAAGGGCGTGTGGTAAACACTCACAAAAACACAACAATCATGCAGTAATTTATTATTTTTACTATTCGCTATATATTACCTTGGAGTGGAGAAGATATGTTGTTCCAACCAGAGTTTTCAGTTCAAGCCTACATTAGCAGTTGTATGAAAAAATTCATGTACCTTCTAATTTGTAGATTATATAGTTTTCTGCACGATTAAATTTTAACATTAGAAACATTTTTATTAGAATGGCATATATTTTGAAGCAAGCCAACCCTGGAAGGGTGCTCCCACGGCCCCTGCACGCTCCCGAGTTTCTGTGTCAACATTTGGGATATGAACTGTTTTCTTTGGTCCGTTCGCTCTTTATTTAAATTTTCCTAGGCATATTATTATATAATCCTAGATAAGAGCCAAAACGTCTTTTAGTTATAATGGTTATAATAGTAATAGACGTCGGAAATATGCATGTTAAACACGAGGCTTGCTTTAATTTGCAATGAGATCACAAATAATTGCTTATAATTACGAACTGTAGGTATATTCACATTGCCTCAGAACACCATATTCAAATAGGAATCGGAAAGTTTCTGAAGAAATCTGAGTAAAGACTTCTCGAATCCGTTTCGAATAATGCTTTCCGAAGAAATGTGAAGACCCCTACTGATCGTATAAAGCTGTTCATCGTACCGTAGTTTAATAATCCTAATGATTCGGTTAAAGTACGTAGATCACGCATGCCTTGCGCGCCTGGTAAGTTTAAGAGTTACTACCCACCAAACGTTATTGCAAACTCTAAGAAATTGTTATAAAAAGTTATTAGGTAAGTACTTAAATACTTATATACATATAAATAAAAAAGGTAGCTGATTTTTTTAAGTCAGTTGAAATAACAATACCTAAGTATTCTAATTTGGGTTAGACTTCAATGAGGCCTTAACAACACATTTTAATTACTCTATCGTATATATTATGTATAACCCAACCTAACAGTATCAACTTTTCTTTTATTAAAAAGCCATCTAAAAATACAGACGAGACCTATTTATAAGAGTAAAGCGAAAGCAAAAACTTACATAATAAATATCATAATTCATACCGATTCAAGAACCGTAGGTGCACCAGTTTATTTGTATTTCTAATGTAAACAGACGAGCCGAATGTTTAACCCGTCGATATGTTTAACCTCGTCATCTGACGGGTGGTCTGTAAACGGTTATGAATGGTGCCCACACGCTTACACTAAGGGTTGCGTAAAGGGCATGTTTATTGTTTTAGGAGAAATGTGAACATTCTACATAACGAAAATAGATCATATTTCCCTATATTAAAAACATATATTTGAGAGTTGAATTTATCGTAATTATTATAAATTATTTTTAAATAAAAAACTGCCTACAAGAAACACCTAACAACTAAAAAGCGAAAAATAATTGGTCACAATTACTTACGATTTTTGGAGTCGGTGCCAGCCGCATAATATCAATTGATAATATCAGTATACTGGCACCGACTCCAAAAATCGTAAGTAATTGTGACCAATTATTTTTCGCTTTTTAGTGGTATAAATAAAAAAAACAGAGATTGAAAGGGCCCATCAAAAACTTTTGCTGAAGGAAACCACAAACCAAAACATTATCTGTGTATATATTTTTGTTTTTGTTGATTTTCTCAAAAAGCGCTGAATTAATTTCGATATTTTTTTTTTATGGGACCACCTCTAAAGTATGACCTATCAAACAAAAAAAGAATCATCAGTCTCAATTCATAATTGGCGGAATGATCGCATAACAAACATACAAAAAAATACAGTCCAATTGAGAAACTCCTCTTTTTTATCGGTTAAAAAACATAGAGTACCTACTATGTTTTTTAACCGATAAAAAAGAGGAGGTTCTCAAATCGATTCAGTAATCGAGTACTGATGCAATCGAATCATATTCCGCGACTTTGGTCGCATATCTCCTATCCCAAATTAGCGTAAATTATACAAACTGCAAAACAAAACAGTCCTTCATGCTGTATAATAGAGTTCATTTAGCTAAAGACAAAAAAAAGTATATAAGACGTTTCGGAATTTTGAATCTACCAGCTTCGATTTACGAAGAAGTTCAGCTATTCCACAACAGATGGCAGGCAGCGGTAAGAAAATAACTTTGCACTGTAGACGCCTCGAAATAAGGTTGACATTTCCTTAAAACATTATTTTCGTTTCTATGTAGTAGTTACCTCGTCCCCCGTCAAAAATGGCAGAATTATTTACTAACAGAATCACGCCTATGGCGAGTCCTTTTGTTGAATTGTCTAAGATTGTAAGTATTAACGGCACGTATTTGTAAGGAACACATAACACCTGCTCTAGCTATCTCAGTTAGTCAGCTATATCAGTCCGTTTTGCAGTGGGTAGCTTAAATAGAATTGTAGGCTATGAAATGTATTTACTTTTAGTGTTTCATGTTTTTGACAGCGCTCAGTTATGTCAGTCCATGCAGCAAGCAGGCTAGCAGTGTGACCAGATTTTGAAATTTTCGGCGATTTGAACAGACTTGTAAGGAGGAGTGAAATCAAGTGGTGGCGTTAACTATAATTGAAATCGTTACGCGCGTCCACATAAAAAGAGACAGACATATACATCTGCAGGATTTAACGTGTGAGAGAACGAGATAGAAGTATTATAAAAGAGACAACCACATACATCTGTAGTATTTAACGTATGAGAGAATGAAATTGCGCACCTGCTTATTAAGAAGCTTGGTATATTTTATGTATATTGTACTATTAAACAAACCAGGAAAGAAAAACACGTGGATGCAATTGGCTTATAATTTGAACTATAAGCCAATTGCATCCACGTGTTTTTCTTTTCTTCTTTATTACCGAAACCATTTCTTCCATATTTTCAAATGTTTTTAACTTTAATCACTTGATGGTTATGTCGATGGTATCAGAAAAACAACAACCCTCTAGGGAGTTATTATTTGGCTGAGGTTTTCTGTGAGGTGGAGGTACTTCCCTGGGTGTACGGGCTGCTTTGGTGCACCCTACCTCTCTTGAAAATAATTACTTTGGTACCGAATAATAAAATATTTTTAATAAATTAACAAACGTTGTCTTTGTTACACACATTTTTATTAACAAAAGTATGTTCGTTCGTTCTAGCCTTAGACCTTTCAACCAAAGGACGCGCCATACGCGTGATTCTATTAGTGAATAATTCTGCTATTTTTGACGGAGGACGAGGTAAATACTACATGGAAACGATTACAACACTTCCAACTTCCTTTTGCATGAAATAACTGCACAGTTCGGCATTTTCAGTACAACACTCTATGATGTGCCAGAGCAATTAGAGAATCGATTACACAAGTAGTTTTTTATACACGCAATCAATCGATCACTTTATCTTGTATCATAGCAGAGGGGAGTGATCCTACGAGCCTAGTCCTTTGGTTGAAAAGTCTAAGGTTCTAGCCCGTTCACTAATTGTAGCTGCCTTGCATGAAGTGTATCTGGTCACACTATCTTTACAACCAGCTGACGAGGACTTTTTCCCGCGCTTTTGACGAGTGATATTGTTGTTATACTTGAAATTTTTACAATTCAGTATAAAATTAGTTTTAAGTGACATTTTTGATAGTATTTTGTAACATAAGTGCTAGTGAAATTATGCAGTAATGAAAAAATTCAGATACAACACGTGTATGCACTTTTTGGAAGACGTTAATAAGTTCATCAAGAAAACCTTGTAAAAGCCACTATCGTTTTACGAGTGTTATTTAAACTGGGTTGATTGGGTCTGGGTACCCTTTCCAAGTATTTTTTCAGCACAGTTCCTGAAGCTGGAACATACAATTAAGATTTTCAAATGGTTCTAAACTGATGACTTGGCTGTATGGGCTAGATCCCTTTGCCTTTCCCCTCAGGGATAAAAAGAACCAAAAAAAACCAGCTGACACTGACACACGTAGATATTGACTTTTATGTTAAGCAAAAATAATACTTAGGAACTATTTTTTTTTTATTTATTATTATAAATAAATTAAACAATGAATTGTTTATGGAGGCGGACAGCAAAACTTCTTATTCGCCGCTCTTTAAAATATGAGATCACTAAACCTATGCATAATTTAATATACAAAAATATAACCTCTACAACACGAACACTTATCCCAATAAACGCCGAAAATGTGTTTAATACAGTTCGCCATAAATCAAAGAAGGTAGGTATTTTTATTATATTATTACCAAGATCCATTATCTTATAAAGATATTACTTTCCATTTATCATTTTATTATTATAAATAATATTTGTTGCACCTATGGATGTTCTTTCGTCTTATACCATAGATTAATTGCAAGTAATGAAATTATTAATGGATGCAAGAGCCTTCAGAGGTCCCGCTCTTTCAACTGACCTCTGTCCAGTGACAAGCTGGCTTGTGGGCCTTTTCAAAAAGACATTGTGATAGAATAAGAAGTGTAAAATTGGTAGACGAAAGTGTAAGTAGTATGTATGTAGTAGATGAACGTTGTAAAGTTCTGAAAGAAAGTATGGTGGATAGTGTGAAAGAAGAATGTGAATGTGCAGAGACATACATCACTGACAGAAGTGATGCCTGGTGGAATGCTAAGTTTAAATACTGCATGGTAAAAAAAAGTGTAGCAAGATTATGTCTCATCTTTGCAATAGAGCAATAGTATGAAAGAAATATACTGTCAATGTTGGTGCAAGAATGTAACAAATGCTTTCGTAAAAGTAAAGCATTGAAGAATTTATTTTAAATGTCCTCAAAATAAATTCTTAAAAACACTGTTTATGCATGTGATATACGAATAGGAAGTCAGAGAGTCACCCTAATGGGGTGTGATAGGTACCCGAACCATTGTGGAACAAAGTAAAATAAATGTACTATATTTCACAGCGGCAACATGACTCTGATGATGAGGATGAAAATTTTAGTGACGACTCTTCACTTTCCAAAGACTCGAAAGTGGTTAAATTCAGTACGACATCAATGAGGGCAGATGCTATACTCAAATTAGCATTAGGAGTAGCAAGAAAGTATGTATAAAATTATTTAAGATTTTTTTAAGAGATAGATATGATATTACATACTTTTATATAAAGATAAATAAAGAGCCTGTTGAGTGTGGAAGAAGCGAGAGAGGTATGTTTGGATTGGTGCACCTGGCACCTCTGCTTAACCCAATGGTAGATAGGCGCATGATAAGATTTTTTTGGGTTCAATCAAAGATGCTGACAAATGTAGAAACGTGGAGTGAAGAAGTATTGTGGGGAAAAATATGAATTATGTCCAGAATACTGATGCTGAGGTTTGTTACTGAGCCTGCAGTGCCAGTATCTGATGAAGATACCTGAAGTGCAGGGAACAATGTAAATATAGGAATATAAGGAATACTTCTAGATAGCAAAAACCTAATCTAAAGAGCATTCAGGTAGCCAAGATTAAGATGTAAACAAACATTCAGGTGAGCACAACATATTTTTATTAAATAAAATAGTTTTCTTCCTTCCAGCATTCTCACCGCTACGCTAACACTATTCTTTTATTTAGTGTAATTTGTTATGTATTTACTTTAATAAAATTGGAGTTAAAAACTAAAACTATTTAGTGTACTACTAACTAGTTTTAGTTGTTTACTGTAATTTTGTCAGAAATTGTCTACCTACTGAAAAAATAAAAACAAAACTTCAAAGTTATATAGGCATATTTTTATTATAAATAGATAAACAATAAAAAATATAATATTGGACTAGTTAGATAAGCAGATTGTAATTAAAATAAAGGTCCATTTGTCCAATATTATCCAACTGTGGTCATATGTCATTACTAAATATGTAATTAATAATATCATGTATCTTATTTAACCAGACATAGATGATAGGATTTGTGACTTATTATATATTTATTAGTTTCTATTAAAATTTAATTAATTGTCGACTCATCCACGTAAATAATTTTGACCTACTAAATGTGACGAATTCATGTACAGACATGATTCGCATACCAAAATTTAAAGACACTTAGCGACGACGGTTACGTTGACTTTCCTGCCTGTGAGAGATAAGGATGGGTATACTTATCGCTTGATTTGTAATGAAACTGTAAAGGCCGGAATGTTTACGGTTTTATGTCGTCTCGTTGAACGCCCTTTAGAAGGTATAGTGCATTGTACATATTGTTACAAAAACGCCAAAAAAAATGTATGAATATACGTTACATAATGTATAATAAATATTTTTCGTGCATTTTTTTTTTGTTGTCATTTTCATCTACAATTAGCGTTATATTGTAAGCAGATCTGTTGTGCTTCATGGCAGTTCAAATATGTCCAGTGAGGAACCACTCCATATTACCTTGGACCACCACTCATATTGCCTTGGATCTAAAATAATAGGACGTCTTTTCGTTTCAATCGTTTTTCGTAACTTCTTGTTCCTAGTTTTACAGCAAGTTCATTTGGATGTCTTAGCCTTCCTTGGTATTTCTAAGTGGCAATGTGAATTTCTTCCATCACAGTTTCATGTCCAGATTTTTATGAATCTGTTTGTTAGTTATGAGCCATGGCACTTTACTCATTGATCTCAAAATTGTGTTTTGCACTCTCTGTAACCATGAAATATTGGAGTTATAGGCTATCCCCCACAGCTATATTCCATACATCCAAATGGATTTAAGGATGGATTTATAAATCAGGAGTTTGTTGTCAACAGACAGCTTACTTTTTCTACCCATTATCCAGATATATGTTTGTAGCGGATATTAAGTTCATCTCTTTTTCTTATATGCCATCATATAAAAAAAAAGAGAGATTCCAGGTGAGGCGTCAATCATGGTGCATTCAGAGACAACGCACGGTGTCTTGGTGCGGTAGTGTTGTGTTTCCAAGTTGCACTGGAGGGCAATATTCCTTTCTAAGTGTAAATATGACTTGCATAGATTTGGAGGCATTTGTTTTTATCCTTCAGGGCTGTAGCCATTTTGTAATCTCGTCTAATGCTCTTTGTACTGCTAATATTGCCATGGCCCGGTTCTTGCTGCTTGATAGGAGAACAGTATCGTCAGCAAAAGTAGTAGAACAGTGACATTTTCTACTCGCGGTAAGTCTGCTGTATACAGGGTATATAGGGCCCTAGGATATACCCCTGCGGTACACCAGCCTTTATGTCAAAGAATTTTTAAGTTGCTTTAGCTTCTTTTACTTGGAAAAGTTGTTCTGAGATGTATGAGTTGAGCAGCATATACAAACTATACAAGAGACTGGACCGAATCTTTGAGAGCAGTCCCTTATGCCAGACTCTGTCAAAAGCCTGTTCTATATCTAAGAAGATAAATGATCAGTACTCTTTTTCTTCTAAAGTTTTTCTTATTCTATCGACCACTCTGTCTATGAACTTGCTCAATTGTTGAATGTTGCTTGACGATTTGGTGTTATATTGGATTCCGCTAAGATGGGCAAGATTCTGAAGCAATAGCTTCTCAAAAACTTTTGATAATATAGATAGCAAACTAATTGGTCTGTATGAAGTTACCTCTTTTGCTGATTAACCCGTTTTGTGGATCATTAGGATTTGTGACACCTTCCATAGATATGGTTAGTACTGCCCTCTTATGACACCGGTATATAGCATCGTAAGGAACACAACTGCCTTTCTTGGTAACTAGATCAGTACCTCCGTTATTAGGTCAAATCCAGGGACTTTTTTATCTTTAAGATGTTTATGATCCACCAAACTTCTCGTACAGCTGCTGGTGCTAACGGAGGTAACATCTGGAAGTCTTAGTTTAGGCTGTTGTCAACTTAAATCTCAGATTCCGTATCAGTGATAACATTGGGGCAGAATACGCTATCTAGATGTTATTACGCTATCTGATAGGAGTTTGGGCCCAGCTATATTCTTTCTGATAGGAGGTTTGCCTAACTGTGATCTATGAAAACTTTTCGTTATTTTCCACAATTAAGGTAAGTCAAAGTCAAAGTCAAAATCTTTTTATTCCGTAAAAATGGCTACATTTGTTTGGAATCGTCACAATTTTTTTCCCTACCGTGCAGTTTATGACTAGGTGAGCACTGATAAAAATACTGCCAAAAAACTCAGGCATCCCTCTTTTGGTGTCCAAACAAATTTACATATTTTATTAATTACATTATAATTGGATCGACTCACTCCCAGGCATTTTTATCATTAATATAGTCAGATACTTTATAATATGCCCTGCTACACAATTTGGCTTTAATAGTAGTTTTAAATTTGTTTATTGACAATTCTCTTATATTGCTGGGAAGTTTGTTATAGAACCGTATACATTGCCCCATAAAAGAATTACTTATTTTGTGGAGACGGCTTGCATGTAACACAAGATTATGCTTATATCTAGTATTTATGCTATGAGTATCACTCTTTTTACAAAATGAGTCTATGTTTTTATGGACATACAAAAGATTTTCATAGATATATTGCGATGCGACTGTTAGAATATTTATTTCTTTGAATTTTTCTCTAAGGCTCTCCCGGGGACCAAGTTTGTAGATAGCTCTTATGGCTCTCTTTTGCAATAAAAAGATGGTGTTAATGTCCGCGGAGTTACCCCAAAGAAGAATTCCATATGACATAATACTATGAAAGTAGCTGAAATAAACTATTCTAGCCGTATCAATATCAGTGAGCCGTCTAATAGTTTTCACTGCATAGGCTGCAGAACTTAGTTTTCCTGATAATTTTTCAATTTGTGGGCCCCATTGTAGTCTGGAGTCAATTGTTATACCCAAGAACACAGTTGTCTCCACAGGGGCTAAATTAGTTCCATTAACATGTACATTGGTAGCCACCTGTCTTACATTAGGTGTTGAGAACTTAATTACTTTAGTCTTTTTATCGTTTAAAAGCAGATTATTAACACTAAACCAATGAATAACTTTAGAGAGAGCATCGTTAACTTCGTCATAATTACCTAACTGTCTATTAATTTTGAATGTCAAAGAGGTATCATCCGCAAACAATACAATCTCATGTTTATCCCTTACATAATAAGGTAAGTCATTTATATAAACTAAAAATAAGAATGGACCTAGAATTGACCCCTGTGGGACTCCCATAACTACAGGGGACCCCGAAGATCTTTTACCATTAACATCGACCTTCTGTATCCTATTGCCCAGATAAGAAGACAGAAGTTCGAGAGCCTTGTTCCTGATACCGTAGTGGTGTAATTTTCTGACAAGAGTGTCATGGTGCACGCAGTCAAACGCTTTAGACAGATCACAGAAAATTCCCAAGGCATCTTGCGAACCCTCCCATGCCGCGAATATACTTTTAAGCAAATGAATCCCTGCGTCTATAGTTGAACAACCTCTCGTAAATCCGAACTGTTTCCTATGAAGCAAATTATGTGCATTGAAATGTCTGAGCAACTGGCTAAGCATTAGTTTTTCAAAAATTTTACTGAGAATGGGCAGTATGGAAACAGGTCGAAAATTCGAAGGGTCCGAACTATCACCAGATTTAAATAATGGAATGATTTTACTATGTTTCATCAAGTCAGGAAATACACCAGATGCCACACAACAATTGAAAATTGTAGCTAAATGTGGAGCGATTGAAATAATAATAGAAGAAATGGTTTTGACAGATAGACCCCACAGATCTTTAGTATTTTTCATATTTATTGATTTAAAAGCGTTCAAAACATCTTTTGGGCTTACAGCTGAAAATTCAAATATTGTGTCGCATTCTACCACGCTCTGTTTGAGAACCAGTTCAGCAGATATAGAAGAAGACATAAGATTTCTCGTAGTAATAAGAGGAATGTTAGAAAAATATTTTTCAAACTCAGTCGCAATTTCTACATCATTTTTGATATCTATATCATTTATCTTTAACCGAAAGTCTCGACTACGTACTTTCGCTCTACCCGTCTCATTATTTATCATATCCCAAACAGATTTAATAATATTTGTTGAACCATTAATTTTATTTTTTAAATATATAGACTTAGCATTGGAACAGGCTCGTTTAAATATTTTGGCATAATTTTTTACAAGTTCTTGAAAAGTCGGATTGTGATTACAGGTCCTTTCTTCATAAAGTTCATACAATTTATTCCGACTTTTGTAAATACCAGGAGTTGCCCAATCACTGAATGTCATACGGTCACTTACAGACAGTCGTTTTGGAGTAAAGATTGTATTAAATTCACTAGTGATTAAGCTAAATAACGAGCTGTACAAGTGGTCCGGAGTACCGTGACAGGGCAACAATACAATTTTTTCTGCTATATTAGACTTAAATCTTTCTAAGCGGCTTTTAGTAAATGGTATATAATTTATTTGCTTTCTTTGTATTTTTGAAGAATTTGGAAATGAAACCAACTGACCTGAATGGTCTGACTGAACTTTATTAATTATACATTGATACAAAGGTTTTACAGTGCTAAATATGTTATCAATACATGTAGCACTTGTAGCAGTTACTCTTGTTGGCTCTGTAAAAATATGATGCAAATTGTATGATTTAAATAAATTTAAAAAGTTGTAGGTAACAGTATTTTTCTCCAAAATATTTATATTAAAGTCTCCACAAATTATAACAGTTTTATGGCTATTAGATAATTTATTTAAGGCATCCTCCATGATATTTGAAAATGTTTCAAAGGGCGTGCTAGGAGGTTTATACAGGTTCATAACAATGAATCGTTCCAATTCAATGCATGAAATCTCTACAACTCGCTCAACAGAGAGGCTCACAATGTCACCCCTTTCTTTAAATTTAAGCAACTTATTTAATAATATTAAGGAGCCACCATGTATACAGTTATCTCTGATGAATGAGCTTGCAACCTGGTGGTTATTGAAGCTGAAAATGAATTGATGGGGTTTTAGCCAGTGCTCAGTTAGACATAAAATATCAATATTGCTACAATTCATAAACAACTCCAATTCTAACTCCTTTCCTATCATCCCCTGAATGTTTTGGTGCACCAGGTTGATACAATTATTATTCTTTCTATATTCTTGACACTTTACAATTGATGGGGATATAGTCCTATTATTACTTTTAGTTCCGTTTTTAATATTGTTATTATTACTATTTACATTGCCAGAGTAAAACTCTATTGTCTTGTAACCTAATTTAAAGAATTTGGAATACCTTCCAAGGTACCATTACTCAATGTCAAATTATCTAACTGCTCAAAAGAAGCAGGGTTGTTAGCCAAACTTTTGGCTGGTTTCATAAAACAATATGATAGCGAATCTGCTATTTGTCTTTTATAAAAATTGCTAAGATAAAATTTATCTTCTGTCAAATTATAATATTTATTATTAAATATATTTATGTCAAGTATATGAAATTTGTCATCATATAATGTCAATGTATGCATTTTATCATTTAATCTATACCTAGATGCATTTTCCGCCTCGGGCAACAATTGACTGTATGGGAAAGTAAATAAAAACACTTTTCCCACATTTATCTGTTGTAACATATTAAAATATTTAATCATTATATGTTTATTTAAATTTCCTCTCCTCCCAATAAAAACAATTAAAGTTGTGTTGGGGTGGTAATCCCTCTTAACTATTCTATCTACTATTTGAGTGAAACTGGCTCCAGGCAAACAATAATTGGTAACCAGTTTTCCTGATTTTTGTAATAATAATTGGCCCATGTTTTTACCTAT
Source organism: Pyralis farinalis (assembly GCA_947507595.1). NCBI lineage: Eukaryota > Metazoa > Arthropoda > Insecta > Lepidoptera > Pyralidae > Pyralis > Pyralis farinalis. Next base: position 21,150,619 of record OX382270.1, read on the forward strand.
TTCATCACTATACATTATTATGTTGGAGTTATTATTTTCGCTATTATTATTTAATGATGATGACATCTGTTGAAAAGCACTACTATTAATGGCCTCATTCACATTGTGGCTATGTACTTGACATAGTTTCGAGGATTGAGTTACCTGTGAACATTTCATCGGAGTTCGGGTTAATTCATTCCTATTGTACAAGTTACTAAGAGACGATAATTTTTGTTCATTTTCTCTCAAGTCTGCTACTAATCTATCCATATCTACACAGTATTCTTCAATATCTCTTTGAGCATCCTCATATTTTTTAGTCATTAAATCTAAAGAAATATTAAGGGTTTGGATCTCAGATTGCAGGTCTTGAATGATGTTTTTATATTCCCTATTATTACTATTAAATTCTATTGTACATACACTAGCATGTTTATCCTAAGTATGTAAGGCTTTCTAATTGTATTTCTAGGTGACATTACGCCATGTTTGTAATAGTTGTTTAAATTTCCTGGCCTCTGTTGAATTTAATTTTGTCTTCTTGGAAGCCTACTTTGGTGCCATTGATTTGAACAGGATAGTTGTATTCTTTTTGATTACTTCATTCGCAGGGGTACTTAGGCAGCATGCTTCCTGAATTAATAACATCTTATACAATTGTAATCTATTCTACTGTGGTTATTTAGGTAAACATATATAATTTTTTTGTTCCAGCAAAATAGAGCAAGTATTTTATGAAAGCAAAATTAGAGTTAATGGAAAGAAAATAATGAAGAAAAGTCTGTCGGTATGTAATGATTACTTATTTCTGATAGAAAGTGTTTTATTAGTTTTGTTTTTTTTTAAAACGTAATTCATAAAATTACAATTTTAGACCATTTTTATTACAGATCTCATTAGAATAAGCAATAAATTAGTCATTTGGAAATTTATGTATCTCATTACCTAATTGTTATATATAAAATAATTTAGGTCGATTAATCTTTTAATTTTTGTAATTAATAACGTGTGAGTAACTCTATAGTAACTGCAAACTTGGACTAATCCATACTGTAAAAATTGCAGTATTTGCAGCTGATAAGCTGATATGAAGTTTGAAAACCATCAAATATCTGCCGCAACGCAGAATATGAACTGATGACTGTGATATTCCATGTATCTACACCACACCGGAATGTGTCCATTGATCTACCAGAACCCTAGTCCCTAGAGCTTCGTAAACCGATTAATTATTTGATGCTCATTTGGTGCCTTCTAAATTAGTTTAGTTTTGATTTGGTGCTTCAACCCTGTAGGGATGAAACTACAAAATAAATAAGCGAAAATAAGGGCATGAAACATGTGAACATTTAATGCATTAGACTCCTATCGTATCTATCTGAAAAGATTTTTCTTATCTCATCTGGTTTAGAAGATATTTATTTACGTTACACTTTTAACTTCCAGCAGGGCCCATTTTTTGTTTCATAGTCTATGTCTAAAATTTGTTTTGGTTTCTATTATATGCTACTAGACTTCTATTATATGCTAATAAAATATACTTCTACAATATATCTAATTTTTTTTTTATGTTGGTAACATATATGATAAATACCAACAGAATTTGGAAAACTAAGCCTTTTTTGGTTATATAAATCACAGGAAAATATTTAATTAGATACCCAGTAACACGGAAGGTGGAAATGAAAAAATATAACGTAAATATCTTCCAAACCAAATTAGAAAAAAAAATGTTATGATTATATAAATATTCTATTAATATAATAAATATTATATTAATCAGAGGCATTTAATGTTCACATATGTAACTACAACTATACATGATACTATGACATAACTCTATGTAGACTTACTTTGAAATTGTTCACAGGTAAAAGTAGGCGATGAAGTAGACATAATCAAAATGGTGAGTCCTAAAAACTCAGACCATTTATATGTATCTCGAGTAGAAGTACTTAATGTAGCTGCCAAAGAAGACAGTATTTCAGTTACAGCAAGAAGGTTCAAGAATTTGCTCATTGAAAACTATAAAGAGGACCCATATAAAGGATCATCTGCAGATTCAGAAACATAAGGTTTAATAAATAGATCCAATAATAATACAAAACGAAGGTGGATCAGAACCTTTTACATGATTATTAATAGTGATTGTTATGAGTCTGAATTGTGGCTAACATTTTTTGTGTATTTATTTAACGAAACAGGATGTTTCTGTAATGCAACATAGTTCTTTTTTCATTTGTGCTCGAAGAACTATTCTGTTTGAAAACCTTGTTGATAAGAAAGACCTCTTTTATGGGACATACAATGTAAATAGTGACTAAAAAAATAATAAAGATTATGAAGGTATGATAAATGTGGGGTTTCATTTAAATTTAGTATTATAAAGGGGAAACGAGTTATAAAGAAGACAAATGGATGTTTTTATTAAGATTTCAGAGTTGGTCGCATAGTTTGTTATTATATTGTAGGTGAGTAAATCGCCAGTGCAAACCTATGGTAACAAAATGAAACCGATCTTTACTGTATGAAGTGTCTTTTAACATTTGAAATGATTGCTCAATTCTTTACCAGATTACCAAAATTATACTGTAACACATGTGACAATCTCCTTGTCAGCTGACCACTGGCCGAGGTTATTTCTATAACAAGTCTTCACGCCACTATTCAATGGATATTCTTTGTAGGTCCTGACGCCATCGCAGTAGACGTGACTTTTATTGAATTTGCTGTCGACTATCGCTGGTGCTATTGGTGTAACACATCTAGTAGGTGGAGTCCTCAGACCTTACTTTTTCTTTATGCAATGTCGACAGGCACACAAGCATACGGCCCACCTTGTGTGCGCCTACCGCAGCCTATGACGCTTGCAATACTTAAAGTATCACTCGGGCGATACCATCTCTGCTGCTAACACAACAACTCTTTAGAAGCTTACTAGTGACGTCATTCACACGCAAGAACACTCGGTGACTACTTTGTCACCAACGCTCATAAGTTCGATTATGTTACTAACCACTGAGCCACCGAGCTGGTCAAAAACTTACACAACCACAGGAATTTAGATATGAACATAGCCTCTTATGCATCTACTCAAAGGAGGACTCGCAAGTAGTAGTCTTATCTATCTTTATCTTCACGCCACGCCATCTACATTTTTTAGTTAACAGCACTTCTAAGATATACAAAAGCATTCATTTATTTCAACACTACATTATCAGCCGTAATCATGTTTCTTCCAATGTCAAGATTTAGTATTTACAATGGATTAGAGAAATGGACAATATCCAAAATCTAATATTATTATCACAATTTTATATTTAAATAGCAAATAAAAACAATGCTAAATATCTAAATCTATATCGTAATCAGAACTTTCGAACATTGATATTTGAGAACTTGACACAGATGGTTTCTGTTTTACTGACTCGTTAGAAATGTTCTCCTCCATTATTTCTAGTTTCACTACTGTTTCTTGATTTATTTTAGGTTTCTCGTCATATTTGCTAAAATCATGATTCCCATTAAATTGAAATTGTTTAAGTTTGCTCAATGCACTTGATGTTTTCTTTATTACACTGTCTGTAATTTTATGTTTACTATGAACATCATCATTTTTACCGATTGTATGAGATTCTGATTTATTTTCCTTTGATTTTTTCTCACAATCCTCTTTTAAGTCCCTTGATTCTTGTATAAAATTCTTTTCAACTTCATGATTATCACTACTTTCAAAATTGAAATCAATTTCTAAATCTTTGAACACATCATTTACACTCGGAACAGCATTTAAAATCAAATTTGGATCTGATATTTCGTCGTCACTTTCTGACACATGATCAAACTCATCTTTTCCTTTAGATTTCTTTAACTTTTTAGATTTGGTTTTCTTGATGGATTCAACGTTAAGAGTAATCTCTTTTCGTTTCCGTTTTTTCTTTTCAACAATCAGTGGTTTCCTTTCACTTTTGTTTAAAGCTGCATGTTTTTTCAAAGTTTCAGCTAGTTTTCCAGTGACGTCCTTATTTTGAATCCTGTACTTAGTTGTATTATTTTCTTTTTCCACAAACAGATCTTTGTCACAATTGTAGTCTCTTTTTACTTTAAAGTAGGAACTTGTTACTACAGATGACGAAAGTGGTGTATTCTCATCAGTTATGTCATCATATTTTGCAAACGATTTATAGTTCCCACTATCTAGATCTCTTTCTAATGTTTTGTGATCAACTTGTATTAATTTGCCGTAATATAACAGCTCATTTTGCCAAATTTCATACAAATTTAATCTAGTTAGTAGCTTTTTTGCTGTACATAAGTATTCAAAATCAGGATATTTTTGAAAGGTCGAATGTAAGGCATCTACGGTGTCTTTCAAAGTACAATCTTGCATTGACAAATCAACAAGAGTCACTGCAACAATAGCATCCATGGGGAGTATAGTTGATCGATACATCAGTCGACAGTGCGCTTGAGATAATCTGTAAAAAATAGTCAAAACAATATTAAGCCGAAAAATGAGCTTAACTTTATCGTTGTAGTGCTACATGACATTCAACATTATCCAAAACAACTTAGTATGTATGTATGTACGTGTATCTTCACGCCAGGTGGCCCTTAGCAGAGAGAACCGAGCACCATAAGACGCCGTCCTTACAAACTTCACTCGCTTCTTTAACATTCATAGATTTTCATGCACGCTCGCCGGTTCCTAAGGCTCTTGATATTTAATATGTACTGTAAAAAATGTTATATGTACTGTAAAAAACTTACAACTATAACTACATCTCCTTAAAAATGTTTAATATTAATTTCAATACTAGTCTACCAGTTTACCCATTCCTAGTGGTCCCCAAACTATATTTCATAAACTGTCACTTTCAAAACAATGTTTCGCAAACGGATATTTGTTTGTCTTTATGGATAGTTGTTTGCCTAATACATATTTGCAGAGCTGCGTTTACCAGCGAAGCTTTATAACCGAGAAAATTGTCTTTTTTGCAGTTTTGCGGTTTTCGACTGTTACAGACAGCAGCGACGTTTAACGAAACGTCAAAATGTACGCATTTTGACACACGCCGTGCTGAAGTGCAGTTGCAGTTTTTTAGTAGAATCGGCCTTCTGAACGAATCGAATTCCAGAACCCCACATCATATAAAACAATTCCTGTGAACGCACCCGATCGTAATCTGTAGAATGCAAAAATCTCTGTGAAATCATCAAAGATTCTCAAAACGCGCTGAACCAAACACAAGGCCCAATTTAGTAGCTCACGCAGATAAGGGGACAACAGTAACGTTGGGTGGCCATTAAGCATACAGCACATTTGATGTGAAGAGGTGACCATAGCATAGACGTACGATCCCTTTTTACCCACCCTTGATAACTTACCTAACAAGACTGTCGAGCATTCTCACAGTGGTACGTGAAGGGTCCCTGTACGTAGATTTTCTTTGCATCATGTAGTATGATTGTAGAATGATGTTCGCTGACTTTGTCATCTCTGCTCTTTTTGGTCCCACTAAACTAATATACATCTGTAAAAGAAAATCAAACTATGTATGTAAGTAATAGACAAAATATTATAATTATAATAATTATAATATTTATCTAACCACGCTTAATCAATAGCACTTGCGTAGAATCAAATGCAAATATATTAGAAAGCTGAAGGATGAATAAATGTTGAAAGATCTGATTTTCCCTCTAGGATGTGGAGATCAAAGAAATCTGCTGTCAATCAGTCCTCTGTGCTAAATCAGTATCTTCGCTAAATTCTTAGTTTTAGGTAGCGGAGCCTAGGTTCCGTAGAGAAAGGTATCTAGATATAATTGTTTTTTTAGTTCGTGTAAATTATCATTCGGGATTGTTTCTACGCGTCAGTAAAATAGCGCTGTAACTGCTACACAACAACACCCCATTCTTGATGGCTACCCAACATAGTATATATTTAATAATAATGGCGCTAGTGCCAACGATTTTAATTTATGATTTTTTTGACACAAGTTTATCTTATGATGTTACCTGCAACTTTTCTAAACTCCACTGCTTTTTCGATTCTACCGCACGATTATCTCCAAATAAAATGTACGACGACACAAGTTTATCCCAGGTTTTGTTTTTAGAGTCGAGAAGTATGAATATTAGATCGAACCTGAAAGAAGAACAAACACGCACGTATTACAGCTTTTTACAATGTCTCCAAATGGTTTTCGAAAATGTCATTTTGTATTTTTTTTCAAACCAGCTTGATGTTTTTCTAATACCATTTTTTTAACCAAAACTATACAATACAAATTAGCATAAGGGCCACCTGATGTAAAGCGGTTACCGTAGACTATGGAAGCCTGCAAAACATTAAGCATCCACACACGCGATGCCAACTCTGCTGCTAACACAGCAACTCCTTAGGAGCTTATTGGTGACATCACTCACAGGAACAGAACAAGACCTCAGACAAAACATAAAATATTGAAAAGAGAATGAGGGTGAAATCCGATGGAATGCTTTGGGAAGCACAGGGTGGATTTCGAAACGGCAAAGGAAGTACAAATTTTTTTCACTTCTCAATATCATTGAGAAGCACCTGGCTATAGCCCAGAAATAATTCTATGGTTTTGCGGATCTTGAAAGAGCATTTCTTAGGGTCTTGCGAAAAGATCTCTGGGACATTTTCCCCTGATACAGGGTTGATGGTGACCTGCTCTGTGTTGTGCATTTATGAGGATTGTACAGCATGCGTGCGGGTGGACGGCAGGTAACCGCCCTGGTTTGGCATCAACATTGTTGTCAGACAGGGATGGGTGCTGTTAGCTCAGTTATTCATCCGTACATATCCCCTGTATCCGGACAGTTGTCCTAAGAGAACAGGAAATATTAATGTAGGATTGTGAATTGATGACTCAGTGGTCAACTGCCTGCTTTATGCAGACAACGCGGAATTAATAGCAGAATCACCATCGAAATTGCAAATACTAGTTACAACAATGAAAGATGATTGTATGAAAAAAGTCTTATACTCGTACATAATTAAATGCGAAGAAAACTAAGATAATTGTATTTGAAAGAGAGGAGACCAGAATGAATATTTTATTTATTTATTATTAAGAAGAGTATACAACAAGAGGATAGACATGTTCTGTATAAACGTAATTATGGCCTATCTCAAATATAAAATAACGAAAGGCAATGAAACCTGGAGACAGGATTTATGTCTAAGGTTTCCAGTCTCCGGTAGTTTCAAAATTACAGATGCTCAAAAAATTTTTTTTTAACTAATATTCAGTTTGAAACAATAAGATTTAACGGGAAACTAAAAACCCCAGACATATTTATAAACAGACAGGTAGACATATAGAAGTCTTTCCAAATTTCATTAATTCTCGCCAGTATTAAATGATTATATTAAATGAATTTGTGCATGAAAAATATTACAGTACCTGTCGTACATATAAATATCAAGATTACGGTTGATGGTGGACGTAGTGTTGAAATAGGTGGATGAGTTTGTATATCTTAGCAGTGCCTTTAGCAGGGATGGAAGGAACACCGCTAATGTGGAGAAACGGATGAGTGCAGAACCGTATAAATGGAGCGTTGGGTAAACCTCTAAGTAATCTAAAATTAAGACAGAAGAAATACCTATATCTAGTAACAATTGGTATACCTTTACCTACTTAGTAGAGGCGTTCCGAGCGATACGTTGTAGCTGAGAGGTTGGTCTGTTTCATAGTGACCTTTGGGGTTACAAGCCGCTATGACCGCGCATCGCGTGTTCAACTTGCATACTATACCAGCCTGTGGAAAAATCATTGATGAAGGAAATGAATTTTGAAATTTATTTGCATTACATAAGATACAAGGAGCTTGAGATATAGATGGGTCTATTTAAGCTTCTCCGCCTTTGATACGGCCTTTCCACGTGAAGCTATCGGTACTTGTACTATTCGATTTGAGTAGCAGTCGTTAGCTATAACAGTGGCTTTCGAGCGGTTTGAAAGCAAAGGTAAAACGTATTTAGTGCTATTAATATATACCGTGTATATCGGTAACGGCTTGCATCAAATTTTGTATTTCGATAAGGCTCTGCTATTTAAGTTATATATGTAAGTATTGTCTTGTATGTTAGTTCCTGGTTGGGCTCCGCTCGCGCAGACCGTTTTTGCTAAGTTATTATATTGTCAGGACTCCACAAGAGGATGCACATGGGTGGGTCAGTCGCACTGGCCCCGGGGCGACGTTACCCAGAATCCTGCGTTATCTGAGTTGTTCCTGAAAATTCTTCTAACAGTACAGCAATTGTTAGCAGCCTGACTCTATGATTTATTTTATATTTATCCAATCCGTCATTCATCACGCTGTAGTGCGTATATACATAACGCTTATAGCAAAAAAAAAAAATTAACAGGGGAGGTCACTTCCATGGAGTCTTTCCCGAGCAAGGATTTATAACTCGAAGTTCTTAGCACAGTTATAAACTATACAACCCATGATGATGATTGTATGTTATCAACAGTTGTTAAACTAAGTCTTTTGGACGGCTTGAAAGCACTGGTCTCTGTCAATCCGCAGAAGTGTGCCAGAGTATGCTCGAATCGCCCCTCTTCTGTAGAAGGGAGATCAGTATCCCAGCTGTAGGATGAGTATGGGGGTTGATGTAGTAAGGTATAATACCATACTCCGGATGAACCATATAATAATATATGGTCATCATCCGGAGGTAAACTGGAGTAAAAGTAACTGGAGAAGTGCCTCCACTTCGCCAGAAGAGAACTGCCTGAAAATTTTTGTGTTCCTGCGAGTAAATGAGGTTACTCAGTTGAGCTCAGTGGCTCAGTCGTGAATGACGCGACATTGACACCAACGCTCCTGGGTTCAATTCCCACACAAGGCAAACATTTGTATGCATGAACATGTCTGGTTGTCTTGGTCTGGATGTTTTAAGAGAGGTAGGGCAACAAAACAGCCCGTCTGGGGAAGTACCTCCACCTCACAGAAAACCGCAGCCAAATAACAACTCCCTAGAGGGTTGTTGTGTTCCTGCGTGTGAGTGAGGTCACCAGTAAACTCGCAAGGAGTTGCTGTGTAAGCAGCAGAGGAGGTATCGCAAGCGTTAATAGGCTACGGTACCCGCTTTACATCAGGTGGGCCATATGCTTGTATGCCTCCCGACGTAGTATTAAAAAATAAGGTTATCAGTATTTAACATCCTAAGGAGTTGCTGTGTTAGCAGCGACACGCGGGAAATACTCCAATTATTATGAGCGTTCGTAGGCTGCGGAAACATTTTATATCAGGCGGACCATATTAATATCTTGCAATAAAATTGAGCACAAGTAATCTAACAAGGAATTGCTGCGTTTGCAACAAGTATGGTCGGCACAGGGAGGCAGAGGTAACCGATTTACATCAGGCGTATTCTTGTTGGCCTTCCGTTATATAAAAAAAATACCTTGGCAATAGATATAGTCTGTTGTTCCATAGCTTCATGTATGGCAGTACGGTCGTGTTCTCTTAGCTGTGATATTTCATCGATGCAGCAGACTCCACCGTCGGACAGCACCAGTGCACCCGCCTCTAGCTGCCACTCACCGTCTTCCTGGAATACGGCATAAACAAAACAAAATTTACAGGACCTGCGTGAAGATATCGATAGATAGACCAAAACCAACTTCATATCAGCAGGTGGCGCACCCTACCGACTACTGAACGATACCCTGGCAAAAGAGATATAGTGCACGGTAATATTTACCTCCGTACTCACTTCTGTAAGTGAGTACGGAGTGAGGCTGTAGAAAAATTACAACTTCCTGGGCTAACCGCACAGTACGCAACCATTGCGGTTCCAGTGTATGAGAGTGAACTCCCCGCCGTCGGCGAGCGATGCGGTTGTAAAAAGAAGCTGTCGGCATCATATCCAACAATTCTTCAGAACACAACCCGTTGCACAATCGGTAGAATACACAAAGGGAGGCAAAATCTCGCCTTAAACTTCAATACCGTTTGTCAGCCGTCAGCTTGGGATCACCAACAATTCTCTCAGCTCGTCTCTGAACCAAATCACAAGGTCCTAGCTGGTATCCAGGAAGGTCTGCCCAAAGGCGACTACAGTACTCCATGTGCGGTCTAACCTGAGACTTGTATATAAGCCTTTGTACCGCATATCATATCATTGATATGCAGCAGAACTTCACGCCAAATCCCTTGCGAAGTAGGCAGAGAGAACCGAGCGCCACATGACTCGGCCCTTACGCACTTCACTCACTTCTTTAACATTTCTAGCTCTTCTCATATACGCTCGATGGCTCTAGGCCCCCTGACATCCCCTTCTGATAAAACACGATCAATTTGATCATGGTAGGTGAGTATCGGTTCCTCCTTCCTCGGCTCCTAAATCCTTCTACTTTCGCGTTGTATATCTGTTTCGTAATAATTTCTTCATGCATTCTATCTACATGTCCGAACCAACGGAGCATGCTTGAGACCAACTTTGTATCTAACAACATCATTGCCAACACGATAACACATCGTTTTATTTTATTATTATTAGTTATTATAGCGGCTATAGTAATACACATTCTGTGATAATTTCAATTGTCTATGACAGTTCAAAAGATACAGCCCTGACGGACCGACAGCAAAGCCTTGACTACGGTAACCGCTTTACATCAGGTGGGATAGGCCACCTCGTATGCATCCCAGTTGTCCCAGAAGTCGACTTCGAGCCGGAATCGGTTAACATGGTGAGTGATAATAGTTATCAGAAAAATATATTAAAAAAACTAAGTTGTGTATTTTAATAATTATAGATTTAAAATAAATAGAGAATATCTACACCCTGTGACGTTTTTTTCATTCCTGTTACTACAGATATTTACCTATTTTTTTTTGTTATGTAATTCCGAACACTGCTTCTTTAAACTCTGGTCTAAAATTTAAAGTAAACTGCTCCTGCTTGGAAGTAAATGTCACTTTTTGCCCAACCATGGATTTAAAATAATACTAGTCCAGTTTTAACTGACCATACTGAAATAAAATGTACTAGGCGAGTTTGGCAAGATACTTTAAAAGTTGGCGCATTTAATAAGAATTCCAAAATGATATGACACTTTTTTTCCTTTCCAATAAAACCCGTTTCGTACAATTTTTTCTTACTTAAATATTATTCTAATGTGCCTGTGGCGTTCCTCAAGGCCATAACTTTTAAGATTCAAGTTGGAGTAAGACGGACAGAGTCATTTTATGAAGTGTGAGCGAGACAGATAGTGACGCTAACGGGACACGGAGAGTCATTTAAAGTATCTTTAAATTTTAGGCCAGAGTTTAAGGAAGGAGTATTCGGGATTACATAACAAAAAAATATATATCTGCAGTAACCGCAGTGAAAAGACAGTCACAGGATGGAGATATTCTTGATTTTTTTTAATGACTATAATTTTTAAAATACGTAACTTAGATTTCTTTTTCTGATAACTATTATGACTTAGCCTGTTACCCGATTCCGGCTTGACGTCGACTTCTGGGGCACCCTGAATATAAAAAAATAGGATTTAGAGAACTAATTTGTATGGAGTACTTCCAATTTTCCAATATAATGTCGGTAATGTCGAAATGAAATGATAATGGAATCTCTTACCCTTAAGGCAGCACAAGTTAGTCCAGCCCGCGTGCTACCGGCTCCGGAAGTAAATACTGAACGCGCCGTCAAGTCTACGCCCGCCCTTAGTAACTGGGACTTGCCTGTCCCTGAACATAAAGAAAATATTAAAAACTAAACGCAATTATCTATTAGAGAATCAAATGTTAGCTTGTTAAATTTAAATGTTTAGCGAGTGCCAAACAATCATATGGTCTAACGTGAAGCTGTTACAGTAGCTAATGCATGCTTGCAATAGAAGAAGTTATACGCCCATTGCTACCGCAACTGTTTAGGAGTTTAATAGTTGAATTGCGTATTAAACAAGGTTGTGTCATACCTTTCTCAAGTAATATCATAGACATAAACATTGGTGATTAACTATTCGACAAACGTCGGGAGACAAAAAGTATACGAATCACTTGATGTAAAGTAGTTATTATAGTCTTTGAACAACTGTGATACAAGAGGTATCATCGCATGTAGCCACCCCCGCTGCTAACACATTAACTCCTCATTACTATCAACCTCACTCACTCGCAGGCACAAAATTCCTCCAGGGTATTATGTGACGCTTGTTAGCCTGGTCAATCGTTGGGCTATGGTTTGGAATAGTATGTTATAAATACTTTTTCATTTTATTGCATGCGTAGTCGATCGGTCAGCAACGCATGAGTGACCCCCCTGGTGTTGCAAATGCCCATAGGCTACGGTGACTGTTTAGCATCAGGTAGGCCGTATGCTTGTTTGTCATCTTAGTGGTATAAAAAACAACAAAAAAACTTTAGTGTTATTTTCTGATACACAGATTAAATTACTTTGTACTAAATTATAAAGATAGTATTCTTTCTAAAGCGATTAGTTGGCAGAGCTGCGATAGCCAGCGGAGTCACATTACCCTCAAAATTGTCGTTTGGGGTAGACTGATGTCATCCAGCTAGCGTTTAGACGGTAATAGTGAGAAACTCCAAAATCGACACACTAATAGCTAACATATTGTAGTTTTGTATCCTTTAATTTGAAATTTAAATGTTCGTTGGTGAGGAAGAACGGTCCAAAATCGTTCCAATTAGAAAAAAAAACATATGGGAAAACGTATGGCCGGCCACTCTGCAGTGCAGAGTCTGCACTGCACTCCCATCAACAGAAAAAGTAACAGCACTCGTTGCTAGATGTCGTACAGGGTTCCATATATTTTAAAAAAATTAAAGAATTAAAAATAAAATATTTAAATATTTTTTAAATTTAAAAAATATCAGCTCTGCCTACACAGCTTGCTGTTATTTACTAGTTGCTAAATATACGGAGGTAGAAACGGGGGTTCTAGCAAAACTTCTTATTCGTTTAGAACATTTACAGATCGAAATTCTTGGGAGCACTGGGTAATAAGAGTACTAGAAAAGTATGGCAAAACTCTTTTCCCAAACAACATAATTATATACCCTTGCTACCCTCTTTCAAATCAGCGTCTAAATAAATACTCATACAATGTAACACACAACACAGAGTGTGGTATGTATATACGTAGAATTACCTGGATCTCCTACAAGTAACAAGTGACACTGCCCCCTGACCCTGGTGCTATGCTTATCATCTGAATATTTGCCCTCAGAGTCATTATCAACCGTGTGATTCGTCCCAGTGATGACTGTCAGCAGTACTGCTAACTTCACCAAGTGTAATCCATATACCTGAAACACAGTGAATAACATTGGTTTATAGTATTTTAGCATTAAAACTTACATAGCCTAACATTTTTTTTCTGGTAGCTCAGTTTTGCATACTATAGCTTTTATTGTGAGATTGTTTTACGAGCACGGTGGCGCAGTGGTGAAACTCGCTGTTACGCCACTTTGACACCAACGTTCGATTCCCACACAGAACAAACATTTGTGTCCATGAACATGTGTGTTTGTCTTGGTCTGGGTATTTTCTATGTATAATAAGTATGTATTAACAAAAAAAAAGTATTTACGTATGTTTATCAGTTGTCTAGTACCCATACACAAGCTTCGCTTACTTTGGGGCTAGATGGCTGTGTGTAATTTATCCGACAATATTTATTTATTTATTGTTTAAGTTTAATATTATAACCTTTTATTTTAATGTTTAGATTTTCTTCTAGGTGTCATTGTGGATCCGTGCGATGCATTGCCATCTTAGCGAGACAGAGACATCAGAACTACCGAAAGCTTGTCAATGCAGTGTGTGCAGAAAAACTCTGCGCTTCTATTAATCCTGGGAATGCGTGCATACATATTCCTTTATAGAGGCATTCCCCAGTTCATCAAAACCTTTACTTAAATCTATAAGAAAAATCTTTTCCATTTTACCCATGTCCCACATCTACCTAAACCACCTACCTACCAGTGAACGGTGAAACAAGACGCGAGAATGCCATAAATCTGATTCCAGGAAGTCTTCCTCGCGTTATCTCGTTTCCTAATCCCTTAGAATAGGCGGGGTCCACTACCTAAGCTTAAGGATTTGGCGAAGATGCTGATTTTTACATGGAGTGTCAGACCTCTACAACCCAGTGGGAAAACCAGATCTTTCTTAGGTAAGGTACACGTCTTTCGAAATATAATTTCTTGGACATGATGTTTTCGTTCAAGGCCAAACAAGTGATAATTACAAATATGTACATAAATCTGTAAACACGAATTTAGTGGTACGTGTCGGGATGCGAACTGGGGACCAGTTGTTCCACATGCCGGTTCTTTATCCACTGGGCTATCACTGCTCCAACTCCCAAACTCCACATCCATGAAGTATGTATTCATAATAAGTTTATGAAAAACATTTCCGTTGTTTAGGATTTCTACTAGACGCACTGGCTTTTTATTTTAAACAATTTAAGAATACATTATTAACGGTCAATGTTCAGGTAAAACTTGCTAGGTTTTTACTGTTTTTCTGACTCGAAACTTTCAAATTTTGCTTCTAAAAGTTTAAATATATAGCACAAAATACCTAATAGTTAAACATTTTTGATTAATACAACGCCATAATGACGTGTGTTCGTTTTTATGGAAATGTAGTTTAAGAGAGGTAGGGCGCATCAAAGCAGCCCGTCTGGGGAAGTACCTCCACCTCACAGAAAACCGCAGCCAAATAACAACTCTCTAGAGGGTTGTTGTGTTCCTGCGCGTGAGTGAGGTCACCAGAAAGCTCCCAAGGTGTTGCTGTGTAAGCAACATGGAGGCATCGCGCGAGTGATAATATATCGTAAGCGTTGATAGGCTACGGTAACCGCTTTAGATCAGGTGGGCCGTATGCTTGTATGCCTTCCGACGTAGTATTAAAAAAATCGGTCAAGTGCGAGTCGGACTCGCGCACGAAGGGTTCCGTACCATTATCTATAAAAACGGCAAAAAAATCACGTTTGTTGTATGGGAGCCCCCCTTAAATATTGGTTTTATTTTAATTTAATTATTTATTCTTAAAAATGAGTCAATATTGCAGGTAAGTAACGTTAAATCATTCTGCTAATTCCTGGGTAGTTTGACTCGGATCGGCTTCCACCATCTCCTTCAATTCTTATTTGCCTGTGTGGATGGTCTTCCACGTGGTTCGTTCTTCAAATCGAAGTTCCCATTATTAAAGCGTTTAAACCAAAAACGCACGGTGCGTTCATTAGCAGTCTCCACTCCAAACGCAGCATTGATATTGCGAGCCGTTTCTGCCCCCTTAGTTCCGCGTCGGAACTCGTATTCAAAAATTACTCGGATTTTCAAAATATCCATCTTTCCCGTTAAGCTGAATAAAAAAAACAATTGAAATTCGAACATTTTTTAAAAGAAAAACCACATAGGTATCATGTGAAAAAATTTCACTCGAAAATCACACACCATGAAGGTTTAATGTATATGTTCTATCACTATCACTACATACACACATCAAAAGTGTCTAGGGATCAACATATATTTTTGCAATAACTTTTCTCCTGATTGATATTAATTAAAATTTTCTTTAAGGATTCATCAAATAAAGTGTTTTCGTTTGTCTACAGTAACGATAAACCAAGTCATCTTTGCATTAATAAAGAAATTTGCCATTTTCATAATAAAGGGATTTTTGACATTTGAACCACTAACATTAAAGTTCGAAAAAAAGACTGAAATAACAGTTTTCTTTAAAATTTTATTGGGTAACTTAAACAATTAATAATCCGTGTTTCTACCGCGAACACTAACAATACAAGAACATCGGTTTGGCATACTCAAAATGAGTTCATCCAAATCACGCTGTGGAATGGCCGCCCATGTTCGTTGCAACAACAAAAAAAGGTCTTCTTGCGACTGGATACCCTCCATATTCGGCAGAGCTCTTCTCTGTAGCATATCCCATGCATGGACACGGAGACAAGACCGATACATTCAAATCACAACTCGAAGAGCTCCAACAATAACCGCCATGATGTTAGCCGTGACGCTTCATCACTCTTCAGGGAACTTAATTAGCGACCGACCGGCTAATTAAGTTCCCTGAAGATCGGATCGACCGGCGATAAACTCAAAAACGAATGCACCGATTTTCATACTGTTTTCACCAATGGATAGAGTGGTTCTCGAGGAAGGTTTTAGTATATAATTTGTTAAGTTTTTGTATACATTAACGATATTTGTTGGAGGTGTCAGAAAAAAATCGGCCAAGTGCGAGTCGGACTCGCGCACGAAGGGTTCCGTACCACTATCTATAAAAACAGTAAAAAAATCACGTTTGTTGTATGGGAGCCCCCTTAAATATTTATTTTATTTTATTTTTTAGTATTTGTTGTTATAGCGGCAACAGAAATACATCATCTGTGAAAATTTCAACTGTCTAACTATCACGGTTCATGAGATACAGCCTGGTGACAGACGGACGGACGGACGGACGGACGGACGGACGGACAGCGGAGCCTCATGTTCCGTTTTACCCTTTGGGTACGGAACCCTAAAAATAAGCTGCATGGGAGCTTTCAACAAAAACGCTGCCTAAACCCTTTGAGATATAACAAAATAATGTATGGTGGAATTATGTATCTTATATAGAAAGTCCGCGATGGCATATGTCTATCTCTTAAGTACGTAGTCACACTATAAGTTTTGCGTAACTTAAAAAAACAACATGTTATAACCAAAATATTATGTTTATTGCATTTCAAAATACTCTCCTTTACATTTTAAACATTTTTTCATGCGATCGAACCATTTTTATTAAAACAGGAGGACCACAGATCTGAAGGCATGTTTTCTACGTGCTGATTGAACGCTATCACTGCCTCTTCGGAGTTGGTAAAAGTGAATCCTCTCATCAAATCTTTGATTTTGGGGAAAATACAGAAATCACATGGTGCTAGGTCGGGGCTATGCGCAGGATGGGTAACGAGTTGTACTTTTTCGGAAGTTAAAAATGACTTTGTATTGTTGGCCGTGTGTGAAGAAGCGTTGTCATGATGTAGGAGAACGCGGCTATTTGGTCGTCTTTCGCGAACTTTTTCTAACACCCTGGGTAAACAAATGGTAGAATACCAATCGGCATTAACACTCTTTTGATCTTCAAGTGGAATTGTGCAGATGGGACCCGTAGCTGAGAAAAAAAACGCGATCATTTTTTTACCAACGTTTCTCGCCTGCCTCACTTTTGTTGGCCTGTTCTCATTTTCAAACACCCATACACAAGATTGCTGTTTTTTTTTCGGGTTCATACAGCGAACTTAAAAAGCATAGAATGATAATTTAGAACAAATTCATAGTGCATAATCGACACCAAAACAATGACGTTCTCGTATTTGATAACAAAACATCATTTCTCGAAAATGCAGTTAGCGAAAAATATGCCTTACCTCCAAAACATAAGCCGCACTTTACGATAATTGTTTATGGTACAAAGGAGTCATAGAAATGTAAACAAAATTTTCTTGTCGATGATTGGCTGCATGCGATCTCGCACGATCGAGACACGAGTTCACTCGATGTGGCGACATGTACGCGCCACGAAAGTAAGGCCGTTTATTGCAATAAACAACCACGAATAATATATCTTTACGAATAATTATCTTTACAAACATAACTACACTTACCTATGAAATGTGATTCCTGAGCATTTATGATTACTGGTAGTGTTATTTACACACCATTTGACGACACAAGAAGGCATTATTACGAAAAATCTTGAGAATACATAAATTAAGACAGACTGACACGTCGTTGTTTCAAGCCGACTGACTAACACCGACTGTCAAGGCGCGCGGCCTCATTTTTAAGCCCCGCCTAGCCCGGCCTCTTTTTCGTTGGGTCATTTTTGAAACGTTATTGCTGCTTCTATGCTTTTTAAGTTCGCTGGGTTCAAAACAATAAATCCACGTTTCGTCTCCTGTGACAATGTCATAAACAGCATTAGAATGTCCGTGGCCGTACTTCAGTAGCATCTGTGAGCACCATTCCACACGAGCCCGCTTCTGCTCCGCTGTCAGTTCATGAGGGATCCAACGACAACAAAGTTTCCGAACTTTCAATTCTTCGTGTAAAATTTTCTGAATTTGTCTCATACTAATCCCCAATAGTTCTCGAATTGTCTCATAGGTAATCCGCGGGTTTTCTTCAATTAGCCGCTTGACAGTAGCCACATTATTTACGTTGACGGCAGTTGAAGGCCGCCCTTCACGAAATTCGTCATGTAAAGAAACTCGACCTCTCTCAAATTCAGCAAACCATCGCCTCACGGTGCTCAAAGAAGGTGCTTCTCTCCCAAAAGCATTTTGAAGACGAGCAGCACAGTCTTGCGGAGAGAGAGAACTTTTAAAATCATAAAAAATCATCGCTCTAAAATCTTTTCGACTCAATTCCATTTTCGTTGCGTACGTAGAACTTTGATGTGTCATAAAAACCAATTGACAAATGATTTCCCGCCAATTGTTTTTTTTTATTACTAAGTAGGTTGCAACGTTTCAAAAAATATAACATTCGAAATTCAAATAGTTCCGATTAGCTAGAAGTGCAAAACTTTTAGTGTGCCCCTAGTATAACATACATTATCCATTTTAATACTTTAAAAAATGGGCAATTATAAAGCGGTGATTGGAAAGCTATTTACACAAATACGGAATTAATTGTTATCATTTTAAATACGTTAGTTAGCTTGAGCATTTCATGAAGATTATTTTTTCCCTTTACACCATGCAAATAAAATCAATACCTTAGGAGATATAGCAAAAATCAAAATAATGCGCAACGAAATTAATTTCGTGTCGCCGTGATTTGAGCGGCGGGCGCCCCGTGACCCCGCGCCTCGCGTCCGAGCCGGTGGGCTCCGAAAGTTTATGTAGTGTTTCAATGTATGGTGGAATTGTGTATCTTATATATGCCTACAGAATAGTCCGCGATGACATATGTCTATATGTTAAAGATAACATACCACCTATATCCATTTTAATACTTTAAAAATTTGTCAATTATAAAGTGGTAATGTGAAAGCTATTTGATGTTTTGTTTGTTAACTCAAAAACTACTCAACCAATTTTACCGAATTACATCTCCTCGGAGTAACATAGACTGTTTTATATTTTCTGTAAAGAACCCGTGAGAAGCCGGGGCGGGTTGCTAGTTACTATAAAACGGCAATTTCATATTTAACCCCTATTATTTTCGAATACTCGCAATAAATATTCCCAGATCTGGAAACTGTGGATCCCAAAATTAACAGAGGCAGCTATATTACCTGTGGACACACAGAAGCTAAAATCTGGTCCCTTCCTTTCAATGGGCATGCTTCAAACTTTGACCAGTACTCATTGAAGCAGTCCTTCACATCTGGCGCTGTTGATACTACTTCTGACCTCTGTGAGTTACACACTTCAATGTAATTTGCTGCTAAGACCAATTCCACTTCAGCTTTTTTATTCTGAGCTGTTGGGCGCCATCTACGACGTACGGTGCCACTGGAAAAAGAATTATACATACTTACTCCAGAAAACGCTGAAGTCATCTGTAACAATAAGCTGTAATTCCCACTCAAGAGATATAGCACTACTGGATAATTGGCGCCACGCTGCGACTTTAGTTAATTGAATTAGAAAATGGTCATCACAATCATTAACCTTACTAGTAATTCATTTAGAAGAGCAACTTAGTCACATAGGTGGTAATTTTTCACGAAGCCACTTTAACCACAAAAACAATTTACATAAAATGGTTTTTTATATGTCCCCTTTTAAACCATTTTTAACACATTCAACATGCACACTATTGATTATATTCACTGCAGCTGACTTTGTAATAGAGTATCATACCTACACATAATGTATAGTACCCATCATGACAATAGTAATCAATGGAAAAGTGTCATGATCCTTCAGCAGATGACTTAATTCTTTCATTACATGGCTAAATTTCCCGCGGCATCCTCAAACAAAAAATACATATTCCGTTTGGATGTCAAAATCGACGTGGGTGACATCGTGCATAACCTTTGTGTATAAAAGAAGTAACTGACTGATTGAAACTGGCAGACATCAATGCCCTGTCTAAATCTCAGGAAATGTAGACCCTAAATATGGGAATTCTGAACATTTACACTGAATATCAGAATACATACGGACAAATATATGAAGGACCATTAGCAATCTATGAAAGTACTTCTACATTTTCACTTTAATTTCAAAATAGGCCTGTTACAAAGCCAATTAAGATGATTAACTGTTTAAGTATTATTGTTGAAATTAATTACACACTAAGTAATTATTCCACATTTTTTCATACCATATATTGACGTCATCACCAGGTTTACAACAGTCTACCAGGTCATCTTCTAGCACCACCCACATAGACCCTGGAATTGTCCCAATACTCAACTTGTTTACTTGCTCCTGAAATAAATCTTTATTTAACACGTCACTATTGCCATGGTCACATGTATTATTCAGTTTAGTGTACTCTTTAATTAAAAAAATTCTATACAGAGTACCTACATTGAGATAAAAGAAGATATTTGCCATAAGACAAAATCGGAAATGCCAAGTTTTGGGGTATAGCAAGTTTACGTGAACCTTAGGTAAATGGTTTTTTACTTTATAAAATGCCGAAAAGAATACAAGCATAAGGAGGTATTGCGGGTGAGTTCCAACACAGCAACCCCCTTAGGAGTCATTTCGATGCAATTTTCCTTGATGCGCCCTAGCTCTCTTATATCCCGACTAAGACAAACAGACATATTCATACATATTAATGTTTGACCTGTGGGAGAATCAAATTCACGAACCTCAGTGTCAAAGTAGCCATTCCTAACCACTCGCCTTCCGGGCTCGTCATGATGGATTGGGCTATGTCACACAAAATAAAATAAAAAATATTTATAATAATTTGTATGGTATTCGAAAATATAGTGTCAATCCAGGAGGATTGTAAATTCCTGCAGTGTTAAAACAATATCTGAAACACCTAAGTAATACTGCCTGTATTATTGTGAAGTAGTTACTGTAACCTATGATCGCTTATAGATTACAGTAGCTGATTGACACAAGATGGGCCATATGCTTGTTTTCAACAGATGAAGTAAAACCAACAAAAATATTTTGCAGTTCCATTATTTCATATACTCTGCCTCAAAACTCAGACCAGATGATAAGTCTGTAGTAGAATGGCTTTCGAACCAAGGGTTGTATATTTGATTCCTACACAAGGCAAACATATTTTCTATACATTATAAGTTTGTAATTAAATTTTAATTAAATATTACTAATAAACTTATTAGCAATGTAATCTAATCATTCTATAAATAATAATAAATAAATATTGTCGGACAAATTACACAGCGCCACCTAGCCCCAAAGTAAGCGAAGCTTGTGTTATGGGTACTAGACAACTGATAAACATACGTAAATACATTTTTTTTTTGTAAATACATACTTATTATACATAGAAAATACCCAGACCAAGACAAACAGACATGTTCATGCACACAAATGTTTGTATTGTGTGGGAATCGAACCCACGAGCGTTGGTGTCAAAGTAGCGTAACAGCGTGTCCCATAGGGCATCGAGCCCGGGTTTACCCGGACCGAAAAAACCCGGGTTTTCCCGGTTCTGAGGATTACAAAAAAACCCGGGTTTGATTTTTAAAACTCGGGTTTTTTGGGTTTTTTTTTATACTTTTGTTATTTGTTAAGTTTAAGCCACGTCGAATGCAATAATATGTAAGTAAGTAACAAGCCATGCAAGTTAAATGGAACGCGCGCGTCCATCTATGTATTAGTACGGTATTAGTTATTATTTTATATGAATATCTCTTTTTTTCTAAAGTGGTCAGAGGGTATGTCTTAACTATGTTGTTTAAATAATGTGTCAAATGCATAACTACTTTTTACTTAGTATTTTAGTTAATTAGACTAGAACTATTCGTTACTTAATTGTTAATGCGAAGAAGAGTTTTATTAATGTTAAAATTATTTGTGATACTACAAAAATGTCTTTTGAAGATATTATTTTTATTAGCTTTTAAATACAATAAGTGAATGTTACCAAAATAAGTCATTTAATGTTAAAACTAATCTCTGCAAGTCTGTGATTTAAAAAAGACTAGATTACTTCCTAAGTTTTAAGATATTCTGAAGAAAAAATAAATCTTTGTCACTTTTTTAAACATTAAAACTGTTTTTGTAATTTGTATAAAAGTACTGTTTCATTTATTTAAATTCTTCCTTTATATTTTGTACTCATTGTAGGAAATCGATATATAAACGCAGATTAGTGTATTTTAAAAAATTACAATAAGATCGAAATGCTCGAAAAAACCGGCCTACCCGGGTTTTGATTACTCCGAAAACCCGGGTTTTCAAAATTGAACCGAGATTCGATGCCCTAGTGTTCCACAACTGTGCCACCGAGCTCGACAATTATTCTATGTACTCACTTAGTCATACAAGACTAACATTATAGTATGTTCGCAGGAGGGCCTGGTAACATGTTATACAGGTTCTTCAAAACCTACATCAGATACCAGTCTCTCACAAAAAAGCGAGAGGTTAGATATTAGTGTATCTACTAATACTCTTTCCAGACAACAAATGTAGACATATTATAATACACATGCATTGTACAGTACTTATTTTGTGAGAGAAAATGATAAATAATTACATAATAAGTATCTAGCACCATATCAAAAGCTTGGCTTACTTTTTTAGATGATGCTGTGAAATTTGTACAAGTTGTCTATTTAGTTATTTCACTAAATTAAAAATGTATAATAGTTAATATCATTAAGTGGGTATAACAAACTCATTTAGGGTGTACTTTTTGGGAAAATTTCTATGTAGTCATACAACACATGCTCCTGAACGCTACACACTTTGTGTAAACACTTATGATATTGTTATTAGCAGTGCTAGCTTGAGTTGTTGTATTTTATTGTAATTAATGCATTTAAGAGTAGGAATTTAGGAATAGTAAGTATCCTTTGAATTGAAAAACATACATAGGTATTACATTATGTAAAACTTATGTAATACCAATGTATGTTTTTCAACTTAGTTGGCTTGTTGGAGCAAATGAAAAATGCATTTAAATAGAAAGCAGAAAATAGCAGTAAAACAGCCTTGGATTTGATTGTCCAGGGATATAAGGCTAATCTTCTGTAAGATGGGGATACTTCCCAGCCTGGGATTATGAGCAGACATATCTTATAAAGAGCAACCTCTCTTACAATTTTGATTTTTCTGTTAGCGGTTTATACCTACCTGTATTTTTATTTCCTGATAATCCTTACAATACTCCCTTGAAACCATTTGAACTTGTGTGAAAGTAGCACATTTACACCTTGACTCTGTGTTACCACACTTTGTTGGAGCCTTCAGTATGTACCTATGTTCAAAATCAGCTTCAATGTTATTCTCATATTTACACTTAGTACAAACATATTTCCTTTGATATTCCAACATTTTTGACTGAGTTACTCTCACTACTGTACCTGGAAATAGAAAAATAAATATATTATTCCCTAATATTACATTGAAAGATTTTTTCTTATTAATAGAATGTTCTACAGGTATAAATTACTAGATACTTAATAAAATGTGGTGGGTCACTGTATGGACTACTACCATGACTTTTGCGTTAAGTGTTCATTTGGATTATTATGCAATAAGTGGAGAGTACTTCACACTGCCATCCTGACCAAACCCGATTTTTCTATGGAGATACTGAAGGCCACTTGTATACTTCATAAGCCACTTACAGACTTTACCTACGATAACATCAACTAGAATAACAACTGCTACCAATAATAGGTATTTTTTAAAACAGCATTTTAGTAATGAAGGAATATTGCCGTATCAAGACCAATATACATAAGAATACTAATAAAATTAACAAAATAAACACTAACTTATGTGTTTCATTTTTCTGTTTTGTGTCATATGTCTCCCACTCAACAAATAATATGTCTGCAATTTCCTCCCAAGTCCCTGCTCTCTCTTTGCTTGTCAGATGTTGATGTTACGCCTAGTCTGAATGCATCAATCAAAATACACGTGGCGAAACGTTGCTGCTCTTACGTTGACCGACAAATGTGTTGATGGAAACGGAACAGATCATGTACGTTTGACCCACTAACGCATCATCGGTTGGGTGTGAAAGGTTGAATGTTTCATTATATATTTGTCTGGTCTGTTCTGACGTTACGTGACCGATAATACGCGACGCAGTTTCCGTATGTACCAACCCATGATAACTTGACTTTGCATTGTATTATAATAAAATATCCAGTAAAAAAGCAAAAAATGGCATGGACAGAATGCTAGAACTCTATACAGGATCCCATAGTATGCTGAACTCTAGTATTTCCTAAAACCTACTGAATGGATTAAAATAAATAATAATAAGTACCTATGTAAGTATAATTTATGTACATAGTACATTTTATATACGATAGTACATATTATATTACAATTTAATGTAGATAGTACATTTTTAATTCTTACCTGTGATTTTCAAAAAACATCCCAAGTCAACATTTTTGGGAAACACTGTTCTATGCAGTTCAGGGCAAACTGGCAAACCAAAGAATCTTGCATGAACATTCCTTTTTAAATAACAGTAATCCAGTTTATCCACTAATGTTTTGAAGTCATTTTCTTCTAGGATGTTTTGTTGTGTTTTTATTATATCTTTACTACATACTGGCAAACTTTCGACAGGAGTACATAAAACTTTGTCGCCAACATCAGGATAGCTTTCAAATAGTTTCAAAAAACTGAAAATTAAAGGACAAAATGACAAAGGCCTCCTAGCCGGATTGTTGATAAGTTTCGAAAAGACTTAAAGTTTATTATTAACTAACTCACTCTATTTTAACACTATAATATCCTAGGTTGTCATGTTCTGATAAAATATTTAAACAATCCTGCAAATGAAATTTAATTAAATAGTCAACAATCATTGCCTAAATAGAATAGTTGTGAAATTGAAATAAATGTTGAAGTCTAAAAGTCGCCGCCATTCGCCACTTTTTTTTTGGTTCTTTTTTTTTTTTTGTATATACATGGCAATAGTGTTGCTACTTTATGCCAGTGTCAAAGTTTTCAGTTTTAGAACCATTTGAAAATCTTAATTCTATGTTCCAGCTTCAGGAACTGTGCTGAAAAAATACTTGGGAAGGGTACATAGACCCAATCAACCCAATTTACATATCACCCGTAAAAGGATAGTGATTTTTACAAGGTTTTCTTGAAGAACTTATTCACGTCTTCCAAAAAGTGCATAAACGTGTTATATTTGAGTTTTTTCATTACTGTATAATTTCACTAGCACTTATGTTACAAAATACTATCGAAATTGTCACACAAAATTAATTTTATACTGAATTTTAAAATTTCAAGTAAAACAACAATGTCACTCGTCAAAAGCGCGGGAAGAAGTAGTGGTGGGCGATACAAATCGTATATAGATACAATATCTATGTATTGGTCCAATACCCGATATCTATATATCGGACGGCACGAAAACTATATATTGGATATCGCTGTCGTGTTAACAAGTAATAACTCGTATCACCTCGCACTAAGGTACAGTACGGTACGGTACGTAACTGAATCTGAATATCTGATACTGATTCGGTCAAACAATAGGCGCGTGAAAGAATACGAGCTAGATATTTGAGTGAAACGGCTACAAGACTGATATAGACAGGTACATTTCCGTGTGAATATTCATTTTAATTTAAACATTATTTGTAGCATCCACAAGGCTTATAATTGCATTGCAAAGTTATTTTCTGAACACTTCACTTTAGTCAACGAAAATAAAACGTACACGTGTTCAATAAAGCAACTCAAACGATTATAAACTTTCCTTATACACAATAAAATTTATTTTAAATTAATTTCTTTGTTGTTAACCTTTGTCCTTGACCGAGACGACGGTCTAACTAAATTAATAGTTTGCTCTAAATATTTTGGAATTCTATTTTTAGTTTCGTGCTTTGCTTTGCGCCGCGTAAATTGTATGTGACAGTAACTTCTCCGCTTTTTTTATCACGACGAACGTCACAAAAAGTGACACAATTAACTTTCCTAAACGTTAATTTAGACCAAAATAAATATTATTAAAAAAATGACAAAATATCCTTTTTAAAGTTTTAAATAATAAATATTATTTTTATTATTTATCACCTTACATATTATCCTTACATCATCTTCTATCTTCATAGAAAATCATTGGATGTTAACCAATATATGTATACTGATTATGAAAATATAGATAGACATAACAGAATCGTAAAGAATCACAGTACTGTATAATATCACTTAGTTTTCAGCGTGTGGCGTATCGTAGGCTTCTGACAGATACATAGATATTGCAATATATAGTTACGATATCTGATATTCAAAACCAATATATAGATACGATTCAATATTGCGTGGTACCGATATTACCCACCCCTAGGAAGAAGTCACTTTGGTTCTTTTTATCCCCGAGGGGAAAGGCAAAGGGATCTAGCCCATACAGCCAAGTCAATAGTTTAGAACCATTTGAAAATCTTAATTCTATATTCCAGCTTCAGGAACTGTGCTGAAAACATACTTGGGAAGGGTACCCAGACCCAATCAACCCAGTTTAAATACCACCCGTAAAATGATAGTGATTTTTACAAGGTTTTCTTGATGAACTTATTTGAGTTTTTTCATTACTGTACTTTCACTAGCACTTATGTCAGAAAATACTATCGAAGTTGTCACATAAAACTAATTTTATACTGAATTGTAAAAATTTCAATTATAACAATAACGTGACTCGTCAAAAGCGCGGGAAGAAGTCGCCATTCGCCATTTCAAGATTTTCGCTACTTTTTTTTTGTTCTTTTTATACCTGATGGGACAGGCAATGGGGTCTAGCCCATACAGCGAAGTCTTCAAATCAGAACCATTTTGAAATCTTAATTCTAGATGTTCCAGCTTCAGGAACTGTGCTGAAAAAATACTTAGGAAGGGTACCCAGACCCGATCCAGTTTAAATAACACCCGTAAAACGATAATGAATTTTAGAAGGTATTATTCTTCACGGACTTAATCACGTCTTTCAAAAAGTGCATATACGTATTATATTTGACATTTTTAATTACTCTATAAGTTCACTAGCACTTATAAAATACGATCAAAATTGTCACATAAAACTAATCAGGAACACCGTTCCTATATGAAATCTATATGTTTGTCTGTATGTGCGTATTTTTCGAATATTCGAATTTTGACTTCAGATTCGGATTCAGCATAAAAAAAAGTAGAATAGGAATGTTCAGGAACACCGTTCCTATCTCTAACATGGTCAAAATAGCCGACAAATTAAAAAAAAGGTTAAATTGTTATATAATTGACGAGCCAGGTGTTCCTCTGGCAATGCAAGCTTGCGCATTCTCAACTGGTTTTATAATAGAAAGCTGTAGTTTGGCATGTGTATACTATGCTGACAAAGTGGTAGAATAAAATCTTGAAAAAAAAGTGGAGATGATTTATTTTATTCATTCCCACACAATGGTGTAGGGAGTCGTTAGATCTCGATCATCGAGGGTTTTGGAAGATCATTTTTCGATATAGTGATCCGATTGCGAAATATTAATATTAAAAGTGTAAATTTTTGTTAGACTAAAGCATAGTAAAATCAAATAAGTAGGGTATCTTCATAGATAAGCACCGAACGCAGTTTGTATGTGTGTGCGCCCGTACGTATGCGTCGTCGCACTCTGACAAAATTTATCGCTGCTAAAGGTACGCCAGTCGTGGCTACGCCGTGCTTTACCACCTGTGCCCACGCACGCACCGCCGCTGCGCTCCCGCTCGTGTACTGTACGTGTACCTTCCTATCTACTTTAACTTACAAATTCGTAAAGATGCCTAAAAAGTAAAAAGACATTTTTTTTCTGTATCAAATGTGTAATTTTGTTAAAAAATCATAAATGTCCTAGAGAAAAAAGTACTTTTAATGCCTGTCATTTTAGGCTACTGTAAAAATATTAAATTTCCGAATAAAAGGATTATAATTTTGATGTGTAGTAATTGAAAAAGTAAATAATAGTTTAGTGTAAAAACAAAAATTGCTACTTATGTACGTGCGTGAGAAGTTATACTTCTCTGGCATCATTAAATAATAAATCCCTGGAGGGATGTTGTGTTCATGCGATTGAGTAACGTTACCACCTTACGGGCAACTGCAGCCAAATAACAATTCCCTGGAGGGTTGTTGTGATCATACAAGTGAGTGACGTTACTACTTCACGGAAAACTGCAGTCATATTACTAGAGGGGTGTTGTGTTCATCTGAGTGACGTCACGAGTAAGCTCCTAAGGAGTTGCCGTGTTAGCAGCAGAGGTGGCAATACGCGAGGCATACTTAATGAATTGCAAGTGTAAACAGCTACAGTGACCGCTTTAAATTGGGTGGATCGTAGGCTTGTTTGTTCATGCGAGTGAGTGACGTTACCACCTCACAGGCAACTGCAGCCAAATAACAATTCCCTGGACGGTTGTTGTGTTCAGGCGAG
Source organism: Pyralis farinalis (assembly GCA_947507595.1). NCBI lineage: Eukaryota > Metazoa > Arthropoda > Insecta > Lepidoptera > Pyralidae > Pyralis > Pyralis farinalis. The sequence goes on from OX382270.1 coordinate 21,179,246, forward strand.
TGAGTGACGTTACTACCTCACGGAAAACAACCTTCCAGGGATTTATTTGGCTGCAGTTTTCTGTGCGGTAGTAACGTCACTCACTCGCATGAACACAACAATCCTCTAGGGAATTGTTATTTGGCTGCAGTTTTGAGCATAATTTTCGTGACTTAATGAGCGGTTTAGCGGGCAGCTTCAACCTGTTACTTTTGTGTTACAGTATCTTAAAATTTCACTCATCATTTTTTCATAACGCGCCTAAATTTTGACTGAATAGTTAAGAACTTCCAGGTTTGACTAAAAATACTTTAATCAAAGGCCGAAATTGGAATATATTTCGGGGTTAGCCCGAAGGCTTCGGTGAAACCTAGGATAAACCAGTCATTCCGCGAAGAGACTGCATATCGACCTTTGACTATGACATATAAAAAGACTACGCATTTTTGACGATTGTATAAACTATAAGCGACATCCCTACGTGTTTAGGCTATTATCGTTCGCTCGGGGCTCGAGTCGTCCTACTTATTTGATTTTACTATAACCCCTCCACCCCTGTCAGCGAGCATTTAAAAGGAAAACCATCACGGCCAAGCAGGCTTTAAGAATAAGACATTGCACTGCAAGTGTTTTGCTTCCTAGTTTCTAATTTGAACGGCCAAGTAGTAGAAGGTGAAGGAAAACATCGTGAGGAAACCGACATGTCCAAGAAATTATATTTCGCAAGACGTGTGACCTAACCAAAAAAAGATCTGGTTTTCCCTCTGGGTTGGGCAGGTCGGTCGGCAGTCGCTCCATGTAAAAGTCAGTGTCTTGGCCAAATCCTTAGGTTGAGGTAGCGGCTCCTGCCAATCCTAATGGATTAAAAATGGAATAACGCTAATAGAAGACAAATATGTATATAATTGTTTGTACAATGGCGGACTTGAACTGTCAATTTAATGAAGTAGGTACATTATTTTAGGGTTCCTGCGTAAAATTTGAAGAGTATGAATAAATTACACTATTCTTTTTATTCTTTAACCAGTAGTACTATATTCTACACATCTAGATGGATCAGTCGGGAAAAATTCCTGGCATTTCGTCATTAGCCTTTTCAGTGCTTGAATGTACTTCCTTTGTGTTTCGTCGTTCATTACGTGGGCAACGTTTTTGGAGAAAATCTTCTCACGGCCAGTACGGGCGTGAATACCAACCATAGTAACGCCTATGGGCCATGGTGCATTGCCTATTGCCATTTGAAGATATGCATCACTTGCCTGAAAAGAATAAAAGCGTTAAATGCAGTGCTACAGCTACCAGGGCTTCAGGGATATATTTGGCAGAGCTGCGATAGCCAGCGGAGCCACATTACCCTCAAAATTGTCGTTTGGGGTAGACTGATGTCATCCAGCTAGCGTTTAGACGGTAATAGTGAGAAACTCCAAAATCGACACACTAATAGCTAACATATTGTAGTTTTGTATCCTTTAATTTGAAATTTAAATGTTCGTTGGTGAGGAAGAACGGTCCAAAATCGTTCCAATTAGAAAAAAAAACATATGGGAAAACGTATGGTCGGCCACTCTGCAGTGCAGAGTCTGCACTGCACTCCCATCAACAGAAAAAGTAACAGCACTCGTCGCTAGATGTCGTACAGGATTCCATATATTTTTAAAAAATTAAAAATAAACTATTTAAATATTTTTTAAATTTATAAAATATCAGCTCTGCCTACACAGCTTGCTGTTATTTACTAGTTTTATGATCTGTCTGCTGCTGTTCTTTTGTAGTGACTTCATTGAACTATAAGTCACTCAAGTAACTTCATAGAAAGAAAAATTCTTACAGACCTCTGTGAAAATGTAGCACCTGCCGCATTTTCAGTGGCCACAGCAACCTGTACTCGTCCAAAGTTATATGGCCACGCTGCTCAACTGTGGATTGGCAGAGGCTAATATTTTGAAGCTGACACCAGGCTTATCATAATAACTGTCATCTATCGACAAAAGCCGGGATAAGCTCGCTTAACCTCTTGTGTTGCAAGCGTTAATAGGCTACAGTAACCACTTTACATCAAATGTGTCATATGTTTCATTGTAAAAAAAAAGTATGCGTCTCGGGACGCCCGACAGAAGTGATAACTTAAACTAATCCGCTGCCGTATGCGTGAGAGAAAGGGAATCCAGATAGACTGGCGCCGTAACGCGTTACGTAACGAAGCGGTTTACCCTCCCATAAGAAGTTATCACTTCTAAAAGTGAGACGGACATTGGTTTTAATGAAAATAGATACTTATACTCCACCGCGAGGTTGTTGTGTTCCTGCGAGTGAGTGAGGTTACCAATAAACTCGTAAGGAGTTGCTGTGATCGTAGCAGGAGTTGCATCGCGCGAGTGACAATTAATATATTGCACATATTCATAGGCTATGGTTAACCACTTTACACCAGGTGGCCCGTGTAAAAGAGGTAAGTGAATCCCGATTGAGTGATAGTTAACTATCTATTATGGATATTAATGAAATAGGTATATTTATCACTCTACATGCCAGCACCTTGTTTGCAGCAAGGTGCACCAGCAGACACTAGGATTTCACTAAAATATCCGCTGCTGCACTGCTGTGCAATAGGTGTCAAAACGCACACTTTTGATGTGTGTTTATTTCAATAAGTGATCTTGACGCATCGAGGTTACACCACTGATGTACTAAATGATGAGCAGAGCATTTAAAAAAAACCTTTGCAGAAGCAAGTTTACCGCGATATAAATGACTGTATCCAAGAAATTATTTTGATGTTTACATAGCGATTGACAAGTTTAAAATATTTTTATTTACAGTTATTCTAATGTTAATAATACGCTACGCAGTTTTTGAGAACAAAATAAACGAGGAAGGCTCGAGTCAGTTTAAAATACGCCTACGCCACCAACTAAGGACAATGGGGTTTGATCTGTTCGTTTCATATATAGAGACATTGTTTATCAAAAGTTATAAGCTGGTGTTAGTTTGTCTACAGGATACGCATAGTTTGCAGCAGTTATAACACCACTCCACGAACCACGAACGAAATAACCTATGGACAGCCAATGAAACCGATATTACGTAGAAACTCAATTCATCGCTACTGGTCGGCGTACAGTAACTGGGTACAGTAGGTTTTTTTTTGACCTGACTGCAGACTGCAGTTTGCGGGCCGTGACTACGTCATCGGATGGGGGGAACGCGCAGCTCTTAATGGCTAGTACGCGGATCATCACGTCACATATCAACTTATGAGATATTTTGACGCTATAACACAACATGTTTATGAGAGCGGGGTGCCTTCATGCGCAGTCAAGTGATGTATTGGTTTGTGGCACGAATGCTGCGTGGTTTCTGGTGATACATATATATCTTCAGGCCAGGTCCCTTGCGGGGTAGGCAGAGAGACCCGAGCGCCATAAGACGCGGTCCTTACACACTTCACTCGCTTCTTTCACATTCATAGCTCTTTTCATGGACGCTCGCCGGTTGCTAAGGCTCCTGACATCACCTGTTTGTTTGGTTTCTGGTGATTTGAACGGCAAAGACAAAGGATTGTAAATCTATTTTTTATTAGTAGAATTGGCCTAGTAATTACACTAACAACAAATAGGATTATGTTTTTTAAACAAGCGAACTGATGGTAAGCACTAGTTTATGGGTACTTGCAACACCATAGTTGTTACCTAATCGAGCTTTGTCGATATCTTAAAATTCTCTTTACGTCTTTTTTTGAAGAAGGCCCTTGGGAAAACCTAAAGCAGGAAATTCGCACAGTACGCGACCATTGCGGTTCCCGTATGTGATGATGAATTGCCCACTGCCGGCGAGCAGGGCGGTCAGAAGGAAGCAGTTGGCATTATATTGAACAACTCGGAACGCAACCCATTGTACAATCGGTAGAACGCACAAAAGGAGGCAAAATTTCTTTACTTTCCCTAAGTTGCTTACCATTATATAGTTTCTTTCTAACAAATGTTTGGTTATTTCCATAAGACTGTCGCAGATATCTTCGGGCAATGTTTTCTTCTTCAGTTTCCTCATCAACGGTTTTAGATAGACCTGTGTCTGTGTGAATGTTGCGCGCGTCATTTTGTGTTTAATTGCCGTTTTCTCTGCGCCAGTTGCAGAGTTGAGTTGATGGCCCCAAATCTTTAGCAGAAACTGTAATTTGAAATAATTACATATAATGTATTGAAATGTCGGGAGTCATTTGGTAATTTGTTCTCTCCGCTTACTGAGGGGTAAGCGGAGAGAATAAATAGATAGAATAGAATTTGGTGTAAGGATATAGATAGATAGAGTATATATTGTACAATAAATAGCGTCTTGTTCCTAGCGTTATCCCGTTTTCTAATCCATCAGGATTGGCGAGGTCTGCTACGTAAGACTTTGGCGACAATACTGATATTTGACTTAGAGGGAATGCCGTCAGATCTCCACAATCCAGAGAGAAAACTGCAACGTCAATCAAACACCAAAGTAGGGAGCGGACTGGTTTATTACGTTAAGGCTTACCTACATTACAAATAATGTAACTACCCTACAATATCCCCCTTTTTAAACTAAACACTATAATAACATAAATAACACTATATTGTTATAACACAGGAAGTTACGAGATAGCTTACTGTCTAAATATTACAGAGTGGCCTATGCGTAAATTAAGGCTATTCCATCTCATGCTTATTTGCGCGTTTAGCTCGGTTGTGAGCTCGCAGAGCCCGAGCTGAATCATTTGTCGGAGGCGTCGGAGAACGCGTAGTTACTATCGGCCCGGGGTCGGTGGCAGATGTTGCAGGCACACCTTGTTGACCAATGACTAATTCCTCCGACCTCTCCTCCTCTGCACCTTCGAATGTATCGTCGGCATCGTATAGCGGCTTTTCCAAGCAATCTTGTTTTTCCGGCAACTTGAAATTCGGCCGTGATAAGGAATACCTACTCTTACGTTTTGGGTTTAACGTAATAAGCTGGTCTAGATGCCTACGCCATTGCGTGCCATCGCCCACTTTAACAGTGTAAGACACGGGACCCGTTTTCTTTATCACGTTCCCTTCCACCCACTTTGGTGTCTTCGTAGAGTAACCTCGGGCGAGGACGTGATCTCCGACTTCAATATCCCGATCCTGACCTCCCTTATTTTGAACCTGTCTTTGCTGGGCTGTTTGTACGATAGCCGTCACGTCAGGGCGTAAGGCGTCAAGACGTCCCCGTAGCCGATGGCCCAACAACGCAACTGCCGGTGCTACTTTGGTTGTAGCGTGTTCCACATTTCGATATTGAAATAAGAATTTAGACAATGCTTTTGATATATTTTCGCCCTCATGAATAGCTCTTTTAATTACTTTTTTAATAATTTTAACCGCGTTTTCCGCGGCCCCATTCCCCTGTGGTCTATACGGTGCCGACGTTACATGTTTTATGCAGTTTTTTAAACAGTAGTTTTTAAACTCTATTGACAAAAACGGTGGTCCATTGTCTGTGACAAGTTGTGCCGGCAAACCGAACCTAGCAAATATGGATCTTAATACCGTTATGGTAGATTCAGAATCAGTCCGGCTCATAGCAATGGTCTCAATCCACTTAGAATGTGCATCGATTAAGATTATATATTTTTTTCTCCACATTCCGCAAAATCCGCATGTATCCTCTGCCACGGTTTCAGTGGAAACTCCCAGGGGTGCAGGGTGGCGTGAGAGGGTACGTCCCGCACCAACCGACACGCCTCACAGGCCCGGCACACATTTTCGATCTCCTGATCGAGACTGGGCCAGTACACATAATTGCGAGCCAAATTTTTCATTTTATTCATGCCTAAGTGGCCTTCATGAATTTCCTCTAAAACCCTAGATCGCAAAGACGGGGGCACGATGAGTCTGTATTTAAAAAGTAAACATTCTAAGTCGAGTGAAATCTCTTCCTTACGCGTAAAATACGGCTTCTCCTCGTCACAACTTGCCACCGTTGGCCAACCAAATAAAACATATCCTTTGATCTTACTTAATAAATTATCTTTGCTAGTCTCCGACCCGATATCTCGGAAACTCACGGGCAAAGTTTCTTTTACTAAATCTGTGTAATTAACGGTTATAGTGTGCGGTCGCTCGTGCGGTAGGGGCAGGCGCGACAGTGCGTCTGCCGGGCTGTTTTCACTTGATCTAACGAATTTCACCGTAAAATCATATGCCGATAAGCGAGCAGCCCATCGTTGTAAGCGGCTTGCTGCCGTTTGAGGGATTCCTCCTTTCTTCCCAAAGATATAACTCAGTGGTTGATGATCAGTACGCAAGATAAACTTTCGGCCATAGAGATATTGGTGATGTTTTGTAACAACGAAAAATATCGCCAGCGCTTCCTTATCTAATTGGCTATAATTTTTCTCCGCTGAATTCAGTGTTCTAGAAACACAACTGATAGGTCGCTCGCTCCCGTCAGGATAAAGGTGTGCGAGCATCGCACCCAGTCCGTACGCACTGCTGTCCACCGCCAACACGAGCGGCCGCCCCTCCTCATAGTGAGCGAGGACTTTCTCGCTCGTAAGCGCGCGTTTCGCCAACGAGAAAGCCTCCTCACACTGCGGGTCCCACATCCATTTTGCTCCCTTTTTAAGAAGCTCATATAATGGGTGTAATGTCATGCTTAAATTGGGAATAAATTTACCATAATAGTTTAAAAGACCCAAAAAACTTTTTAATTGCGTGACATCATTTGGCCTTGGGGCCTCATAAATTGCCTCTAGTTTCTTTGGATCGGGGCGTAAACCGTACTTATCTATTATGAAACCTAAATATTTCACATTGCTTTGCAAAAAACTACATTTGTCTAGCTTCACCGTGAAGCCCATACTACGTAATCGTTCCAATACAGCGCGTAAATTCTTTAAATGATCTTGTCTATTTGACCCACTCACACAAATATCGTCCAGGAACACGACCGTGCGTGGAACGCCTCTCAGGGTCTCCTCCATAATTTTTTGAAATTTTTCCGGTATACACGAGAGACCGAAGGGAGTGCGGCGATATACAAAGGTACCTATATGTGTCGTGATGGCGGTATACGGTTGGGAGTCTTCGGTTAGCATAAGTTGTTGATAGCTATTTTTTAAATCGATCTTCGAATACTCCTCCCCACCACTGAGTGTCGCGAACAACTCCTCAATCCTGGGGAGCGGATATGGATCACGTTTAAGTTTCGGATTAATAGTAATTTTATAGTCTCCACAAATCCGTATATCTCCGCACTCCTTAATTACTGGAACGATCGGCGTCCCATACTCCGATGACTCCACTCGATAAATAGTGCCTTCCCGCTCGAGTCGGTCCAGCTCTCGCTCAACACGCACGCGCAGCGCCAGCGGCACTGCTCGTGCTCGTACATACACAGGCGTATCATCAGTTACATTCAACTTAATATTCTTTTTACATGTTCCTAACTTATCTGTAAACACTTCTGGGAACTCTGCAACCAATCGGTTCAAAAACGGCTCACTCGTCAAATTTTCGTTAATATGATGCATATCTATAGTTATGTTCCTTATTTCTAGAGCGCGCACCCACTCTCTGCCTAATAAAGGTCGTCCCCCATTTCTAATGACGTGGAGTTTACAATTACGAACATAAATATTACCGAGGGCCAACTTAACATTAATATAACCGAGTGACTCCATTTTTGAACCGACGTAACTGCGTATGTTCAGATTGTCTGGCTGTATATTTTTACTATAGAAATTACGTCTATAAAAGTTTTCACTAATAGTCGATATACGACTCCCAGTATCGACTTGGAACTCGAGGGAACGCCCATCCACCAATACCGTAATAATATAAGGTTTGTCATCTGTTCCGTCGACTTGAATATTGAAAAAATCCTCACCATCATCACTTACGTAATTGTGTCGAGCATTCGAATGTCCTTTGTATCGCACTTCTTTGCACATCACCTTTAAATGACCGCGCACACCACACTCATCGCAATTATAATTTACAAACCGGCACCTGTCCGCCCGATGCGGCTTACCGCATCGCCAGCAACGCAAGGAGCCTATGCCGCCAACGCCGCGGGGCTGTGCCCGCGTCCCGCTCTGTTGTGAACGCCTGCCGCTTGTCACGTTCGCTTGATGCAGACCATCATCCGCCGCGCACTGCGCGCCGATGACGGCACCCGAGGCGGCGCCCGCCGCCGCTGTGGCAGCGCTCACCTCCGCATGTCGCTCGGCTGCTTCTAGCGCCAGAGCCAGCTCCACTGCTTCCTTATATTTGATATTCCTTTCGGCAAAAATTCGCGACCGCATAGCCTCATTAGCCAACCCCGACACAAACTGGTCGCGGAGATTTTCTTCTAAATTCGTTCCAAAATTACAGGTAGTGGCGAGGTGCTTTAGACTTTGCAAATACTCGGTGAGCGGTTCGCCGACATGTTGTCTACGCAAGCGAAATACATGACGCTCGGCTATCTCTGATCGTTTAGGTTCCAGGTGATCGCTCACAAGTTGCACCAGGTGCTCGTATGTAACTACCCTACAAAAACTAGACCTTTCACAGGTTAGGTAACACGTCTAACGAAATATAATTTCTTAGACGTGCAGGTTTCCTCACGATGTTTTCCATCACCGCTGAGTAATGTGATGAAGTGATAATTAGAAATATGTACATAAAACCGAAAACACGAATTTAGTGGTGCGTGTCGGGATTCGAACCGGCGACCTGTTGTTCAATAGGCCGGTTCCTCATAGTACAATAGCACAGCGTAATAATTACTAATAGTAGGTAACTCAGACTACTCACCGTACAGTTGCCCTGTCTTGACGACAGGGCAAAACTGTGCGGTACGAGGCAGAGCAGCGTACCCCCACCGCTAATTCGCAGGCGCCCAGTCCGCCCGACCTCTATTGTGCGTCGGTACTGTTCTCTAAGTGTGGTACTATCACACATACCTAAACTTATTTATTTATTAAACGCAGCAACTCCTCAGGAACTTATTAATAAACTCACTCACTCGCTGGAACACAGGAAGTCTTTGTCCAGTAGTTTCTTGTGTAAGGAGATACTTCTCTATTCGGGCTGCTTATTATCTATAGTTATTATTCAATTACTGATACATCCATTTCATTAGTATTTTCTGGTGGTTACAGTACGTAATATATAAGGTAATATGTACACATAGCGTACATATGACGAGCTCGGTGGCGCAGTGGTTAATGACGCTACTTCGACGCCAATGCTCGCGGGTTGGATTCTCACACAGGACAAGCATTAGTGTGCATGAACATATATGTTTATCTTAGTCAGGGTGTTATAAGAGGTAGGGCGCATCAAGGCAGTCCGTCTCGGGAATTACCACCCCTTCACAGAAAACCGCAGCCAAATTACTTCCTAGAGGGTTGTTGCTTTCCTGCGTGTGAGTGAGGTCACCTGTAAACTCCTAAGGAGTTACTGTGCTACTTAACAGCAGAGATGGTATCGCGCGAGTGATACTTAACGTGAGTATTACAAGCGTTAATATGCTTGTATGCCTCCCGACGTTGTAAAAAAAACATAGCGACATTTCAAGCTAGACTATTTGATTTTCGTGCCGTCCTTATGGCGCACGCAATAAGAGTAGAAATTGTGCTGAAAGTGTCCAACATGATTTGTAACTGTGTGTACACCCTAACAAAGATGTTGTATTTTAATAAACATTTTACCTGTAATAAAATCATAATGACATTCATGTCATGGTTTCTGTCTCCTTGTCCCATTGTCTTAGCCATTTCTTGAATGAACTCGTAAGTGACTGAATCATCCAGGGCATCTTCTTTCAAGGACTTCTCAGTGTCATTCTGCAATGGAGATAAATTAATAATAATAATATACCGAAACGGAAATGCATAAGGATGTGGTTAATGTGGATCGTGGATTAACCCCTTTATCTTTGGCTAAAGAGAACTGGCGTAGACCTGTAATATTAAGTACTGACGATTGCAAGGCTATATGGCAAAGTAAGGAGCTACACGGCCGCTACAACAAGGCCCTACACGGGCCTGATGTAGACACGTTGGCTTCCGTATCCTGGTTACGTTTCGGGGACCTCTTTGGGGAAACCGAAGGTTTTGTCTGTGGAATTATGGACGAAGTTATTAAGACGAATAACTACCGGAAATATATCATGAAAGATGGCACGCTAGACATCTGTCGAGCGTGTCATCTTCCTGGGGAATCTCTCAGACATGTTGTTTCCGGTTGTTCTCATCTTGCTAACGGCGAGTACTTACACAGACATAATCAAGTAGCCAGGATTATCCATCAGCAACTTGCTTTGAGATATAGTCTTGTAGTTAATGAGGTGCCATATTACAGGTATACGCCCGAAGCAGTTCTCGAAAATGACCATGCCACATTATACTGGGATCGATCTATTATCACTGACAGGACTATTGTAGCCAATAAGCCTGACATTGTATTAATAGATCGATCGACGCGCCAAGCAATCATTGTTGATATCGCTGTTCCACATGACGTTAATCTTGTGAAAGCTGAAAAAGATAAACAAACAAAATATCTTGATTTAGCTCACGAGATTACCGACATGTGGGATGTCGATTCAACAATCATAGTTCCGATTGTTGTATCGGTCAATGGCTTAATAGCCAAGAGCCTCGACCAACATCTGAAGAGGCTCGCGTTGGGAAGCTGGATTAGGGGCCAAATACAGAAGGCAGTCCTCCTTAGCACGGCACGTATTGTGAGGAGGTTTCTGTCTCTGTGACCTTGACCACTGATAGTTTGGACCTTGTTCCCGCTATCAGAAGGAAGCTGTTTTTTATATTTTTAAATGTATTTTTTTTTGTAATGATATATTTAAAAATATATTTAATAAGATTATAATTTAATAAAGGATATAATAATAAATTTATTTCAAAATTAGTGTACATCTGTTTACGTGTTTTACATAAACTCCCACACTAGGCTAGGCCTGTCCTGTGGGAATCTTATCAATACATTAACATTATATCATTGCGGAACTTATATTACCTACTAAGAAAAATCAAAATTAAATGTACTTTCTCAGTAGCAATTTGGATTTGAAGCTGTATTCAAGTTTTCGACGAGTTTGGTGACCCAGTGGCTAGTAATTTGACACTAACGCTAACTTGTAGATTCACAGGACATTTATGCGTATGAACATGTCTGTTTGTCTTGGGCTTGTTGTTTTTAAGAGATGGTATGGCGCTATTGCAGCCCGGTGGAGAAGTACCTCCACCTCATAGAAAACCGCAGTCAAATAACAACTACCTGGACGGTTGTTGTGTTCCCGCGAGTGAGTGAGGTCACCAGTAAGCTCCAAGGAGTAGGTGTGTTAGCAGCAGAGGTGGTATTGCATACATACATGGGTTGCAAACGTTCCTAGGCTACGGTAACCGCTTTACATCATGTGGGTCGTATGCTTGTACGCCTCCTGACGTAATATGAATATAAAGTAATAATACTGGAGATCTGAATTAACTAAATAAACTATTTATATTTCACACCAAGCTTTCGGTAGGAAACCAATCGACACATTTTTTTACCACTAGTAGATAATATACAGCCTGCCTGATAATAAGCAGTTATCGCCTATGGATAATTGCAACACCACTCATGCTTTATTGATCCTGTAAATAACTGACAGGGACTTTACAAGTCACTTGCTTCTTTAAAATTCATAGTTCTTTTCACATACGCTCCTGGTTCCTAGGATTTCTGACTACCTTCTGTTAGATAAAGCATCACCAATTAGATAGGGGAGTCGTGTTCTACAAATAATCTAAAATATAATATCGATTCCTCCATAGGACGGCCAATGAACGCAAGTCATTACCATTATAATTACCATTGCGAATTTTTTTTTGTCAATAATTGTGACACTTATGGTCAATATCTTCTTTGCCAATGCTTAGCTTACATCGTGGTATTGAGCTTTACTGATACGTTTATTTGCTAATTTACTATGATTTTTGTAATGTAATTCACTTAATTGTGTTACACTGTATATTTTTATGATATACCTATGGGACAGTACTCCACCACCAACTAAAAAAAACGAGTGTGCTTTAGACCACACAACTGAAGTAAAACTTCTTTAGTTTCATAGTGTGATACAGACAATAGATCTGCACTGTGTCTTAGATATATGAAACTTAACTTGCTATGAGAGAAAGAAAATGTGTGCATGCACCTCTCTCTGTTGCCCCTACAGTAATATACGAAACGTAACTCTCTCTCTTTCTATCTTCACTAACTTATGTGTCCCTCTCAATTTCCGTTCGCCTCGCCTGATCACACTTTTCGTAACGCTCTCGTCACGCATTCACCAGCTTACTCCGCAAGTCAAGTGTGCGTCAAGATTTACTTAAAAAAAATGCAGCCTAATATTGTTGTGGTCTATTAGTTGAGATTACCAGTAAGCTACAAAAGAGTTTCTGTATATGCTGTAGGGGTAGCAATGTGTAGGGTATGGTAACCACTTTACTTCAGGTGGTAGTATAATGAATGTTTAGTTGATATTACCAGGCCAAACATAGATAATATTCTCATATGGGAATTGAACCTATAACTAATATTAAAGTAGCCATGGCTAGTTACTTGATAACTGAGCCATTTACCTTATAAGGCAAGTAAGGATTGAAAAACAAACAATACATGCCCTAACTTGGTGCTTAACTAATTTTCCTAAGCTAAAATAGACGATGTATGTACGTATATCACACCAGTACGTACGTATATCTCGCTTGCCGTGTTTGCAGACAGTACTGAGTGCCATAGACGTGGTCTTTAGACACCACACGCGCTTCATTAACATTCACAGCTCTTTTCTTGCACACTCGTCGGTTTCTAGGGCTCCTGACGTGACCTTCTATTAAAACACGACAAATTTGGTCACTTTGGCATGGAACATAAACTATATGACAAATATTATAAATACCTGAGTGCCTAACTCCAAAATCTCATTCAAATAAGCTTGATCCACTTTGTCCATCGCTTCTTGGAAGTCATTTCTAAAACCCTGAAAATTATAATAACACAATATCAGAATATTAATAAGGTAATCTATCTCCTGCATAGCTCATGTTATGAATCAGCAAACTGTGATTATTTTATCTCATATCAAAACATTTATTTTGGTGTTTTACCTCACGGTAGTATGGAATACATTAGTGCTCGATTTACACTTGGCCACTGATGTCGCAGTTCCTCTCTATAGATTGATGACATTAAAAAACCTTATGGTTATCAGTCCATTCAATGCTAGACTTGGCTCTTACTTACCTAACTTTACTTCATCCAAATTGCCACCACTTATTTTTTTTATATTACGTATGGAGGCAGGCAAACATATGGCACACTTGATGTAAAGTGGTTACCGTAGCTTATAAACACTTGCAAAAAAATAGGCATTACTCGCGAGATACCACTTTTAACACAACTACTTAGGAGGTTACTGGAGACCTCACTCACATGTAGGAACACAACAACCCTCAAGGGAGTTGTTATTTGCCTAAGGTTTTTCTGTGAGGTGGCAGTACTTCCCCAGACAGGCTGCTCTGATGCACTCTACCTGGCTTAAAAATACCCAGACCAAGACAAACTGACAAGTTCATGCACAGAAATGTTTGTCCTGTGTGGGAATCAAACCCACGAGCGTTGGTGTCAAAGTAGCGTGACAGCGCGTTTCACCACTGCGCCACCGAGTTAACGCGTTACGTCTTTGAATTGCAAGTGTTCTTTGGCTACTGTAAACACGTTACACATGTGCCGCATGCTTGTTTCCCTTCTGAAGATATATGAAAAAAAAAGATGTCCGGTCAAGGAAACACTTACTCTATTAGCTTCTGGTTCTTGAATTTCTATTCTTCTTAACCTCTTGAAAGCCTGTATTTCACTTTCTCCAAACAACAATATAGGATGACCTCGTTCTCTCATTCTTTTAATTACTTCTGTTCTCGGTAGCGCCACTACTTCAGCCTGTTCTGCTTCTGCTGTCTCCAGTTTGCTAACTGGAACATATTAATATATATTATGTAGTAAAATAATTGTATTTAAAAAAAGAAATCCGACCACAGAGTGGAAAATGGTCAAAATTATTTTACACATTGAAATACGAGGAATAAGTAAATAAATCTGTAACTAATCATGGTACTTTATGTTAGTAGAGGAAAATTTTTTATTTAAACAAAATTATATATACATGGTACAAAATCATTCATCAATCATCTTATACGATATAAAAAATTGGAACTGTGTAGTAGAAGGTTACAGTGAAATTGGAATGAGTCCACACACCAGAGTGGCTATCTTATATTGTAACTGGAGAATATATTAAAAAAAAGTCAACCTCAGCAGAATTTGTAAAAATCAAATGATGTATTGATATGTGATTCTATCCTTCTTGCTGTAATTAAATATGATAATTACAAATAATGTATAAACACAAAAGTGGCACATGTCGGGATTCGAACCAGGGACCAGTTGGTCAATAGGTTGGTTCTTTATGCACTGGGCTATCACTATTCTAAAGAAAAACATTCATAGTACTTATGCAAAATAATATGGGGTAGTAATGAAATCTGTGAAAATGTTTGCATTTCATGTAACCTGAAATAAGTTACTCTTACACACAAGTACAGAAACATTTCAGTGTTGTATGGGTTACAGAGAGGTATTCTGTATCATCGAAATCAAATCATGGAATTGGAATAAACTCCATATTCATAGTTTCCCAGGATACTTCAAAATGTTGTTACAGGGTTAGCAGTATACTATTGATTATTTAAGGCTTGTGATATGTTTTTAAATAAGTTTTGAACTTTAGCCACATATTGGCAAGTCATTTACACGGAGTAGTTACATACCTTTATCAGATGTACTTTTAGTTGTATTATTTTCTTCTTCTTTATGTGTTCCATATTTTTGTAAATACTCTTCTTGTTCTTTGGCAAGCAAGTCTCCTCTTTTGAAATACTTTTTGTTTTTAGTGGGATCCTGAAAGTAATATTAATTTTTTTTACATTTTTAATAATATAAATCCTAATGTGCCATCACTAGACTCATTCAAATTCTGGTCAGAGACAATAAGATAATTTGGCAACTTATGGGTGAGAGAGAATAAAAATGTGAATTCCCGATGGCATATCAAGCCATATGTATGAAGATTATGTTAGATCACTAGATTTTCCTCTTTGCTATTAATTATGACAAGTTGAGGCCTGTCCTTCGGTTATGAATCATGGAATTAAAACAAAGAATAAGAATTACATTATTTAATAAGAAATATAATAAATTTTGATAAGATGGATTCTAACTTAGCAAGGGTTAGCTAGTACAGAATGGAGTGTTGGTATTGGTATGTATTAAAATATACTTTTTCGCAAGTGCATGTGATTACAGAATATGGGACACACTTGCTTCAGA
Organism: Pyralis farinalis; assembly: GCA_947507595.1. Classification (NCBI taxonomy): domain Eukaryota; kingdom Metazoa; phylum Arthropoda; class Insecta; order Lepidoptera; family Pyralidae; genus Pyralis; species Pyralis farinalis. The sequence goes on from OX382270.1 coordinate 21,194,656, forward strand.
GATCACATTAAGCCATTATGACCAATATGTGATGGTGTCGAGTCAGTGGTGTTCGAGCATTGTTGTAACACTGGCCTATACCAACTGTTATATCGTAAGGTGTTTTCATCGTTGTTACCCTATTATATATTTGCTGATGAACATAGTTGGTTTTTCAAAGTCCAATTGGAGCCATAAAGTTTGCACCACTGATGCATTATCATGTACTATGTATAGTGTGATTATCTGCAGGTTGGTCTCTTTGCTTAGTTCATGTACATGTTTTAGTACAATTTTGCGAAATATATTAGAACTTACTATAATATTTTTTTCTTCCAGCAATTTTCTCTTTTTAGCGATTTCAGCTTTTAAAATGTCCATAGTGATAAATATGTAGATAAGTAGTAGTTAACAGATTGTTTATTTACACAGTATTTTGTTGAAATACAGAAAAGATACACAAAAGAACTTATTTTATTTTCGTCTTGATTTAATTTTGGCAATCGGGTCGTGTTCAAAACAATTTTTGCCCATGAAAAAGTCGTAACGAAGACGTAAAGACGATAGTGAAATCTAAGAATAGTATCAATGAAATAATTGTGAATAAGTGAGTCATCCTCATAACAGTCCCGACATGGCAAATAGAGACTTTTGATGTCCTAAAATATAAGATAAATTCAGTGGAATACACTTTGAGAACACTAAAGATACGGTGTGTTGTATTTAGTTATAAATAGATTGTATGTAGATAAATGTAAATAGTTAATGCCTTTTCTTTTTGTTACTGGTCCTGAAGTAGTGCACAATCTAAAATTTTTTTTTTTAGGTTTCTAATTATTACGTTTCTTTTTGTATATTATTATTCACTTGACGTTGGCAAAATAGTATATTGCATTAAACGAGGAGAAAAAAACCTGTAGCTCTGTTCGAAAAGGCATGGAAGATATGCTGAAAAAGAGTGGCATTGATTCCGTTAATAGTTCCATCACATGCGACGGTACTAAGAGATAAAAATCATAATAAGTTCTTACATCATTCTCTAAAATATTTTCTAAAAGCTTTCAGTGTCACAGCTATGAATATTAAAGAAGCGAATGTGTAAGCACCAAGTCGTGTTGTGCTGGACTGTCTCTAGCTAGCATACCTCAAAGACTTCTTTGCAATTGTGCATAACACACCACATGCAGATGTTTTTTCTTTATACAAGACCAGCAGGTAAACACACATTCGGCCCATATGATGTGAAGCAGTTACGTTATTTCGATGAAGATTAATTGTCCTCCCGATTAGACCCCTAAAAATGGTTGGACTGCGAAACTCTGACTGGGTTTGACAGACGTGATCTTTTAGACTCTATTAATAAATGTATAATTTTAAACTTTGACGATTGTTTATATTAATTCCCTATAGATACGGGACTTACCTCGAATTGTTTATATGTCTCCCCGACATTTCGGCGATCACTGGATGACTGAAGACTGCGAGTAGATATCACTCCGTTAATGACAGATATATTTGTCTGCCCTCTTTCTACGTCGCTTATTTGGCATTCAAAGCCCGCATATAACGTTTGCACTCGATCCAGAGACCAGCCTCGTAGGATCATTCCCCTCCATCATGGTACAAGATATTGTGATCCATTGCGCGCATAAATACTTCGTGCGTAATCGATTCTCTAACCAGTCTTGTAATCGTTATCGCTCAGGTAACATCATAAAGTGTTACACTAAAAATGCCAAACTGTGTAGTTATGTCATGCAAAAAAAGGTCGAACACTTCTAGTTTGCAAAAATATTGAGTTACCTTTCACATGCAAGTATTATTTTATTTGCTTTCATATAAAATAAATCAAATGGTGTGACAACGATTAATACATGAGAAATCGATTTAGTAATCGAGTACTGATGCAATCGAATCATATTCCGCTACTTTGGTTGCATATCTCCTATCCCAAATTAGCGTAAATTATACAAACTGCAAAACAAAACAGTCCTTCATGCTGTATTATTATACATTTCATTTAGCTAAAGACAAAAAAAAAGTAATAAGACGTTTCGTAATTTTGAATCTACCAACTTCGATTTACGAAGAAGTTCAGCTATTCCACAACAGATGGCAGGCAGCGGGAAGAAAATAACTTTGAACTGTAGATGCCTCGAAATAAGGTTGACATTTCCTTAAAACATTTTCGTTTCTATGTAGTAGTTACCTCGCCTCCCGTCAAAAATGGCAGAATTATTTACTAACAGAATCACGCGTATGGCGAGTCCTTTTGTTGAACTGTCTAAGACTCGATCATTAGATTCCACGTTCCCGAAAACTTGAAATCATCTTCTCGATTGAAATTACGATGATTCTTTATTTCAACCGCTGCTCTGACTAGTCGCAGTTGAAGTGTCGTTCAGTTGAGAGTATTTTGGGATTATGCAACTCAATCCAGGGATGTTAGTAGCAGAGGTGGCATCGCGCGATTGATACTTAATGTATTGCAAGGTTTGGTTTGGCTACATTTTTTTGGTAACATACATTACATCAGGTGGACCGTATCTATACTTCTATGCCTCCCGTAGTAGTATAAGCCGTCAAGCCGTCCAGTGCGAGTCCGGCTTGCGCTCTGAGGGAAATATTTTCACAAATTATTGTCTCAAAAAAAGGTTTTTTGTGTAACTACAAATTTACGGTCTTCGGATTTTTTCCTTTCCTTGTACTACATGACATTGTTTCTTTCCAAATTTCATGATTCTAGGTCAACGGAAAGTACCCTATAGGTTTTGATTCCCTTGCGAGTGTCAAAATATGCGCATAAACGCGTTGTCATAGAACTATTCCCTGCTCGAAGGGAAAACAGATCTGAGCATTTAATATTAATTTCCGCTTGATAGCTCCACCCGTTCCCGATAACCTTTTTCTCAGGAACGGGTTGACGGCTTGACATACAGAGAGACAGACTAACTGACAGAGAAACAGACTAGCAGAAAGACAGACGGACAACAAATTGATCCTATAAGGAGTTCATTTTCCTTTTAAGGTACGGAACAGAAAATTATTCTAGTATGCTTATCTGCTGTCTGGTACTTACATTAACAAAAGCTTTGCTCAGTTAGGGATTTAAGGGCGTTGGTGATTTGACCGGAAATATTAATTTTGTCATCTAATGAGCAGGTACCTACCTACTTCTTATCAATGATAACGAAATTATAATAATACGATAAGTGGCGATAGAGGCCGTGATTTCATAATTACTGATAGGTACTGCTTAAGCTATCGTTCGGGGTTTATTTACACAAATTAGTGAAGAATTATTTTTCTGCGTTTAAATAATAATTCTTAAATGATCTGGTGTAAAATGGCTGTCAAAATATTTTGTATAGTGATTATTTTTGCTTTGTCACTGCAGCATAATGAAGGTAGGTACCTAATGTAGAAAACGAATGTACACACTTTTATCTCAGTACAGCTTATAAGAATGCTTTGTCACAGGAAGTCGAACAGGGTGACGTCGCTAAATTATTAATGTGCATTTCCTTCTTTCTTTTCTCATTGTTAATAGATTCAGGGGTTAATTTGTGTGATTTCAAATAGAGCATTACTATTCCGGTAGTTTCGATGTTGCGTTAGCAAACTATCCATTCTGGTTTTATATTAATTGAATGATAAGAAATTGAATATTCCTATAGGTAGTTACTCTGTTCTCAAAAAATTTAGACACATTCTACTTGAAGTATTTATATTTTTGACTTGTACCTCTCACTCACATTCTTATCATCATTATCCCTTGTCTTCTACGTTACTACGTTACTTTTCACTCATACGACTTTTCTAACATTTATATAGTTTCATACAAAATTTAAATACAACACCTCAGCAGTTTTTTGGATCTCACTTATTCGTAGGAACACATCCACTTCCTTAAAAGTTATTTGGGTTGTCTTTTGTCACTGTTAGTGATGTAATAGGCCAATATGATATTAAAATTTTATTAATTATAATTATATTAATTAGCTCTCTGCCTATCTCGCAAGGGACTTGGCGTGAAGATATAGTAAACATACATATTAATATTGAACGTTTTACATCTCTCTATTAGGTACAAGAGATCCTGGCCCAAAGAACACTTGTTGGTTACTACGTTAAGCACTATATCTATCACTGTGATAGGTAATACTATTACTACTACACCAACCGTAACTCATCCCACTGCAGGGATACGGGTCTCGCTTCAACCGAAGGTGTTTAGAGCATACTCCACCACGCTGCTCATCTGTGGATTGGAGGAGGCCAGTTTTCAAGCCGCTTCAAGTCCACTGACTTAGCTTAACGACTGCCATCTATCGACAACAGCCGGGACCAACGACATAACTCGCCTTCTGAGGCTCGGAATAGCTCGAGATAGATAAACCCATCCATAGACAGGATGCCGTCTATCTGACGACGTGACTTTGTGTCTGTGTCATGAACGTTTTTTTGTAAGTGCCTAAATCAGCCGTTTCGTCCACTTTGGTAACTAAATTTACGTAACCAGTTACAAGACAAGATTTTTCTTTCGCTGTTTGGTAACTAGTTGTGAGAGAAGAATTATTTTTCCACTTTCGTAGATCAAATTATTTCCATTTTTGTAACCCGAGATATTAGTTTTTATATAAAGAAAATAACATCGAAATAAAGTGTTTTTACGTAACTTTTAAGTAGGTACTATTATCGGAAATCCGAAAATATTTCTCATGCTATTTAATAATAGGCACGACGACGAGCGAAGCGAGGAGGAGTGTTAGGTAGAACTGCGACCCTACAGAGCGCGAGCCGAGCGAGCGAAGCGAGCGTGCCGCGGCAGCGGCCGGCGAAGCGCCAGATCCAAACATTGTCTGTTCACGTTCTGAACATGCACGTTCATAACCATCAAAAAGTTACAAAAGTGGAAAATTAATTCTTCTCTCACAACTAGTTATCAAACAGCGAAAGAAAAATCTTCTCTTGTAACTGGTTACGTAAGCTTAGTTACCAAAGTGGACGAAGCCAAATCAGCTTGCGTTTAACTAAATTTCGTTATGCATATCTAACCTTTTTGTCACTAGTCTCATTTTAGGTCCATTTTATTTTTATTAGTATTCAGCTAAGCAGGTAAACGATGGTCTGTTTCAGGAAGCAACCTTCGTGTTGTCGGCGGTTCCGATGCCCCCACAGAATTCGGAAGATTTCATGTCTCCCTTCAAAATTTACTTGGATCTCACGTTTGTGGCGGCGCTGTAGTTTCAAAATCACACGCAGTCACCGCTGCTCACTGCTTAATTGGGTAAACATATATTATTATACGCTGGATATGATATGCAGAGACAAATAACGTTTTTTCGCATGACACTTGATGGCCATTCCAATTCATTATGCTCACGTGACTTTTATGATGAGACATGCAGATGGTGTGCCCAGATTTTGGATTTGGTGTACCTGAAAGAGATCTATCTCGCTGGCCTATGGTTGTTTATCTATTTTCACATATAGCAGGATATAGCTATAAAAATAAACAATGTTACTAAAAAATATGGGTAAAAAGCTGAAAAATAACATTGACATGACCTGATGGGCCAAATTGATGAAATTTTATGAAGAACAGTTTTCTTCTACTTTTCGACTCATATTTTTTGGTAATATATGAAATAAAGACTTTTTGCATTATAATATCGTTTTAGGGCTGAACCAAAATATGTAAAGCTTGTTATTGGCACTACAAATCTGGATGTCGGCGGTATACAATACGATGTCGAGGTTATACAAATACACCCTGGTTACAATTCGAGCTCAAGAACCAACGACATAGCCCTAATAAAAATTAATGGCATTTTCGATGAAAATTATGTAGACATATTAGAAGTTGAAGAAACTAGATTAGAGGAACATGATCCAATTGTATTAACCGGTTTTGGAGCTCAGGTGGTAAGTATGAATACTAATGACATAAAAAAAATCGTTGTATTACAGAAGACTAGCTATGCTATACCGAATATAAATCTTTTCATGACATATGGACACGTTATTATTAAATCGATTTTGTACAAAAAATCTATATTCTCCATCTATCTATTTAGACATAAATAGGGTTACATTATTATGGCTTTAAATTTTAGTATCTTCTATTATATGCGGAATGACTGAACAGTGACACGATGTAATAGCAATGGGAACTTATCCACGACATGACTTTCATAGCTTAAGATCCATATAGGATGTTTACGCTCCATAAACTTATTGAATTTTAAGACTTAGCGAAATAGCGAAATTTTGTATTCATACAGTGCGGCAAAGGGTGACTTTTTTATATCAGTTAATTATGTGACTTTAGATGGAGCTAAGCTGAAGCTTATTTATTACATCCTAATCTTCATTTACTTGTACAGCATTGATGTGTATGACAATTGTATCTACCCTACTTTGTATTTTTCCACTACCACTAGTTATTCCACGAGAATTAGCTTTGGCCGGCACCCACCCATTACCATTCGTCAATTATTACTCTTGTGCAGGGTTTCTCAAAGTAGGGTACGCGAACCCATAGTGGTTTGCCATTCGACGGCAGGGGGTTCGCGACAAGATTTACGTAATGGCGGCTGGATGACTGGAAGACACATGAGGAACGTACGAAGGCGCGCTGCGACCGAAGTCGCTCGCATCTCGCGGGTGGGTTTTCACACACACGACTTGGTGCTGAGACAGAATTAAGTTTAAAATTGTCCAAAATAAATTCTACAATTCATTCAATTTGCGAAATACAAGCCCACCCAACACATTCATATTGAAACGCGATATTTTTTTGCAAATGTGTTTGTTACATTTATTATTTATTTTCTATTGTTCTATACAGGCAAATGGAGAGTCGAGTCGAATTATGCACGCCCTCAATTTGTCTGTTTTTAATCAAGAGGTGTGCGTATTCGCTATGAGGTACTCCAGAGAAGTGGTAGACAGTATGTTTTGTACATTTACTCAAATTGGTGAAGGAACCTGTCACGTAAGTATGGTAAAAGCTAGCGAAATACCTATTAAATAGCCGTATGACACAAACTGACTACGGGCCGTATAACCAATTCGTATCCAAAATACCTCAATGCTTAAAGTCTAAAGCCTTCGAACAGTGTGTGATGCCAGTGATGACATAAGGAACTATGATGTGGCCCCTTCACTGTGGCGGGCCGCTTTGATAAGCTCAAGGTCGCTCAGCGTGCTATAAAAATTGCTAAGCTTGGGGTATCTCAGCGTCATAGAATCAGAAATATAGGATACCCGCAGTAGAAAGTAACCGATATAGCCTAAATAATAAGCAAGCTGAAACGGCAGTAGGGAGCACATAGTTCGTAGAACTAACGAGCGCTGGGGTGCAAAGGTTTCTGAATGGCGTCCCTCTACTGGTACATGCAGTATCGGACAACCCCCAATAGATGGAGCGAGGATCTCAAGAGGTTTGTAGGGAATCGATGGATGCAAGTGGCACAGGATTGAGTCGAATGGCTATCTATAGAGGAGGCACATTTAAGCAGTGGCCGAATACGGGCTGAAATGGTCATGACATAAAACTCCCGTCCATCCCGGTATCGCAATAATGGCCCACAACGGCCAACTGCATAGTCAACGTCAAAAAAATCTCCCACGCGTAATTTAGGTGTAAACATTTCCTCTTCCCTTTGGGGGCGCGCATGTATTGTGTCTCTGATAACACATTCATTGGCTTCGTAGCCATTTCGTAGGGGATGTTAGCACAGTAGAAGTATGTCAAAGACATATCTCGCCCTGCACTCCCTGCGCGTGTGACCTTTACAGCCGCAAAGTTAACTCATTGTTAGCCATACTTTCACCGTGCTTATTATTAAGTCGACGCAGTCCTTCCGAGTAACCCAATTTACCCGCGGGAATACAACCTACAAGTGAATTGTTATTTAGCTCCGGTTTTCTGTACGATGGAGATTCTTCCCCAGTGGGACACGACGATTATAAAACATGTATGTAAGTTACTTCTCTTTTGCTAGAGGGTTGTTTGTTAGTTGACGGGGTCCACCACATGCGTCGGATTTGGTGTTATAGATGATTTTGACACTTTCACGTCAAAGAACTACATTCTAGTTTTAACTGTAAATAGTACAAATATTCATTGTTAATAATATAATAGGGGCTTTTGCCGTGGTTGCCTCGCTCCGCAGGCCTGTTGGCAGCTTACTCAGGAAACTCTGCTGCCGGTATACTGGATACCTTTTACGACACCCGCGGGTTGATGACAGGGTAGCCTATTCTAACGCCGAGGCCACACGCCATTTCTTGCAGGATCTACCTCCAGCAGTTGACGAATACGGGTTGAAATGATGATGAACAATATAAAATGTGGTATCGTACTTTTCAGGGAGACTCTGGTGGACCATTAATAAAGAACAGTAAGCTCGTGGGTTTGGTCTCTTGGGGAATTCCTTGCGCTGTTGGATTTCCAGACGTGCACACCAGGATCAGTCCATATACAGAATGGATTAAACAACTTGTTAACTAAACATAAGATTTACGGTAGAAATAAAAAGAAAATCACATTCTTGTACAGGTACTATATATTTTTGTTTTATGGTGTTACTATAATCTCTTGCAAAAAAACGGGTTCTAATGATTTTCTCCATACGTTTTCATACTAATTTCGGATTATATATCTTTATTTTTATTACACTACTGAAAAGTTGGATCATTTTATGTTTTCTAAAAGTTGTAAACACTATCATAATGAAATTAGGTTAGAAATTATACTACATTTTTACAAAATGAGAATTTGGATTATGATTGATTCAATAATTTGAAAATGTTACGAAGACAAGTAAATGTATATGATATTATGCGCCTATATAAGTAAATTAAAAGTAAAATTAAATCCATCAACAATTTCTTTGTACGCTACGGTTATCCTTGCCCGTTTTTAGGGTCTGTATCTCAAAAGGAAAACCAGAACCCTTATAGGATCACTTTGTTCGCCTGTGTGTCTGTCAACAAGACTCTTTTTCTCAGGGACGGATGGAGCTATCAATCTGAAATTAATATCAAATGCTCAGGTCTTCGATTAGTGAAAACATCAAACTTCTAAGTCAACGTAATCAAAAGTACGGCTGTTTTATGCCTCGTTCATCCCTATATTTTGACACTCGCAAGGGAATCAAAACCTATAGGGTACTTCTCGGTGACCTAGAATCATGAAATTTGGTAAGAAACAATGTCATGTAGCAAAAGTAAAGGAAAAAATCCGGAAACAGTACATTTGTAGTACAAAAAAAAATATTTTTGGGAAAATAATTTGCAAAGATTTTTTTTACGGTTCCATTGGTGAGCGAGTTTGGTTCGCAATTGACAACTTTTTTGCAATAGGGTTCTAAAACGAATGCTTTTATTCTATGATTTTATTACAATAAATAATTATGTATTTTGTATTGATTACAGGTGTCATTTCTCGACGTCAAATCCAAATATAGATTAGGTATATCACCCTTGATGATGTAAGAATTGTAACGATATCCAATATATTTGGTTGAGGCATATAGAAACTATGATGATAAAAGAAACTCATAAACCATACGCATATGAATTCTGAGACAATTAAATTTCTTTTTTGGCTAGTCGTATAATGAATAAGTTTATTACAAATCTACATTGATATATTAGTGCATCCTGTTTCAGCCTGATCGGTTGTTATTCAAAATTTTTCAATAATCGACCTATTTTTACCCGCGACGGTCACGGAGGCGGTATATGCGTTTGGGGTAAAAGGTGTTTGTTTGTGTGTCTGTTACCATTTTTCTCGAAAACTACTGAATCGATTTTGATTTTTTTTGTTTAAAAGGTGACATGATCTGGAGTGTTCTTTAGCTACGATTTAAGCAAATCTTTTCAGCCGGAATGGAACGGAAGTGACTCAGTGGTCAACTGCCTGCTTTATGCAGACGATGCGGCATTAATAGCAGAATCACCATCCGAACTGCAAACACTAGTTACAACAATGAAAGATGATTGTATGAAGAAAGGCTTACAATTGAATGCGAAGAAAACCAAGATAATGGTATTTGAAAGAGAGACAACCAGAACGAACACTAGGATTATGGTTGATGATGTAGTGTTGGAGCAAGTGAATGAGATTGTATATCTTGGAAGTGCTTTTAGCAGCAATGGAAGGTACACCGCTGATGTGGAGAGACGAGTGAGTGCCGGGAATAGGGTGAATGGAGCGTTGGTAAACTTCTAGGCTGCCGAAATCTAAGCCAGAAGGCACAGCTCGCTGTACACAACGCGGTGCTAATACCAACGCTAACTTATGGAAGTGAGAGCTGGGTATGGCAGAGAGAGCATGAAAGTAGAATAAATGCGGTCGAGATGCGAGCATTGCGCAAAATTTGTGGCATAACGCTTGCTGACCGCGTTCGTAACGAAGACGTGAGAGAAAGAGTTGGTCTAAAAGAGAGTGTCGGTGTTAAGATAAGAAAGGGCATGCTCCGTTGGTTCCGACATGTAGAAAGAATGCGGGACGAAAGAATGACGAAACAGATATACAATGCAAAAGTGGAAGGATGTAGGAGCCGAGGAAGGCCGAGACTAACCTACCATGACCAAATTGGTCGTGTTTTATCAGAAGGTGATGTCAGAAGCCCCAGGAACCGGCGAGCGTGCATGAAAAGAGCTATGAATGTCACAGAAGCGAGTGAAGTATGCAAGGACCGCGTCTTATGGCGCTCGGTTCTCTCTGCCTACCCAAGGGACTTGGCGTGAAGATATACATACATACATACATACATTTTCAGCCGTTTTTTAGGTCGGGGTTTTTTTTTTAATTTGTACGTGCATTATATATAAAACGGATTTTATTTATATACTAGCTGAAGCCCGCGGCTTCGCTCGCATGAAATTTGGCTTTTAGTAGCCTTTATTTCTCTATAGACCTCAAATTCTTTCTGTTTAAAAAAAAAACAAAGTTCAGAGTCTTAGATGCAACCATAGAGCGATTCAATTTTCATATAGCGCCATCTATTAACCTTTACGGGGGCAACGTATATTTATTTTATTTTTATTACCTAAAAAATGCGTAGTTATTTTACGTCACAAAAAATAAGTATTCTATGAAAATAAAAAAATAAAATTGCAAAGTCCCCCGAAGGGGAAGATATTTCCCCCTAATTTTAACAGTTTTTCATTTTTTACGCAGGAATCCTAAATATTTACGGGATAAAACGTACTCTATATTCTGCTCTGAACAGTCTTTCCTACCTACCAGTGAAAGTCCCGTCAAAATCGGTTCAGCCATTTCGAAGATTAGCCCGGACGCACAAACAGACAGACAGACAAAAAAGTTAAAAATGCATATTTAGGCATTGATAACGTGCAAATAACAATATGAGCTTATGATAAAGGCTTTATTTTGAAATCACAGAGAGACACTTCAATTTTATTTATATTATTATATTATTATTACATTATTATATATATATATATATAAAAATGCGTAGTTATTTTATGTCACAAAAAATAAGTATTCTATGAAAATAAAAAAATAAAAGTGCAAAGTCCCCCGAAGGGGAAGATATTTCCCCCTAATTTTAACAGTTTTTCATATTTTACGCAGGAACCCTAAATATTTACGGGATAAAAAGTACCCTATATTGTGCTCTGAACAGTCGTCTACCTACTAGTGAAAGTCCCGTCAAAATCGGTCCTGCCGTTTCAGAGATTAGCCGGAACAAACAGACAGACAGACAGACAAAAATTCTAAAAATATTCTTTTTGGTATATGTACCGTGTATATATCCATATGCATTTAGTAAAAAGCGGTTATTTTAATATTACAAACAGACACTCCAATTTTATTTATCTGTATATTATATGATTATAGTTATTTTATATTAGTTTTAGTTTGTATAAATAGCATTTACTATTAAAATTTAAAAAAGCCACAAATAAAACATAAATTAAAAATTTAAAAAACCCACGACGAAAAAAACTTCAAATAAAACATTTCAAAAACCCACGACATTAAAGCGTAATATGATTCATAAAACAGTTAGATATAATTCTCATTAATAAAGTCAATAAATGAAAAAATATTAATAATTAAAATATCACAATAATAACTGTTATATAGAATATTATTAACAGCCGTCGTGCATAACCTATGTTGTAAACTGTTATATTTGATGTTTTTTTCGTCGTGGGTTTTTAAAATTTTTATTTATGTTTTTATACCATATTGACTGCACTATATTGTTACTAAGAAAATAAACGATGTTTAATAAGATACGAGTATGTTATTAAAATCCCACTTTAGTCCTTTTACATTTTGCTTGAAAGACTTGCATGATGGTCTCCATATTAGTCGGCAATCTAGTGACGTAAGATAGTAGCTACATCAACCCTTGCTCATCCCACTGTAGGGATACGGGTCTCCCTTCAACCGAAGGGGTTTAGAGTATACTCCACCACGCTGCTCAAATGCGGATTGGCGAAGGCCAGTGTTTTCAAACCGCTCGAAGGCCACTGACTTAGCTTAACCACTGCCATCTATCAACAACAGCCAGGGTCGACGGCTTAACGTGCCTTTCGAAGCTCGGAGAAATTCGAGATAGATAAATCCATCCATAGACAGGCTGCGGTCGACGTTGCTTAACCTGCGTGTTCGGTTAGAATGTTACGCGCAACGACGCATCGAGCTCTCACGACGCCATCGAGCTCTCAGTAAGATAGTAGGTCCTCACCAAAATGGAAAAGTACTTCTTCTTCCTAGCATTATCCCGTTAGCTACCTAAGCCTAACGATTTGGAGAAGATTTACATGGAGCGACTGCCGCCAGATATCCACAACCCAGAGGAAACACAGATTGCTAAGTTCAATGGAAAAATACTTCTCTGTGCAAAACGGTTTACTGTCAGTAAGCATCCCTGCAAATATATCTGTTGCAATGCCTGTAGAAACTTAGCGGTCACAATTCAATATTTTGAAGCCATTTTGGAATATTATACTTATACAATGTACGTGAGGTATGTGGTTGTATGTGGCGGACATACCTATTTCTGCAATGCCTTTTTTATACGTCGGGAGGCATACAAGTATACGGCCCAACTGATGGAAAGCAGTTACTATAGCCTATGATTGCTCGCAATACATGTCATCTCTGCTGCAAGCACAGCAACTCCTTAGGAGCTCATTGGTGATCTCACTTACACGCAGGAACACAACATTCCCTACTCTACTACTTGTTACTTTGTTGGTGCTAGTTGCTATTTGACTGCGGTTTTCTGTGAGGTGGAGGTACTTCCCCAGACGGGTATCGATGCGCCCCACCTCTCTTAAAACACTCAGACCAAGGCAAATAGACATTTCATGCACACAAATGTTTGCGCTGTGTGGGAAGCGAAGCCACGAGCGTTGGTGTCAATTAATAAAGTAACGTAAACGTAACAGCGCATGTCGCCACTGCGCCTACGAGCTCGTCAAAGTTAAGGAGTATCCGTTATCTCTATATAAAGAGAGTGGTGGGTGATGGACTTATCAATGCAGATATGAACTATTGGAGCTAAAAAAACATCAAATTCGAGCAACATATCCGAATTAGTCTTTTAGATATTTTAATAGGGGACTATAGGATCCTAATTATTAGGTATAATAAAGAAGCCGCTGAGGTAAAAGACTCATTAGCTGATATTTTGGTACAATTAAATGCAACATATATATATATTTTTGGGATATTTACAATAGGTAGGTATAGCATGGATAGTTGGAATATGAAATGCTGGATTTCAGTATGCTTACTGATTCAAATAGATTTGTGTTTGTTTTTAATTTGAACGAATGGATTAAACATTTTTTATGTCAATATAATTCAATATAGTTATATTTTTTGAATAAACACAAAAACAATGTTTTCTTCTTCTTAGCGTTATCCCTTTTCTAATCCATTAGGATCGGCGGGGTCCGCTACCTAAGCCTAAGGATTTGGGCTTCTGCAACCCACGTACGTCTTTCGAAATATAATTTCTTGGACATGTGGGTTTCCTCACGATGGTTTTTCTTCAGCGCCGAGCAAGTAATAATTACAAATTACAAATACGTACATAAATGCGAAAACACGAATTTAGTGCTAGTATATGCTAGGACTCGAACCGGGACCAATTGGTCACTAGGTTATCACTTCTCATTAACTAAATGAGCACAAAAAGAATGGTATACAATTTAACTCGCTAGGATGATTAGATATTTGTATAATAAACTCTGTTGCAAAAAAAACTGTCAGGTTCACTATTATTTTTGATGTGGCTTTTGAAGACATTATCAGGAAAGGACTGAACTGTTTTAGACAATTTATTATAGAACAGCCAATGTGAATAGTTATGGGAAAGAATATTCTCCCATGACACTACTGGTAGTGCGACGCAGTAGTGCCTACGGAAAAAAATGGAATCGAAAGCAATTTACAAGACCTACCGGTCCTGGCAGCCGATGTAGGTACCGGCATACGGAACATATTTTTGCTTCTAAGATTTTCACTGAAGTTTAAATAAGCTGTCATAAAAGTTCTCCTAAATATGCTGAGAAGTAGCAGTGAGGATATTTACTTCTTTGAACAGTTTTCTGGGTGGTATTACTGGGCCCAAATTATGAATACAGCGAATGGCTCTTATTTGCAATACAATAGTTGATTCAATGTCAGCCACAGTTACCCACAACAGAATACAATACAATACACAATACAATACACTTTATTGCACCAAATAAGACAAATATACATGAAGTAAACATTAAAACACAAAAGGCGGTCTTATCGCAAAGCGATCTCTTCCAGACAACCTTGAAGTAGAGGAAACGATAATGACACGGAACAGGTAGGAGGCGCATAAACTACTTACATATTCACTACATATACAAATATATACATATTACACACACAAACATGTATAAATATATAAAAGTATATTCGTAAGCATAATCTAATAAAAGTTATCACGTAATCAGGCGTCAGGAATACCACGTCCGTTAAAAATAAGTGACAGGTGTAGAGCTATTGCCTCGATAATACAATAAAATACCTAATTGATATTTCCCAATGATCCTCTCAGAACATTTTTAAGGTTGACTTTTAAAAAGATTTAATTATTTCAGTTTGTTGAATTATAAAATAAATTGAAAAAGTTTCTCTAGGTTATACATTGCCCTTTAATAACTTAGCAGCACCATCTGGGGATGATATAAACAAAACTAACTGATAAATAAAATATTTTATTGCTGTTTGATATATTTTATTATCCATGAATCAACATGATCAACATTTATAACATAACGTAAGAACATAATTATATTCACTTCTATTTGTCAATTTTTTCCTTTATGTTTCTTAATAAACGCACGAACTTTCGATACATCGACCTAAAACAATGGACAAAATGTAATAGAAATGCTAACAAGATTTCAATGTAGTGGAATTTGCACCAATTTCCACTCATTTTGTAACAATATATCAATTCCTCCATACAATATTTTATATTATATCATCTATTGTATTCGTTACTTAGAATATGAGCTAAATTATTTTAAACGGTATATGTAACTTCACCTTAAATTCGTAGTTATTATCTGCAGTCATTATATCCAATATAACAGCCATGACGGGTCGCCCATGTGCACATTGGAATGGAGTTTTGCATTTTGACAAAGAATGTAATAAATACACACAGTCATTGATAGTGAGTTTATCACCGAATTTTATGGCATACCTGCAAGCCTGCAAAGATAAAACAAATGTGGGTTCTTAGTAAAATATATTTTTTATACCACAAAGGTGGCAAACAAGCGTACGGCCGGCCTGATGCTAAGCAGTTACCGTAGCCTATGAGCATTTGCAACACCAGGGGTGTCACTCTTCCGTTGCCGACCCTGTAAGAACCTCTTCACGCCTTTCTTGAAGAACCCCATACTGTAGTCCCTTGGGAAAACCTACGCCGGGAGCTCATCCACAACTTAACAATTCTCAGTAGAAAACTTCTTGTGAACCGCACAGTGCGCGACCATTGCGGTTCCAGTGTATGAGGATGAACTCCCAGCCGTCGTCGAAATGTGCGATTGTAAAACGAGGCTGTTGGCTTGATGTCGAACAACTCCTCAGAACACAACCCATTATACAACCGGTAGAACACGCAAAGGGAGGCAAAATCTCTCCTTAAACTCAAGGGCTCAATGGTGTGTGTGAGTTCAGGATCATTGACGATTCTCATAGCTCGTCTCTGCACCGAGTCACAAGGTCCTAGCTGGTATCCAGGTGCTCCCGCCCAAAGGTCGCTACAGTACTCCATATGCGGTCTGACTTGGAACTTATATAACATAAGTCTTTGCCCCGCGTTGAAGTACTGTTTTGCTCTGTTGAGCACACCGAGTTTCTTGGACGCCAGCTTGACCTTCTCCTTCAGGTGACCTCGATACTGAACATCGCTGGAAATCTCGATACCGAGAATCCCAATGCTCTTAGCCATTGTGAGCGGCGTGTTCTGGAATTGGGGAACCACAGCAAATGGGGTTTTCTAAAATTCGGGCAGCCCGTACGATGGTAACTTCGATAGAAGACCCTGATGCCAGACCCGATCGAACGCCTTTGCCATATCTAGGCTGACAGCCAATCCCTCATCTTGACTCTCGATCGCCGAAGCCCAGCGGTGTGTAAGATACACTAGAAGATCACCAGTCGAATGACCGTGGCGAAAGCCGTATTGACGGTCGCTGATTAAATCGTGATCCTCTAGGGTATGCCAGAAGTCGTGTGTTTATCACACGCTCCATCACCTTGGAGAGAAGGGAGCAATAGGCCTGTAATCGATGGGTCTGATCTATCGCCCTTTTTGGGCACCGGGTGCACATTGGCAGTCTTCCACGAAGACGGGACTTGCCCAGTGGAGTAGGAAAGCACGAAAAGGAGTTTAATTTCTTTTTATTCCCACAACAATGTTGCAAAGCAATGAATGTTATCAAATCTTAAATAAACATGTTGCGGTACGTTGTTGCTATAAAACTTTTTTTTTTCTTAATAGTTTATATGGCTAATATATAATGGTGAGGGGTGTTGATTTAGTTTATTGATTTTCTTTTAGTTAATCACTCTACATATATTTTTAATTTTAGCCTATACATAGTATATGTCTATTTTTTTAATAAAGAAAAAGAACGTAATTGTATCGCAAATTTCATAATAATCCTTTTTCTTACGAGTTTATTTTATAAGAAAAGGACGTTTTTCAAACACATCAAACTTACTTCTCTAAACACTAATTCCATTATAGACTTTGGATATAAGGAAATGCACCCTCTTTGTGCCTTCAAGACATTTATTTCTTCCTGAAATAATTCCTTTACTGCTTCAATTACCTTCTCCACCTAGAAAGCAAAAATACTGAATATTACACACATCAACACAGTGTCCCATTATAATTTAAATCTTTCACGGTTGTTTAAATCACTATTGTATGTTCCATATTTACATTTTTATGAATAATTTGACTAAAAATTCTACATCAGCAAGTTTTTCAGGCACCAAGCTCGTACATCATTTCAATTTTATTATGATTCGTGAATGACGTACCTGCCTTGGATTTTTGCCAAGAATAGCCTCTGGTATAGCATTTACAGACACCTCATTATTATTGACAATGTCCCATTTTAAACCGAATTGCGCAAATTTTTCTTTATAGTTATGTAAATAGAGAATTTCATCCCTTGATAGTTTAAGCAATATATTGTCGAGACTGATACTATTCCATTCATTTTCCCGGAGATAATCTGTAATTGTACAGATTTTAAAATAATTTTAAATGCTTATGTATATGTAAGCAATGTGAAAGTCTCAGCTACATAGAAGTAACCTGATAGATTATTTTCAAGTCTTATTCTTTCATGCACAGCATGTTGATCAAATAAAACTAAGTAGCGTAGAGATTCAAATTTTGCTTTTACTATAGCAGCGATGAATTTTCCATCTACCTGTCCCAATACCTAAAAAAATAAAAATAAATGAATAACAGAAATTTAATCAAATGCTATGTACGTTGAGTAGATCTTAGTTTATTACTTTAGCTTGTTCCAGAGATTTTCCATCAAATGTCAACGAAGCATTTTCTTTATGACGTCTGATATATATTTTTTCTATTTTCATATCAATAACGTCGGCTACATGTTGAATTCGAGGTTCATAAATTTTAGTATTAATTTGTACTTTATTTGCGAAGTTGTTGTATAGTATCTGAAAGAATAAAGTGGTGACAATAATACATATAAAATAAATATATCATATTTAATATTACATTAATACATACATTATTGAAATACTCCTCATTAAAACTGTGTTCACATGCACTCTTAGTGTTACAATTTTCAAATATTGGAGACATACCTGTAGATATAAATACTATATTTATTACTAATTCATGTTAATATTTAAAATTACCAATTATTAATATTTAAGGCATTTAGAGAAACTAACCTTTAGGAACAAAGTTCAACCTGTTTTTCATATTAAAATTGTTCAAGGAATCTTTTTCTGTACCAAATACTTTATCACCATTAGCAGTAATATCTTCATGTAATGTGTTAACTCCAATATAGTGTTCAATTTCTTTCATGATTCCAGCTTGAGTTTCGTTTTTTGAAGTGCTTAAAATATTATTGGTCGCGTTAATTTTTTGTTGTAATTCTTGTGCAGTTTGAACTTCAACAGAATTATGACCATTGTACTGACATTTGACGATATCATCATTTGGAACATTACAAACAAAATTACATAACGAGTCCTCGAGATTAATGACACTTTTATTGAAACACAATTCATCTTCCAGGACGTCGGTGCTATTGTTACTTAAAACCGTATCACATACGGTCAGCGGATCAATGTTTTCAAATGACCTACTCGCTTGTTCATGATTTATATCGGTTTTTGATTGAATGTCATTCTGTCGTTTGGTATTTATATCATTACATTCCTTCTGAATATAGTCTGAGACGTATATCGTATCATCAAAATTATTTTTTATTGTATTCATTGCTTCTAAATCATATATTGAATTAACAAACTTGTCGTTTTTGGCACAGTGTATATCAACTATCGAGCGATTCAAAACATCGTGCTTACTACGAGTAATTGTATAAGTATTTCCTGTTTTGGATTGACTCGTATTTTCAGCTACTAATTCATCAGAATTCAATGTTTCCTTTTGGTCAATACATAAGTTACCATTCAAAATTGTATCGGCATTGAAGGCCAATCCAGTTGAATTGATAATATGTTGAGGTTTATTCTTTTTTTCTTTGTTATTACTTTCTGAACATTCGATAAAGTATGACGACTCTTGTAAATAACTATTTGTTTTAATATCTGTGCCTTTTTTTAAATTCATTTTTAACTTTTTATCATTTAATAAATTTATGACTTGCGATTTCACTTTCATATTAGTGAAAAATTTTCGGTTTTGTTTACTTAATAGACCAAGGAATTTGTGTCCCGAATGTTTTGTTTTAAACTCTGTTTTTGTATTATGTTTATGTACATTCTGTGCAATATCCCTCCTATTATAATCATGACTTTCGTAAGTTAGTCTTGATATGAAAACATTGTTCGAAATTTGATTACTATCTTTACTAGGCGCAAAAGGACACGGTGGATTTTTTTTGTTGTAAGTAACTGTATTTCTATTGATATTTCTAGTGTGAGTTTTGTAGTACTGGCTTTTTAAAATAGTTTTTATAAGATCATGCGAAGACACAAACGTTTTTCTGTTAAATTTGATACTACGATTGTATTGATTTTGTTTGTAATAATCACAAGGCGAAGGATTAAGAGGATGTGGTAGGTAATCATAAACTATAATTTCTTCAATTTTTTTTCGGATTGATATATTTTTGCTACTGTTTATGATGTTACTATATTGAATGTTTTCATGTACGGATATTTTCCGTTTATTTTTCTTCAGATTCCTTAATAAATTTGTGAAATCTATTTCATTTTTTTTGCATGCATATTCTATACCAAAAGATGTTTGCAATTGGTTGATGTAGGATTCATAATTTGGTTTTTTCAAATACGGGCCTTTGTCTACATCTTTTTTCTTTTTAAATTGTTTTTCTTCTTTTGACTTAATTGACGGGGCAATTAATAAAGGTGATTTTATTTTGCTCTGTTTTTCCGTTGGTATATTATATTTTTTTAAATGTACATTATTGAACCTTGTTCGTACTTTTAATGTTGCATTATTTTTAAATTGATACAATAGTCCTTTATTATCGTTAATTACATCTTTTTCAAAATCTTTATTTTCTCCATGTGTATTATTATTTACCTTGTATTTTTGATAATGATTATTTATTTTAGAAATATTTCTACATGACGTAACTTCATTGCTAATTATATCATTGGATGAATCTGTAATGTGTTGACTTGTTGGTTTTACTATTGTACAACTTTTTGGTATTACTTTTGAAATGGGTATGTTAATCGGTCTTTTCTTGATTTTTCGTTTCGTTAACTTTCCTGAAAATATATAAGCAGTAAGAATAACTTTTTAATTAAAAAAATTATAAATATTTTTTTTGTTTGTGGAACTTTATTACATAACTGTTTATATTCTTAGAACATAGGAATTTGATTTGCAAAAGCGGGCTTATTTCTTCAAGGAATCTCTTCCAGCCAACCATTGCTTTTGAGTTCCTGAGTGGAATAATGAATGGTGATGATGATACCTTTTACACCATTTTGCATTTGTGACACTCCTATTTTTTTCGACTTGCTTTTCAAGAACTTGTCTACAATTTTTCTTACTTGTTCTCTTGTATCCTCAATTGGACCTTTTTCTTTTTTAACACATTCTTTAATAGCTTTAGGTTTCAACTTTTTTTTCGAAATGTCATCATCTGCATAGAATTTTGTCAATTTCTCAAGTAGTTTCGTAATGTGTTCCCAGTTTTTAAACTCTACAATTGTTCGTTTTGTAAGCTCACTTATATCATAATCATAATAAGGGCATGATATTATAATTATGTAAAATGGTATATTGCATTTAGCTAAGCTATTATCTTCTTTGTTATCAGTAATCTAGAATAAAGTAATGTGTTATAATTTCGTATAAACGGATACGTATATAATTTATAATCGATATTAAAAAAACTTCGAAAGTATCTCGAATACTTATTAAAATATTCGACTTTACTAACGTGCAAATACTTAAATAACAATTGTTGAGGTATGTTGGGATGCTTATAATATCCAAATAAAGTTTATTCCTAGTGTTAATACTACAATTTATAATTACGATAATTACCTTGAATTTGGTGTTTTTATTATTCACAGTTTTTGAAAACTTCATTAAATTGTCATTGATTATTTTATGTAATTTACATTTATTCAAATATTTCTTATTTAAGTATACCCAGCGGTGTTTACTTATTTCTTTATCTTTTTTTCCAATATAAGCTGTAGCTTTATACGTGTTCTTTTCTACTTGAAATTCTTGAACATCGGATATATCGATGTCAAGTAATAATTTTAATGTCTGATAAACATCTCTATTTTTGTGGACTTGGAAAATGATTTCTTTTCTCGAATCATCTCTCAAACTTAGAGAGATACTAGTATGAACTAATGACAACTGATTCAAATATGTTTTTATGTCATTCATTTCTCCAAGGACATCTACAGCTTTGTTTTTTATGTGCAGATTGTAAAATAACCCTGTGATTTCGACCTGAAAAGGAATTATCAATAACAAAACTCATTAAAAAAGGTCTAGTTTCACAGGCAGTGAAAATGTGATGATTACTTTATATTTGCCTTTACTTTTTTTTGCGATCATCATGAAATTTAACTGTCATCTTATTTTCAAATTGCTAAATAAATAATAGTCATCTACTCAATTTACGTAATAGCACAATGTTTGATGTTGTTAGTAGCTAACAACATCAAACATTGTGCTATTACGTAAATTGAGTTAATTGATCCTTTTTAAATAGTGTTCGCCCTAATGGCCGAAATTCAAATTTGTATGTTTCTAACTTTTTTCGGTTGACATACAAAGAATAAAAAGGTACTAAAGGTACTGTTTAGTATTTATATAGTAGTAAAAATTCTCGAGATGATGGTACATATAAATAAGGCAGCCTAAATAGCCCAGTGGATAAAGAACCAGCCCATTGACCAACTTGTCCTTGGTTAGAATCCTGCCATGTACCACTAAATTCGTGTTTATCTACGTATTTGTAATTATCACTTGCTCGGCGCTGAAGGAAAACATCGTGAGGAAACCCGCACGTCTAAGAAATTATATTTCGAAAGACGTGTGACCTAACGTAAGAAAGTTCTAGTTTTGCCTGTGGGTTGTGGAGATCTGATGGCAGTCGCTCCATGTAAATGATCTCGATATTCTTAGACTTAGGCAGCGGACCTCGCCAATCCTAATGGATTAGGAAACGGGATAATGCTAAGAAGAAGGTACATGTAAGTTTTGTTAAACAAAAAATTATCTTTTAGTGTATCTATTAGAGTAGTGTAATGTAAGTAATACGATATTACTATAGAAAGGTATAGAGGATATTATGTATCAACTAAAAAAGGAACCATTTTGGGGATGTACCGTTCGTGAGCATGTTACAAACTTCTACCCTTTTTCCCGTAGATTGAAGTTAAAAAATTTGGAATATTTTTGGAGTGTATATCTGATTTTTTCAGATATTCGCTATTGTACAATAATAATGATAGTTTAAAATAAATATTCTTACCGTGGTCCCAACAGACGGTCTGGTCGTGGCTTTGGTTAGCTCCTTCAATTTACCATTGTAAAATATCTTAACCCCAGTGTCTTCGCTATTATGATAGCGCGAAGTTATCTTTACCATTTGGGAAATATTAATAATATTCGCCAGAGACTGCCCTCGGTATCCATACGTATTCGGGGCTGATCTCAATGTATTTAAATCAATACATTTACTAGTCATATACTTTTTTCCAAGTACATCGAAGTCCACCTCTGTGATACCGTGACCATTATCAATAACTTGTATTTTATTTTCTGAGATATCAACTCTTATTGCTACGGAAACCGCTTTGGCGTCCAATGAATTGTAAACCTGAAAATCATTGAGTCCGTTTACGTGCAATTTGGTTTAACGCGCTTTGTGTGCTTCTGCCGCCAATTAGTTCATCAAACTAGTGCCAGCCAGCAGCAGCAGCACCCGTCCACTACCGTCAGTAGAAGCATGGCGTCGTTGTCATTGCTTTTTTTATACAACTAGATTGGCAAACAAGCATGCGGCCCGCATCAGATGGTAAGAGATCACCGCAGCCTATTGACGCTCGCAACACCACGGGGATGTTACTCGCGCGCTGCCAATCTTGTGACCTAAGGATGTTTCACAGTACCCAGTAATTTCTCTGGCGTATCTCATCCTTCAAACCGGAACACACCTATATAAATATAGCTCCTTGGTGGTAGAAATAGGTGAGATAGAGGTACCCATGCAGACGACTTTTGTACAAAGTCTCCCTCTGGTAGTCTCCCGCTGCTACGGTCGTCTCTGCTTAGACTGCTGAGGTTGTCTCTGCATTGCCCCCTATCTGGAACAGGAACCACATGCACTCACCACTGTTGATGCCCTGGTTGTCTCTGCGACACTTATTTCGCCTGTCAATATTAGTCGTTAGAATAACATGTTACGATTATAAAGCGCAACGTGTTGTTCTAATGACGATGTGATAGTGAGTGGGTGCAGGCTGACGCTTGTTCGCATGAACTAATTGATGGCGGAAGCACACAAAGCAGTTTACATCAAATTATACGTAAAATTGACTTTTGGAAAACGCTTGAATGTATTAACAATCTATGTTAGGTTTATTAGAACTAACTATATTTGATATATAAGTGTTAAGGATATAAAATAAATATGCTCACTAATTCTTCTACGGCCCTTTTATAGCTGTCAATTTGTAATGGCGAGGATAATAAAGATTGAAGATCAACACACAGCTTTTTCATAGCCATTTTCATTCGACTAAATTTGTATTGCGTATTTGTATTTGTGTGGCGTTTCTCTTTTGTTTTGTTGTATGCATAGACATATTTTTTTTCTCTAGTTATTATCAACCTAAAACCAAAGAGGTTAGTTCAGTGTATCTGTCATGATTATGCGCTATTAAACTGTACCTACATTGTAAATAATTGAGAGTTTAATAATTACATTCCACAATTTACTTATATATATAACGAGGCATGTAACCGTTCAATAACTTGAGTAATGAAAATGCAGGTACCTTGCGGTATAAAATAATGTCATAGTCTCTCACAATGAGCTTCTGATGAGCTGAGTATGAGATTGTATTTCTTTATACAACGTCGGTAGTTATACAAGCATACGGCTCATCTAATCCAAAGCCGTTACCGTAGCTTATGAACGCTTGTAATACATTACGGTACTCACGCAATGCCTCCTCTGCTGCTAACACAGCAACTCCTTAGGAGCTTACAGGTGACCTCACACGCAGGAATACAACAACCCCTAGCAAGTTGTTATTTAAATGCGGTTTTCTGTGTACCTACTTCAGACGGGCCGTTTTAATGCACCCTATCTCTATTAAAATCATCCAGACCAAGACAAATAGAAATGTTGTCTGTGTGGGAATCGAACCCACGAGCGTTTGGGTCAAAGTCGCGTCATTCACGACTGCGCCACCGGGCTTGATATTTGGCACGGGTGTCCCATACCTCTTAACTCTCTAAGGATGTATGTCTGGTCAAGTACACTACACCTCAAAGAAAACCTCAGCCAAATAACAACTCCCTCAAGGGATCTTGTGTTCTCGCGAGATAGTGGGAGTCCCCAGCAAACTCCTTAGGGTAGTTGTGTTAGTAGCAGAGGTAGCATCGCGCTAGCGACAATTGATTTGTTGCAAGCATTCATAGGCTACGGTAACCGCTTTACATCAGGTGGGTCGTATGGTTGTATGCCTCCTGACGTTGTAAAAAAAAGGTGAAGATGGCTTGGTGTCCTTCTGATGATGGTAAGCTACTTGTGCTTCAAAAAAAATCTCCGCCAAATCCTTTGGTACGGCAGCCCGCCAATCTTAATGGATTAGGAAACAGGTTAAAGTGAAGAAGAAGAAATGAAATTATACCGTATATATAATATAACCGTATAATAATAACGCGTTGTTACGTTACTTTGACACCAACGCTCGTGGGTTCGATTCCCACACAGTACAAACATTTGTGTGCATGAACATGTCTGTTTGTCTTGGTCTGGGTATTTTCTATATATATAAAATAAGTATGTATTTACAAAAAAAAATGTATTTACGTATGTTTATCAGTTGTCTAGTACCCATAACACAAGCTTCGCTTACTTTGGAGCTAAGTAGTTGGCGCTGTGTAATTTGACCGACAATATGTATATATATATATATATCTACTTAACAAACACTAAGTTTTTTTTTTTTTTTTTTTTTATATTAGTTCAGCATAGTGGCCCCTCTTTGCCTGATGGTAAGCGAAAGAGGAGCCCAAATCGCAACTGCAACTGACAGCATACTACATCCCGCATCCTGTCAGTTGACGCTGCCATGCTGACCCGCAAAATGCTTCTTCACGCTTCGTTTGAAGGATCCCATATTGTAGGAAGGAGGGAACACATGTGCAGGCAAGGCGTTCCACTTTTTGATGGTACGACAAAGATAGGAGTTGCCGAACTTTTTGGTACGCGAAGAGATATTCTCAACCGTGGAACTATGACATCGCAAGCCCGCACGTGTGGTTCTATGACGGAAGGGTGAGGGTGGGATAAGAGAAAACAGTTCTTCAGAGCACTCGCCATGGTAAAGGCGGTAAAATACGCTTAGAGAGCCTATGTCCCTACGGAGTTGAAGAGGTTCTAGGCTTTTGGTGACCTCTTCGTCGTCAATTATGCGGATAGCCCGTCGCTGTAACCTATCGAGAGCCTCAAGAAGATACTGTGCGGAGCCGTCCCAGAGATGCGAGCAATACTCCACGCAGGCCCGAACTTGTGTCTTATAAAGCAAACAAAGTTGGTCCGGCGTGAAGAACCGGCGCACCCTGTTCAGGACTCCGAGCTTTCTTGAGGCTGTTGAGATGAGGCTCTCAATGTAATAACGCTGGTTAAGGTCGTAATGAATACCCATACCCAGCATGTTCAGGCTATCACGCATACTGAGGGAAGCACCCTGAAGACTGGGAGTGGGAAGGAAGGGGGACATTTTTGTTGTAAACGCGCAAACCTGAGTTTTCTCGTCATTAAACTCAACCAGGTTATTGGAACCCCATTTACTAATGAGATCCAAAACCCGATTCAGTTCAACGACAAGACTCTCACGCCTCTCACCGATTTCTGTCCGACCAGCACCAGGCCGACCGAAATATCGCCCATGGACCGTACTGTCATCTGCATAGCAATGAATATTACCAAGTGGCAGCATGTCATTGATATGCAGAAGAAAGAGGGTGGGCGATAGAACGGAGCCCTGTGGGACACCGGCATTCACTGACATGAACCGCGAAGCGCATCCATCTGCAAGGACGCGGATTCTACGCTCATGCAGGAAGCCAGCAATCCAATTACAAAGCTGGAGGGGCAGACCGTATGCCGGAAGTTTGGAGAGAAGTGCTTTGTGCCAGACCCGATCAAACGCCTTGGCGATATCTAGGCTGACTGCCATGGATTCGCCATATTTATCGATTGCCTCCCCCCAGAGGTGCGTCACATACGCTAGAAGATCACCCGTTGATCGTTTCGGTCTAAAACCATACTGACGATCATTGATTATGGAGTGATCTTCTAGGTAACGGATCAATTGTTTGTTAAGGATCCGTTCCATGACTTTGCACAACACTGAAGTTACGGCAATGGGGCGGTAATTCGATGGGTCAGAACGGTCTCCCTTTTTGGGGACCGGCTGCACATTAGCCTCTCTCCAAGCATCCGGAACGGAACCGGTCGAGTACGAGAGGTAGAAGAGGCGCGTCAGCACCGGAGACAACTCCGCTGCACATTTTTTAAGAACAATCGCTGAGATACCGTCAGGACCACTGGCTTTTCGGACATCGAGTGACTGTAGTTCAAAACGCACATCGCGCTGCCTGATGTGGATATCAGGCATAGCGGATCCACTGGAGGGTATTGTTGGTGGTTGCGTGCTACAGTCATCGATCCGGGAGTTAGCCGCAAAGAGGCTGGCCATAAGATCGGCTTTCTCCTGCGGCTGATGAGCCAGTGAGCCATCAGGGCATCGCAGCGGTGGCAGCGAGGGCTGGCAGAAGTTGGCCTGCACGGCTTTGGCCAGTCGCCAGTAGTTACGCGATCCAGTAGGGTGCGCCACTAGTTCCGTGCCGACTCGTGTAACGCGCTGGGCGTCCGCTCTTATGTATGCTCTCTTGCAGATCTTGGTGGCAGTGTTGTAGGCTGATTTCAGTGAGTTAGTATTCGGATCTTTAAGGGCGCGACCCCTGATCCAAGCGCGATACGCCGCCTGTTTGTTACTAACAGCTTCAGCGCATTCGCGATTAAACCAAGGGCGTCTCCGACTTTTGATGACGACATCGGAGTGGGGAATGTAGTATTCCATGCCAACGCCGATCTCATCAACAATGGCCGCAGCACTCGCCGTTAGATTCTTCTCACTGAAACAGCGCTGCCCCCATGGGACGGAA
The DNA here is from genome assembly GCA_947507595.1 of Pyralis farinalis. Taxonomy (NCBI): domain Eukaryota; kingdom Metazoa; phylum Arthropoda; class Insecta; order Lepidoptera; family Pyralidae; genus Pyralis; species Pyralis farinalis. The sequence goes on from OX382270.1 coordinate 21,222,354, forward strand.
GCAAAGTAGTCGCGCATACCGTCCCAATCTGCTGACGAGTAGTGCCAGACACGCCGCCTAACCTCTGTGGGTTGTGGCGGAATCGCGCTCGGTACTGTGCTGGATACTAGGCAGTGGTCAGATGTGCCCAGGGGCGCCCCGACCTCAACCCGGTAGCCAGCAGGGTGGGTGGTCAGCAGTAGATCTAGCAGAGAGGGCTCCTGACCAGCAACATCAGGTATTCTGGTGGGTTGGTGCACCAGTTGCGTCAGGTTGTGCGAAAGAGCGAACGCGTGGGCGGTCCTTCCTGCATGGTTAGTTGTGGAGGATCCCAACCAGGAGTCGTGGTGAGAGTTAAAGTCCCCCAAACATACCATCTCTGCAGTAGGATACCGCTCCTGCGCTTCATCTGCCGCCCGACTCATGTACTCAAAGAGCCGAGTTGTCTCCGTGTCCCTAGTACGGGGTCGGTATAGGCACATGTAAATACGGCTCTGAAGGCCCAGGTTTACATGCACCCAGAGGACAGGAAAGGAGGAATCCTCTAGGCAGCGCAGACGGCGACAACATACATCCGAGCGGACAAACAAACAGACCCCGGCTTTCGCGAGGAAATTCTCCTCAAGCACATAACCGGGATACTGGAGGTAGGACGTGTCCGCTGGACGCTGAATCTGTGTCTCCGTCAGGAAGAGCATGGCGGGCCGTGCCGTCTCTAGGTGTTGGTGGACGGCATTAAGGTTAGAGTGGAGTCCGCGGATGTTAGCGAACTCAACCTTGAACAGGGTGGTGGGGGAGTGCACCGCTGTTAGACCATCTTTTCCTATTTGCGTTGTCATGAGTAATGTAAAGAACGGAAGCGTGAAGCGGGAGAGAATTGCCACGACATTGGGGAAGAAACGCGGTGGACTGTTTCTCCATTAGTTTGTCGACAAAGGAGCTGTGCTGATCCGTCGGACGGAAGGGCCCCCGAACCCCCCCGGAAGTAGTCGCCGGGTCCCCACCATCCGGTCACCAATCGGCACGACGATCTACCCCGAGATTATGCGCGGTATGAAAGGGCAGCCTCTCAAGGTGGTTAGTCTTGATTGGGCCCCTGTACTATACCGCGGGCGGCCAGCGGAACAACCGTTTCAACGGGTCTCCCTGGCCGACGGGTCAGCTCAGTCCTTCTGACAATGGATAGACAGAATCCACCACTGTTCCCGCAATATCGCGTCAACAATCCCCCGAGCACTGGTTATACACCAGCTGATCCCGAAACGCGACGTACTCATAGGTACGCCACTTCACGGGTGTTTCGCCGTGTGTACGGTGGTAGCCAACCAGGCGGGTATTTACCCTACCACCGGCTGAAATGCTGGAGCGTTAGGAAATCCCATAGTCGCCTCTTACGACACCCAGGGGAAGAGAGGGGGCGGTGATTTTTAATATTCTTTCTCCGTCACCGCACGGATAATGACTATATACTATTACTGAGGCTCCGCTGTCCGTCCGTCCGTCCGTCTGTCCGTCTGTCACCAGGCTGTATCTCATGAACCGTGATAGTTAGACAGTTGAAATTTTCACAGATGATGTATTTCTGTTGCCGCTATACTAAAAAATAGAATAAAATAAATATTTAAGGGGGCTCCCATACAACAAACGTGACTTTTTTGGTTATTTTTGCTCGATATTGATAACGGCAACAGGTAGATGCATGAAATATTCACAGAATATTTAGTTATATATTATTCACTTTAAGAATAAATGATTAAATTAAAATAAAACAAATATTTAAGGTGGGCTCCCATGCAACAAATGTGATTTGTTTTGCCGTTTTTATAGATAATGGCACGGAACCCTTCGTGTGCGAGTCGGAATCGCACTTAGCCGATTTTTTTTATACAACGTCGGGAGGCATTCAAGCGTACGGCCCACCTGAAGATATCCCTACATATATACATACAAATATTTAATAAGGTGCCCATTTAATTTACTCCAAAATCACGTTCCGTAATATAAATATAAATGAAATTAGTAGTGTGTACACACATTGAGTAAGACATTTGGAAATCCACTTTTCCAAGTTATTCTTTTTAGGGTTCCGTACCCAAAGGGTAAAACGGAACCCTATTACTGAGATTTCGCTGTCCGTCCGTCCGTCCGTCCGTCTGTCACCAGGCTGTATCTCATGAACCGTGATAGTTAGACTGTTGAAATTTTGACAGATGATGTATTTCTGTTGCCGCTATAACAACAAATACTAAAAAATAGAATAAGATAAATATTTAGGGGGGTTCCCATACAACAAACGTGATTTTTTTGCTCGTGTTTGCTCGATATTGATAACGGCAACAGGTAGACGCTTGAAATATTCATAAAATATTTAGTTATATATACACTTTAAAAATAAATAATTTAATTAAAATAAAACAAATATTTAAGGGGGGCTCCCATACAACAGACGTGATTTTTTACCGTTTTTAGGGTTCCGTACCCAAAGGGTAAAACGGAACCCTATTACTGAGGCTCCGCTGTCCGTCCGTCCGTCCGTCCGTCCGTCCGTCCGTCCGTCCGTCCGTCCGTCCGTCCGTCCGTCCGTCCGTCCGTCTGTCACCAGGCTGTATCTCATAAACCGTGATAGCTAGACAGTTGAAATTTTCACAGATGATGTATTTCTGTTGCCGCTATAACAACAAATACTAAAAAATAGAATAAAGTAAATATTTAAGGGGGCTCCCATACAACAAACGTGATATTTTTGCTGTTTTTATAGATAAAGGTACGGAACCCTTCGTGCGCGAGTCCGACTCGCACTTGGCCGATTTTTATTATAGATAATGGTACGGAACCCTTCGTGCGCGAGTCCGACTCGCACTTGGCCGATTTTTTTTTCTATATTACCTACTTACAACATTTAGGCGGTTTATAAAAGTAACTTAAAAATATTTATGACAATTCAATAAGTTTTGAACTTTTAGTGATTAGGAAACCTTGGTTAAAGTTTCGCAAATAAATATACATATTGGTCGATCAAACGAACGCACATGGACGGGGAATTTGCTTGTCAATTTATATAAGTGCATAATCAACCTTATCAATTATTCTCTGTTAACCCTTCAGTGTCTACAATATAAATGACAAGACATTCAAGTTGCATAATCATAAAATAACTAGCTATAAAATTGGTTTGAGCGTTGATTTTGAAAAGTGGGTTACAGGTGAATAGTAATCGATTGGCGTATAACCCTGAACTTCCACTATCCACATGTTCCGATAGAATTGAAACATGGACGTGTAGTCACTACACGTACCGCCGTATGATTGACCGTGTTGGACTTAACTGGAACGGTTTAATAGTAAAATGAATCGGCGATGAAATATAGCCTTTGACGTTTGAAAATAGGGTATGTAATCGTATGTGTCAAAAATTGTATTAAAAATACAAAATTTTCTAAAGTATTTATTACTATGACAGTCGTACTGTATATTTTTGGAGTGCTAAAAAATAAGGTATCGTTACTATAGAAATGCCAAACTTTTGAATATAAGTACACGTAATTCACGCGCGAATTCACAGTTTTAATAATATGAGCGAGAGTCTAGAAGCAGAGGTGAAGCTGTTTTGGGAGTACGTTAAACGGTAAGTACTATATATCTAATTTCGTAGCAACTAAGTTCACAATCAACGTCAGAGTAAAAGTTAACTCTCACGTACTCACACTCTATGGTTTATAATTAACTGTTCGTCGGATGTATGAAGGAAATAACCTATGGAGGCCCAATGGGCGATTTTATTTAGTAAATAAACTGACCGCTACGGGTCGGGGGGTTATGTATAACGCGCAGCTCTTATTGGGTAGTTACGGATCAACATCAACATCCATTAATTATCGGTTTATGTATGTATGTATATCTTCACGCCAGGTCCCTTGCGGGGTAGGCAGAGAGAACCGAGCGCCACGTGACTCGATCCTTACATAACTCACTTCTTTAACATTCACTGCTCTTTTCATGCACGCTCGCCGGTTTCTAGGGCTCCTGACATCACCTTATGATAGAACACGACCAATTTGATCATGGTAGGTAAGTCTTGGCCTTTCTCGGCTTCTACATCCTTCCACTTTTGCATTGAATATCTGCTTCGTCATTCTTTCTACATGTCCGAACCAACCGAGCATGCCTCTCTAAATATAATATATATAGAGTGATATAATTGAATAACGAGAGATATTGTAAGTAGAACATGTTTCTACGTGATACAGCGGTAGAGGCGATTATGCGGTTGGAGCAGAAGACGCTTACCGGCAAACATTGCGTGACTGCTGGTGAGTAGTCAAGGTTGGTACGTCCTGCGCACCGTAGCCGTTACATTAATAATTTATGGAAAGAGATTGACAGCTGTCATTTGTGTGCATACAGCTGTCATAAATATATTTTAATGTGTATGTATTGAGTTTTAAAATAATTTGCCGATTTAATATACATATATATAATGTTGCAAAATCCTACAGAAATTGTGTTTCGGAAAGATAGATAGATAGAATACACTTTATTTGAATAATACAGATTTAAGGAAATACATTCAAAAAGGTCGTTAAATTGGAAACTGAACATGTATTGAATAACAGTAAACCGCGCCGCTTACTCACAGCGCCTTTATGTTTTTTTTTTATAATATATGGCAATAGTGTTGCTACTTTATGCCAGTGTCAAAGTCTTCAGTTTAGAACCATTTGAAAATCTTAATTCTATGTTCCAGCTTTAGGAACTGTGCTGAAAAAATACTTGGGAAGGGTGCCTAGACCCAATCAACCCAGTTTAGATACCACCCGTAAAACGATAGTGATTTTTACAAGGTGTTCTTGATGAACTTATTCACGTCTTCCAAAAAGTGCATAAACGTGTTATATTTGAGTTTTTTCATTACCTACTGTATAATTTCACTAGCACTTATGTTACAAAATACTATCGAAATTGTCACATAAAACTAATTTTATACTGAATTGTAAAAATTTCAAGTAGAACAACAATGTCACTCGTCAAAAGCGCGGGAAGAAGTCCTTCTGCCTTTATGTTCAATGCATATGAGGCCTAGTGACGACCATAGACACATAAACCTGTTAAATACAACACATGTTCTTCTTTTTATTAACGTTATCCTGTTTCCAAAGCCTAAAGCTTTGGCGAAGATACTGATTACGAGTATTATATGGAGCGAGCCGTTCAGACCTCCACAATCCTGAGGAAAAGCCGGACCTTTGTTAGGTCAGGTCACATGTCTTTCGAAATATATTTTTTTGGTCGCACGAGTTTACTCATGATGTTTTCATATTTACAAATATGTAGGTACATAAATCACATTACAATGTAAGGTTATTTTTATACTACGTCGGGAGGCATACAAGCATACGGCCCACCTGATATAAAGCGGGTAAGCCTATTAACGCTTGCGATATATTAAATATCGCTCGCGTGATGCCTCCTTTGCTGCTTACACAGTAACCCTCTAGGGAGTTGTTATTTGGCTGCGGTTTTCTGTGAGGTGGAGGTACGTCCCCAGACGGGCTGCTTTGATGCGCCCTACCTCTCTTAAAACATTCAGACCAAGACAAACAGACATGTTCATGCACACAAATGTTTGCTTTGTGTGGGAATCGAACCCACGAGCGTTGGTGTCATTGCGCTACGCTACTGCGCGCTTAGTCTATTTCAGCTACTTTCACAGCATTATGTCGTATGGCATACTGTTGAGTTTGCTCACGATTGATCCACCGAGGTCGTTAAAAAAGGTTTTGGCGAAGATACTGATTTTTACATAGAGCGAACCGTCAGATCCACAATCCAGAGGGAAAGCCTTTCCTAGGTTAGGTCAAAAGTCTTGCGAAATATAATTTCTTGTTTGTGCAAGTTTGCTCACGATGTTTTCATAATTACAAATATGTAGGTACATAAATCCAAAAATTCGAATTTAGTAGTATATGTCAGGATTGAAATCGGGGACCAGTTGGTCAATAGCCTTCTTTATCCATTTAAAACTTCGGCTATCATTACAATAAATACAAAATGTATATCTATAGAAAAAGAAGGCTCAATGTTTACACTTAGATAATGTACGAAGTATTTTTGCGCTTAAACAATTGACCTGCTTTTTGAATTCAATTCTGACTCAGTTTTTATGGCCCACTGATAAGATTGACGTGTTCACAGAACCCCACATATCCAATGGCGATGTTATGTGACGGCATCAACATGACTAATATAGAAGGTACCGTCACCGTCATACATGACTACAATGTCCTTGTAGATTCAGGATTAGATTGGTAAATTGGCCAATAGGAGAGTTAAAGTGTATTATTTAAATGTGATACATACGTCCTGCGGGGTAATTATATAACTAATGTTTCCGATCAATCGAAATTGCCTTGACTAGTCCATGTCTTTGTTAATACTGAACGAATTTTTATTACACAGCTATTTGCCTAAAATTAAGTCATAAATAACAAAGACATGGTCTAGTTAAAACAATACGAATCAATCGAACGAAACAGGTTACGTAGTTACCCTGTCATTGATCTCCTAGCAAGCTATAAATAAGACTTTGAAAAATATTAAATCACGGTCTATTTGTACAGTTAATTTTTTTAATAAAAACAAACCTTCTACTCCCGCAATCTTCTTCTGAACGTTATACCGTTTTAATTCATAGGATTGTCGGGGTCCGCAACGTAATCTTAAGGATTTGCCGAAGTTACGGATGTTGACATGGAGTGACTACCGTCAGACCTTTTTTTTTTTTTTTTTTTATTGACGCGGGGAAAAATGCGTTACGCACACCACCGGTGCCTGGGTGGCCTCCGGTGGTAGTGTGGGACTCCCCGTCGGCTGTCCGACGGTATACCCACTAAACGACCCCGCGAAATGCCATCGGCCGCGTTGGTGTGGTGCCCCGGATCTGTCAGCAACAGGGCACCACTGCGACTGGCCAGCCCCTCAAGAGGGGCCGGACTTCTTCTCTCTAGGGGCCGTCCCGGCAAATTGGGACAGCCCCTCCGGCGGCGGGACCATTATGGGGCCAGGTTCCCATCCTGACCCCCTAGTCCCACAGGTTAGGGAGGCGGTAGTAGGTGCGCGTAGCGCCTACGCCGCACTCCCGTCCGCCGTCTCCGGAGCGGGACAGCCAAGGGATCATCCTCCCTGTCCCGCTCCGCGGTCTCCTTCTGGGACATGACCGTCTCACAGAAGGAGGCCATCGCCTGCCAGGCACTGTCACTCCCGAGCATGGAGCGGACCACGCTCGGGAGCGAGAGGTCCGCGCTTCCTAGCGCGGACACCAGATCATGGCGCTGCCGAGACCAACTGGGACACTGCTCCAACGTGTGTTGAGCAGTGTCCTCGGCCGCGCCACAATCGTGGCAGCCTGGCCGCTCCTCCCGCCTCGCGACCCGGTGCAAGTACTCACCGAAGCACCCATGCCCGGTGAGCACCTGCACCATGCGGAAGGTGAGGGGTTTGCGCCTTCGGCGCATCCACGCCTCCAAGACCGGGCGCAGCGCATCCGCAACGCGGACTCCATACCGCGGCTGCGCCAGGTCCTCCCCCCACCTCCGCATCATCTCCACATGCCCTCGCTGGCGATACCGCCCCACCTCCACCGACGTGGGGCGCTCGCCGAGACTCCTCCTTTCAGCAACGAAGCTGTACACCTCGGCGAGCACCTCCGCCACCAACTCCCAGGGCGGGTCGCCAGTGAGTGCGGTCGCGGCCGTCCAAGCCACCGTACGGTACCCCCTTATTGCCCTCTGCGCTATGACCCGCTGCGCTCTGCGCAGTTGAGCCCTGTTCCGAGCGCAGAGGGCGTCCGCCCATATGGGGGCACCGTACGTGGCCATACTCCGGCAGATGCCGGAGTACAGCCGCCTGCACGCGGCGCTGGGCCCGCCCAAATTGGGCAGGAGGCGACCCAGCGCCGCCGCAGCTCTGATGACCTTCGGTCCCAACCGCTCGAAGTGGGGGCCGAAGGTCCATCGTCCATCAAGGGTGAGGCCCAGGTAGCTCATCTGGGCACTCACCCTTATCCTCTCTCCTCCTATTTGGAGGTGTGCTCCGGGGGGAGGGCCCCGTCTGCCGGTCCCACGGAAGAGGAGGGCCTCGGTCTTGTCCAAACGGACCCGAAGCCCAAGCCTCTCTATACGGCTGACCACCAGTCCTACTCCGACTTCGGCCAGCCGCGCCGCCTCCACAAAGGTCTTACCCCGGGACGTGACAAGGGTGTCATCTGCATAGCAGATGACACTCATCCCGGGGAGGAGACGGCCCCGCAGGACCCAGTCGTATGCGAGGTCCCATAGAATGGGGCCCAGAACGGACCCCTGAGGGACCCCGCATCTGACAGACCTCCTGACCATACGGCCCCTCGCATCCTCGAAGCACACCTTCCTGTCCTCCAAGTATGCCTTCAACAGTCTCCCCAAGTACGGAGGCACCTCAAAGTGCTTGAGGGCCTCCAGTATGGTACTGTGGGGGAGGCTGTTGAAGGCATTGGCGATGTCTAGCGACACCGCCACCACCACCTTACCCTCGCGCTCCGCATCCTCCGTCACCGACCTTAGGCGCCTAATGGCGTCGACGGTCGACCGTCTGGCCCGGAACCCGAACTGGGCATCCGATAGGCCCGGTCCCGGGCCATCCTCCAAATGCTGAGCGAGGCGGGAAGCGACAACCCTTTCTAGGGCTTTCCCCGCCTCGTTCAGCAGAACGATCGGTCGAACCGCCGACCCCGAGTCCGGGGGCCGGTCTCCCTTCAACAGAAGGCAGAGCCGGCCCACCCTGAAGGGTCCCGGGCAGCCCCCCGACCGCAAGCAGCAGTCGAGGAGCTCCCGGAACCTGTCTCCGAGGTGCACGAGAGCCAACGCAAGCACCTTCCCGTGCACCCCGTCCGGACCCGGCGCCCTCTTCTTACCTCGGAGGCGGTCCACGACCGCCTCCATCTCCTGGTCGGTGACGGGCGGCGGAGCGCCCTCCTCCTCTCCTCTGGAGTCCGACGATCGGGCCATTCTCGGGGGAGCGTACCCCCGTGGGGTGTCGGGGAAGAGTTCCCCGACAACCCTCTCCAACAGGGCTGGCTGGAGGGTCTCCGTCAGTGGGGCCGACTGAGAGCGGATCTTGTTCCGCGCTCCTCTGTACGGTCGGCCCCACGGGTCCCTGTCTAGGCCCTCCAGCAGCTCCTGCCACGTTCCCTCCTTGGCCCTACTTATGGCCATCTGCAAGGCCCTCTTCTTCTCCACGTAGATGCCGTGCAGATGGCCATCTCGTCCTTCGTCCCGGGGGCGGCGACGCCTGCTCCGGGTGTACGCTCTCCGCGCCCCGTTGCAGGCGTCCCGGAGGTCGGCTATCTCCGCCGACCACCAGTAGACCGCCCGCCTTAGGGGCGGACGCCCAACACTGGGCATGGCCGCCCTGCACACCGCCGTGAAGGCGTCGCAGAGACGGCCAGCCCCTTGCTCCACCCCCAAATCCTCCATCGGCGGGAGGCCCCAGCGGCCGACTATGGCCGCCTCCTCTGCCAGTTCCCGGTCGAGCTTGGTGAGTGCCCAACGCGGGAACCGGCTCCGCCACCGGGACGAAATCGCCGAACTCCCGGGGGCTCGAGACACCCCGAACCTGATGTACCTATGGTCCGAGAGTGTCTCTACCCCCGTTTCTACCCTCCAATCCTCCACTCGGCGTGCGGTGGACGCGGTGGCGAAGGACAGATCCACCACCGACCCTCCGTTCCACCGCACGCACGTGTGGACTGTCCCCCTATTCAAGAGGGACAGTCCCGCGGCCAGCGCCCACTCCTCCACCTTCCGCCCTTTGGCTCCCGTGGCCGGGTTCCCCCACGCCGTGGACTTGGCGTTGAAGTCCCCGGCCACGACAACCTGGGCGGGCGCTAGCCGCCTCACTGCCAACCCCAGAGCGTCGAGCAGCCGCTCCAAGGCCGGCAGGTCGCGGTTCGGGGAGAAGTACACACCGATGATTGCGTACTCTCCCCGAACCGCCGCCACGTATCCCGCCCCCCTCCCACTCACCACCAGTGGGGGGCTGGCGCCAGGCCTCGTGACGATGGCCACGGAACCGTCCAGATCCCCGGCCCAGTTAGGCCGGGAGGGCACGGAATATGGTTCCGCAACCACCGCCACGTCCACGTCCCACTCCGCCATGGTCTGCAGGAAAAGGTCCTGAGCCCCAGCGGAGTGGTTGACGTTGGCCTGCAGGAAGCGGGGATGTCCGGCCATTACTCGGACATCCCAGCCTCAGGCGCCTTCTGCCGCCCACTTCCGCGGGAGATGGGGAGCGTTCTCCCGCGGATGGATGGGGGGTTGCAGAGACGGCCCCCCATCACATGGCTGGCCTTCCGGCCGGCGTCTGCGCACACGGCACAGCGGGCCTGGGCCGAGCAGCCCGAGGCGATGTGCCCTGGCTGCCCGCACCTATAACATAACCGGCTGCGGTCCTCCTTGGAGGGGCACAGCTCAGCGGTGTGCCCCTTCCCCATGCACTTGAAACAGTGCATGGGGCGCGCCTCCAGCAAGTGGAGCTGCGCCCTGCTCCAGCCCACCCCGACACTGCCCAGCTCAAGCAGCTTCTTCGCTGCCGTGAGCGGGCAGCGCATCAGGGCGGAACTAGAGTTCCGCCAGTCCGGGCGGATTTCGCCCACCCGGACCTGCTCAGGGGTGCAGCCCCCCTCCCGCGCGACCGCAGCCTGGACCCGCTGTGCTGTAGCGGCGTCGTCCAGACCCGTGAGGCGGAACTCCGCACACTTCACGGGCCTGGACACCTCCACGACGCCGGACAAGGCGGCCGTCAACTTGGCCGCCAGGGCGTCAGCCTTTTCGTGACTGGAGGAGCCTGGTACCTCTATGAGCCTTGCTCCGGTCGCAGACTTCCGGATCCGAAGCGAGCCGATTCCCAGCTCCCCCAGATTCACCTCCCGCTCGGCTTTTAACAGGGCCGAGGCATATGATGCCCCCCCTTGGGCTGCCTCCGGCCGTAACTTTAATATTACGGCCGTGGAGCCGGGGAGCACCACCTTGGCCTTACGGCCCTCCTCCTTGCCCGCGGGGGTAGAGGCTGACACCTTGGCGGGCGCTGGCCCCGCAGGAGTCGCGGTGGTCGCGGTTCTCCGCGGCTTGCGGCGGACCACCTCGGTCCACGATGCCACCTTCGGGACCTCGGCGGTCCCTGCCGCTGCCGAGGGCGTCGCCGCGGCCCTAGATGTGGACGGCCCGAAGCTCGTCCACGACTCCTCGCTGGCACCAGTACGGCGGGCGGGACCCACTTTTGCGGCCCGCCTCGCCCGAGGGCGCACATCCAGCTCGGCCGGCGAACTCGCCTTCTGCGGAGCCGGAGCCGGTCGTCCCGCTCTCTCGATGGCCGCTCTTGCGGCCTTGGCCACCCCCGACTTGTCACCCGCCAATGGCGGACGGGTGACCGCGGGGGGAGGCAACCGAGACTCCAGCTCCGCGAGACGTCCGTCAACTAGGTTGCCGACGAGCCGGGCGATATTGCTCTCCAGAGCCTCGAGATCGACCGGGCCCGTCGGCCCCTGCGCCCTCCTCTCCTTCCGGAGCTCCTCGAACTCCCTGCGGTGCGCATGCACCTCCTCCCTGAGGGAGGCGACCTGCCTCTGCAGCCGTGCATTATCGGCGCGGAGGCGGTGGGTCTCCTCCGCCTCCGTGCGCACCACCAGGGTCTCGAGGATCTCTCTGATCCCGCCCGCAGCCTTCGCTATTTTAGCGGCGTACCCCCCCTTGAGGCTCGCCGACTTGCCGGTGAGGTCGAGGATGACTCCCAGCATCTCCTCGCCCCTCACCATGAGCTCATCGGCTCCCCTCTCAGTTGGGGACCCCGCATTCCCCTCAGGGCATTTCCCTTCGGGGCTCTTCTTTTTCCCCGTCTCGGGGCTTCTCCCCTCGACGCTTCCGGCCGCCACTGCCGCGTCCTTTTTTAACGCCGCCCGCTTCTCCAGGAGCGCCTGAAAGGCCGCCTCCTTTGACTCCTCAGTCCGCTCCTTGAGCAGCCGACGGGCTCTGGCCAGACTCGGAGCGATGCCGCCCCGCTTCCCGCGTCTGGCCGTGGATACCTTCGCCCGCTCGTCGGGCGTCTCCGTCTCCGAGCCGGAGAAGAGGCGCTTCCGCCCCAGCTCCGACTCCGAGAGGGTGGGGACCGACATATCGGTCTCCTCTCCTCCGTCACGCCCCCGCTGCAATGCCACCGCCTGTGACTCCTCCGGGAGGTCACTCTCCCCGGACCCCTCAGGCCCCGACATCATCCCCACCCCCGGAAACCCCGGGACTCGGCTGTCCAGATTCGTTCCCGAACCTAGACAACACACACACAACGATAAACACACAAGACACCAACAAAAAACCCAACAAAAGACAAAACACACCAACAAAAATCAAACGCCAAATACTCCTACTCTACTCAACCACCTCGCCCACAAGTATTGTTTTCTAGCTTTAGTCACCACTCACCGGCCACTGCGTTACCGCGCACCAGGTGAGATGGGTCCAGGGCAGACTACGTGGAAGCACTAGAAAACACTTGGGGCCTGCCCCGACTACCGTCAGACCTCCAGGACCCGGAGAGAAAATCAGACCTTTCTTAGATTAGGTGTGTCGTCTTTCGAAATATAATTTCCCGGGCATGCGGCAGGAGGCCCTCCTTACGATGTTTTCCGTCCAGTATAGCCAGTAATAGGCCAGTACATTATCCACTAGGCTATCACTGCTTAAACTGCTTTTACTCCAGCAATTATCCCCTGTAAATGTGTAATAATAGTAAAGATTATAACAATGATGTGAACAAGCCTTTGCTGTGAAAGTTGCTTTATCGTATGTCCTATCTTTAGTTTATAGTCAAAGAGTCATCAAATTTGATAATTAAATGAGTCCGTTACAGTTATCGGCCGGTATTATCATGAAAACATATTTAATATCATAAAGAAAGACCTTATCCCTAATAAATAATGTAAGAGATGTAAGAAAATTACTCTAGGAAGCTGCTGCGATCTTCTATGAGGTACTTCCCCAGGCGGGCTGTTTTAATGCGTCCTACCTCTCTTAAAACATCCAGACCATGACAAACAGACATGTAAATGAATGTAAACACAAATATTTATCTTATGTGGGAATCGATCCCACGAGCGTTGGTGTCAAAGTCGTCATTCATGCCTGCGCCACCGAGCTTGTCATAGGAGCTTGCCATGTGGAGTTAGCGACGGCGCATACTGCTAGGCAATCGTCCTCGGAACTTCCGAAACACTTTCGGCAGCAATTCTTCCTTCATGGAGGTCGGTAGATAATGAGTCGGAAGTCTCACCACAAAATAACTAAAATATACGTCATGGCGAGATTATCATCCCTCTATCCTCAACGTTGGTCCTCTTCTACACATACTCTACCACCTCCTCGATCATTGTACGAGTAGTATAGTCTGGAGCAATCTTTTTATTTTTAAAGAGAAACTATCTCTATGAAAAAAGCGCTGAGTTCTCTCTGCCTACAGCGCAAGGGTATTGGCGTGATGATATAGATAGATAAGACCTACCTTGTAATTTGCCAACCTATGTCTCATCCGTCTACTATTTAGCTAGAATAATTTGTCCTAACTAAACTTTTTCACCATATTTCTGCATTCTACTCGTAGCAAATAAACAAATGATTATTGCTCTTAATCGATGTGTTAGGGGACAACTCACAATTAAAGTCCCAATAGTGGTAGATATTTAGTAACTCTTCTCTTTGAGGTTTTGAAATGCCTTATTTGTCATATTGCTGTCTCTCACTTTGCTTAAAGGGGAAGTTAATTCCAAAACTTCCTACTCCTACAAATTTCTTCTGTTTAAATTCGTTGCAAGTTCCAGCAGGCAGCTGTAGTTTTAACCCCCGGGACAACAATGAACTTCACTGTTTATTGCCTTTTTGGTGTTAGCCGCTGTTAATTCTGGCTACACAGGAGACACAGTGGTGGGAATGAGTGGTGGGCCTGTCCCGATATTGCTTTTACTCGTACCTTTTTATATGATGATCATGACGTTTACAAAGATGTTATCGTAAAATGTAACATGTATGTTATTAATACAGATATAAGTACTATTTTTATTCGAATTCAATTCATATAGAAGTACCAGGATATCATAATGTTTATGAGATCGTATCAGCGCTTATTTTTCATGCTATGTCTATGTTACACGCAATAAGAGCAATATACATTGCATAACTTTGTTGAACATGGGAGGGTGAATTTAATATATATGTTTATTGCGTTATACATAAATAGTAATTTTGTCTAAATAATCTGTAGTTTTTTTAAACTTATAAATCTATAGTAGGTATAATAGTATTAACATATATATATCTAAATTATTGAAACAGAGCAAACTACTATGAAAAGAGAGATGAAAGTTGAAGACGCTAGGCGTTGTCTCTGCCTTTCCTGAATATATAGTTAAATAGATAGAAAATAGTAGTAAAAAAACTCTACGCGGGAGGGGGCGCGAGCAGCAGCGAGTGTAAAGTAAAGCAGTTGAAGATGTTTTAAAGTCGAGGTTTAAAATTTCGGGAATGAGTTTCTAAAACTCCTTTCTGAAAACCAAAACCCGGAGAAGCGGGTAAAGCGGGATTTTTTCTAACATTCGTGTTTGTATACATCAATAAAGCAAAGCAGCAATAGAGAGCGTCGCGACGACGCCTCTATTTCGGCATCCTGTCTATGGATGGGTTTATCTATCTCGAGACCTTCCGCGCTTCGGAGGGCATGATAAGTTATCTGTCCCGGCTGTAGTCAATAGGTGATAGTCGTTAAGCTAAGTTAATGATCTTTGGGCGGCTTAAAAATACTGACCTTCACCAATCCGCAGTTGAGCTGTGTGGTGTAGTATACTGTAGGTATACACCTTCGGTTGAAGGGAGATCCGTATCTCGACTGTGGGATGAGTTAGGGTAGTGGTATGGTAGTAGTAACTAATGATGCTCTAGTCCTTGAATCCTTGAATTCAACAGATGATGCTCGTAAAACAAAGTTATCTGTAAATAATTAAAAGGCATCGATTATATGATTGCTGGCGTAGAATACAGAAATTCTTATTTTAATCGATCGCTCATTAAATTATTCAATAAGACCAAGGTAATGGATATACTCCTCAAAATTACCACTTGCCTACTGTGACTCACTAGTTTTACGACGAGTAAGCTATTTACAACTTACAACATCGTTATGATGGCATCGAAATGGTTTTTTGCTCGTTTCAGTGATGACCGGTAGGTCTTTCTTAATTTCGTAAGGTTTTTTGAACTAAAAGAGTAAATCAGTAGGTATTCACATTGTGTCGAAAAGCCATTTTTGAAACAGATTCCAAAAGTTATCTTTTTTTACCATTTAATAACGATTTTGTGTTATAAGGCCCGTACAAAATTTTTATGAGGACTAAAATCAAGTGAACGTGTTAACAAAAAACGTTCAGTATTCATCAGTAGGATTTAACGTGCGGGAATGTGAGATTGTACCTCTACCTTACAGAAAACGCAGCCAAATAACGAGCTTCGGAGCTTTTGACGAGCTCGGTGGCGCAGTGATGAAACGCGCTGTTACGCTACTTTGACACCAATGCTCGTGGGTTCGATTCCCACACAGGACAAACATTTGTGTGCATGAACATGTTTGAACTGTTTGTATTGCTCTGGGTGTTTTTAAAAGAGGTTGGGCGCATCAAAACAGCTCGTCTAGGGAAGTACCTCCTCACAGAAAACCGCAGCCAAATAACAACTCCCTAGAGGATTGTTGTGTTCCTCCGTGTGAGTGAGGTTTCCAGTAAGTAAGAAGTTGCTGTGTTACCAGCAGAGGTGGCACTTAAAGTATTACAAGCGTTTATAGGCTACGGTAACCGCTTTACATCAGGTGGGCTGTATGCTTGTATGCCTTCCGACGTTGTATAAACAAAATAAACAAGACCTTAAAACTAATCAAACGAAACATTTGCGTCCGTATATTTTCTGTTGACACAATAAGTGGTAACAAAATTAAACAAAGAAATTCAATGTCTTGTTATAAATTCCTCAATCACCTTACAACGGTAATTATCCAAGTTTAAATGCTTTCACCGAATCGACGAATGACGAATTACTTGGTCGAGTCACCTCAATGCCATAATATCTTATCGATCCCTTTCACTGATTTATTCATAAAGCATTATGCCAACTAGGCATGTAGGTATTATTCCAGTTTATGCTTCTTTAAATTTTTTATTGCTATTGATTTGCTATCAACTAGGTACTCGTAACCTGCTTTCAATAAATGGCACCACAGAATGCCACAGTTGTAGAAAAATATACCTACCACTTATTGTGTCAACAGATAATATACGGACGCCAATGTTTCGTTTGATTAGTTTTAAGTTCTTTTTTATTTTGTTTATACAACGCCGGAAGGCATGCAAGCATACGCCCCACCTGATGTAAAACGGTTACCGTAGCCTATGAACGCTTGTTCATTAAGTATCACTCTCGCGATGCCTCCACTGCTGCTTACACAGCAACTCCTTTGGAGCTTACTGGTGATCTCACTCATACGCAGGAATACAACAACCCTCTAGGGCGTTGTTATTTGAATTCGATTTTCTGCGAGGTTTAGGTACTTCCCAGATAGCTGCTTTGATGCCCTCCCACTCTTAAAAGTGGAGTTTAAATAGAGTAAGTGGATGCCACCTGCGCGTGGTGTATTTACCCTGCCGTTTGGTCAGAGGCATGGTGAAAGAAAACTAAGGCGTTGGTAATTTTTATTTAGCCTGTCTAGCAAATCTTTACTGCAGTGAATGCCACAGCGAAATAACAAACCCTGTATGGTTGTTGTGTTACTAAGTTAGTTAGTAATGTCACGAAGAAGCTTCTCAGAAGCTGTTACGTTACCCTTGATGAAAGCCTGACTTAAAAATGTCTGTTTGGTAGATAGATAATTGTTTTTTTGAACTCGATTAACGATTTAAATTCATAATACAATCAAAGTCTAACATTGTAATAAAGCTGTGCCTTTTTTATACTACGTCGGGAGGTATACAAGAATACGGCCCACCTGATGTAAAGCGGGCACCGTAGCCTATTAACGTTTGCGATATATCGCGGTATCAATCGCGCGATGCCTCCTGTGATGCTTACACAGCAACTCTTTGGGAGCTTACTGGTCACCTCACTCACACGCAGGAACACAGCAACCCTCTAGGGAGTTGTTATTTTGGCTGCGGTTTTCTGTGAGGTGGAGGTACTTCCCCAGACGGGCTGCATTGATGCACCCTACCTCTCTTAAAAAGGTGTCTTTTTCTTCAATACCTTGTCGTACATACAAAAAATAATTAGGGGACAGTACTTAGCATAGCTTCTTACCTATGTTTTTTTTTACAATTTCGAGAAGCATGCGACCCATTTGTTAGTGGTTACTGTAGCCTATGAACGCTTGCAATACATGAATTAATAATTGCACCTTGCCACCCTGCTGCTCCTCAGGAGCTTACTGATAACCTCCCTCACTCAGAGGAACGTAATTACTGCACTGTATTAGTGGCACTCTGGTTTTACAACTGCCTATAGACTGTGGTAACTATTTACACTGTGAGGTTTGTTTTCTATGAGGTGGAGTCCTATTGAAAACAACAGCTTTATGTGTCATCCCAAGCACGGATGAAGCCGAGACGTCTAATCCATAGACGCTGCGTCGTCATAGAAGCTCAACTTAAAAAAAAGAAATTCTCAATACAATTTATTACTGTACATTTCCTACAGATTGACATGATATGACTCTAACTGCTTCCGTGTACAACCGCACCGCTCCCTGTTGGTGAGAAATTCATCCTCATACAATGGAACCGCGATGATTTCTTTCAAGAACTATGAACTTGTGGAACGAACTCCCTATCGAGATTTCCCAAGGGAGTATCAACCATGAGTTTCTTAAAATAACGGGAAAAGATTTATCGACGCCAACGCACGAATGACGCTCTCGGCGTTGCTAGTGTCTTTAGGCTACGGTAACTATTTACCATTAGGTAGGCCGTATATATATATATATATATATATATACATTCTTTTGATGATTCTTTATTATATATGAAAAATTATCAGAATCGAATCGAAGAAATATTTGAAGGTGTTTTTGCCTTATCATTAATAATAAATAAATAAATATTCTCGGACAAATTACACAGCGCCACCTAGCCCCAAGGTAAGCGAAGCTTGTGTTATGGGTGCTAGACAACTGATAAACATACGTAAATACATTTTTTTTTGTAAATACATACTTATTATACATAGTAAATACCCAGACCAAGACAAACAGACATGTTCATGCACACAAATGTTTGTTCTGTGTGGGAATCGAACCCACGAGCGTTGGTATCAAAGTAGCGTAACAGCGCGTTTCACCACTGCGCCACCGAGCACCATTGCCGTGGAATTGCTTGTTTTCCTACAAAAGTCCAGCCTTTAACTCACTTTTATTTCCAAAGTCGTAGCTGCAGGTAAACATTGATAACATGCTTTATTGAATCTTCAGTGAGTGGTGTAAATATTACTCAAGGTTCTTACAATTTAACCTTAAAGTAATAATTCATTGTCCTATGCTACCTTTGTCTTTATCTTCAGATAAGGAAAAAACCTATTCTGTACAGTAAAAGCTTGATAAAAGTTCTTTCTCATCAATTTTTTGCGCATTCCGAAGTATTGACGAAATTATCGTTAAAGTTCTTGCAAAACAATGCGTCGAGATAACGTAAGGGATGTCTTATCCTAAATGAAAATTGAACTAGGTATAAATAGATAAAAGATGTTTTGAAATGTGCCAGTTGTGTTTGGGAATTAGTTCAGTCAAGAAGAACTGGAGCTTTTAAGGTAAGTATTTTGTGAAATTTTAAAAGAAAATTTAAAATTCTGTGCTTTTATGTTTATGGTGCGTCTCCACTTTTTAATTTCTTACTATTTTCTAAACTATTCATGTTAGGTATTATGAGATTAGCAAGTAGAATTAGTTCTTTGTAAAAATTGATTTTATTGATGTACAATTTCAACGGTAGGAGTATGAAATTGCTGCTTAATTCGCCAATTTTTTTCATAAAGTACATCTTACATCTGTATCGTTTTTTTATTTTATTTAGAAAATGAAATGTCTACGTTCTTGTTAAACATTATTAAAAATATTTTTTCTTGAGAACTGGATGGCTAGAAACTTTACTTTTAATGTTTGTTTTGTTGCGTTAAATATAAGTATTTTTTACAAATGTAATTTTTATTATAACAATTCTCGCAATAGTGGGGTACATAGTGAGAATAATATATTCGTAAAAATCAGATTTAACTATCATGTTTCTTGAAAAAATACAGAATTCTTAATTTTCTCCATACACAACGGCAATTTCATACTTAAAGATATTTAACAATTAACTTTAACTGATATATTTAATGCATTATATATATTTCAGATGTTTAGAATCACATTAATCATAGTGAGCATAGCAATATCTGCTTTATCAGCAGATGTACCTTCTTCATTTGCATTGCTAGAAAAAATGGCAACATTCAAGCCAGAATTAAAAATAGAACATGCGAAAACGAAACCAAAACCCTTAACTGAAGGTCCAGTGTACAAGCCCGAAGAGTACAGAAATGAAGGCAGAGTGAAAATAGAACCCGTAAAACCTATCGGACCTGTCGTGAAACATGACAGAATGTTAGCTGATCAACCAAGCGAAGCCACTACTGAAGTTAATAGAATCGTAAGTAAAAACAAATTATGGACATTGTATGTTTTTCAAAATAACGACTTGACGGTGCTGTTGTACGAGCTCATTCGACACCCAAGTTGGTTGTTTCTTCTTAGCGTTGTCCCATTTTCCTAATCCATATGGATTGACGGGGCACACTGCCTAAGCCTAAGGATTTGGCGAACATGCCTATTTTTAATATGGAGCGTCTAACGCCACATGTCAATTGAAATATAATTTCTTGGACGTGCTGGGTTCCTTCACCGCCGAGCAAGTAACTAGTAAATAACAGCAAGCTGTGTAGGCAGAGCTGATATTTTTTAAATTTAAAAAATATTTAAATATTTTATTTTATATTTAATTTTTTAATTTTTTAAAAATATATGGAACCCTGTACGACATCTAGCGACGAGTGCTGTTACTTTTTCTGTTGATGGGAGTGCAGTGCAGACTCTGCACTGCAGAGTGGCCGGCCATACGTTTTCCCATATGTTTTTTTTTCTAATTGGAACGATTTTGGACCGTTCTTCCTCACCAACGAACATTTAAATTTCAAATTAAAGGATACAAAACTACAATATGTTAGCTATTAGTGTGTCGATTTTGGAGTTTCTCACTATTACCGTCTAAACGCTAGCTGGATGACATCAGTCTACCCCAAACGGCAATTTTGAGGGTAATGTGGCTCCGCTGGCTATCGCAGCTCTGCCAATCATTACAAATATGTACATCCGAAAACACGAATTTTAGTTTTAAATGCCAGGACGCGTTTCCGGTCTAAATTTCGGCGATCTTTATCGCCATACTGAACGAATATCATTTAATATCAACGAGATGGAAAACGAGCAGGTGCCACCACCTAATTAGGAACAATTTCCGTATCACTAAGCCACACGGTCCGCCTGATATGAGGCGGTTTCCAGTACTTTGAGCGAAGACACTTGCACCGCGTACCAGGCTCACAGGAGCTTCCTGGTGACTTCATTTACTTGCAGTAACGCAACCCTCTAGAGAAATGTTTTGTATAGAATAGAAGTAGTTCCCTTGTCGTTCTGCTCAAAATTGAGCGAGAATATTTGTTGTGTCGTCGAATAATACTTATGTAAAATTATGATGCCTTCAACTAAAACCAGCTGTTAACCAATGGACATTATAATAATACTAGATGAAAACCCGGCTTCGCTCGGGTAAAATGAGACATAATACACATGTAACTTTTTGCTCGAGCTCGTCATTAGTTTAGTTTATTCGATTACAAAGTTTCCAGCGATTAAGCGACTTATCCGGCAGATCAGATTTTGAGTCAGGATGATTAGTATTTTAATATTTTTTTATCAATTAACACATTCTCATAAATAGTTAATAGATCCACTTAATTTGATGTAAACTACTTTGTGTGCTACGCCACCGATTAGTTCATGCGCCGGCCGGCACCATACCGCCTTTACTGATCTTCTTTTTCAGTGGGGGTATTCACCTTTCCTCGGAAAGTCATATTCGTAACGAATTTGAAAAGTTGTCACTCGGACTCCATACATTTTGATAGATAACTTTTCGATTCCAATTCGAATAAGTGTTTCCAGGCAATGTGAATATACCTTTACTTTTAAGGCAGGTCTTTAATTTAAGACGACCGGAGCAGCCATGACAGCGACTGCATGCATGTACTAATGTTAACGTGCGAGTGCCGGCCAACGCTTGTTATCATGAACTAATCGGTGGCGGAAGCATACAAAGTAATTATTACATATATCAAATTGCCTGTAAATTACACATGACTACTCCTGCCGGAGTAAATCGTCATTCAATTTAAGAGTTATGACTTTATTGATGGAGATGTGTCCAACAGAATCTGTCCTATGCCGATATCTAGATGATATAGGACCTTTCTTCATCTTCGTTTCTAACCTAACTTTTTCATTTCACCTTCTTCTCAATTATGCTTTTATTTTTTTCATAATAATTATATATTACATTAATCATTATAAACGTATTATTTCAGGATAATTTGGCTATTCCAAATTACGGTTATGTCCAAATACCAGCTGAAGTGGCATACCCTGACGTCCCGTATGCGCCTGGCTATGGATACGATACGGGATTTGCTGCATCTCATGGGTAAGTACATGCGCTCAAAAAGTGCTTATAGTGCTTTTTACTTCTTTGCTTTTTACGTGTCGCAATTGCTACCAATGTAAAACCAGTTGAGAATGCGCAAGCTTGCATTGCCAGAGGAACACCTAACTCGTCAATTATATAATAATTAATTTTTTTTTTATTTGTCGGCCATTTTGACCATATTCCTTAAGAAATATAGGAACGGTGTTCCTGAACATTCCTATTCTACTTTTTTATGCTGAATCCGAATCTGAAGTCAAAAATCGAATATTCGAAAAAAAGCGACAGATAAACACACAGACAAACGCACAGACAAACATAGATTTCATATAGGAACGGTGTTCCTGATAATCAAACAAAAATAAGTATGCCTATCGCCCGTCAAGGACTTGGCGTAAAAATGGAAGTAAGAACAACAAAAACATAATTAAACGATTATTACCTCTCATAAATCACATATATTAATTTGTAATATTGACAGTATTCTTAAAATTTGGTTCGCTATCAATTTGCACATAATTTTAAGACATAATATAACATGGCATACTTTTGTTTATCCTAATGATATTTACGCATAATGTTATTAAAACACATTTTTATAGGCATACGCATAATAATAATGTACTTAGAGGAAATATAAGTTTTGTAAATTTGTTATATATGTAAAACATTTTGGCGGCTTAGGGGTGACTCAAAGGCCACCCCCGGCCCGCCGTACCTTAACCTATTGATACACTACGAGTACATTACACAAATAATATTAGGCTAATAGTCATTATGCCTAGTAACGTTATGCGAATTAAAATTATATGCCAAACAAATTAGCCTAAAATTTAATTATGTCAACATAAAATGTATGTCAAAAAACAGTTATGACTAAGTATTATTATACTAAAAAAATATGCCAAAATATTTATGGCAAAGTATATTAGGAAAAAAACATTATGAGAAAAGAAGGGATCAACTTAAGTTTAGGTAACCATTTATTTTCATAAATATCTAGAGTCAGTCAGAAGCTTACGTCACATCCATGTTTTTACGCCAACTCCCTTGCGGGAGTAGGCAGAGAGAACCGAGCGCCACATGACTCTGTCCTTAAACACTTCACTCCCTTCTATCCATTCATAGCTCCGTCATACATAGAAATCACCTGAAATAGAATAATAGACATGTTCATGCAAGCACATGTTTGTCTTGTGTGGAAATCGCACCTCTAACGCTTAATATTGTAGAAGTATGGATTACTAGTAACCAGGAGCATTGATTTGAATAAATGTCATTAAATTTAATTCAAAATGAATCACTAACATCATTTTGAGTCAAGTTTTATTTATTTTAAATAAGATTATATTTAATTCACGTAAATAAATCTGGTATATTATTGTTTCTTTACAGATATGACATGTATGGTCCCAGTAACTACTTTATAGAACCCGAAACCTCTACTCTTGGATTCTTATGGAATCAAGTCCCTGATTCCAGGGTTAGTACACCTTTTGTAGTACCTGATTTTGATGAAGAAGAAGATATACTCGTTATTGCATTAACTTTAGATTTGGATGTACTTGAAGATCTTGATGAGTTGTCAATGTGATGTGATTAAATACTTTTGAATCAGGACGAGAAATCCTGAATTACCATTAGCACATAGTTTAAACTATTGCAATATTTAAATTTCAGCCCGATTTGTAAATATATTTGTTTCATGTGTTTATTTATTAATGCATACGTAGATAATTTTGTAAATATGTATATTAACTAATTTGTATTTTTAGAGATTATCTGTTCTTCATTATGTTACTCAGGTCTTTATCGAATGGCAAAAAATATTATTTAGAAATAATGAAAATTGTCTGAGATCTTCCAAGATAGGATTTGACGTTTTAAGCTACATTGTTATTCTACGCCGATTATAAAACTTTTCATTATTAATTATTAAATATATATATATATAATTTTTTAATGTATTTTTGTATCTAATAATATTGTTTAATTATTTTCTTATTTCATAACACATTTAAACAACAATAAACAAATAACAAAATATTCTTGGAAATAATAAAAAGGTACGTTTGCCATTTTTGTATTTTGCACAATAACGTACCTACTTATGTATTTGTGTATAAATTGAAAAGTGTTTTTATCATATGTTTATTATGTGTTTTCTATTAAATAATAATATTGTATTTCGTATTCTATCTATTTTTTATACAGTGTAAGTTGATCAATTGCCTTAGTGGTTAATCCATATTCACATTTGGTAAGTGAAAACAAAATATTTTTAAAAATTGATACTCGAATGAGGTTCAACAACCACAAAACATTGTATTTTGACGAGCTCGGTGGCGCAGTGATTAATAACGATACTATGACACCATCGCTCATGGGTTCGATTCCCACACAGGACAAACGTTTGTGTGCATAAACATACCTGTTTGTCTTGGTCTAGGTGGGACGTATCTCTACCTCACAGAAAACCGCATCCGAATAACAACTCCCTGGCGGGTTGATGTGTTTCTGCGTGTGAGTGAGATCTCCTAAGGAGTTCCTGGGTTAGCTGCAGGCAGGAGGTGGCATTATGATGCTTAATGAATTACAAGCGTTCATAGGCTACAGTAATCACTTTATATCACGTGGGTCGTATGCTTGTATGCCTTTCGACGACATATATATGTGGATATAAAAAATGCAGCTATTAAAATTTTACATATTTCATAGTTAATAGAGTTATTTTGCGAAAGTCAAACTTACATTCAATTTGATCTAACCTGCTTTGTGTGATGTTTGTGTATGTGTGTGTAACATTGGTGGCGAAAGCACACAAAGCAGGTTAGATCATATTGTATGTTAATATATTTCTACAAATCAATATCACATTTTTTCAGACCATTGTAACCTACGTGGGAAGAACGATATCCTGGTTTTTTGGTAGTATATTTACCCTGTTTCTGGGCTCACTCTTGACAGTTGGAGTTTGCTCCTACACTAACCTTTGCACCATCACTATCAATGGCGTTGGGCCAATTCATGAAGAAATGAGAGCCCTAATTTCACCAGAGAGACTGGAAAAGATTAGCCATGCAGCTGATTTCGTCAAAACAGCTATCGACAAGTACCAGAAAATTCAGAAAGTCACCGAGGCCATACCTGGTGCGAGGAAACGTCGTGCTATCGTGCATTAGTTTTGTTTTAGTCCAAATTTTATTATATGTGGCCATACAGATTTTATTTGAAATAAATTGAGGATTCTTAACTACTATCTACCTTTTTACTTCAGACCATGATGACCGTACTATGATGGTGACTTTGTTCGCCTTTGAGATTTTCATGGAAATATGCTCAGAAATATTATTAGAGTCAAAAAATTATATTGAAAACGTCGATGCGTTTGTCTGTATTCAATGATTGCAGTTAAACCAATAGCCCAATCTTCATTAAATTAGTGTACAACATTATTATCTCGTAAATATATAAGGTCTGAAATTTGTGTGTAATTTGAATATTAATAATATAATAATTATTTTTTGTATCCACTTCTCACAAGGTATACATAAATATTTAGGTTACATTAAACATTAAAATGGCAATTTTAAAAAGTCATTGTGAGAGTCCAGACTGAATGAAGCAATAATTGCAGTTTTCTGCGCCAAATGTGATGAATAGTAGATATTTCGTCGATATTTATTAAGCCAGAACAAACATCCACAAAATTTCTGTTAATTCTGCATACTTAAAATGAGAAATTTCTGTTTCCTATCAACTTAAGACTACTGATAAACAACAGTAATTTAGCAATTAAAGAGAATAATCGGTTTAAACATTTATTTTCAATAAATAACAATAATAAATATTATTATGCTACATAACTACTAGACAACTTTAAAGAGATTTCTGCATAGCTTGATACTTGGTGATAGCTTCGTTGAAGTAGTATTCAATATTATCAAGGTAGGGAATGTTAAGAGAACGAAGCTCTCTAGAGAATGGCTTCTCGATGATGAGGGTGCAAAAAGGTGTAAAGGCACAGAACCCGATCACAAGACCCATTCCGAGAATGATCATTCCACCTTTTACGATGATCCATTTGCCCAACGATAGACTTTTTGAAACAATGGATTTGATGACACCGGCTACAAATTGTACGACGCTCGTTACTGCAGTCTAAAACAAAATTTATAAAGTATGTAAGCACATAATTGGGGTGTAAGCGGCGCATTATCGTCTTTAGAATCAAAGCAACAAATGAATCAATGGTGAAAACAAGTAAGGTCTACCAAAACAATCCGTCCTTGAAAGTACCTCCAACTCATAGAATATCTCAGCCCATTAACAACTCCCTGAAAGGTTGTTGAATTTGACAAGCCAGTGTGTTTACAGCTGTACAGTCGGAATTGCAACTCGCCAACGATAGATACTGTTTCTATTGCAAATGTTATTTGGCTACAGTAGCTACTTTACATTACATGGAACCTACGCTTGTTTACGTCCCGATGTGGTATAAAAAAACATAAACAGTGGGTAGCATTGTGAATAAATAACTTAAACTTACAATAGGATTAGGAATCAAGTCAAACATGGAGGTCGACGGCGGCGTCACGGAACTGTCGTATTCGGCAATAGCGTATTCATCACTGGGGATGATTTGGTAGCTAAAACAAAATATTAAACACATATATAACTAAATAGTAATAAAAGTACCTTAAGTCGTAGGTAAGTATGTGTAAGTATTTTATACGTCTGCTACCTGTTTTGTATTATCATTTTCTCTACCTCAAGGCCGTCTGGAAGTGATAGTTTTGCGAAAAGACCGCCTATTGTGCTTTAATGTTTTCAAAAAAAATGTGCAATAAAGTGTATTTATTGTATTGTATCGACAAAATACCTGCTATTCATTACAATTATTTTTAACTCATTAATACATAAATTTAAATTCATCATTCAATGTATATTTATGTAGGTACTAGCTGAACCCAGCATCAATAAATTTGAAATAATATTCATCATTCAACATGTACATGTATACATCTATGATATATATGTTACGGTAAGTTAGTATGGAATAGTCTTAGTGGAATAGAATACCCTGTTGAGTTATCTTGTTCCAGTGAGTACAGATAGCGTTCCATAGTCGGGAGGAATTGATTAATTTCCGAATGTAAAAGTGGAATTAAAAGTAAATAGGTAGAGCTTAATGATAGCATGTATGTATGTATATCTTCAAGAGAGTTTTTGCGTTAACAACGGGTACGGCAATGCACAAGCGATACTCCTCGTGCGATACGCGTCCATAAGTTACAGTAACTGCTGCAGATGACGTACTATCTTAAAAAAATATGAGGATAAATATTAAAATAATACTTACTCGTAAGCATCTGCAGGAAAAGGAACATTTTCAATAGCTGTTACAGGCCTCAATGCATTTCTGTGTTCAGGATACAAGTAAATCGGGTAGGAAGGTACAGCTGCTACCATGCTGATATAGCAAGTTAAGGCAATGATGAATAAGGTTCGAGCCATCTGAAATGAAAAACATAAATATAATCTTTTAATATGACAGCCATTGCCTAGTGTGGAGATTAGCCAGTAGAGGAAATATATATGAAGATTAAAAATATATCTTTTTCCTAACGTAATGCCGTTTTCTAATTCGTTAGGATTGGCGGACTCCGCTATCGAGTTTAAGGATTTGGCGAAGATACTAATTTTGACATGGAGCGACTGCCGACCTCCAGGACCCCGAGAGAAAATCAAGTATTTCTTAGATTAGGTAACAAGTAGGTGTATCGGAATGTAATTTCTTGGATGTGAGGGTTACTACACGATGTTTTCCTTTACCGCCGATTCTATATCCACTGGGATATCACTGCTATTGATTAAGAAATATATGTTATAAATATGAACCGAGTCTTGTGGCGTAGGTACTCTCTGCCTATTCCGCAAGTTACCTGACTTGAAGACATAGATGGATAGATAGATAAATTATACATATAAAAGGATTAATACTCGTAATTAAAATTAACTATTACTAGTATTTAGAGTAAGAAGAAGGTAATGTCAGGAGCCCTTGAAACCGGCGAGCGTGCATGAAAAGAGCAATGAATGTTAAAGAAGCGAGTGAGGCATGTAAGGATCGAGTCACGTGGCGCTCGGTTCCCTCTGCCTACCCCGTAAGGGATTTGGCGTGAAGTTATAGATAGACAGATAGAACTATTACATTTTTGCAATCTGAAGGGAAACAGAACATCAAAAGAAAGATATTAAAGATATAGTAAGAATATTTTTTTGCTAACAAGAACAAACAGCAAATGAATTATAAATAAATATCCCCTATGGAGGTCTTTATGTTATGGAATGCCTGACGAAGTTTTTACAGGATCAGCAACACACGAGTGCCGCCTTTGGTGTGGCAAGTGTTTATATGCAACGGTAACTGCATACCATCACACAGATAGTGCTATTGTTTGTCACCTCATTTGGTATTAAAAATATATACATTTTTAATATCAACGAAACATAATTGATTAAGTTGAAATAACAACAAAATAAACTTACCTTGAAGATATTCCTAAATTAGACCAGAACACAAGTACTGGAGAACGAGTGACGTTTGAATGATGTACATGTCCTTACACTCAGGTCCTTAAATACAATAGTAAAGCACCCTATTAAGTTAATTAAATTAAAAGATACGCTTACTCATTGCAACAATTATATAAATGTCAATTGGTTTACTAATTACAAAGGAGATTCATTTATTAATTACAAATGTGCAAGTAGAAATAGTTAACTACGATGGAATTTGAGATATAGTATGTATAAAACGTACTTGAGCTGAAAAGTTTTAATTTTTTTTTATTGGCAGAGCTGCGATAGCCAGCGGAGCCACATTACCCTCAAAATTGCCGTTTGGGGTAGACTGATGTCATCCAGCTAGCGTTTAGACGGTAATAGTGAGAAACTCCAAAATCGACACACTAATAGCTAACATATTGTAGTTTTGTATCCTTTAATTTGAAATTTAAATGTTCGTTGGTGAGGAAGAACGGTCCAAAATCGTTCCAATTAGAAAAAAAAACATATGGGAAAACGTATGGCCGGCCACACTGCACTCCCATCAACAGAAAAAGTAACAGCACTCGTCGCTAGATGTCGTACAGGGTTCCATATATTTTTAAAAAATTAAAAAATTAAAAATAAAATATTTAAATATTTTTTAAATTTAAAAAATATCAGCTCTGCCTACACAGCTTGCTGTTATTTACTAGTATAACGTCGGGATGCATATAAGCATACGGCCCACCCGATGTAAAGCCGTTATCGTAGCCTGTAAACGTTTGTAATACACTAAGTATCACTTGCACGATGCCACCTCTGGTGCTAACACAGCTACTGCTTAGGAGCTTACTGGTGACCTCACTCACACGCAGGAACACAACAACTCTCCAAAGACTTGTTATTTGGCTGCGGTAACTGTGAGATGGAGGTACTTCTCCAGACAGGCTGCTTTGTTGCGTCCTACGTCTTTTAAAAACACCCGGCCATGTTCATCTACACAAATGTTTGTGTTGTGTGGAAATCGAACCCACGAGCGTTGGTATCAAAGTCGCGTTATTAATCGCTGCGCCACCGAGCTCGTCATATTAGATTCGGAAATTTTATTTTATACCTATTTGTCATTCACGGATGAATTTTAACCGAACTTCAATTGTAAAAATGTATGTATGTAACATCTTTATTGTACAAAATAACAAGGGTTTACACAAATAAAGAAAAAAGTAATACGAAGGCGGGCTTATCCCTCTAAGGGATCTCTTCCAGTCAATCTCAAATTATATAATTTGAGAAGATTGTAAATACGCGATGTAATTTGTTGTAGATAACTATTTTTTATGTACCGTCGGGATGCAAATAAGTCGTATATGGCTTAACTGAAGTGGTTGGTGTAGCTTATGAACCTTACCAATACAGGAAGTATCGCTCCCACTTCCTTCTCCTATGCTAACACAGGTAATACTCAGGAGCTTCCTGGTAACCTCACTTACTTGCAGGGATACAACAATCCCTCAGGGAGTTGTTATTTGGTTGCGATATTCTATGAGGAAGGGAGAAGATAGAGCAGTGAGTCAAAGTCAAAGTCAAAATCTTTTTATTCCGTAAAAATGGCTACATTTGTTTGGAATCGTCACAATTTTTTTTATATATATATATATAAAAAAATAGGTAGCCCAGTGAATAAAGAACCGGCGTATTTACCAACTGGTACCTGATTCAAATCCTGGCATACTTACATGTCATCACGCCTGTCTCCCATTGTGGTAGGCCAGGAAGATCCAAATAGTTTGACGAGCTCGGTCTTCGGTGGAGCTTCAGTCGTGAATGACGCGATTTTGACACCAACGCTCGTGGGTTCGATTCCCACACAAGGCAAACATTTGTGTGCATGAACATGTCTGTTTGACAATCAGACCAAATTGTTTTAAGAGAGGTAGGGCGTATCAAAGCAGCCCATCTGGGGAAGTACCTCCACCTCACAGAAAACCGCAGCCAAATAACAACTCCTTAGGGCTTGTTGTGTTCCTGCGTGTGAGTGAGGTCACCAGTAAGCTCCCAAGGAGTTGCTGTGTAAGCAGCAGAGGAGGCAACGCGGGAGTGATACTTAATATATCGCAAGCGTTAATAGGCTACGGTACCCGCTTTACATCAGGCGGGCCGTATGCTTCCCGACGTAGTATAAAAAAAATATATATACCCCTCTCGCTTCTTCCCCACTCATCAACCTCTTCATGCATGCTCTTCGGTTTTGGGTACTTTTAATTTGACCTTGTTTTTAACACATCACTAACTTGATCTATATGTGTGCGTCTACAGCGGCCCCTGCTGATATCTCCATTCGCTATTCTTTCGTAACTCTTTTATCGTTCACTAGCAGAAGCCCGCGGCTTCGCACGCATGAGATATGGGCTTTTAGTAGCCTTTATTTCTCTATAGACATGAAATTGTTTCTGTTTAAAAAAAAAAAACAAAGTTCAGGGTCGTAGATGCAACCATAGAGCGATTCAATTTTCGTACAGCGCCATCTATTGACCTTTAAAGGAGGCAACGTATATGTATTTTATTTATATTATATAAAAATGCGTATATATTTTATGTTAAAAAAAAT
This sequence comes from Pyralis farinalis, assembly GCA_947507595.1. NCBI lineage: Eukaryota > Metazoa > Arthropoda > Insecta > Lepidoptera > Pyralidae > Pyralis > Pyralis farinalis. The sequence goes on from OX382270.1 coordinate 21,253,385, forward strand.
ACGTATTCTATGAAAATGATAAAAATAAAATTGCAAAGTCCCCCGAAGGAGAAGATATTTCCCCCTAATTTTAAGAGTTTTTAATTTTTTACGCAGGAACCCTAAATATTTACGGGATAAAAAGTACCCTATATTCTGCTCTGAACAGTCCTCTACCTACCAGTGAAAGTCCCGTTAAAATCGGTTTAGCCATTTCGAAGATTAGTCCGGACAAACAAACAGATAGACAGACAGACAAAAAAGTTAAAAATGCGTATTTAGGCTTTGGTAACGTAAAAATAATAATATGAGCTTAAGATGAAGGCTTTATTTTGAAATCACAGACAGACACTTCAATTTTATTTATATGTATTGATTCTTTCTAAAATGACCAAACTATCTCAGCTCACCCTTTTCAATTTTTGTCACCACATCATCTTTCATTCCACATACTTCTCGTATAATAATACAATTACTTACTCCTATATGTACCTCTAAATTTGTGTTTTCGATTTTTTGTACATATTAGTAATTATCACTTATTCGGCGATGAAGGAAGCCATCGTGAAGAAACCCGCACGTTTAAGAAATTATATTTTTTTGAAAGACGTGTGACTTTACCGAAGAAAAACATTTTTTTTTTTTTTTTATATTAGTTCACCATAGTGCTCTTTGCCTGATGGTAAGCGAAAGAGGAGCACAAATCGCAACTGCAACTGACAACATACTACATCCCGTATCCTGTCAGTTGACGCTGCCATGCTGACCCGCAAAATGCTTTTTCACGCTTCGTTTGAAGGATCCCATATTGTAGGAAGGAGAGAACACATGTGCAGGCAAGGCGTTCCACTTTTTAATGGTACGACAAAGATAGGAGTTGCCGAACTTTTTGGTACGCGAAGAGATATTCTCAACCGTGGAACTATGACATCGCAAGCCCGCACGTGTGGTTCTATGACAGAAGGGTGAGGGTGGGATAAGGGAAAAAATATATATAATAATAAGTTTTTGACAGCAATCGCTCCATGTAAAAATCAGTATTTTCGCCAAATCCTTAGGCTTAGGTAGCGGACCCCGCCAATCCTAATGGATTAGGAAAAGGCGTAACGCTACTTACTACGCTGGCTCAGTGACCCGAAGTGAATCTCGGCCTCCGCGACGAGAAAGCGCCAGTCTTCTGCACTGCGCGATCTGTTGCCAGTTGATGGCTCGCAGTTCGCGCAGATCATCCTCCACTGCATCCTTCCAGCGATATTTGGGCCTCCCGATCGGCCGTCGGCCTGATGGTTGGCCCTTATATACGTAACGCTAAGTAGAAGAAAAAGCTGCTGTGAGGTAGGGGTGTCTCCTCAGTCGCGCTGCATTGAAGCCCTCCCTCTTTTTCATTAGAACTTCGTTTGTTGATTCTAGCTTATAGCTATAAATAGCTTATGTATGATATATTATACTCGTATATGTTCATTCTCGTAGAACCAATGGGAACGATATTATATAGTAACTCAATTCACCTCTACGGGTCGAAATGGTTAAGTAGAACGCACAGCTCTTATTGGGTAGTTATGATCAACATCGCGGCATTTATCGGCTTATTGGTTAAAATATTCTCCCATTGGTCAGAAGGCTAGAATTGCTGAGATATTTAGACGCTAAAACTTAATGGTTCGTGGTGTGAAACTTGTTGATAAGGTTGGCTTTGACTCAAAGATAATAATGAGCGGATTACACTACTCCATCAGGTCATGTACAAAACAAAGATATAAAGGAAGTTTGAAGGAACTAATCAACAAATCCTTACCAAAACGTCACTGTCAGAAATAAGATATGAACTATATGTCTATATTAAAGCACTTATAGGCTACCGCTTATCGTTAGGTGGGCCGTAAGGTTCTTGGTAAGCAAACATAAAAAAGCAGAGTACGTTTTTTTTGTATACAACCTCGAGAGGTATATAAGCACACAGCTCAACAAATATAAAACGGTTAAGAGGGGGCATACAGCTATATAGTTAAAGCTAAGTGGCGCCCTCATTTTGTTTTTATTAACAACGCTGAATGTAAGACAAATTCCAAAAAAAACGCTCAATGTTGGCACTGCAGAAACATATTTGTGTTTTTTTTAATCATATCTTGTCTTTATTATCTATGTACAAGTAACCAACATTTTAATTATTGCTTATTGTGATTATGATTACTTATAGCAATAATCAAAATTATGACTAATTGTACATAAGTAATAAATACAGAATATGTCTCAAAAAAAACATAAATATGGTTCTACAGTGCCAGCGTCATTCACCACTGCGCCACCGAGCTCCTCAAAACTCCGAAACCCCGCCGTCGGTAGCCCGCTGCGGATTCTAACTGGTGGACTCTTCTTATCACAAAAAGCACGGAATATGGCTATCCGTCTATATGAAACGCGCAAGGAATACTCGAAGATACAGGTAGCAGGATATAAGTGGTGGTGGAGGACCCCTTTCCGTTGGGCGGTTAGTTCCTCTGCCCAATGCCCGGAGGCTCTCATGGAACAAGGAGGTTAGAAAGCTCGATGGCGTCGATGCGCGTGTCATTCAAACCGAACACGCAGGTTACGCAACGTTGACTGTAGCCTGTCTATGGATGGGTTTATCTACCTCGAGTTTCTCAGTGCTTCGGAGGGCACGTTAAGCTGTCGATCCCGGCTGTTGTCGATAGATAACAGTCGTTAAGCTAAGTCAGTGACCCTCAGGCGGCTTGAAAATATTGGCCACCGCCAATCCGCATTTGAGCAGCGTGGCGGAGTATGCTCTAAAGCCCTTCGGTTGAAGGGAGAGCCATATCCTTGCAGTGAGATGAGTAAGGGTTGATGTGGAAGGAGGCCTCCAGCCCGCTGGATCCGCCAGAATCCTCTACAACCCTCCTACTACCTACTACTCTACAACCCGATAAGATAGGAGAGAACATCGCAGGAGCGATCGTCTGTTACCCAATCCTAAGTCCTAGTTATCCTAAAAGATCAGATTTTATAGAAATCACAAAGAAAACCTATATGTTTTAGTTGTGATTTCTTTAAAATCTAATCGACAGGCAAATGTATTACTAAATATCAATTTACGATTCTTGTTCGTGTTTATCTCTCTTAACTTAGCTTAACGATTGTCATTTATCGAAATCAGGTATCTTTTTTTTATACCACTAAGGTGGCAATCAAGCGTACAGTCTGCCTGATGATACGTAGGTACCGTAGCCTATGGACATTTGCAATACAAGGGGTGTCCCACATGCGTTGCCGATCCTGTAAAAACCTCTTCTCGCCTTTCTTAAAGAACCCCATTCTGTAGTCCTTTGGGGAAACCTCGGCTGGAAGTTCATTCCCCAACTTGAGGGTTCTTGGAAGAAAACTTTGCTAGAACCACACAGTACGCAACTATTGCGGTTCCAGTGTGTGAGGGTGAAGTCTCCGCCGTCAGCGAGCGGGCGGTTGTAAAAAGAACATTTCGGCATCATATCGAACAATTCTTCAGAACACAACCTGCTGTACAATCGGTAGAACCACAAACGGAGGCAAAATTTCGCCTTAAACTTAAAGGCCCAATACCGTCTGTAAACTTAGGATCGCCGACAATTTTCACAGCTGGTCTCTGAATCGAATCACAAGGTCCTAGCTGGTATCCAGGTGCGTACGCCCAAAGGTGACTACAGTACTGCATGTGCGGTCTGACTTGTATAATATAAATCTTTGTTCCGCACTGAAGTACTGCTTTGCTCTGTTGAGCACACTAAGTTTCTTGGACGCCAGTTTGACTTTCTCCTCTAGGTGATTTCGGTATTGGACATCGCTGGAGATCTCGACACTGAGAATTCCAATACTTTTGCCAAGTTTGTGGTAAGTGGTGTGTCCAGGAATTGAGGAACCACGGTAAAAGTTCTTAGTGGTGAACGCTCAAACTTGTGTCTTTATGGGGTTGAATTGGACAAAGTTCAGTCGCCCACAGTCAGATACTTTTGTCAAAGTACCCTCAATGTCAGACACAAGTTTATCGCGCCTTTCCTCCTCAAGGGAATGAGGGTTGTTAGCTCGGCCTGTATAATAAATGTCCCCGGTGCTGTCCTGTCCGGACAACAATGAATGCCATCAATTGACAGCATATCATTCGACGCCAATTGAACGCCTTCGCCATATCTAGGCTGACTGTTCACCGCACACGGAGGAACTCGAAATGACTAAATTCATCCACAGACAGGCTAATGTCATCACTGCTTAACTTACACCGACGTAAGTACTGCTTAACTTATACGTGCGACCTAACCTAAGAAAGTTCTGGTTTTCCCTCTGGGTTGTGGACGTCTAAAAGTCGCTCCATGAAAATTCAGTATATTTGCGAAATCCTTAGGCTTAGTTAGCGGACCCCGACAATCCAATGGAATTAGGAAATGGGATAACGCTAAGAAGAAGAAGTATACACATTCATTTCATATGTTCGTTAACAAATGCCAGTCACTCGTAGGAACATAACTTACGTCCAGGGAAACGTTATTTGGCTAAAGTCATCTGTGCGTTGGAGGTGATTTCGCTACGGGCTTATTAAATGCGCGCCCTACTTCTTAACCAGAGTCTTGTTTGTTAGTTAGCTATTTGCAAACTCCAAAGATTTGCAAAAGACGCATGTAGATGCATGCTTTTTTCCATCATATTTTCATTTAGAACATTCTAGCAATCATCCACATCTGAGCCGGAGAGGCTTGCATTCGCATGTCTTTCGTTTACAAGAAGTACTTACATAGGCCGCCCTAGACGTACACATATCGATTGAATTGGTGAAGTATTGAAAAAGGACCGAATCAAAAGTACCTAAAACCGAAGAGCATGCATGAAGAGGTTGATGAGTGTGGAAGAAGCGAGAGCGTTATCTTTGGATCGGTGCACCTGGCGTTCTATAGTCTCTGCCTACCCCAATGGGAGACAGGCGTAATGATATGTATGTATGCTTACATCTACATACATACCTACTCCTAACACTTTCATGTTGCAATTTTTCACTCTTCATTCTTTCATGATCGCCGAAAGGGTAAATAAGGTAATAAGTATTTTAGAAAGTGAAAATATTAACACCTATAATTTTGTGCCAATCAGTAGAATGCCTCTAAATAGAAGTAGCTTAGCTAAGTAGAAGTAGACTTAGCGTTATCCAGTTTCGTAATGCATTAGGATTGGCGGGGTCCACTAACCTAAGCCTAAGGGTTTGGCGTAGATACTGAGTTTTACATGGAGCGACTGCAGTCAGATCTCCGCAACCAAGAGGGAAAACCACATAATTTTTAGATAAGGTCACACGTCTTTCGAAATATAATTTCTTGGATATTTCCTCACGATGTTTTCCTTCACCGCCGTGCACGTGATAATTACAAATATTTACAAAAATCCGTTAACACAAATATAGTGGTACATGCCAGGATTCGAACTGGGGACCCGTTGGTCAATAGGCCGATTTTTTATCCACTGGGCTATCCACTGGACTGCTCATCGGCTCACTAGAGGATATAGCAAAGCTACACAAAAAGTAGCTCGATTCGAGACTGAATGCCTCCTCACTAAGTAGCCTAAAAATATAATTTACTAGCATATTATCATATTAGAAATAATAGTTCGAAACAGGTGTAACCTAACCTAAGAAAGGTCTGGTTTTTCCTCTGGGTTGTGGAGGACTGATGGCATTCAATATGTAAAAATTAATATCTTCGCCAAATCCTTCGACTCAGATGGCGGACCCCGCCATTTGTAACTCATTAGGAAACGGGATAACGATAAGAAGAAAAGGCAAAGCAGTCCGCTTGGGGAAGTACTTCCACCTCACTCGGAACCAAATAACAACTACGTGGAGGGTTGTTGTATTCCTGCGTGTGAGTGAGCTCACCAGTAAGCTCCTTAGGAGTTACTGTGTTAGCGCGAGTGATACTTAATATCTTGCAAGCGTCCTTGTACGGTAGCCGCTTTACTTCAAGTCGTATGCTTGTAAGCCTCTCAATGTAGTTAAAAAAAAGAATAAGGATGAAAGTCCTGACCACTTTATTGGTGATGCTACTTGCTAGCAAGAAGAGACGAAGGCTTGTTTTCTTGCTCATAAATGATAATATTTTTGCGTTACTTTGTGAGGTGGAGGCATTCAGCATTGACGAGCTCGGTGGCTCAGTCGTGAAAGACGCGACTTTGACACCAACGTTCGTGGGTTCGATTCCCACACAATACAAACATTTGTGTGCATGAACATGTCTGTTTATCTTGGTCTGAATATTTTAAGAGAGGTTGGACGCATAAAAGCAACCCATCTGGGGAAGTACCTCCACCTCACAGAAAATCGCAGCCATATAACAACTCCCTGGAGGGTTGTTGTGTTCCTGCGTGTGAGTGAGGTTACCAGTAAACTCCCAAGGAGTTAATGCGTAAGCAGCAGAGGAGGCATCGCGCGAGTGACAATTAATATATCGCAAGCCTTAATAGGCTACGGTACCCGCTTTACATCAGGTGGGCCGAATGCTTGCATGCCTCCCGACGTAGTATAAAAAATAATAATTTGAAGATCCTTTCAAATTTGAACAAGCCAGTCAAGAGAGAGTGGATTTGTGTACCAGGGGTTCGCTACGTTATTATTTTTATATTTGCACCTCATAAATATGGACGGATGGTCAGAGCGGTACTTCAAAGGTTGCTTTATACCTTTTCGGTACGAAATTCTACATATATCATAGGAGAGGTTTTCCCAAGGTACTACAGCATCCAAATACTTTTTCATGAAATGCGCGATGAGGTAATGCGGTATCATTTATCAGGATACGATGCATGAATGACACCTGTGGTGTTGCAAATATCCATAGGCTACGGTAACTGCTTAGAATCAGGCAGGGCATACGCTTGTTTGCCACCTTAGTATAAAAAACACGTATTTATTTGTATTCTACAATTAAAAGTAAGCAGTTTAACCAAAATTTAAGTATCTACGAACGCAATAAAAGCAGTCGTTTAAATAGTTTTTTTTTTAATAATTTATAGTGAAAAGTCAAATTTTATTAATATTTTATAATTTTAACTTAAAACTAATCACTTGCGATATTATCCAAATCTAATACTGACTCATACCTTGGTGCATCATATAGTAACTACGAGTATACTTAATTAACAATAGGATAATTTGGTTTATTGCACATTCTTGTAATTAGTGATAGAAGAATTACTTTTGTGGTGATTAATAATACTATTTAAAGTTTTGAATGTGACACTTGAACACATTTAACAAACGCTATTGCATTCTGCAACATCTTCTGTATCTATTCAATTTCCAGCTTTCAACTACACGAAGGTAAGAATATTTTGAAATAAATACATACTTTCAGTAAAGTGAAATTAATTTTCATAAAAATTGTGATACATTAAATATTATCATCATAAATTTATCGAAAAGATATAAATATTTTGTAAAATGGTCAATCAAATTCAACATTTCTTATGACGATTTTTTTATTACCTTAAATAATGCTTAAATAAACCCTTATTTATTTATTTCAGATGTTCAAGTTTGTGCTCGCCGCTTCAGTATTATTGGTAGCCGTACATGGTTACTCAGATATTGATGACTTCGAAAACTTCATTGATTATGGACAAAGAAACAGCCATCTACAAGTAAGTTTTCCGCTATCAATTGCTTAGTTTCGAAATATCTCTGTGAATATTTACGATTTCTATCCAAGTTATGAAGTGTTTCTAGATATAGAAGACATGTGATTCGATATGCAATCATTTAGATGTCCTGTTTTTATTTACATTAGATGTAACTCGGTCCATAGACGTGACATGACGTTCATTGCTTTCTTATTTTTTCTTATTTTTATGTTTTTAATCTTAGTAATTTATTTAACTATCTAACAATGTTTTTTTAATTTCAGCGTGTCCCATTACCATTGGCTTACAAACGTCCCCGAGAAGAAAGAGTTGCTAAACCATATGCTACGTTCGTCGAAGAAGATGACAACAGCCGTTTAATATTCCCAGTACCGATAGTACCAGAAGCAGCTGTGGAAGTAGGATTTTCTAAACTAGGATTTATCGCGAAGGTTGTAAAAGTAAGTACACTTTACCATTATAAGCATAGATATTTTTTTATACAACATCGGGAGGCATATAAGCATACGGTCCACCTGATGTAAAGCAGTTACCGTAGCCTATTGTGATGCCTCCTCTGCTGCTTACACAGCAACTCCTTACTGGTGACCTCATTCACACGCAGGAACACAAAAAACCCTCTAGGGAGTTGTTATTTGGCTGCGGGTTTCTGTGAGGTGGAGGTACTTCCCCAGGCGGGCTGCTATGATGCGCCCTACCACTCTTTAAACATCCACACCAAGACAAACAGACATGTTCATGCACACAAATGGTTGTTTTGTGTGGGAATCGTGTTAAAGTCGCGTCTTTCACGACTGAGCCACCGAGCTCGTCATAGATACTTATTAAGAAAGAAATTTGACTTACATATATCTTACAAAAAGACAATATTATACGAGTTGTATTATGTTAACAACAAGTAATAATTAGTTTCACTCCAATTGCTTTCTACAGCACCACAAACTTTGTGATGAGGCGATATTATAAACTGTATGTAACTCTATGAGAATGAGTTCAAATTCTAGCATGCTATACACGCTGCGTAACAACAATACATTTATGTCCTTTCTGGATATTATTGACACAAAATTATATCAAAGCCATATTAGTTTTCTTAGTACCTACAGAAGAAGATTATGAAGTACCTATTGTATAATGGTCACCACCTAAGTTGTTATTATATTGACTCTACACCGAAGTATTTCGACATTTTCTTGTACTCTTTCTATTATTCGTGTTAGCTAATCAATAATTCAAATGTGTTGTCTTCTTTCAGTCTACTTTTGATTTGGGCAAGAAAGCAGTCGTCTTCTTGCTGTCCAGTGCTCCTGGACTCATCATTGGAACTCTCTTGGCTCTTGGATTTTGCAAGTTCACTCCGTTTTGCAGTAAACTGTCAGGTTTTAAATCACTGATGGAAGTTCAAAGAGAAATCCGGTCCTACGCTACCCCTGAACGACTGGCGTCTGCTTCGGAATTTGTTCAAAGTGCTATCAGAAAATACAGATCTTTGCAAGATTCTGACAAGTGATTGATTGTGTTCATACATTAAGTTATGCTATTTATTGTAATCATATTTCATAATAAATTATTTAATGAGAAATTAATAGTATTTTCTTTTTTGTTAGATAATTCCAATGATTTAAAAAACCTTAAGAGTTCCTTGAAGTCTTATCTTCCATAGAAACTTTGCATGTTTCATGATATTGATATTGGTCTCATAAATGCTTTTGGAAGAAAACGTAACTCATTATTCAAACAAAAAAGGACAATCTAAATATGCGAAACAAAAAAAAAATCGCATTAAATAAGCGAATAATATATTTACTGAAATACATATTAATAATCCCTGTCAATTCAAGCATAGAAGAAACAATAAAATACATTTTCAACACAAATATTTTTATAAAAATTGAAGATTCTATTAAAAATAAATGTGATAAAAATCTCGACCTTATGTCCTGATAACTCAAAGATGAAGTTATTAATAACTTTGATTTTACGGTTAATGTACAACGATTAGAACATACAAGCGTTTACAGGCTTCGGTAACTTTACATCAGGTTGGCCGTATACGTGTATACCTCCCGACGATGTACAAAAAGAAATCCATTTTAATATCTAAATGATTGCATGTGAAAACCAATATTTCAATATCTCAAGAATCAATACACACATTACGAACTGACAAAGTGCATGAAAAATTATTAGAAAAAAAAAATTGGCGAAGATTTTAATAAATCTTGCCGGATTGTCTGTTTGTATGTACATTTTTTTTCTGTACTACGACGGATAGCAAACAATCATACGGACCGCCTAATGTAAAGCGGTTACCGTAGCCTATGAACGCTATCAACAAAAACAGTGTCGTTAGCGCGTTGCCACCCCCGCTGTCAACACAGCAATCTTCTGGAGGGGAGCTGTGAGGACCCGGGCGATGTAGCCTTGTTCTGCGTTTTGGAGCTACAAATGAAGAAACCACGTCTTGTTTTGTTTATTTTCTGTACTTAGTACAATACTCAGTCCCTTAATAATACTGCACACGGCACAACTACTCCCTCATCACTGTAACGCACATAGTGCAAGTCCAATTACCATCTTCCACACCGCGAATAGCGTGAAACTTTTAACGCAGGGGAGGTCCTCCCCTGGAGTCTGTCCCGAGTAAGGAGCTATAAGCTCGACACTCGTACCACAGCTTACAATAAGCTGTACGCCCAGTGAGAGAGAGACATCTTCTGGTGATCTCACTCGCTCGCAGGAACACAAGAACCCTCCACGGAGTTGTTATTTGGCTGCCGTCGTCTGTGAGGTGGAAGTACTTCCCCAGTCGGGCTAACGACGTACCCTATCTCTCTTTCGCCAGTGCCTCGTCTGTTGATAAGCAGGGTGCACCACGTGCAGGTGAGGTTGGCTTTGGCTCTCAAGGTGACATCGATCCACTTACAACCCAAAATAATCTATCATTAGAAAACTATTTATAAACGAATAAAAATAATAAAGTATTTTATATTTTATTGAATATATCATCTGTAATTTAGAAACTCAGTAACAGAGTTTCTAAATTACAGATGATATATTCAATTAATATCAATTTTGTATGTAAATAAGTTCATTGTGTCAGAGTTAGAGTAAACATACACTGCATGTCATGTTTGACGAAGCATGTTTGATCATATTTTTATACGAGTATTGTAACAACTATCTTACACCATGTTTCTGCAATGAATAAATTAATTATGAATTATGAAATTATGAACGGATTTTACGATAGAATTTAAAGATTTCTTGAAGGACTTCATGTTGTATTCACAAAGTCCGTAACACGGTGGTCGCCCGGGCTGTAGTCTCTAGGAAAACATTGACCGGTAGTTTATTCCATTACTTGAGGTCATAAACCAATGCACCATGACATCGCATAAAGGCACCCTACCCTCAAAAAAACATAGTATTTTAGCGCTTACATAACTCAACGATTCGAACCTTCTAATCAAGTGAAGAATATTTTAACCACAATCCGATAAGTGAGGCGATGTTGAGCCGTGAACTAGCCAATAAGAGGTGTGCGTTCTACTTTACCGCACGAACCGTAGCGGTGAATTGAGTCACTATGGCAATAAAGTCTCATCGGTTCTCCAAACGTTATTTTTTCACACTTGAGGGGTTCAATCGGCTTTAATAGTGTGTAAGCCGCAATATACCAGTTTATCATAAATGGTAGCATTCGGCATGGTGTGCTATAGAATTAGGTATTTTTTTACAACGTCGTATGGCATACGGTCAGCCTAATGTAAAATCAAATAAGTAAGTTATTTTCATAGATACGCACCGCGTTCGGTTTGCATGTGTGCGCGCCCGTACGTATGCGTTGTCGCACACTGACAAAATTTATCGTTGTTAAAGGTACGCCAGTCGTGGCTACGCCCATAGATTACTATAAGTACTAGCTACGCCGGCCGTGCTTAATACCGCCTGCGCCCACGCACGCACCGCGCCGCTGCGCCCGCTCGTAATAAGTTGTACGTGTACCTACTTTAACTACAAATTCGTAAAGATGGCTAAAAAGTAAAAAGATTTTTTTTTGTATCAAATGTGTAATTTTGTTATAAAATCACAAATTTCCTACAGAAAAAAGTACTTTTAATGCCTATCATTTTAGGCTACTGTAAAAATATTAAATTTCGGAATATAAAGATTATAATATTGATAAGTGTAGTAAATGAAAAAGTAAAAAATAGTTTAGTGTAAAAAAAATGGGTCCGTGTACTTATGTACGCGCGAGAGAAGTTATACTTCTCTGGCATCATTAAATAACAAATCCCTGGAGGGATGTTGTGTTCATGCGAGTGAGTGACGTTACCCCCTCACAGGCAACTGCAGCCAAATAACAATTCCCTAGAGGGTTGTTGTGCTCATGCAAGTGAGTGACGTTACTATCTCACGGAAAACTGCAGTCATATAACAATTCCCTGGAGGGACGTTGTGTTCATCTGAGTGACGTCACGAGTAAGCTCCTATGGAGTTGCCTTGTTAAGGCTAGAGGTGGCAATACGCAAGGCATACTTAATGTATTGCAAGCGTAAACAGCTACAGTGACCGCTTTAAATTGGGTGGATCGTATGCTTGTTTGTTCATGCGAGTGAGTGATGTTACCACCGCACAGAAATCTGCAGCCAAATAACAATTCCCTGGACGGTTGTTGTGTTCAGGCGAGTGAGTGACGTTACTACCTCACGGAAAACTGCAGCCAAATAACTTCGCTGGACAGATGTTGCGTTCATGCGAGTGAGTGACGTTACTACCTCACGAAAAATATGCTCAAAACTGCAGCCGAATAACAATGCCCTGGAGGATTGTTGTGTTCATGCGAGTGAATGACGTTCACACCTCACAGAAATCTGCAGCCAAATAACAATTCCCTGGACGGTTGTTGTGTTCAGGCGAGTGAGTGACGTTACATGACGTTATATGGCTGCAGTTTTCCGTGAGGTAATAACATCACTCACTTGCATGAACACAATAATCCTCCAGGGAATCCGCTAAAGGAGTATATAACTTCAATACAATAGTCAGCTCCTGGTCTATGTACAAAAAATAATTAAGAAAAACTTTGTATTTATAGATCCCTGATGATTCACCTACAGGGGAAAATTGTTTTGTATATAGATAGACTATGCATTTTTGACGATTGTATAAACTATAAGCGACATCCCTACGTGTTTAGGCTATTATCCTTCGCTCAGGGGTCGAGTCGGCCGACTTATTTGATTTTACTATGCTAATGTAAAACGGAACTCAACTATATATGGAATAAGGCGGTCGGTAGTGAATAAATCGGAGAATTTTCATTTTAATCTCCGTAAGTGTAGGTACCCTACCCTACCTAAACTCGATTCAGACCCGACCCAAACCAGATTGAAAACCAAAATCGAACCAATCCGACCTAAATCAAGGCTTAAAATTCGGCATAAACACGAAATATAATTGAATGTCACACATAATTAAATGAAAGTTCTGAATTTCTCTGTAAGTCAGACCGATTCAACTGTTCCAAAAGATACAGAAAAATAGACCAGACAGAAAAACAAAGAAGGTATAATCAAAGAAGATAGGCAAATCAAACAAGCATGAGAGTAGATTTTAGCTCATAAGCCATTGAGTGACTTCCAGTTCACAGTTAAGTCGGATATTTTGCAAGGTCTATCTGTCATTCATGAGGATTTCTTGTAGCATGAAAATGAAATGTTTTACAACAGCACTGCTCGCCGACGGTGAGAAGTTGTCACACGCTGGAACCGCAATGGTCGCGTACTGTCAGGTTCCGGAGATGTTTTATGTCGAGAACTCTCAAGTTGTGGAATGAGCTCCCAGCTGAGGTTCTTCCAAGGGACTACAGCATGGGGTTCTTCAAGAAAGGCGTGAAGAGATTTATAGATGGTCAGCAATGCATGAGTGACACTCCTGGTGTTGCAAATGTCCATAGGCCACGGTGACTGTTTACTATCGGCACGCCGTATGCTTGTTTGCCACCTTAGTGGAAAGGTATTTTTTTATACAACGTCGGGAGGTATGCAAGCATACGGCCCACCCGATGTAAAGCGCTTGCCGTAGCTGTTTAAACGCTTGAAATACATTAAGTATCACTCGCGCGATGTCACCTCTGCTGCTAACACAGCAACTCCATAGGAGCTTACTGGTGACCTCACTCACACGCAGGAACACAAGAACCCTCTAGGGAGTTGTTATTTGGCTGCGGTTTTGTGTGAGATGAAGGTACTTCCCCAGACGGGCTGCTTCGATGCACCCTACCTCTCTTAATAAAGTAAAGACTTAATCTATATAATCTATCTATAACTTCACGCCAAATCCCTTGCGGGGTAGGCAGAGAGAACCGAGCGCCACGTGACTCGATCCTTACATATCTCACTCGCTTCTTTAACATTCATTGCTCTTTTCATGCACGCTCCTGACATCACCTTCTGATAGAACACGACCAATTTGGTCATGGTAGGTAAGTTTTGGCCTTCCTCGGCTAAAGAGTAAAGACCTAAGCCTATATTATTTAGATATTTATATGTACCAATGTAAGCTACACACCCATACTTTAAATATTGTCAATTTACTAACAACTCTCATCATTATCATTACAACGCAGTAATATAATGAAAGTAAAAGTTCAACGGTTAGGTATTTGTGACATAATCACGTATATATTTTTGAAGTGAAAATTTCTTTAGCGGCGTTGTGCACTTTTTGGGATGAGTAAAAAATGTTAAACCCGCGTCAGGACACATGACCCTGACCGTAAGACTTTGGTGAGAATTAGAACTTAAGTTCGCTGTAGCGCTGAAACATTATTACTTCTAATTAAACAATTAAATCATGCAGCGCTAGATCTTTCATAGAGCATTATTTTCTCGCGACCAAAACGTTGTAAGCGCCATGAAATTCTTGGCGCTTACGCGTTTCGTTCAACGTAGGTTATCAAAATCGCTGTTTGGTTTAAGCGGCGTAGGGCGCTTGCGTGAGTGTGCGTGTGTGTTTGAGTTTTAGAAATTGGCGATGATGATGCTGGTAATAATAATGATGGTGAGTCGTTGAAATTATGGATGAAAGTTGATTTTTCTGAGAGATAAACTTTTTAATATAAAATAATTGTAATAGTTCTGAAGTGTAAAATTTTTAAAGTAATATAAATTGTCATGTTTGTGTACGATAGTGCAATAAATGAATATTGTATTTTACCACATACATGATAGTACTTTTATACTGATAAATAAAGCAATTCGTGCGAAATTATTCCCTAACCATTCCAAAATATTCAAAAACGCACAACGTTAATGTTCAAGTTTACACTTCTGCCGGCACTCCCGGAGTGCAACCCGTTTTTTTTTATACAACGACAAGGCATACAAGCATACCACCTTTTGTTTTTGCAAGGATTTGGATTAATTTTGGGCTTTGAAATAGAATATGTGCCCGATTATCACATGCGATTTAAAGTGAAAAAATAAACTTTGCGTGTATGGAGACACGGTCTAACATAATGCTTATTACTTACAGTACGAATATAAGTATATGCTGACGGTTAACATATGCTTACAGTGTAAATTTATGTATATGAAGTGATGAATACGAAAATAACTTTTTCTTTACGAGGCAACCAGAGAGAATTGATCGCTACATGATTCGGTCTCACTAGCTATATATAACACGTTTTTGAAAGAGATAGATAGTTATTACTGGTCTACTGGGGAATTACTTTTCCAGTCGGGGAGCTGTACTTCCATGCATATCATCTTCCATATCAAGATACACTTATGGCAACACTTATTTGCCTCTCGACGTTGTAAAAAATAAATACTTTTTTGTTCTCTTTCTATGTTATCCCGTAAAGATTTTTTAGGTAAGAAACGAGACGCTATCGAAATAGCTGTAGGACACAGCAAAGAGTCTTCTTCTTCTTATCGTTATCCTGTTTCCTAATATATGAGGATTGGCGGGTTCCGCTAGCTAAGCCTAAGGGTTTGATGAAGATACTAATTTTGACATGGAGTGGGAGCCGTCAGACCTCCACAACTAAGAGAGAAATGATATGTATTTTGGCACACAACTTTACTTCAAAAATATCTAGTCCGATTTATTTGCTCTTTTTCTACAAATTTGACAATAAATATCTATACCTAACTAAAAAACCGACTGGGGGAGTCTCTACCTCACAATAAATTCCAAACAATTAACAATTCCCTGATACTTGACAATGGAATATATTGTATCTTTTTTGTTACTACTACTATAACAAAGGAAATTTATTTAATCTATGTGCAAAAATTACTTTTTATCAGATTTCTTCTATCATCCACGTTTCACTTAATGTAGTAAGCCTTTAATAACAAAAGTTTTCAATAATTGTAGGAATAATCAATGGAATCTTGATTTGTCACCTGTGATTCTCAATAGACGCGGTACCTGTAATGAATCATAAACTCAAACGCTGCAATAAGAAATAATGACATGCCATTAATTCATTAGGGTAGTCCCTAAATTACGTATCCCCGTCATCTATATTTATGTAATTGGTGTCTAATGATTAAAATTTGCTTTATATACTGTACTAGATTTTAATTTGCTATCATTCAGTGTTGTAATATCGACTTAACAGTTTCTTCTGCTTTCTATCGACCACGAAATCTTCAATGAAGGTAAGTTCTTTTCTATCGAAAATAAATATGCAAATATTTTTTATGAATTTACATTTATTAAGTTTTCAATTCATATTGTTATGTTTTAACACTCTATTTTCTATATTAATTCCAATTTCTTAACTATGGAATGTAATATTAATCATCAAATCAAATCAATAGTCAGTGTAGTGAATTTTTGCGTAACGTTTTTGATCCTTCGGCTTTGTTTTAACTGTCTCTTTCGTTTGTTAACAAATTATTATTATTTTAACCGAGCAATTCTTGTACATACATATATAAATAAATGTAATGTATTTGTAAAACGGTTCTAATGATTTGGATCAAATTTTCTATTCATGTAACGTTTTGTTTTTGAGTTTGTATATAGGTGGTTTTCATGAAAAAAAAAACGCGATTTAAACAAAAACATGAAAACGCCAAGTAAAGCTCGGTCGCCGCATACTAATTCATAAACCAAAATAAATAGATCTGGGAAAAAAAAATGAAATTCGCTCACCAATACCAAAGATATGTACTAAAAAAACTCAATCGAAACGTGTGGCAATAACCTTGCAAATTGGGAATTTGTATGTAATTCGGATTTCTTTAATTGTTTTATCAAGTAAGTGTCTTCGTATTGGAGGACGTAGACCATATAAACTAGCACCATCAAAAAATAATCATAGCTACTGAATAAAACATATACACAGATATAACAAACAATGAAATTTTTATGCAATAATTGAATAAAAAATTTAAATCACTCTTTAAAGACATAGTGAACGTTTTATGCCAGAGTACTAAAAACAGCCGTTTTAAGAATGTACTTTCATAAATTATTATATTTAGGTATTGCATATAGGATGACTAACTTACATTTTTTTTATATACTTGTATATTTTTAGATGATACTGAAACTGGTTGCCTTGAGCGTTGTCTTCGGACTTATCGTGGCTGACCCTATTGGAAGAGCAACATTAGAAGTAAGTCATTGTGGTTTGATAATTACTTTGTTTTATATTAAATTTCATGCAAACAAGCATACAGCCCGCCTGTGAACGATAGCAAAGTGGACTATTTCTCTCGTATGACCACCGCTGCTAGCAATAATAGAGCAGCTTACTGGTAGTGTCATTCACTCGCAGAAACGCCAGAACCCTCAAGAGAGTTAGTAATTTTGCTGCAATATTTTGTAAGCTATATGTATTTTTTTTATACTATGTCGGGAGGCATACAAGCATACGGCCCACCTGATGTAAAGCGGGTACCGTAGCCTATTAACGCTTGCGACCACTCGCGCAATGCCTCCTCTGCTGCTTACACAGCAACTCCTTGGGAGCTTATTGGTGACCTCACTCACGCGCAGAACAACAACCCTCAAGGAAGTTGTTATTTGGCTGTGGTTTTCTGTGAGGTGGAGGTACTTCCCCAGACAGGCTGCTTTGATGCGCCCTACCACCCTAAGCAACTGCTTAGGAGTTGCTGTGTTAGCAGCAGGGGTGCACCGCGCGAGTGATTCTTAATGTATCGCAAGCATTTATCAGTTACGGTAACCGCTTTACATCAGGTGGGCCGGATGCTTGTATGCCTCCTGACATTATATAAAAAAAAAACACGCCCCAAGGACCCAGAAAAACCCATACTTACCCACTACGATACGATATAAACCTTACCTCAATCTAAAGAGGTTTTAGAGCATACTCCTCGAGGTCACTCCCTTGCTTATTTCCTACACGATATATTTTATATAACCAAACAGTTTTTATTTTCAGGAGCAAGACTCTCAAGTGTTCACACCTCAAGACTACGTTGAGGATATCGTCATAGAAACTGACTTAACTAGAGTGTTCCCAGAACCTGCTATATTTCTTTTCAAATTAATTAAGGCGGTGATTGGATATAAAATTGTAAGTTTATTATTCATAATATCTAATTATATATATTATACAATACAGTTATATATAAATTTCATAAAACTGTTAATTATAAATTTTAGAATGTGTTATAAATATGTAATGCTATATTTGATAGCAGTCTCTGTCAAATTACATAAATCCTTTGCAATATCCCACCTGGATTTCTTTAACGCCATGAGTTTGATTTTTTATGTCATTAAGGTAGAATAATTTTCTTGATTGTAAGCAGTACCATAGCATATGGACGCCTGCAATACGTAGGTCTTACCATTAGAGACTATAGTGCTGTGAAAATTTGTAACATATACTTTATATGTTATAAACAAGTACGGAAAAAGTCTATTGCATTGGTATACCTGTATTTATAGTACTTTCATGGTTTTGTGCTAATAATCTTTTTATTTTTACAGTCAGCAGTAGGACTAGCAGTTGGTGCCATAGAATGGATCATCTCCAACAAGCTGTTCATCGTAATTGGAGCAATAGGCGCCCTTGGCTTTTGCAAGTTCACTGGAAAGTGTTCATTGGATTATCATGAACAGTACATTCCAGTTGCCCAACTTCGCAGTTACGTAACCCCTGAACGGCTGGAGACAGCAGAGAAGTTCCTTCTTACAGCCGTTGAGAAATACTCTCAGAAGAAAAAGGACAAGTCACATAGCACACGGAAGAATCAGTAGATATAGTATTGTAGCAGATGTAATTGTTATTTATTTAATATAATAAATTATTGACTAAAATATATCTTGTTGTTTTAGCTTTTCGACTTGTTACCATTCATTTAAATAAAGCATATAGATTGATTCCATTTCCAAATTATAATAATAAATACTTATTATAGCACTATTTATTATAGATGGGGTGAAAATATGTAGTACATTAATAAGTATTGGCATTATTAATTCACATCATCATTGCTGAAGGATATCCACCACATCAACCTTTACTCATCCCACTGCAGGGATACGGGTCTCCCTTCAACCGAAGGAGTTTAGAGCATACTCCACCACGCTGTTTACAAGGCGCTCAAGGGCTACTGACTTAGATTAACGATTGTCATCTATCGACAACAGCCGGGATCGACGGCTTAACGTGCCCTCCGAAGCACGGAGAAACTCGAGATAGAAAACCCATCCATAGACAGGCTGCAGTGGACGTTGATTAACCTGCGTGTTGGGTTAGAATGACAAGCGCAACGACGCTATCGAGCTCTCTCTATCGAGCTGAAGGATTTTAGCTCTAGAAAAATCGAAACATCAAGGTTGATGGAACGATATAGTGAAAATAGTAGTCAATTCCACTGGAGTTGATCCTTAATAGGACAGGTCATGGAAAGACGATTCAAACTACAAATACTAGCAATAATATTTGCTACCTTAAGTTGCTACCTTGTAAACCACCTTCTTGGGGCGTATTATTTAAGTCAAATTACATATAACGTGTACCAATATATATCTGTCTTTCATCTGTTCTTTTGATAATCTGGCTATCACTGCTATGTAACTTTGTTTAAGTGAATTAATATATGTATGAGTATTTGGTGAGTTTGGTGACTCAGTCGTGAATGACGGGATTTTGACACTGACGCTCGTGGGTTCGATTTGCCTGCATGAACATGTCTGTTTGTCTTGGTCTGGATGTTTTAAGAAATACTCGTAATAAAGGCCATCAAAGCAGCCCGTCTGTTCAAGTGTCTCCACCTCACAGAAAACCGCAGCCAAATAACAACTCCCTAGAGGGTTGTTGTGTTCCTGCGTGTGAGTGAGGTCACCGGTAAGGAAAGGTAAGTGTAAGCAGCAGAAAAAGCATTGCGCGAGTGATAATTAATATATTATATAAGTGAATAATGAAAGTGGACGAAGCGAAACGAGTAGGTATGTAAGGATCGTAGCAAGTGAAAAGAAGTGGTCTCTGCCTACCCCTACGGGAAAGAGGCGTGATTATATGTATGTATGTGATGTGATGTAAAGTAGTTAATTCTGACCACTTCTCAATTCGCGGTATTTAAATGTAATTTAAAACCAGTTGAGAATGCGCAAGCTTGCATCGCCAGAGGAACACCTGGCTCGTCAATTATATAACAAATCATTTTTTTTTTATTTGTCGGCCATTTTGACCATGTTCCTTAAGAGATAGGAACGATGTTCCTGAACATTCCTATTCTACTTTTTTATGCTGAATCCGAATCTGAAGTCAAAATTCGAATATTCGAAAAAAAAACGCACAGACAAACATATAGATTTCATATAAGAACGTTGTTCCTGAAAATACGAGGATCTGAGGGAATCGAGACTAATTAAAAACAAAACGAGTTATGAAATTCAATACAACATTAATTATATCACTCGTTCGGGTCACACCAGGTGACACTAAGGTTAGTATGACATTTGATTTAATGTAGCTATTGAGCTAGCGGTTTCAGAACCCTGTATAGAGCATGTATAGTATCGGTGTGAGTATATTATTATTATCGTTCTTATAAAATTTTAAAAGTTAAAATGTTATTTGTAAAGTTCATTACTTATTAACTATTTATTGAACTATTATATATAATTTAATATCTATTTATGTGTAAAAAATGGGTCTAACTCGCCCTTGAGTTTTATTCTAGCGTCTGTATTCAGCATAATCGCCAACCGCATTAGAAACTAATGAAGGTATCAATTCATTTTAACATAAATAATATATCATTTTGTATCTACATTTAATGATTATTTTATTTATTGTTATTTATGGTAACTGTAATATAATATATCAGCATATGCAATGTTAATCGTAAATGCATGAAATTGTTAAATTAATGCAATGAGTACATTTTTAATTGAAAAATAAATTGAACCCACTAAATTTTAAGTTGCATTATTTTCTTAATGGTTTTTTGCTATTTTATATGTAGATTTTAAATCGGATTGAAATTCTCCGGTAACCTACATATTAACCAAACTATAAACTGGTAATATGTATAATAAAATTAATAAGGGTAATGTCTAGTATTAAAAGCAAACTTTGAATTTTACAACAATTTTATTGTTGGTGTTAAATAAACAACGCACTTAAAAAATAAATAAATAGTCTAAATAATCACTTCAATTACAATTATTTCAGCTCTCATTAGAATATTTAGTAATTCCAGAGTCTAGATTTTTTGCCGCATACATCATCATTTGGTCGTTGTATCCAAGGAACTCATCTTTTGCATGCCAGTGGCATAAATCTGTCAGCTTGCAGAATCCAATGGCGAGACCGGCGCCCAATAGTAGAGTGAATTTGTTTTCAAACACCCATATTACTGCTTTCGCTGCCAAAGCTAAAGCTGCCTGTAACAATAAAATAAAAAACTCGCTTAAATACATATTCCTCATACAAATATTCACATCTTTTGTGAGCACTAAGCTTGGTAGACTATGGACGATTGAAACACAAAACTAGCAATTTTGTTGGGTTTGTGTAACGCTTGTACAAACTATCGAAAAACCTTGTTTCTTGTAAAATTTCACGATCCTAAGTCAACTAGAAGCACCCTATAAGTTTTGATTTGTAATTTCTTTACATACATTATAAAGGTTTCTTTTTACTTTTTGAGATACGGAATCCTACAAAGAAAAGTAATAAATTATCTGTAATAAAATATTTGAAAATCTAAACACATACGTAATACTTTATGAACATATAATAATGGAAATATTTTTTTTGATCGGCTTAACAATAATAAATAATATTAGTTTGTCAGCAAATATTCGCAAGTCGACGGGAGTTTGCCGCCCTTAAAGAGTTAATGGACAATGTTTATTCCTCAGTTAAGTTATTATTGTCTTGAGATCGTCAATGAGAAATAATTAATATTTTGCCAATTTCAATTACGGCCTATAGTAATGTCACTTATACCCCTGATGGTACATTTTAGGTAAATTGTCATACAAGACAGAGAAATAATTTTGTGGGTATAGACTGAGTGACCTAAATTTATTGTTTTCCGAATGCGAGTCGTTATATGTAATATATGTCAAATACTTACGAGTTTATAACCGATGACGGTGATGGCTGATGAGATGAAAAACCACATAACTTTCAAGGTCTTCATTGTAATGGCTCCGAAAAATCTGCAACGTACCGTAAATATTCAATATAACATTGATAAGAAAACTTGAAGAAACACAAGAACCCTCTGGAAAATATTTGCCAGTAGTTCATAGGCTACGTTAACTGCTTTACATCAGGAGGACCGTATCCTTATATGCCTTCCGACGCTGTGTAAAAAAATCAAAAGTCACTGCTATAACTAGGTACTATACGTTATTTTATGATGTTAAAGAACTATCGAAAGCAGCCGGGATCAATAGCTTAACTATTGATCCCGGCTAGACTAGACTCATTTTGTAAAAAGAGTGATACTCATAGTATAAATACTAGATATAAGCATAATCTTGTGTTACATGCAAGCCGTCTCCACAAAATAAGTAATTCTTTTATGGGGCAATGTATACGGTTCTATAACAAACTTCCCAGCAATATAAGAGAATTGTCAATAAACAAATTTAAAACTACTATTAAAGCCAAATTGTGTAGCAGGGCATATTATAAAGTATCTGACTATATTAATGATAAAAATGCCTGGGAGTGAGTCGATCCAATTATAATGTAATTAATAAAATATGTAAATTTGTTTGGATACCAAAAGAGGGATGCCTGAGTTTTTTGGCAGTATTTTTATCAGTGCTCACCTAGTCATGAACTGCACGGTAGGGAAAAAAATTGTGACGATTCCAAACAAATGTAGCCATTTTTACGGAATAAAAAGATTTTGATTTTGACTTTGACTTTGACTAACATGCCCTCCAAAACATGGCGGAACTTGAGGCAACTAAACCCGTTTTTAAACAGGCCACGGTCGACGCTGCTTAACTTGCGTGTTCGATTAAGCTATTATATAATTTTTAAATATCGTGCAATGAATAATTTAAGGTACTTACGGAAGTTGCAATAACGTCCTTGATTCATTCTCTAATGGGATAATTTCCTGAAAAAAAGGTATTTGTAAGAGAAAAGCTCAAAAATAATTAATATAAAAAAAATTAAAGTTATGGGGGTGTAATTGAATTATAATATTTTTAGAGTCAATTCCAATATCACCTACACGTGAACCCTGCTCGTTTGCCAACAAGGCTCTGGTAAAAGAGATCATGGGTGGATAGACAAATCATAAGTTGACTCAATGAAGAAGTACCTTATCTACCTTACAAAAGATTATAACCATATATAATACCTAACTCCCTGAAAAGATACTGTGTTCCTGCGAGTGATTGAGGTTACCAAAAAATTACCGACGAGTTGCTGCTAATGCATTGCGCAATGCCT
Organism: Pyralis farinalis; assembly: GCA_947507595.1. NCBI lineage: Eukaryota > Metazoa > Arthropoda > Insecta > Lepidoptera > Pyralidae > Pyralis > Pyralis farinalis. Next base: position 21,276,951 of record OX382270.1, read on the forward strand.
GGAGTGACATGGGCTAAATAATAAATACATATCTTATTTCACATGCACCTATTTCTATTTCATTATTTACCATACGATATCTACGATAAAGAAAGAAATATATTGAATTGAAACAATAAAATTAGAAAATATTTCAAAAATTGTTACCTTAGTTGCACCTAAAGTGAGTTGTCTGGCATTCGTCATGGTTAACATGGCAATGAAAGACATTAGTACAATTTTGGATGACATCTGAAAATAAGCAAAAAAAAACACATTGAAAATAGACATTTAAAATTCAATCATTAAAAAAAAAACATTAGGGCAATATCCATGGTTAGCCCTGAAATTCAATTACTTGCTTACCTTGGTTTTATCTGATTGCGTGACGTTTCTCGACAAATAAAACTTGTGATTTGATGTATCGTACTAGAAAGGTGCATATAAATACACTTTTTCCATAACTACATTAATTAACAAATACTATAATTAAAAATGAGTATTGAATTGAACGATTTTAAATAAAGAGGCCATAATTATTTAACTAGCAGTGACTCATTTGAGAGTACCTAGACTTCATTGGCATATTCATTACTCACGTTCTAATTTGAATGCGTATGATGTAACATTTCTTATTGAACTGACAAAACCTTATTTAAAACTAACTTTTTCCACTACTTTCATGGCACCGTGTGACTGGATATTTATTACATTTACACAAACAACGTACAATATGTAAGTATGTACATACAGGATTAATAGTCACTTATCACAGCGCGAGTCGTCGTAAATTATTTTTGCGATGATCGCATACTCAATATATACTTTATAAGTAAACCTGATCTAAACAAGCACTTAAATCTGTACTTAAGTTAATGTAGCTCAAACAAAGCGCAACTGTAGCCAAAAGATAAAGCACAAACGCCGCCTAAACCAAACCTAGATTCGTATGTATAAATAAAAATATTTGTACATACTATGATTTTACTTATAAAGTATATTTTCAATGTGCTCTTTTATCCCTTCAAACCTATTTTGTCTATCTATAACTTCACGCCAAATCCCTTACGGGGTAGGCAGAGAGAACCGAGCGCCACGCGACTCGATCCTTACATACCTCACTCGCTTCTTTCACATTCATTGCTCTTTTCATGCACGCTCGCTGGTTTCTAGGGCTCCTGACATCACCTTCTGATAGAACACGACCAATCTGATCATGATAGGTAAGTCTTGGCCTTCCTCGGCTCCTACATCCTTCCACTTTTGCATTGTATATCTGCTTCGTCATTCTTTCATCCTGCATTCTTTCTACATGTCCGAAACAACGGAGCATGCCTCTTCTTATTTTAACACCGACGCTCTCTTTCAGACCAACTCTGCTTCTAACCTCATCATTGCGGATACGGTCTGCAAGCGTTACACCACAAATTTTGCGCAACGCTCGCATTTCAACCGCGTTTATCCTACTTTCATGCTCTCTCTGCCATACCCAGCTCTCGCTTCCATAAGTAAGCGTTGGGACCAGCACTGCATTGTGTATAGCGAGCTGCGCCTTCTGGCTCAGGTTTTTACTGCCAAGAAGTTTTCCCAACGCTCCATTCACACTATTCCCAGCACTCACTCGCCTTTCCACATCTGCGGTGTACCTTCCATCCCTGCTGAAAGCGCATCCAAGATATACAAACTCATCCACTTGTTCTAACACTTCATCATCTACCGTAATTCTTACATTGGTTCTGGTTTCTTCTCTTTCAAGTACCATAATCTTTGTTTTCTTCGCATTCAATAGTAAGCTTTCCTTCATACATTCGTCTTTCATCATTGTGACGAGTGTTTGCAGCTCAGATGGTGTTTCTGCTAACAGGACGGCATCGTCTGCATACAGCAGACAGTTCACCACTAGGTCACCCATGCGTAATCCTACATTCGTCGATCTTATTCTCTGTAGACAACTATCGAGATACAGAATAAACAGCCTAGCAGACAACATGCAACCCTGTTTGACACCAATTTTGACATCAAACCAGGGTGACATGTTGCCATCTATTCGTGCACATGCTGAGCAATCCTTGTAGGTGGAGCACGCAGCAGTGAGCCGTCAATCCCATATCTCGGCAATATGCACCACAGTTCCTTTCGCACAACCCTATCAAATGCCTTCTCAAGATCCACAAAACCGCAGAAAACCTTCTGGTCTGTGGCCAGATGCTTCTCTACGATATTGCGAAGCGAGAAAACTTGATCCGTACATCCCCTTCCATTTCGGAATCCTCCTTGTGCCTCCCACAGCATTTCGTCAGATTTCACCCTCATTCTCCTTTCAATTATCTTTCCATATACTTTTGCTGCTAAGCTGATCAAACTGATGTCCCTATAGTTGGAGCAGTCCATGCGTGATCCCTTGCCTTTATACAAGGGTACGATGACTGCGCGTCCCCAGTCCATTGGGACCCTTCCAGTTCTCCAGCATAGGTTGCATAAGTACCAGAAGGCGTCCCGGACGTAAGTGCCACCTAGTTTGATCATATCAATTCCCGCAGACTTTCCATTTTTCAAACTTCGTATCGACCAATTCTATCTCATCCATAGTTATACCTTCATCGGACGCCGTCAACGTGGAGTGAGCATCAGACTCACTCTCATTGTCAGCGTCCGAGGCATATTCGTACATTTCTTCAAAATATTCACTCCACCGTTCTAACACTTCCTGAGTGTTTGCAAGAATGATACCAGCTTTAGACTTAATCTTGTTCATACTGGATGCCGACGAACTACCCTGAGACTTCTTTACCTCTCTCCAAAAGAGTTTGGTATTGAGGATTCAACCTCCGCATCCCACCAGGCATCCCCTTTCAATGTTTTATGCCTCTTTGCGCATCCACATGCTTCTTTTGCACTATCCACCATACTTTCTTTTAGAACTTTCCAGCAATCATCCACATCTGTGCCGGAAAGACTTGCATTTGCAAGTCTTTCGCTTACCAGATGTACATACATTCTCCTTACACTTTCATCTTGCAATTTTTCACTCCTTATCCTTTCATGATCTCCGAAAGGGATACGCACTCGCCAATGCCTCCACTTCTTGAAAAGTCCCACAAACCGGCTTACCACCAGGTAGTGGTCCGTTTCAAGAGTGGGACCTCTAAAGGCTCTTGTATCCATTATAGTATTTCGGAGACGTCTATCAATTATAATCAAATCAATCACACTTTTTTGGTCATTCCGTCTCCATGTATACGTGTGAATATCCTTGTGATGAAATAAAGTATTCGACACGAGGAGGTTTCGTTCCATACATAAATCTAGAATCGACTTACCTGCTTCGTTCACTCTCTTATCTCCATAGGGACCAAGAGCAGCTTCATAGCCGTCTCGTTTGGTCGCAACCATCCATTCAAATCTCCACACATAATCACTCTTTCATTCCCTTCAGCTAAATCCAGAACATCCCTCACAGACTCCCAAAACTTCTCTAGTTCTTGGGCACACGCTGAGCCTACGGGAGCGTATGCTGCAACCAGAAATATTCGCGTGATGCCCAGTTTTAGACGAACCCAGAGAAGTCTAGGCCCTACCAAACAGTAATCTTTCACACCAGGGGCTAAGCGAGAGGAGAGTATGACACCTACACCAGCACTGGCATGATCGTCCCGGTCTACACCAGACCATAGGGCCATCATCCCATCGGGCAGATCATCGGTGTCGCTCCCCTTGCGCTTAGTCTCTGTCACACACAGAGCATCTAAGCGTCTCTCATTCATTAGGTCCATCAGCTCATTCATCTTATCACTCAGTCCACCTCTCACATTCCACGTGCCTATGCAGCACTCGGCTCTCTTCGACCCGCCGGAATTGGCGCTGCGTGGTGGATGGCGCCCCCCACCGCCGCATGCAGCTATATTCGCACCGACGGGGGCGGATCGGTGCGCGTCGCCTCCGGGGGACGCCCTAATCCGCACATCGGTGCGTTTTCGGTCCAGAATTGCAATCTAATTGATTGGCAGGGGTCGCGAACGAGCACGCTTCTGGCACATGACCCCCTAAACCTATTTTGACCAGAATGAAAGGTAAATTATTCTTTACAAGGATAATTTATCTATTTTGAAAATGCAAACGTGGTGGGTCACGGTTGAGATTTTAATCAATCTCAGAACGAAACTACAACTCTCAAGGGTTGTTTTAAAAGAAGTTTTGAGTGTATTACAGGAAGCTCACGTGTTTAAGTAGATGTCAATAATTAAATGTCAGTAATTTTACTTTGATTACTTAGTAATTTTACTATGATCTTTAGATTTAATGCTTTTTCTGTTATTGCCTTTGATTACGTAGGCTACGTACATAAGTTAAGAGTCGCACCTTATGCGACATTTAATTATTAACATCTACTTAAACACGTGAGTTTCCTGTAATACACTCAAAACTTATTTTAAAACAACCTTTGAGAGTTGTAGTTTCGTATAACACTCGATTGGTAAAGGGGAAAGGGAAAAAGAAAAAAAGTTGAATAATGTCGCTTTACCTATTTAAGCCTATTTAACTGGAAAGTTTACATCATAACAGATTAAATCGATATATGAGCTTAATGGTGACTTCGCTTACACGCAGGAACAAGACGACACTCCAGGGCGTTGTTATTTGGCTGCAGTATTTGTGTGAGATGGAGGTACTTCCTCAGACGGGCTTTGATGCGCCCTACCTTTATTAAAACACCCAAATTAAGATAGACATGTTCACGTATACAAATGTTTATGTGGGATGTCTGTGTGGGAATCGAACCCGATAAATTTAATTTAATCGCATCTAAGTGATACGTTTGCAGACATACAGACAAATATGATTTCTGAAAATCATTTTCATTTTATTTTAAACTCTACATCCATTGCAATTCAACTTAACACATCGGCAACTCAGTGATTTAATCAGTCCTATAGTACTAGACAATAGTTGAACTGTATGTTGTTGTATCTGACTCCAGTAGGAAATGGAAGAAAGAGGAGAAATGAAATAAATTGTCTTTGATTAAGCTTAATATTTGCTTAACTTATTGCTGAAATATACTAATTGTAATACAAGTGTATATAAATATCGATATATAAGCTACAATTATTAATTTTATTAAAATTCATTCATTCATTCGAGTGCTACGAACAAAGACATACATAAACATGAAGAGTAAAACTTATTATTTCAATGTATTTCTATGTTATTATATGTATCGATCCAAAATGAAATATTGCGACATTAGATTTAAATTTTATACGGAAAATTTAAAGGGAACTAGATTGTTATTTGTCACACATCAAGGTACACGTAGGTATATCTTGAAATAGCTTAGATACTTACATCCCAATTATTATAATAATGGTATAACAATTGGGATGAAAGTGGCTCATCATCACTTTTAGAGCCCAACCTTACCTGCTTTGGTGCAACATGTCAACTATCAAATGAACCTCTCCTTTCGGCAAGAACCTCATTTAAAATACAGATTTATTTAATAAGGAACCCTAATGGGAAAGTATCTACCTGCACCTCATAGAATACCACAGTCAAATAGTAACTCCCTTGAGGGCTGTTATGTTGATGAGAGTAAATGAAGACACGCTGACAGGCTGTCTGTTGATACCGCATAAAACACGAGCCAATAAACCAATTTACGGCACATACCCCCTCACTCACAAAAGTGTAGTGTTTTAGCGCCTAAATATCTCAGAGATTCGAACCTACTGACCAATGGGAAGATATTTTAACTAGCCAATAAGAGCTGCGCGTTCTACTTTACCCACCTACACGTAACGGTTTTTTTTTTACCATGCAAAAACCGTCTCATCGGTTTTCCATAAGTTATTTCATTCAAGGTTAAAAGTTCGTCGATACTATTAGTAACACGATCAAGGAGCAGCGTAGATAATCATTCCAACAACTTCATACCACGATTAAAGAACATGTCAGTAAACAGAATGTAACAAGTTCTTATCAATAGAACTAATGGCTGATATCAAACAGATGACTACACTGTAATATTTGTACGTTCAACTTTCTTTATTCTTGTGTAATAAAATGAGTCCGTTCATACAACTTAGTTGTAGAGGTCACCTTATTTTCAGAACTTATTAAGATGCAGTTAATCATGTATGATTATTCATTTTCTGTCCTTATTGCTGGTATAGATTATCACATCTGTTTCTCCATTGCTAGTTATTTCACATTTTGAACTATGTACTTCTTAAATTCGTAATATTTCTGCGGAAATCGGCAAAATAGACAGAGTTAAGTTGAACGAACTGCCTGTATGTAGACAGTTTTTATTTTATTTGAATAATAAATGCTTTTTATCTCTAAATACAACAAGGTCATACCCTCCTAAATGGCTATTATTAACCATGTATAGATATGAGTGTATGAGTGCGGTCTCAATGAAGATAATTTTGAACAGTGACAAAATACTTTGTTTAAGGGGCACGGGCGGAAAGGAAGTATGATTCAATTATCCGACATCGTCTGACATCATTGCAAACAAATCCTTAATTCTACAGAAATTGAGATGCCTCATCTTATGCCTCGGTGAAGTCTACGTCTAAGTCTACGGAAACTCGAACTTGATGTAGAAAGATATGCTCAGACAGTGTTTTATCGATGTTCCAACACTAAGCCTTGTTTTGTAGGGTTGCGTGCCAATAACGTAAAAGATGTGCCGCTCTGGCCGTCTATCCATCAAATATACCCTCGTTTTCTCCGAAATTAATAAACGATATTCGTCAATATGTCATGCACGACAGATACACACTCATATTCAAAACGGAATCACATTTTTTCTCGATTCGAATCTTGATATTGCCAAAAAAATTACAAGTGTTGAAACAGACGATACACGGATCAGGTGAGATCAGATTTGGTGATCCACTAGGCCCTAGTGGGTAAAGAACCGGTCTTGTGACCAACAGGTCCGCGGTTCGAATTCTGGAATGTACTACTAAATTCGCGTTTTCGGATTTATGCACATATTTGTGATTGTCAATTGCTCAGCGGAGAAAACATCGTAAGGAAATCAGCACGTCCAAGAAATTATATTTCGATAGGCGTGCGAGCTTACCTAAGACCCGGTAACAACCCGGTTTTCCCTGTGGGTTGTGGACGTCTGACGGCAGTCGCTCCATGTAAAAATCAGTATCTTCGCCTATTCCTTAGGCTTAGGTAGCGGTCCTCGCCAATCCTAATGGATTTGCGGGATCCGCTACCTAAGCCTAATGGAATCCAAACGGGATAACGCAAAGAAGAAGACGGATCGTCCTCATGTGAATGAGGCGTTAGGTAGAGGGCCTGCCAATCCTAATGGATTACTGAACGGCGTAACCGGACAGAAAGAACATTGTGTACTTCACTCCTATTTCTAAGGTGCAAATGGTGATAATTATATAGATGAACTATAGACTTTCATGCAAAGTAGATTTAAAGAAAAACATATATCGATTTGGGTTCCAAGATAGTGGTCAACCTCAGTTCTGATACAAAATACATACAATGTACCTGGTTTCACCTTCAATCAGCCTTCATTACCAACCAGTAAACGGGGTTTTGGCGAAAAAGACAAAGAACATATTATGTTGGTATTTACATATAACTATTTATTTAGATAATAAAATCATGTCAGAACAGAGTTGTACTACTACACCAACCCTAACTCTTCTCAGTGCAGGGATACGGGTCTCCCTTCAAACTAAGGGGTTTCAAGCATACCTACTCCACCACGTTGCCCAACAGCGGATTGGAGGAGGCCAGTGTTTACAAGTGGCCCGAAGGCCACAGACTCAGCTTAATGACTGTCTTCTATCGACATTTTTACGTGCCCTCCGAAGGAGAAGCTCGAGATATATAAACCCATCCATTGACAGGCTGCGATCGACGTTGCTTAATCTGCGTGTTCAGTTAGAAATCCCCGCATAAGGATGCCATCGAGCTCTCTTGAGAGAGAACCGAATTCATACAAGGAATATTTTTTTTTATTAGAAAGGAGGTTGGATTATTTTGTCAATTCAGAATGGTTCATACAAAACTTACTGAATGGATTTTGAATTTCAAACTGTGTCCATACGCGGTGATAGCTTTTCTCAGGTCAACTTACCTACCTCCTTAATTTAATGTTAATCTCCGAAGTGTTCAGGGTTCCTGAGAAAAAATTAGATAAACTTAAACTGCGGGTAGTAGCTAGCCTTTAATAAGAGACAACCAATTATAATAAATAAACAAAGAGGTTTATCAAAAAGACGGTTGGGAGCTCCTGCATTAGTAGCAGGGGCGGCTGTTCTCGAGCGTTACTACCATGAGTTACAAAGTGGCTGCAAAACCGCTTTATATTAGGCGGATCGAACGCCTAAACCCATCCGACGCGCCGTAAACAAAATCTTGACATACTTTATGATATTTCGTAGATAAAACGTTTAAAAATAGTCGAGGCAAATGAGTTCAGTTCAAGGACTTTCTGATATGCAATACCTACAGGTTTTTATACTCACCAACAATAGTACTAATAACTAGAAAAACACACAACAAGTGCTAGTGACGGCTATTTGTGATAAGAAACGGCGTTATTTATTTATCCTTGACAGCAGCGCAAATAGTTGCATTGTTATATCCCGTAAGTAAAATATAATGCAGATATCCGGTCAATGTAACGTTCATACGGGTGATGTGTCACTGTCACCTTATCAAGTAGGTGACTGTATGTTCAGTGATATCTTTACAGCGTTTGTTATTTCGCTTTCACTTCACTCGTGTAGCTCAATGTTATCAAACGCACTAGTTGTACTGGTTCTGTTATCGGGCAATATTGTAATTTTAATTATAAACATAGCCTTATCTATTTGATTATCGCAATATTCTAGTGGATATATTGCCGTGTCAATCATTAGAGTGTGTAATTCCACATCCCTCGCTCAAAATGGGTAATTCTAAGAGTAAAAAAGTGAATATAACACAAGGTGAATCATACGAAAGCGGTGAAGATAGTCAAGAGCGTATTAAGAAGATTAAAGAGATATCCGAACTAACGAGAGACGATGCAAAAAAGAATACAGAGGAAGCAAAAAGGAGGGAGAATGACAATGCGAGTAATGCGTCAACTGTGGAAGCGTTAGATGACAAGTGAACTAAGTGATGTAATTTAATTTATGCTCTAAGGGGCTCCTAATTTATAGGTAAATATCAGTTATCATATAAGTTTATGCAACGAACTAATATAAAGTGAAAAATCTCCAAAGATAGATATGGGTTAACTATTTTTTAATAATGTTCAAATAAAATATTTTAAGTTTTTATATGCGTATTTTAGTTATATCCTGGTGAGGTTATTAATCAATACACACGATGTTTGATGAATTCGTTTAAGAATAACACGCTACAAAACGAATGTAGAATAATGTTTGTATTAATTTATATAAAATTTATTGATAAGCATATGGCGCAGGCACAAAAAGCAGACTTTGTTACTACGGACATTATCGACCATTGTTTATTCAGCTTTTATCTAACTATAATCTTAACATATTGATTATTAATTTAACGTAGGTATTTCATCTGCAACAACAAAATAGGCTGATGATGATACATCTTGTAATCTAAAGATTTGCGTAGAATCCCGTTAATAGCTCAGCTAAACCTATCTATAAAAGGTCTTATTCAGGTGGGATTAATCTTATCTACGTGTGAAAGAATGCAATAGCGCCTTAGTTCTTTATTTTGAATCACTTTATAAATAAATAAATATTTCGCAGCTCGATATGAATAAACCAATCCATAGACAATTATGAACTCTCTAGACGATAAACATTCAGGCGTTATTTTGCGAATGTTTTTAAGCGCAATTTAATCTAACTTAAAAATCAACAGACGCATACATAGCAGGTTAGATCAAATTACATGTTGTAAAAGACGTGTGTATAACTTGTAATTAATAATTAAAACTTTTAGATAATTAAATAATTAACTTTATTAACCCTTCGAAACCCGGGTGTTCGTATACGACCGCGAAATGTATGGGAAAACGTATATAACGGGTTCTGACTGCTCAATAGTCAACAACGCGCCTAGCCACAATCCATAGAGAGAGAGAGAGAGAGAGAGAGAGAGAGAGCGGGGTTGCCACTCTATTAAAATATATGTATGTCATAGACACATGTAAACCATTAGACCGCTTGACTGCGCATGAAGGCCCTCTTTCACCAAAACGTAGTGTTTTAGTGCCTAAATATATTGGATATTTTAACCAATAAGATGACAAGTGACGCGATGTTTATCCAGGAACTAGCCAATAAAAGTTGCTCGTTCTACTTCACCCCCCCGACCCGTAGCGGTGAATTTATTTATTATGCAAAATCGCGTCATCAGATCTCCATAGGTTATTTCCACGGGTCGTTCGTTGGTTACTAAATAACGTAAACCATATTCAACCATTAATTCGCGTTTCGTATCTAAATACAACATGTATGGGAGCACGTGACTACCAAAGTACTTATTTAGTGTAATAATGCTACGAGTATAATGCTTGTTCCTGGTTGCTATTATTATGTTATAGTTCTTATATCACGGGTTTTTCCCGGTTATTCGATAGGCGTGCGCGGGGATTTGGGTCCATCGCGTAGAGGCCCATTTGGGAAACTTGATGTAATGTTGTATAGCCGCCATTCTCCATTCTCCAGGGGATATCAATGTGACAATATACCCATGAACCAGGTCACGGCAGGTATTAGGACTATTGCGAATGTGTTGGAAATTATTGGGCTATTGAAATGAGATCTGGAGGGATTATTAGTTCTGGGCTATTACAGAAGAGGGACGGATTTTTTTTATACTACGTCGGGAGGCATACAAGCATACGACCCACCTGATGTAAAGCGAGTACCGTAGCCTATTAACGCTTGCGATATATTAAGTATCACTCGCGCGACGTCTCCTCTGCTGCTTACACAGCAACTCCTTGGGAGCTTACTCATACGCAGGACACAACAACCCTCTAGGGAGTTGTTATTTGGCTGCGGTTTTCTGCGAGGTGTAGGTACTTCCCCAGACGGGCTGCTTCGATGCGCCCTACCTCTCTTAAAACATCCAGACTGAGACAAACAGACATGTTCATGCACACAAATGTTTGCCTTGTGTGGGAATCGAACCCACGAGCGTTGGTGTCAAAGTCGCGTCATTCACGATTGAGCCACCAAGCTCGTCATATATTAAAAAATCGGCCAAGTGCGAGTCGGACTCGCGCACGAAGGGTTCCGTACCATTATCTACAAAAACGGCAAAAAAAACACGTTTGTTGTATGGGAGCCCCCTTAAATATTTATTTTATTCTATTTTTTAGTATTTGTTGTTATAGCGGCAAAAGAAATACATCATCTGTGAAAATTTCAACTCTCTAACTATCACGGTTCATGAGATACAGCCTGGTGACAGACGGACGGACGGACGGACGGACGGACGGACGGACGGACGGACGGACGGACGGACAGCGGAGCCTCCGTAATAGGGTTCCGTTTTACCCTTTGGGTACGGAACCCTAAAAACGTGTAGCCTATCTGGATACGTCGATATGCATGTATATGTATATCTTCACGCCAAGTCCCTTGCGGGGTAGGCAGAGAGAACCGAGCACCATAAGACGCGGTCCTTACATACTTCACTCGCTTTTGTGGCATGCATAGCTCTTTTCATGCATGCTTGCCGGTTCCTGACCACTTCTGATAAAACGCGACCAATTGGTCATGTTTTATCAGAAGTTTTTTTGTTTGATTTTGTTAACAACGCTGAATTTAAGACCAATTCCAAAACATTCTCAATACTGCCACCATACTTATATATTTTTTAAATAATTCTTGTATTTATTATGTACTCCCACTGCTAACACAGAAAATCCTCAGGAGCTTGCTGATAACCTCACTCATTCGAATATAATAACCCACCCACCAGCAACACAACACAACACAAAAACAAAAAACACTTCTGATAAAATATGACCAATTGGTCATGTTTTATCAGAAGTTTTTGTTTTTTTTTAACGATAGCGTGTTTGTTTAATCGAACAAGATAGTTAAGTAGCATTGATTACACTACCTATGGAATACAGAGCAGTGATAGCCCAGGGGATAAAGAACCAGCCCGTTGACCAACAGGCCCCCTGTTCGAATCTTTAGCGTAGGCACGTACCACTTAATTCGGATTTATGCACATATTTGTAATTATCACTTGATCGGCGGTGAAGGAAAACATCGTAAGGAAACCAGCCATGCAATTCTCTAAGCGACTCGTAATGGCTGTGTACGTCGCTGTGATCACAGATGTCACAGCTTTGACATCGTCTACTGCGATCACGGCTAAATTATTTGGTATTCTATAAGGCTGTAAGCGTACGCGAGGCTGTTTGCCTTGTAGAATTCCAATTCCAAACGCAGCCTTGCGGCGCTAGTGTCGCACAACTATGAAAAGCGACACCAAAGAATTGCAATTTTGTGTTCAAGGCTGTAACAGCCGATGTTTCCGAGGATGTAAGGATGTTTGCTCTTACAGAATTGCATGGCCGCACGTCCATGAAATTGTATTTCGAAAGACATGTCACCTAACCAAAGAAATATCTAGTTTTCGTAGACGCTCCATGTAGGAATCAGTAGGAATCTTTTGATCGAACCTGCTTTGTGTGCTTCCGCCAAAAATTAGTTCATGCGACCTAGCGTCGGCCGGCACCCACCCACTACCGTTAGTAGATGCAACATGCCGACGCTGCCATGGCTGCTCCGGCAGTCTCTGCTTCGGCTGCTGCGTCGCCCGCCATCTGGAACAGAAACCGCATGCCCCCACCACCGTCGCTGCCACGACAGGCCTGGTCGTCGCTGCGACACGTGTTTCGCCTCTCCACGAGGCATCTTCAGGCGCAGTAGACGTGACGTGCTACAATTAGGCTTTGGTAGCGGACCCCGCCAATCCTAATGGATTAGGAAACGGAATAACGCTAGGAAGTTGATCGCAGCCTAAACGGGTTTAGTCATAGTTCCTCTGTGACTGGAATACGTTAAGCCGTCGGTTACGGCCGTTTTCCATAGATGACAGTCGTTAAAGTTATGAGAGGGAGGACGTATCAAAGCAGCCCAACTGAGGAAATTAAGCAGCCGCAGCCGCAGTGGCAAACAAGCGTACGATCTGCTTGATGGTAAGCAGCCACGTGGCGGTGTGCGTTGCCTACCCTTGGATCTGGACCTTGGTGGGTTATTATATTCGAATGAGTGAGGTAATCAGTAAGCTCCTGAGGATTTTCTGTGTTAGCAGTGGGAGTACATAATAAATACAAGAATTGTTTAAAAAATTGTTTAAAGTGTATCAAGCAAGAGTGAATGGTGATGTCGGGAGGGGCCGCCCTAGACGCACACATATAGATAAAATTAGTGATGTGTTGAAAAAGGGCCAAATCAAAAGTACCCAAAACCGAAGAGCATGCATGAAGAGGTTGATGAGTGTAGAAGAAGCGAGAGCGGTATGTTTAGATCGGTGCACCTGGCGTTCTATAGTCTCTGCCTACCCCAATGGGAGACAGGCGTAATGATATGTATGTATGTATGATGTTTAAAAAATATATAAATATGGTGGCAGTATTGAGATTGTTTTGGAATTGATTTTAAATTCAGCGTTGTTAACGATAAAATCGACCAAGAGTCGGACTCGCGCACGAAGGGTTCCGTACCATTATCTATAAAAACGGTAAAAAATCACGTCTGTTGTATGGGAGCCCCCCTTAAATATTTGTTTTATGTTAATTTAATTGTTTAAAGTGAATATATAACTAAATATTTTGTGAATATTTCAAGCGTCTACCTGTTGCCGTTATCAATATCGAGCAAAAAAATCACGTTTGTTGTATGGGAGCCCCCTTAAATATTTATCTTATTCTATTTTTTAGTATTTGTTGTTATAGCGGCAACAGAAATACATCATCTGTGAAAATTTTAACTGTCTAACTATCACGGTTCATGAGATACAGCCTGGTGACAGACGGACGGACAGCGAAGTCTCAGTAATAGGGTTCCGTTCTAGCCTTTGGGTACGGAACCCTAACAAAATGAGGACGCTACTTAGCTTTATATGCCCTCTGAAATGATCCGATAATCTCAAACGATGAACGAGGGACCAGTAGTGGGTGGATGCAGGCTGATCATTATCATTTCTCTCTCTCTCTGTGTATGTTGTACGTACATCACTTCTCTGTTCCTCTGGTCTGTACAAATGCATCCTGTACATCTTTATCCAAACCCTCGCTTGAACGCACAGTAAAATTATTTATTGTTATACAACATCGGGAGGCATACAAGCATATGGACCTCCTGATGTTAAGCGGATACCATAGTCTATACACGCTTGCACACGTATCGCTCGCGTGCCTAATGTTAAGCGGTTACCGTAGCCTATGAACGCTCGCAATACACAAGAATCGCTCGCGCTACGCCACCTCTGCTGCTAACACAGCAACTCCTTAGGAACTTACTGATGGCGGCCCGACTAAAGAAGTATCTCGCAACACAAGATGTCAATCAATAGTTTTTTTAATTAGTTGTTGTATTTAGCCAGTGAGTGACGTCACTATGAATCTCCCTAGGAGATGCTGCTTTATGCTTGGCGCCGTACGGCGGGACGTATTTTTTTTATACTACGTCGGGAGGCAAGCATACGACCCACCTGATGTAAAGCGGTTGCCGTAGCGTGTAAACGCTTGCTATACATTAAGTATTACTCGCGCGATGCCACCTCTAAAAGACACCCAGACTAAGACAAATAGTCATGTTACGTACACAAATATTTGTTCTGTGCGGGAATCGTAGCCACAAGCGTTGATGTCAAAGATGCGTAACAGAACAGCGCGTTTCACCACTGCGCCACAGAGCTCGTCAAAATATATGTAACTTTTTGTAAAACATATTCATCACAACAAGGAATTTTCCGTTGTCTATCAAAGTAGTGTTATTATATAGTTATAATAATAGCCATATTCAAAACAATTACTCGAGACTTGATAGTCTCAAGTAATTGTAGCACAGCTATCAGTTTCAGAATAAGTACCTACAATGCTATTCACTTATTCGAATAATTGAATTTATTTCAGAGTACCTGCAACCAACGTCTAGGACGGACTCTGGTTGTTGGAACGTTAAAAAAGGTCTGACACACAAAAAGGGGGTCATTTTTGTATCCTCCATTCAAGCTGCTCAATACTTCTTCTTCTTAGTGATATCCTATATCCTAATCGATATTATTTTTCTATTTTCCTAATCAATGATTGGTTCCACTACTTAAGCTTAAGGATTTGGCGATGATACTGATTTTGACATGGAGCGACTGCCGTCTGACCACAACAGCCCAGAGGGAAAATCAGACCTTTCCTAAGTTACTTAAGACTTCTTGCGTTCGAAATATAATTTCTTAGATGCGACTTTCCTCACGATGTTTTCCTTCACCACGGAGCAAGTGATCATTACAAATCAGAATGTATATCCGAATACACGTATTTTAATGGTATGATGCCCACACCAGGATTGAATCCTGTCCTGCCAAGGAGTAGCCGGTTTATAGGCTGGGTATTTATTCACCAGGCTATAACCGCTCATAAAGCTTAACACGTTTTTTTTTACTTTTTTTATACCACGTCGGGAGGCATACAAGCATACGTCCCCCTGATGTAAAGCGGGTACCGTCGCCTATTAACGCTTGTAATATATTAAGTATCACTCGCGTGATGCCTCCTCTGCTGCTTACACAGCAACTCCTTGGAAACTTACTGGTGACCTCACTCACGTGGAGGAAACACAACAACCCTCTGGGGAGTTATTATTTGGCTGCGGTTTTCTGTAAGGTGGAGGTACTTCCCCAGACGGGCTGCTTTGATGCGCCCTACCTCTCTTAAAACATCGAGACCAAGAAAAACAGACATGTTCATGCACACAAATGTTTGCCTTGTGTGGGAATCGAACCCACGAGCGTTGGTGTCAAAGTCGCGTCATTCACAACTGAGCCACCGAGCTCGTCATATTAAGTTAAATCTTGAAATATCTATCTATATTACGATTTCTTCTCCATGATCTTCAATCAGTCGTAATTAAAAATGTTCTATGTACAAATTCGACTCTACTGTAATTTTATTATATATTTTTCCTTATTATTCCAACACATCGCCTGATGGTGCCTCGTAGACAGGCGAAACGACGTGGCGCAGACATGACCAGAGCAACCAGGGCAGAAACGGTGGTGGTTGCGACTCCTGTTCTAGATGGTCGGCAATCGCAGAGACGACCGCAGCAGCCATGGCAGCGACGGCATGCATCTACTTTCGGCCGGGGATGGGCACCGACCGGCCGCCGTCCACTTGAATTAATTGGTGACAGCACTCACAATACTTTAGATCAAATAAATGTAAATTTGACTTTCATAAAGTAACAGGGGAATCTATTATCTATTTATTAATAAGTCATTATAATAATATGTTTAGAAGAGAGATCTCTCTGAGAGCTCGATGGCGTCGGTTGCGCGTGCCATTCTAACAAAGGTTAAGCAACGTCGACCGCAGCTTGTCTATAGATGCGTCTACCTATCTTGAGCCTCTCCGTGCTCGGAGGGCACGTTAAGCCGTCGGACCCGGATGTTGTCGATAGATTACAGTCGTTTAGCTAAGTCAGTGGAGTTAGAGTGGCTTGAAAACACTGGCCACAGTTAATTCGCAGTTGAGCAGCGTGGTGGAGTATGAACTAACCCCTTCGGTTGAAGGGAGACCTGTATCCCTGCAGTGGGATGAGTTAGGGTTGATGTAGTACATGTCTAGAAGCAGCTCCGCTGAAGAAGTGCTTTCACTATACAGAAAACCGAAGCATAATTTGTAACCCTTTATTGAAGTTGGGCGAGAATGAGATTATTATGGGTAAAGTTGAGGAGGCGTTGAGTTAAAGCATTGTGCGGCAACCACAAAACCAATAAACCTCTTGATTGCGCATGAAGGCACCCTGTGCTTAGAATAACGTTGTGTTTTAGAGCCTAAATATCTAAGCGATTTTACCCTAATGACTAACGGGAGAATATTTTAACCAATAAGCTGATAAGTACCGCGATGTTGATTTGTGAGCTAGCCAATAAGAGTTGCGCGTTCTACTTTGCCCCTCGATCCGTAGCGATGAATTTGATTACTACATAAAATCGCTCTCATCAGTTCTCCATAAGTTATTTCGTCATTACGGCAACGCACGTGCGAAACTCCTTGTATTCCTAGCGTTCTCTGACTATGGTGTTGTTATTTGGCTGCAGTTTTCTTTGAGGTGGAGGCTCATCAGAGCAGCCTATCTGGGGAGGTACCCCCCATCCGGTGACGTAGTCACGAATTTACTTACACTATTTTAACTTTTACGCTTAAATTTACAATCTTGTTATATATTACGTCGGGTGACATGTGGTCCGCCTGATTTTTAGCGGCTCCGAAGCCAGTGAACGTTTGCTGTACGCTTTACATTATACTTTCAAAAATATCGAGTATGTGCCATTTGCATCCATCGGCTCCCAGCTATCTTCGAAGTACTCGGGTTTAATTAGAGTATCAGTCATTAGCGCTGCTAACGAAGCATTCAAATTACTATGAACCTTGAACGAAATTATGTATCGTGCTGCAAGTTAAATACATGTAAAATTGTGGTAGGTAGGTACAGTGTGTAACAAATAAAACATGTAAAATTGTTATGGGTACAGTCTGCAATAATAATAGCGAAATAATTTGTAAACTATATTTCTAACGTGAAATCACCATGTCCAGCATGCCCTTAAAGACCCTATGATGATATAATGGGAAAGACCCTATTTTCCTAATAAAAAATAATGCCACTATAATTTCTTCAGTGTTCAGTTTTCAAAAATAGATTTTCAATTGATTCGATAGTGGTTTTCACCATTCAGAAGAAATACAGACAGTGTTGATGTTATCTAAAGCTGGACGTACGTACAGGTTACCTGTTTCTGAAAGCCAGAATACTTATCTTTGTTAAATTTAAAGCTAGTTCAATGACATTGTAGTCAGTTGTGGGAGGTATGACATGGGGTAGGCGGGTTTGTTCTTCACAATTAATTTATTTATAAAGAAGATGAAATGTATTTTCTGACTGTGAGTTTACATTGAAATGTTTATTATCTGTGTCATGCCAATACTATAATTAATTCCAAAAATCATAATTAATAATAGGTATAATTACCTGTTAATAATTAAGACAAGTAATGAGACAGCATTAACAAATGGAATAATGAATACAGATAAATAATGAAATGGTTAGATTACATCAAAATCCAATTTGATGTAGTATACGAATCTCGTCTAACATCGCTTCTCTGCTAACGAGAAATGTTTGGTTTTGCAATCATTTGCAGTGCAGAGATAAGCTCAAGCCCGGCTTGGCATGGGACACCGGTAACATCTCCAGGCTCGCCTGTCTCAATATTTGCTCCAATTTACTGTATACAACGAAGACCCTTATGTATAAAATTATGTATAAAAATGTATAAAATTGCGCAGCGGTTAATAACGCGACTTTGCCACTAACGCTCGGGGGTTCGATTCCGACACACGACCAACATTTGTGTGCACGAACATTCCTGTTTGTCTTGATCTGGATGTTATTAAGAGAGGCAGGGCGCCTCAAAGCAGCCCGTCTGGGGAAGTACCTACACCTCACAAACAACCGTGGCCAAATAACAATCTCTGGATGGATGTTGTATTCATGAGTGTGTATGAGGTTACCAGTAAGCTCCTAAGGAGTTGCTGTGTTAACAGCAGAGGTGGCATCGCGTGAATGATACTTAATGTGTACAAGCGTTCATAGGCTACGATAACCGCTTTAAATCTAATGCGCCGTATGTTTGTATGCTTCCCGACGTTGTTTGAAAAAAAGAACATTGGAATCGGTGGTATCCTAGTATCATCCGAGACATTCGATTGTCTGAAGCCGCCGTCTTCACGTAAAGAAGTCTCTCTTTCTATATTTGACAAACTATATTATAGGGAGTGTTATGAGAGCTGTGTTTGATTTAATACCTGCCTCTCGACTGCAGCAATTAACATTGTCGGAACTGCATTTTGACGATTTTTATTTTAATGCACTACAATTCTTAAAATATCAATATCTATGCGCCCGCAAAGTTTCATATCTTAAACTAGACTCCATATCTATTTTTCATACTGAAAAAAGTAGGAAGTTTTCGTAGATATTGATATTTTAAGACTTGTATGTAGTGCATTAAAATAAAAATCGTCAAAATGCAGATCCTACAATATTAATTGCTACAGTCGCTCTATATTATATTATCGCACCATTTTTGCCGTAAACTTAAATTTCGTTCTTACCCCCTGATAAGTCGACGTTTTTAAGGAATTTTCTTTCACGTAAGTAAAGTCGTGTAACCAACTTTCTTCGTCGGTATTCCTGACGGTAAATACAAGAAAAAGTCAATATTTTCCTATAAACGCATAGATGACCTTTTTAAATGTCTATGAGTGTGTGAGTGGTCCTATGCATTTTTACAGTGATCTCTTCATACGTATATTAAAGCTTATAATATACTAGGTGCATCTTGCCACAACGACCGCGCATATCCCGGTGTCCCGTGGAAACTATGTTCAAACAAACAATCTCCTTAGCTTTATTTATTAGTATAGATGTATAAAAATATTGAAATATGAGACTCTGAAGATTCTGTAGATATTTTGACACACCTGGCGTATTTAATGTAATAATATTGTTGTTATTTTCTCATCACTTCAATATTAATTTAACTTTTTAGCATTTTTGTAATTGACGAAAAAGGAAAGGTAAAAAAACTTTTACACAATACCGGGCATAACTAAAACTTTTTTAAAACTTGTGTTCACTTGCAAAAATGTTTTCGTAAGATACATGATGTAGTGACAAAAATTGAAAAGGGTATGCTGAGATAGTTTGGTCATTTAGAAAGAATGAATGAGAAAAGAGTTACGAAAGAAGTGTATCGAGCGAATGGGGATATCGGCAGGGGCAGTCCAATAAGCATACATATAGGTGCGAAGGGCCAAAGCCCTTTATCAACACATCACAAATTTGATCAAAAGCACCCAAAATCGAAGAGGTTGATAAGTGTGGAAAAAGCGGTAGAGAGGTATGTTAGGATCGGTGCACCTGGCGTTCTATAGTCTCTGCCTACCCCAATGGCAGACAGGAGAGATGATATTATGTATGTTTTCGTATATATATACTAAGAAGAAACTGTCGATATTTATTCTTAGGATCTGAGGATATTTAGTTCTTTGAACAGTCACTACAGAAACTTCCGAGAAATCTATAAAATGCTTTAAATGAAGTGAAACAAAAATGGATTCTGAGGCAATTGATCTTGTCCACAACAGTATACGGTCGGAGCAATGTATAATGCCGTGAAAGCAGCTGAAATAGTCTGAGTGCTCAGTAGCGATGTCACTCAAATACCTTTCTTTATTCTGACTTTTCTTTTATACAACATCGGGAGACATAAGCATACTACCCGCCTGATGTAAGTCGGTTGCCAAAGCCTATGAACGTTTGCAATACCTTTAGTATCACTCGCGCAATGCTACCTTTGCTGCTAACACAGCAACACCTTAGGCGCTTAGTTATTTGGCTGCGGTTTTCTGCGACGTGGAGGTACTTCTGGTGGCGGGCTGCTTTGATGCGCTCTACCTCTCTTAATTACATCCAGACTAAGACAAACAGACATGTTCATGCACGCGAATGTCTGTCCTGTGCGGGAATCGAACCCACGAGCGTTGGTGTCAAAATCCACTTAGCTCGTCCTTGTGTCCATGTAGGCGTGTGAGTGAGGTTCAGCTTACTGAGGGGAAGCTCATAAGGCGTTGCTGTGTTATCAACAGACTTGAGTATTCGAAGCGTTCATAGTCTACGGTAACCACTTTACATCAGGTATGCTTAATAAAAAATATAATTGCAAAAAATATGATATATATAATCTTAAAATGATTTTTGTTATCGGTTGATTGATCGATGCCAATTCCAGTGCAACAGCTCCTTGGTATCGTTCAATGACCCCTTGGTTACACTTTACGTACTACTTGGTGTGATTCGGCTACCATTTAGTTACATGATTCTATTGTAATTGTCTTTTGTCACCACAGTAGGAAAGGCAGCTTTAAATGATTGCTTTGTGGCCATTATTGAAGTGAAAACTTCTTTAGAGGCGTTGTGCACTTTTTGGGATGAGTAAAAAACGTTAAACTCGCGTCAGGACACGTGACCCTGATGTAAGATTTTGGTAAGAAACTGTTGATAAACTACGTTGAAGGAAACGCGTAAGCGCCAACAATACTTACAACGTTTTGGTCGCGAGAAAATAATGCCCTATGAACGATCTAGTGCTTCATGTTTTAATTGTTTAATTAGAGGTAACTATTGTTTTAGCGCTACAGCGAACTTAAGTTCTAATTCTTACCAAAATCTTACGGTCAGGTTCACGTGTCCTGACGCGAGTTTAACATTTTTTACTCATCCCAAAAAGTGCACATTGCCGCTAAAGAAGTTTTCACTTCAAAAATAAATAAATGTATATGTTTATGTAAATATTTCACAGAAAATCTATATCGATTGACAAACAGTTTTTTTTGCATCCATTGAATGCCGATTAAACTCTTGAGGTCGTCGCTCCATCCAGTGGGGTGTCGTCCTACACTGTGTGTACCAGTACGGGAACGCCATTCGAGAACTTTTCTTCTCCAGCGGCTGTCGGTTCTACGCACTATGTGGCCGGCAACTTCAGCTTACCTTCTGCGAATGGCGTTTGGTAAATCTGACTATAAGGTATGCAACCCTCGTCAACACAGCCTCAATTTTTAGTACATTGCTGACGAGGGGCCTACGGACGATAAACCTGACACCACCTTGTGACAGATGGTCGTCCTCCCGGTAATAAAGCAAGTTGCCGGATTTAAGGATTACCGTATCCTCCCCCTGTCTTCGGACTTCGGACAGTCCTATTATATCCCAATGCAACTTGCTTAGTTCCTCTTCTAGCTCCACTATCTTCTCGTCGGTCCTCAATGTACGCGTGTAGTATGTTGCCAGACCCAGTCCGATGTGTTGGTAGCCGCGGCGTCGGAGCCGGGGATTTTTAGCACCCCCTGTCTCGCCGATACTCTGACCGCTACTAGAGCCAGGATCAGTGGGGCTGCCGGTGAATAATTTTTCTTGTATTCATATAGAGGGGGGGTTTTGCCATAGTTGTCACGCTTGGCAGGCGGGTTGACAACCGCAGTAAGACATAAAGTACGCAGGGGACGCTGCTGGCCGTCTCCTGGATATTTCCCTTGGTCGCTTTTTACGACACCCACGGGTTGAGATGGGGTGGCCTATTCTTACGCCGAGGCCACACGCCATAAATTTATTGTAATTACCTCTAAAGCTGTAATTTATTTAATGCTTTCTTTCCTCGAATACCAATTATGAGATGATGGCCGATACGAGTGATCTATTTTATATAAACGTACACGGTTTCCTGTAAATATAGGGTGGCAACGCATGAGCAATGGTTTTTGTTTGCAAAAGTTTATAGGCTGAGGTAACCACTTCACATAAGATTGACCGTATGTATGCCTCCCGACGTTACATAAAAAATGCTTCCATGTGACTACACAAACAAACAATCACAATGACGTCAACAAACAACCGTACAGTACTATTGCACATGGACTGAAATCAAAGCGAAGGTAGAATTAGCCTGTCATTAACTCTTCTGAAATCGTTTATTATCTGTGACTGCACCATAGCATAATGAGGTTGTTAGTAGTAGTAATATTCCAGAATGATGCACAAATTGTACATATAATGCAGCAATTAATGTCATATAAGTAAGAGTTACTTTGTGGTTACATGTAATACCTTTTGTGCTACTAAATTTTATCCGTGATATGACTTCATAAATTGTGAATAGGGTGTTTTAGTTTTTAATTATTATATAATCGAATGACTTAATATTTGCGTGCTATTGGCGCTAGCGGGGCTAGGTGGCGCTGTGTAATTTGTCCGACAATATTTATTTATTTATTTATTATTAGATAGCAGATGAAGTGTAACTATCTACGACTTGTTTATTAATTACTAATTTATTTGCTACACAAAGGTACTGTCGTGTTTTATCAGAAGGTGATGTCAGGAGCCCCAGGAACCGGCGAGCGTGCATGAAAAGAGCTATGAATGTCACAGAAGCGAGTGAAGTATGTAACCGCGTCTTATGGCGCTCGGTACTCTCTGCCTACCCTACAAGGGACTTGGCGTGAAGGTATACATACATACAAAGGTACCTAATGTACATTGTGTAGCAAATAAATTAGTTAACCTTCAGTCCATTATCCTACAATATATGTATATCTTATTAAATACTAGTAGTCGGCTATCGTCCACTAGCCGACCACTAGTATTTAATACTACCGCAATTCAATCAATTGTTACGATTCAATGTTATTGTTACATTTGCATATATGTTATTCTTCTGCAATCCTTCACCGTATGAATTACAACGGTGGATAATCTCTGAATAAAAAGGAGTACAAAGTTTTTCCTGCGCGTATATATAGATATATTTATTATATAAAAATTGCTAATACATTGCATGACATTAATACACTACCACGAGCTAGCGTATCATTAAAGAAGCTATGATTGCTCTGTCATTGTGCTTGTCTAGATCCCACCCCACGTTACTATGACCACCACGGTAATAACATAACGTGCAGCCATCATAAATATGTTGTTTTATGTCAGTCTTTGTCGAGAGTACAGATTTGACAGTGCTTCACCTCTGATATTTCATCAGATTCATAACAATCATATTTAACTTGAAAACTGTAAAGTAAATGTAAATAGATATTTATGTATTGTTCCGTTAACGTAGTTATTTAAATGTGTTGTTATAAATTAGCCGTAAATTATACCGATTTAGCAAACTGGGTCAGTGCATGGACAAAAACGTCGCCGAAAAAATTCAGGCGGCAAAGTGAGTTGATCACGTAGAATTAAAAAGCTTGGGAATTTTTTGGTTTAAAAAAATTGGATGTCCGTAATCCTGTTAAAAGATTTTTTAACATGATAATAACATACTTTTTTTATTTACAAAATTTACGCAGAATACTGTTTCATATTATATTGTACATAAGTTATGAGAGGAGAGTCTCATCATCATCGATCTACGTATAAATATAAAAAAAATAAATTGTAAATTGAAAACTATAATTAATAGTCGAATTTCTATTTAAAATATAATAATTTTAAGTTCGCTGGTAATAAGTAATTTTTGTACAAGGATTTTTGTTAGTTTTTTGAAATGTCTTATTAAATTACAAATTTCCAAAGGAGATCGTACATTTATACAATTAAGTACTTTATTTTAATTGACAAATTAGTCGATACTGATATTTTTTTGCGTTTTGGTTAAAATTGTAGTACTTATAGTAACTTTTATTGCATTTACATATATATAAAATCAACAATATTTATCTCGTTTCGAGTTTTAATACCAAGATTCAAATGATGAATTATTTTAAAATATATATATCGTAAATTTATGTGAAATATGAGTAAAATTATTTTACTCAAAAAAAATGTTCCTGACTGACTGACAGGCACGGCACATCCTAAACCTACATTTAGAAGTATGATATTTGACGCAATGGTATACTAAGAAACGTTTATCTTTTAGTAATTTACAGTGCTAATTAAAATTGCTGATTTGAAACAGACACCAAAGAAATATAATCAATAGTTATTTGCTAGTGTAAGACGGCCTTTAAGATGACTGTTGTCTCGTATGTGATTGTTATGTACCTTCTAGTAAACGGCATAGGGTGAGTTTTATTCGGTGGTGGGGTATTTATTGCATAATTTAACGTGTGTAATAATTACTAACATGAAAGATTGATAAGTAGCTTGTTTGCTGTTTGTCATATGTATAGTTTAACTTGGATAACATTCAAGTTACAGTGACTTAAACATTCGCATTCTTAACTGATGGATGCTGCTTGTGATGTACTAATGGAATTGTGACAGAATAAAATATTTCGTGAATTATAAAATAATGTAACAAGCCAATCATAAGGCAAAAAATTGCCTTGTTATTATTGTTTTAGTAAATAAACTCCAGTAAATCTCCTTGTTGCATGTGCGAGTTTTGTAAAAATCCTTTTAAATGTTTTTATCTATCAGTACTAACATATAAAGTGGAAGAATTTATTTGTTTGTTTGAACGCGCTAATTTCTTACGTGGTTCCGCTATTTTACACACCTAGCTTTCGTTGCGTTTCTTTAAGTAAGCTGTTTAACAATGTTTAATGTGAAATTATGACATATTCTATACATACAGTTAATTTAACAGTGATTTGTTAACTAAAATTATTTTCTTATTGTCCTTTAATTCTATATGTACTTCTTACGTGTGAACCCAAATTATAAATGTATGTAACTTAATTACTTTGCGGGGCATAGTTTGTTTTAGTGTTTTAGTACTTTATTTCTTATTATTTATTATAATATCAACTTCAAAATTAATTAATTGCTTTTTCTAATAACACTTCAATATCTCACGTAGGTAACGCCTAACACAATTTAATATCGTTTACACTGTTCGGTGCTCATTCAGCGATATATATTCTAATGGCCACAGTTAGATTGATTTGAGTGTTGTGAAAGGTTTGGTTCTTTCCTTAACTTCTTCTTCATAGCATTATCCCGTTGCCTAATTCATTAGGATTGGCGGGGTCTGCCTCCGGATTTGGCTTAGATACTTATTTTTACATGGTTATATACTTTCCTTAACATCCTCGTGAAATCCTATCCTATTCTTTCACTTTGTTTTAGTAAATATACATTCTATATCCATTTGATGAAGTTACTTATAGCCATTTCCTTAATGTTCCTTCTCTCATGTAAGTTAATCAGAGTTAATATAGTTTACTGAACCCTTCTGTTTCCCACCCATGCGTTTAAAGCCGCAATAAATTATTCGGGAGCTGGTTTAGCCCACACGTGGCTATCATTTGTGTATGTACCACAGACTGCCTAGAATGCACGTTAAAATGAAGATTTATTTAGGCTCTTATTTATTTATAAAAGTCTAAACAAATCTGCATTTTATACCAGCCAAATTACACTGAATTAGACTCAAACAGAAAAATAAAATCATTAAAGCAGCGAAGTACTTTTTTATCTAGTCGGGCCTGGTATTTTATCTAATCTTTTAACTTCATATGCATATACGAAATGTACCAACAGATAATATGCTCTAAACTCTTTCGATTAAAGGTTCCGTATCTCAGCAGTGCGATGAGTATAGGTGTTATATAGCTGCTAGATAAACGGTTATTTTGTACAGACTAGATCTTAGTACAGTTTGCTACGAAAATGATGCTTCATCAGATAAAATGCTGTGTGACTTTAGGTAATATTGTCTCATTGATTAAATAGATAATGAATAGATATATGCATGCAGCTATGCATGTGTTTTGTTTTTGCAAATATCTATATAGAAAATATCTACCCGTGCTTCCCAGAGTGGTATATATCGACCCCATGAGATCGATTGCAAGAAGTAAAGGGTCCATGAGATTCAAACATTAGTGAAACACGGGGTCTACAGGGAGCAGAAAATATATAGGCAGGGGTTCTACGGGACAAAGAATGATTGGAAATCTGTAATCTAGACCAAGACAGTACTATATAATGTATATCGTGTATTTTTTTTTGTAGTACTAAAGTGCCTTTCAAACAAACCGCCTGCCTAATCAAACACCCTTTGTGATGGAGCTATTCGACTACCGGACTTGTGAATGTTTTTTTTATACTACTAAGGTGACAAACAAGCCTACGGACTGCCTGATGGTAAGCTGTTCCCTTATGCAACATGACATGATACATATCTGTCACTCGTGCGTTGCCGATCCAATATTATGTATCTGTAATATTTTTTCTTTCTTTGTGCGAGTGCATGTGTGTCTTTGTGCGTTTGAGTGCGCGTGTTTGCCTGTGTGTGTGAATGTGTATTGAAGTGCAATATGTTTAAATTGTTAATTAAGGGATTTTGTGATTTTCAATCCTTGGTGATCTTATTTTCCGGCGCCTTAAATTGTATGTACGTCCGTCCCCAGGTGCCTATCAAATCTATATTACAAGTACATTAACATATATGAAATCGGTTTAATAGTTGTGTCGTAAAAACATAAATTAAAACTTAAAAAAAACACGATTGAAAATGTTGTCATGAACATCAAATAATACGACATTAAAGCGTAATATGATTGTTTCAGGTATATAGAATATTATTAATAGTCGTTCTGCGTAACCTATTTTTTTTACAACGTCGTGATGAATACAGGCTTACGGCCCACCTGATATAAAGCGGTTACCATAGCCTATGAACGCTTGTAATACATAAAGTATTACTCGCTCGATGTCGCCTCTGCTTCTAACACAGGAACTCCTTAGGAGCTTACTTACAAATGAGAACTGTTATTTGGTTGCGATTTTTCTGCGAGGTGGAGGTACTTCCCCAGACGGGATACTTGGTGCGTCCTACCTTTCTAAGAGACACCCATACCAAGACAAACATACATGTTCATACACACAATTATTTGTCCTGTGTGGGAATCGAACCCATGAGCGTCGGTGACAAATAACCGCAGCGCCACCGTGCTTGTCAAAAACCTATGTTGTAGACTGTACATATTAAGTAGTGTGTTGTTTTGTACCCAGTAGCTTTGTTGTGTTTTGTTAAATAACGTGCATTTCACAACATAGGTTCAAATCGCGTGTACTATAACTACAACCGTAAAAAGTACTGAACGCTCGTGAGTATTTGTGTAGTTCCACGCTCTCAAATACTCTGGTAGGAATATATGTATGTGTGTGTGTTAACAGTTAATAAACTAACACACCGACAAAACTTTACTCCATTTCAATTACGAAGTCCCAAACATCTCTTTACACGAACATACTCGACACGTTTCACACACACGCAATTTTTAAGTTATACTTCTAATGCGACTTCCAACAAGGTTGCGTTAAACGTTTAACGCTACCATGGAGGAGGAATAGAAAGAGACAGACCGAGAGTGGAGCTGCTAAATGTTCCACGATATTACCGGTAGATGGCGCTATAGTTAAAATGTGCAAAAGGTTAAAACTGCTAAATGTTTCACGGTATTACCGGTAGATGGCGCTATAGTTAAAAATGTATGAAGTATAACTTCTCACGCGCGTACATACATAGTACACGCACCCATTTTTTTTTTTAAATGTATTGAGAATCCACTTATGATTATGGTAGTAAATCAATATATTTTAATGGAACTTCGTAATTGAATTGGAGGTGTAATTAATTAAAATTTATTTATTAATAAACTAGCACGCCGATAAAATTTACTATAGTCCATTCCAATTACGAAGACCCAAACAATTATTTACTCAAGCATACACTACACGTTTCACATATATTTTCTTTCGAATTTATTGCGAAATCTATTTACGATTATGGTAGTAAATTCATATATTTTTAATGGAACTTTCGTAATTGAATTGGGAGTGTAATTAATTGAAATTTATTTATTAAAAACGTAATTTACAGCCACGCCGTAGCCCGATCAAAAGGCAGCAAAATGCCAGCACAATCAATAAAGCTGTACTATCTGCCGCCGTCCCCACCCTGCAGATCTGTTATGATGACGGCTAAGGCCGTTGGATTGGAGCTAGACCTGAACCTCACCAACATCATGGAGGGTCAGCATTTGACACCAGAGTATCTGAAGGTATGTTTGATATATATCTACATTTACAGACCAGATCTCTTGTGGGATAGGCAGAGAGAACCGCACACCTCGCTTGCTTCTTTAACATTCATAGCTTTTTTCATACACGCTGGTTTCTATGGCTTCTAATAAAACTCGGCCAATTTAGATCATGGTAGGTGAGACTTGGTTTTCCTGGGCTCCTACATCCTTGCGCTTTCGCATAGTACCTAGTCTCAGCAAAAAATAAAAAAATGTTTCTATTCGAAATCGCCACCTTTGGTTTTAATACAGGCCTTTAATCTGTTTGGCCACGACTCTATGGATTTACGTCCTGTTTCCATGGGAAATTTAACCACTGCTTGCTCCATAGATTTCTTGAGACACAATGTCGGCGTGTCGTTATTCAAGACACTTCAGGGACATGGGCTGCTCGAAACTACACGACGGCTCCATACCCACTTTGTGCTAGGCAATCAGTGCGATCCTATTTTCTTTAACACCCAATTCCATATTGTAATGTGATAATAAACACGAAATAAATATGTAAAACAACGAGAAATCGAAAGAAGTTTTTAACATAATAAATGCGTTCCAAATTCAAAATAGTTAAAGAGTTGAATAAAAAAAAATGTAACAGTATTTATGGCCAGACTTGTATATTTCATCATTATTTCGTCCTGCACATGCCCGAACCAACGGAAAAAGATATTTCTTATTTTCACATCAACACCATCTTTCAGACCAATTCTCTTTCTTATGTCATCGCTGCGAACACGGTCAGCAAGAGTTACGACACAAATTTTGCGCAATGCTCGCATCTCGACCGAATCTATTCTACTTTCATGTTCTCATCAGCTTTCGCTTCCAAAAGTTGGCGCTGGAATTAGCGTATTATGCTTAGCAAGTTGACATCTGTCAATAAGTCAGAGTGATCAAAGCACACCACAAATCACCGGCTCCGGGAACGAGGATGTCTTAAATATACACTGAAGGATTCACGATTTTCTGAAATTCCCATGGTATACCAGGATATATATAAGAAAAGGTGTTTGGCATTATCTGATAGTGTACTAGGTCCTTTAAGTATGAATACATGGGGCGTAAAAGTATTTCAAAAGCCAAATATCACGTACATATTGTGCATCCTGTCGTAATTTATTCTTAGCTTCAGCATAACTTGAATGGGGTGAACTCCTTCGCATTATCGAAGACATAAGGTAAATAATATATAATATTAGAAACCAAAACCTGACGAGAAGAATAAAAATAAACTACTGTGGCGTGGTGCCGCGCTCCCTTTTCCAAAAAATAGCAACACTAAGAATGCTGAATGTAAGAAGAAATTAGTTTATACCACTATACACTATCAGCAGAATACAACATACGACCCACCTTATAAGACGTAACACGCGCTATTACGTTACTTTGACATCAGCGCTCGTGGGTTCGATTCCCATACAGGACAAACATTTGTGTGCATGAACATGTCTGTTTGTCTTGGTCTGGGTATTTAAAGAGAAAGGGTAGGGTATCTAAGCAACCCGTCTGGGGAAGTACCTCCATTTCACAGAGAATCGCACCAAAATAACAACTCCCTAGAGGGTTGTTATGTTCCCGCGTCGGAATGAGGTCACCAGTAAGCTCCGTAGTATAAAAAACGCGTTAATCGTAGTCTGAACCCTTGCTAACTACCACATAACAAAGCAACTCCACAGAATTTTACTGATAGCTCATTTATAGGACCACAATCCTGGAATCTTTTATGTGGCTGCGGTATTCTGTAAACCGAAGGTAATTTCCTCAGTGGGTATGCTTTGATGAGCCTTAGCTCTCTTTCACTAGATACTCGTTTCTTAATTGTAATGATGCACTATGTGCCAGTGAGATTGTCTATGGCTCTAAAGATAGTAGTGAGTTGCATACAAGTATTTTATAGATTTTTGAATTCTGTAGTTATGTCTTAACAATTTCAGATGAATCCGCAACATACTATACCTACAATGGACGACAACGGTTTCGTTTTGTGGGAGAGGTAAATCAACATTTTCTTAATACATTGGTTGCATTTATTTATCAGAGGATCTCGATGGCGTTGATGTGTGCTTCAATCTAAGAGAACACGTAAGTGAAGCATCGACAACAGTCTATGTTCGTCGTTAGAATCTGGGTAAGGGCCAAACTCGAGTTTTCGGTTTCATGTACATATTTCTAATTATCACTTTCTCGACGGTGAACGGAAACATCACGAGGAGAACCTACATACGATGTGTGACTTGATCTAAGAAAGGTTTTCAACCTGGATTATGTAGGTCTGACGGCAGCCACCCTGTGTCAGTATTACCCAGGTCGATGTTATCATGCAATGTTACATTTGTAGGACAAGAGGGTTACCGGATTAGAAACTAAAAAAAATATAGCCAAGAGTCTACCTCTTGGCTATATTTTTTTCAGTTGATCACATGAATGATCGGAAATCTTCCAAGGCACTTACAGTTGGATTAGAATCAAGAAATTTCGTAAGAAGCAAGGTCACATAATGCAGGTGTAGAAATATATAAATATAAAAAATATACAAGTAAAATAGTTACACTTACATCATAAGAGTTTTAGTGTTAGATGTTGGAATTGTAATAAAAATTCGCAAATACAAGGATATATGTACTAGATCTCTATACTTCCTCTACATATTTATTTTATTTCATTATATTTTGTTTATTTTTTTATGTTAATAGCTTACAAACTTAAACATTTACATGCATAATTCATGCATTAACATGATTAGTTTATAATTCAATTATAGTTGTAATTCTCTTGTTTTAAATATTAGCTGTATGTCATAGAAATTCTATATAGATGAAATAATAAACAAAATGCATATTTATACTGCTATATAAAACACTAATAATATAATTTATATTATATATATTTTCCAGAAAAGACTTAACTTTTCTGGAATATGTCAACATGTATATCTTCACACCAGGTCCCTTGCGGGGTAGTCAGAGAGGACCGAGCACCATAAGACTTACATACTTCACTTGCTTCTCTAACATTCATAGGTCTTTTCATGCACGTTCGCCGGTTCCTGGGACTCCTGACATCACCTTCTGATAAAACACGACCAATTTAATAATATGTCAACATAACTATATAATATTTTTCTACATCAAGTTAGGGCGAAAATATCTCGAAACTTTGCCCTGTTTTGATGAATCTTGGTGGGTAAGTATGTAAGAAATACAAATTTAATGATAGTATGGACCTCTCTGTGCACAAGTTCAACTCGCCCATCAGGAGGTATCAATCGGGGGAAAGGCTTTGTAGTTCTAGCCTAGTAAGTAGCCCCCATACGAAGGAGATCAGATAGAACGAGGTACATTACACTTGTGAGTTTCGCTAGTAATATTAAGTTCTCAATTTAGGCAAGCAATTGACTAATAAGTGGAATTTAATTTAATTTGACATGTTTACGATTCATGAGGAATGTGTGTATCGGTGTGTATGGGTAACTTACGAGTATATGTGTGCGGATGTGTGCCTGAACATGCACGTGTGTTTGTATATATCCGTGGGTAACATTAAACTTGCAAAGAGTTTTAATTTACGTGGACTGTATTCATATATGACAGGGCTAAAGAACCCACATTTTTTTATGCAACGTCGGGAAGCATGTAAGCATATTAAACTATTATTGCAATATTATCCTCCCACTCATTTATCCCACTCACGCCAATTAGATAATGGAATAAGAGTATTCATCATCTTATATACATATATATTTTTACAGCCGCGCAATCATGGCCTACTTTGTCAATGCATATGGACGTGATGACTCCTTATATCCAAAAAATCCCAGGCTCCGAGCACTCGTCGATCAGCGACTCAACTTTGATATCGGAACACTCTTTTCAAGATATTTGAATGTGTATGTGAGTAATTTTGTGTTAAGTTGCAGTATCAATAGTAAATCTACTTACTTAGTGGTTTTTAGGGTTTCGTACCTAAAAAGGACAAACGAAACTCTTATAGGATCACTTTGTTGTCCGTCTGTCTATCTATCTGTCCAAGACCCTTTTTCTCAGGGACGGGTGCAGCTATTGAGCTGAAATTAATATCAAATACTTAGGTCTGCAATTCCTTAGAGCAGTGTAACTTCTAAGTCAACGCAATCAAAAGATACGACCGTTATTTCCGCATATTTTGATACTCACAAGGGAATCAAAACCTATAGGGTACCGTCCCGTTGAGCTAGAATCATAAAATTTGGTACGAACCAATGTCATATAGCACAGGTAAAGGAAAAATAAATCGAAAACCGTAAATTTGTTGTTACATCACAAATAAAATATCGATTTTTGGAAAATAATTTAAGAAAATATTTTTTTACTGAACTCTCGGTGCACGAGCCTCACTTGATTCGCACTTGACGGCTTTTTTATTTATTACTATGACTACTATGCTGCATAAATGCAGTAATCTCAAAAAGGGCGTTACTTTAACCTTGGATGGCGGAAATGCATCTGGTCCATCAAACGCCCAATAGCAAATTGCTAGTCCGGTGTAATTAGAAACTACCTAATGTGTAATGGGCATGTATGTTGTAAAACACATCGGTTAGTTTGACTTTGCCATCAAATATAATGATAATACACAAAAATATTAATTGTAAACTCTTTTGTAGCTACCAGTATTGTTTAAAGGTGAAGAAATAAGTGATGAAAACGTTGCAAAGTTGAATGAAGCCATAGGTTGGCTGAACACTATCCTTGAAGGATGGACCTTCCTCGCTGGTGACAACCTGACCATCGCTGATATCTCCATCATTGTGACATTCACTAACTTGGAAGTAAGTCATACGCATCTTCAATACTTTTGCATGACCAATACTTGCATTGTATAAAATCTATACCGCTAACGTGCATTACGCTTAGTGATTACTCTTAATAATGAGCTAGTGTAATTACACATGCTTGATATAATTACTGTTGCCAATAAATTTTTGAAGCTCAGTGTATTAAATTTCATATAAAGTTTGGATATATATAGCATTAGGACCGGCGGCGACCGACGGAGGTCTAAGAATTTTGGCGAAGATACTGCTTTTGACGCGTAGTGACTGCCGTCAGACCTCCGCAATCCCTTAAGATAATCAGACCTTTCTTAGTTTTAGTCACACCTTTTTTTAAATATAATTTCTTAAAGATCGTAGACTAGAGGGAGACTTTGTACAAAAGTCCTCTGCGTGGATACCTCTGTCTCACCTATTTCTACCGCCAAGCAGCTATATTTATATAGCTGTGTTCCGGTTTGGAGTAACACAACAATTATAACAAGTAATAGATATTATACTAGGCGACCCGCTTGGCTTCGCACAGCTCATATAACAAAATTCTGAAAATGATACCAAAAACTGCAAGAAAATTTGGCGTATATAGTTAATAAAAACGCTTAGTTCTAAACCACGCAGCGGATTTTGTTGGTGAATAAATAAACAGACACGGTGACTTTAATTAATGCTATGCAATGATACAAATTGAGTTTCTATCGCTTACAGGCTTTCGGTCATGACTTCAGTGAGTACGAGAACATCGCACAATGGTTCGAAAGGACGAAGAAGGCGCTAGAACCTTACGGATATAAGGAAATAGACTATGCCGGAGGACAGATATTGGCCTCGTTCATGAATAAACAGAAAGATTGAACATTTATATCTTTTAGAGATTCAGAATCTAACAGATTCGAAGCAAATAAAATTGACGCACAAATGTATTTATGTTTTTCATTATACAAGCTGTCCCGAGGTCGTGCAACACATTGCGGATAATTATGGTTTTGATGTTTTATGTTTGATATTCGAGCCAATTTTTTTTATTTGCTCTTGGAGTTCTATTCTAAGAGCGAACGGCATCTCTTGAGCACATACTTGGTATATATTAAAACCAAAACACACAGAGGCGGCAAGAGCGGCAGCGAACCGACACGGGATTTTTTGTAACATTTTGTATGTAACATGTCATATAAAAAACGGGCGTGATCCGGTGTGGTACTATCCCTCTTTGTGTGACCGGTTGCATTCAAACACGAATGTTACAAAAAATCCCGTCCCGGTTCGCGGCCGTTTTTCCCTACTTTGTAGATTTTGACTTTAAAGATTTATTATTTATTAGATAAATTCTTTGTGCTCTTTTATAAGTGACAATCTTTCAGGGGGTGCCACGCCTTACATTTATTTGAAAGATATCATGTTATGTAAATCTCTTTTTTAATAGAAATATTCAATAATAGTTTTACGATATAAGTATGTTCAATTTTGATTCTCTGTAAGTCATTTATGGAATTGACAAGGGCATAATTATTTTTCCGATCTTTTATGGTCTTCAACAGAGGAGGTGTTGGTATATCTATCGATAGTACGATATACCAACATACGGCTGATACCAAGTATTTAAAGTGTCTTAAATATGACTGACGGCTCCATACCCACTTTGTGCAAGGCAATCAGTCCAATTCTATTTTCTTTAATACCCCATTCTAAACCCCATCCCATTAATAAACGCGTTCCAAATTCAAAATAATTAAAAAGAAAAGTTTCTATATAAGTATTTATTCCCAGACTAGTTATATATAATATATGCATCTTGTACTTGAAGTCCGCGTGAAGACTAATCATGCGGCAAATGTGTGGATTGATCGCTATAGAGGGATCGACAGATTAGTGTCAGAAACAATCGGACGGCAGTGAATGAGCCAGCATTCCTTTTAAGGCCAGCATGGTAAGTAAACCCCAATACAGTTTCCACTACGCGATGCCTAGTGGACTATCCAACATGCTTGCCAGCGTATAAAATCTACATTACACTGCAGATTTTTAAGTGTAAAATTTGGTAAAATATTTACATACTAGATGGAATATATGCATCTCTCGCATGGCTACATTTGTTATTTGTTTTAGTTATATCTGGTGTAATTTCATATTTTATGGCATTACATTTTGCAATAAGTTTCGATATAAACGTGATTCAACACGAACAAATATATATATATATATATTTATATTTGTATGCTAAATTCTTGGGTAGGGGAAGAGGAGACAATGTTTTTTGATTTAATGTCGATAATATTATGATCTTGTTACATTTCAAGTGACAAACGTCGATTATTCAGTATCGATATCGACATCTAAGCTTCTCTTTACGTCAGTAACTTTTATTTATTTTCTGAGCTCTAGCTGAAACTTTTTAAATAAGAAAGTGGAGCCGACTTTACTGAAATCAACGCCATGACATATAACAACTTTACCGTGTAAATAGTCGTCGACTTCAATGACTTGGTTTCACTTTTTTATTTAAAAAGTTTCAGTTCATAACTTTTCAGTTTATCATTAATTTTCATCGTAGCTACTATTAAACTTCGCTAAAAAAGAATTTGAATAACTACTATATGCTACATCATGAAACTTACGCAGGACCCTCGACCTAGGGGGTATTCCAATAAAAAAAGAATTAGCAAAATCGGTTCACAATTAGCGAAGATATCGCGTAACATACATGCAAAAAAATCTGTCGAATTGAGAATCTCCTCTTTTGGAATTTGAATAAATATTAGACAATTAGAAAAAATATAGGCAGGTAAATTTAATTATAATGACCAAAAACGTTCAAGAATGTATATTTCATGACGTATTCATACCATGTAAAAACTAGGAAAAGTTATGATGGTCATTGCTAAGTAAAGAGTTCAATGGCGAAGCTAACGAGAGCTCGATGGCGTCGTTGCGCGTGTCATTCTAACCAAACACGCAGGTTAAGTAACGTCGACCGCAGCCTGTCTGTGGATGGGTTTATCTATCTCGAGCTTCTCCGTGCTTCGGAGGGCACGTTAAGCTGTCGCCCCCGGCTGTTGTCGATAGATGACAGTCGTTAAGCTAAGTGGAGGAGTATGCTCTAAACCCCTTCGGTTGAAGGGAGACCCGTATCCCTGCAGTGGGATGAGTGAGGGTTGATGTGGTGGTGTGGTGATGTGGTTAAGTAAAGGCAGGATTACACGAATATATATAAAATATACAAAGTCAGTGGATTGCGAAACAAAAAGAGCGGTAGAAATCACAACGGGCAAGTCGTCTCAGTTGTTAGTTTGTGATTCTGCTTGTGCTCTGAAATGTAAGGTAACTAAGTGAAATATTGTGATACCTTATTTATTAGGATGTACATACCCTACCTGCTGCTGGCTAACTGGTCTCATTTCAATCGAATGATTAGTGCGCAATTTGTCATGGCTGTATATTCTTTTGGAGATATGTTCTTCACATTTGTCCTTAGAGATGTATGCTTTAAGGTAGAGGCCGATGTTTTCAAGTTACCCGAAAGCCGTTCGCTTATCGACATTAGCCAAAGAAGGTGAAAAAAACGTAGTTACAGGTACTTTAAATATTAATGATGATAACATTGGCACCTGCAACATTCTTTTTCTTACAAAAATAATCAGAACTGCTTCTGATGTTCCTCGGAAAATGGTGAGATGTGGTTTAGGAAATTTATAGATCGAGCGAGGTTTCAAATTTCGACATCAACAAACTTAGCTAACACGTATTTTAAAAAAAAGATTAAATTTTTGTTTGTTTTTTAGTATTATTTACATAAACTTTTTTTTATACTACGACAGATATCAAATAAGCATACGGTCCGCCTGATGTAAAGCGGTTACAGTAGCCTATGAACACTAACAACAAAAAGAATGTCGCTAGCGCATTGCCATCCCCGCTATGAACACAGCAACTCCTCATCTTCTGGTAACCTCACTCACTCGCAGGAACACAACAACCCTTTACGGAGTTGTTATTTGGCTGCCGTCTTCTGTGAGGTGTACGTACTTCCTCAGTCGGGCTAACGTCGTGCCCTACCACTCTTTCGCCAGAGTCTCGTCTGTTGATAAACAGGGTGCACCACGTGCAGGTGAGGTTTGCTTTGGCTCTAAAGTTGATATTGAACCACTTACACTTACTTAAACCTATTGAAATATGAGTAGAATCGACTACTTATCCTAGCATAGATTCAAAGATACAGCACTAAATCGCTTCTAAGGCGCACTTTACTCGCGATCAAAAGGTCAAAAGCGCCGTGATTTTCTTGGCGCTTACGCGTTTCATTCAACGTTATGGAGCAAAGAATTGTTGCCGATTGGCAACAACGCATAGCGTAGCGCAAACATTTAGTTCGCGGTGTCGGTTCTAGTACACTAGTATATAATAAATATAATAATTCAATGTAATAGCACATGTATTACGGTTGTGTACTTTTGGTTTTACCAACGATTTATTCACCACCAATGGTTTTATGATTTAATATTCGGCTAACATTCGAATATTTTATTCAACATGTAGATTGCCATCATTTCTTACTTTGAATTTGATTTTATTGCGACCTTGTTTTACCTACTAAGCAGTAAAAGATTCAAGCATTATTTTCAGATACTAATAATAGAATAGGGTTTGTAATAATCTAGTCGGTAAAACGAATTTATTGTTGACAACCTACAAGATGACTGTTGTCTCGCATGCGATTGTTACTTTCCTACTTGTGATTGTGAATGGTTTAAGGTAAGTTGGTTTTTGGTGATGGGATTCAGTAGCATACTACCACAGTTCTTTGATATAACCCAATAATTGGATGAGAAGTAACATGCTAAACATCTCACTACCGGGCGGTAGTGAGATGTTTAGCATGTTACTTTATGTTACAATAACAACTCCCTCATGGGTTATTGGTTTCAGCGAACGAGTGAGGATAATAAGCTCCTAAAGTGTCGCCGTGATTACAGTATAAATGGCATCTTAATGAGCGGTACTTATATTATTGCGTTCATAGGCTAAGATAACCACTGTACATCAGGCGTGCTTGTATACTTCCTAAGGTTGTATAAAATGTAATACCTCACACAGACCATTTTTTACGTACAGCCCGCCTAGTAAGAAATAAATATGGTAGCTTATGGACGCTTTTGGCAATACGAAGAGTATCCTTGGCACATCGATCGTTCCTCCTCCAAATCGGCAACAATACTTCGCAGAAACATACAGGACCTTCCAATGATCGCGTACCCTAATGTTCCGAAATTATTAGGTTGTGGAGTGCCATTGTGATCCCAATACATAACAGCACGGGGTTCTTCAAAAAGTCTTAAATCAAATATTTTACTTCTTATGATTAATTTAATACGTACGTCGCGGGTGGTTGCATCTATTTGTATGAAAAGAACTGAAACTTAGTCGTATATCTACTCTGCATAGCAAATATTGACCAAAAACTATCATCTGTTTCTGAGATAGACAATTTCGTATAAAAGTTTAACAAGCGAAAAATCAGAACGAATGAAGCTACAACGCAAACATTTGATACAATTGGGAGAAAATATAGATAGAATGGTCCACCATTTTCCAAAATAGATACACATAAAATCACAGAGTTAATTGGGTTTAGTAAGGTTAATTACATATTTTACTTATTTAGTAGGTATTACGTAAGGTTTTTATTAAAAAGTCTCATACAAACTGTATCTAGGTGTAGTAAATTATATGTATTTAAACATATTATTTTATAAATACCCTATGCGAATCCTGTGAGAATCCGACTCACTTTGGTCAGGTATTTTCTTTTATATTTCTGTGCACACATGAATACAACAGCCCTGTAGAGGATTTCAACTGCGGTCTTTTGTAAGATGGAGTTAAGAAAGGTAGGACGCATCAAAGAAGCCCGAAAACCGCAGTAAAATAAGAACACCCTGAAAGATTGCTGTGTTCTTGCGGGTGAGTTAGGTCACCAATTCGCTCTTTTAAAGTTGCTGCGTTAGTAGGGTACGCGCGGGCAATACTTGCTTTACTGCAAGCGTTCATGGACTCCGGTAACCACTTTACATCAGGTGGGCTGCATACTTTTATGCTTACCGATGTTATAGCTAGAGTCACGTTGCCCGCAAGACTCAAGCAAGCAGACTCCAGTTTAAAAAAATACATTGAGAGAAAAATAAAGCAGGTTTTCTGCTTAATACGAGTATATTAATTTAAGCGAGAGGTACTTCCCCAGTTGGTTTATAATTTAATATATTGCTGTGTACATCTCTCATTTTTGCCTCACTTGCTAGTTGGTAGTATTCACCATTTACAGATGAGGCAGCATAGCTTCACACGTGGTACTACATGCCTATTCTGTGATATATCCTGTAACGTTTTGGAATTTCTAATATTCATATATTCCAGCAGCGCAGCAGCTCGTTCTAAAGGCAGCAAAATGCGAACACAACCAATCAAGTTGTACTACATGCAGCAGTCGCCGGGCTGCCGGTCTGTCATGATGACGGCTAAAGTCATTGGAGTGGAGCTACAGTTGAACTTCACCAATATCTTAGAGCAACAACATATGACGCCGGAGTTTCTGAAGGTTTGTCTATGTCGAATCCTTACCTCTTCTCCTTTTTATTGTTATCCCGTTTCCTAATCATTAGGGTCGGCGGGATTGCTGCATAGGCCTAATGATTTTGGCGAATATACTGATTTTTGGCAGAGCTGCGATAGCCAGCGGAGCCACATTACCCTCACAATTGCCGTTTGGGGTAGACTGATGTCATCCAGCTAGCGTTTAGACGGTAATAGTGAGAAACTCCAAAATCGACACACTAATAGCTAACATATTGTAGTTTTGTATCCTTTAATTTGAAATTTAAATGTTCGTTGGTGAGGAAGAACGGTCCAAAATCGTTCCAATTAGAAAAAAAAACATATGGGAAAACGTATGGCCGGCCACTCTGCAGTGCAGAGTCTGCACTGCACTCCCATCAACAGAAAAAGTAACAGCACTCGTCGCTAGATGTCGTACAGGGTACCATATATTTTAAAAAAATTAAAAAATTAAAAATAAAATATATAAATATTTTTTAAATTTAAAAAATATCAGCTCTGCCTACACAGCTTGCTGTTATTTACTAGTTACATGGAGCGACTGCCGTCAGACCTCCAAACCCAGAGGAGAAACCAGACCATTCTTAGGTATACTCACAGGTCTTTCGAAATATATTTTTTTTTTTGGGCTTTTCGTTTTCTTTCACCGCCAAGCAAGTGATAATTTAGTTGTATTTGCAGGATTACTAGCACTTGCACTAGGCCGGTTCTTTATCCACTGGGCTGTCACTGCTCCAGGAACCAGCCTATTGACCAACAGGTTCCCGGTTCAAATCGAATCAGGCATGTACCACTAAATCCGTGATTTTTTCATACCACGAAGGTGGCAATCAAGCATACGGTCTGCCTGATGATAAACAGTCACCGTAGCCTATGGACATTTGCAACACCAGGGGTGTCACTCATGCGTTGCCGACCCTAAAATGTGTTTTCGGATGTATGTGCTTACATATTTGCAATTGTCACTTGCTCAGCGGTGAAGGAAAACATAGTGAGGAAACCCGCATGTCCAAGAAATTATATTTCGAAAGTTGTGAGACCTAACTTAGGAAAGGTCTGGTTTTCCTTTCGGGTTGTTGAAGTCGCTCCATGTAAAAAAATCTTCGCCAAATCTTTAGGCTTAGGTAGCAGATCCCGCCAATCTTAATGGATTAAGAAACGGGACAATGCTATAAAGAAGACGACTGATGTTGACGTGGAGCATCTGCCGTCAGACCTCCACTATCCGCAGATATAAACTGGTCTTTCTTAGGCTAGGTCACGCA
This sequence comes from Pyralis farinalis, assembly GCA_947507595.1. Taxonomy (NCBI): domain Eukaryota; kingdom Metazoa; phylum Arthropoda; class Insecta; order Lepidoptera; family Pyralidae; genus Pyralis; species Pyralis farinalis. The sequence goes on from OX382270.1 coordinate 21,318,493, forward strand.
TCTCTTGAAATATAATTTCTTGGACATGCGAGTTTCCTCACGATGTTTTCACCACCGATGATTGCAAATACGTATATAAGTATATCCGAAAAGGCGATCTCAGTGGTACCCACACTACTGTGGTAATATACTGGTCCCTTGTCCATTAGGCTATCACTGCCTAATGTATGCTGTATTGCTCATCTATTGCAGGCAGCTATTATTGAGAAAGATCAATATGGCGAATATATATCATTGCCCCTTATACTGATACTTCAGTATAAGGAACAATGAGTCTTTTATCGACGGTGCCATCGTACATACAAATTGTTGAGAGCGAGATGGCATCGTTGCTTGTGTCATTCTACCTGAACACGCAGGTTACGCATCCTCGACCGCAGCCTGTCTATGGATGATTTTATCTACCTCAAGCGTGTACGCGATTCTCTTATGTGCTTGTGGGTCCCGGCATTTGTTGATAGATAACAGTCGTTAAGCAAAGTCAGTGGCCGTGGGGCGGATTGAAAACACTGGCCCCCACTGATCCGCAGTTGAGCAGCGTGTTGGAGTATGCTCTAAACCTCTTCGGATGACGGGAGCCCCGTATCCCTGAAGTGGAATGAGTTGGGATTGGTGTAGTATTTGTGCAAATTGCCAGCTTCTTTTCCAGTAAATGAATTAAAGCTGTTATTGCTGCCTGTGTCCGTTAAGACAGGGGTCGGTGCAAGCAGCACTACCACCGAGGGCAAGCAGTGAACAGTGTAGTGTAGTGACCGGTTCAGTGCCAAATATACCATCGCGAAAGCAGAGTACTGCTGGTCCGTGCCAGCAGAGTGAAAATGTTTGTGATAAAAATTATACAAGTGTTCGGTTTGATGAATTGGCCGACCGCTGGCCCAGCGTCAGGCGCGGCGTGCGCAATGGTAAAGGTAATTTACAACATTGCAAACACAATGCTGTTTTTACCATAGAAGACACTATCGTTTAATTAGAAACATTTTATTTTATTTTTTATGAATTTATTTATTGTTAATATTTTATAATTGTGATTTTATGTTCCTTTTCTGTATACCTACCATTAGTTTTATGAAATTTTGTAGAATCTTCAGTTCTTGTGCTCGGGAGTATGTTTGGAGCTATGCACTAAATATGCACCAAACAGCTCGGCACTTTAATTATATACATTTCGTATAAATTGAATACGCTTTGATTGATTGAGTCAGTACGTGAATTACCGCCAACCATCATACACCATACCACACCAATCAAACGCGTATTCAAATTACCAATATTTACTATTTAATCGTATAACCAGTTTACCAGTTTAGTAATAATTGACTTTTATATTTAGTAAATTTAATAATAAACCATTTTTTACATAAAGACTATCAGTGAAATTATACCGTCTCCTCCAACAATCACCAGTACACTTATTGGGTATACCATCTGCCGAACCACCAAGCAGAGCCCACTACAATAATAGATTAAATTAATTAATTAAATAAAATATTGTCGGACAAATTACACAGCGCCATCTAGCTCCAAAGTTAGCGAAGCTTGTGTTATGGGTACTAGACAACTGATAAACATACGTAAATACATTTTTTTTTTTTGTAAATACATACTTATCATACATAGAAAATACCCAGACCAAGACAAACAGACATGTTCATGCACACAAATGTTTGTATTGTGTGGGAATCGAACCCACGAGCGTTGGTGTCAAAGTAGTGTAACAACGCGTTTCACCACTGCGCCACCGAGCTCGTCAATAGATGCTCCGATAGCAGGAATATCAAAGATGGTGTCTCACAGGGCTCTATCCTGGCCCCGGCATTATTTCTACTGCATGTTAATGATGTTGATAATTAACAGTATTCATTCTTTGCGCACGATTAACAGAGCGGCATAAGACGCGGTGCGACACTCATTTCGCCTCATCCCGCCGTGTTGAGGGTTGCTTGGTGGGTGGCGGTCTCCCATCACCGCATGCACTTAATCTCGCACCGACGAGGGCGGATAGGTGCGCGTCGTGCAATCCACGGTGTTGGACTGGCAGGGTCGCGGCGTGCACCCTTCTGGTACCGACCCCAAATGTTTGCATACATGTTAGTGATTTAACTTTTGTGGTTGCTTTCACACCGAAAGACTTTTAAGGCGCAAGTACGCAATCAGCCTGGGCGAATAGGACGAGGCAAAGTGAAATTATCTCTTCACATCTTGAATGCGACAAGAAAATCATTTACAAGTAAGAGCTTTAGGATGTCTATAAGCTTGAATGTGCGACGTACGAACGTAATCTAGCTAATCGAAATACGCTTGGGGTGTTGCTAAAAACTGTTTAAATCATTTCAGATGAATCCACAACATTCTTTGCCTACGATGGACGACAACGGGTTTATACTTTGGGAAAGGTACCGGTACTGGTTAATCTGGGTTATATTCTGATGGTTTATATTCTAATATATATATATATATATATATTAATAAAGCATATGTAGGTATATAAAACTGTACATAAAGTTGTTAATTTATTTTTCTAATGCTTTATTAAGTTAACACAAAATTGCGACATGGCGATGGCGCTAAAACATGGTAGGCGCTGAATGAACTGCAAAATGCGACACGCGCACCGTATGTATTGAAGCTCGCGCACGCCTCAGCGAGTGAGTAAGATAATGAATGAACCGGCTCAGCTGAGCCGTAAAACAGATTGTATGTTCATAATTAGTCTCATAATTGTATTTAGTCTCCAGTTTGTTTATCTTAAAAAGATATATAGCTGCGCTTTCGTTTAGCTGCTATCTCAAAATAAAAGAACACAATTTGAAAAATATTACTTTTAGATTTATTTTATCAGGAACACCGTTCCTATATGAAATCTATATGTTTGTCTGTGCGTTTGTCTGTGTGTTTGTCTGTGCGTTTGTCTGTGTGTTTGTCTGTCGCTTTTTTTCGAATATTCGAATTTTGACTTCAGATTCAGATTCAGCATAAAAATGTAGAATAGGAATGTTCAGGAACACCGTTCCTATCTCTTAAGAAACATGGTCAAAATAGACCACAAATTTAAAAAAAAATTGAATTGTTATATAATTGACGAGCCAGGTGTTCCTCTGGCAATGCAAGCTTGCGCATTCTCAACTGGTTTTTAATGAAAAACTTACAGCTAACGAAATAACATTGTTTAGAATTACTATAACAAGATAACAAGAAATATATGTTGTATAAAATACCTTGATAATGCCGTAAAGGCGAAACCGGTCGGTAAAAACAATTGTTAAATAAAATTGTGAAGTGGAATCTGTACAAGTGCAAGTATTAACATTAACGCGATGACTATAACAAGAAATGGCCAATTACAAGTTTTCGCAAATAATTGTTTTATTCACATTAAAACGTATTGGTATTTTTCTGTAAATTTATGTCTTTCCTGTGACTTTCTTACCCATTACTTTAAATTGTGTACTTACAGGATTTTAACTGAAATTTGTGCTTTGAAAACACAGATTTCAACACAAACGTACTACCTAGCATGGTTTAATAATGTGCTCGTCAAGTACGTATATTAGTATACCATGGTAGATAGTAACAATTACATTAAAACTCAACGATTATGGCTAAAAGCTGCGACATGTAACGTGTCTTACGAAACAAAGTCTAATGACAATAAAAATCCATATTTCCAATTATGTATTATCAAATGTGAAAGTGTCCTTGCTTATTTGTTTGTCCTTCTTTCACAACAAAACGTAGCAACAGTGTGATGTAATTCTTTGTATGGACATAGTGGGAAGTATCCTCACTCCCATGAAAAAACACGATTTGTTTCCATTTTGATCACGCGGACGAAGCCGCGGGTAACAGCTAATCTTAAATAGAAATCGTTTTGCAGTCGCGCTATTATGGCTTACCTGGTGAATGTATATGCCCGTGATGACTCCTTATATCCTAAGAACCCAAAACTCCGAGCCCTCGTCGATCAGTCACTTTACTTTGACATCGGAACTCTAACAAGGAGATACATAAAAGCTTTTGTGAGTATTTAGGTTCTGTTTAAGATAATCGGCAACGAAACTAAATTATTTATATATCTAACTATGTTGTCACACTATGTCCCTTGAGGCGGACAAGAAAGAGAATCGAGTGCTACATGACATAGTCCTTACACACTTACCCGCTTCTTTAACATTCATAGTTATTCTAATGTACGCTCCTGACACAACCTTGAACTTGTTTTTATAGAATTTCATCAACTTGCAATGATATTAACGTACTTAATATGTACAATACACTGCCGATATAAAGCTTTTTCAGTCTGTTACATTCCAATTGTCATTAGTAGTGTGTGTACGATAGGTAAATAAACACCGATTTAATGGTGAACGGAAACGATTTTGTTTGTACAATGGCTATAACTAACACCGTAACTTAATAACAATCTGCTTACTCTAAACACATCCAAAACCAATTACATTTGTTACAGTATATATAGCAATACACAGCCCACCCAAAACTTTGATATAAAAATACATTCATGTGACAAAATCCCAAACAATGACTGCAATTGCCCCTCAATAGCAAAAGTTAATAACACTAAATACCTAGGTATTGTAATAGACGAAAGACTAACTTGGTACCCTCAAATCGAGCAAATGTCTAGTAGGATACGTAAATTCATATATATGTTCAAGACCCTAAGATATATAGTCACAAAAACCCTCTTAAACAAAACTTATATTTCCCTTGTACAATCAATCATTACATACTGCATTCCTGTTTGGGGTGGCGCATTAAAAACGCGTTTCCTAGATATTGAAAGAGCTCAAAGAGCCCTCCTTAAGGTGATGTATTAAAAAAAAAGAACTTTTTCCACTACTATCTTACGAGTATAGCAGACTTGTGATCTGCTATCAATAAGGAAACTATGTATCGTACAAATGATATTAAAGAAACACAAATCCCTACCATATAATCCTGAGACTGTAAGCAGAAGAAGACGGCATGTTGAGCTCACGTCCCCTTCGTTAAAACTGATTTTGCAAGAGTGCAACTCAACCCACGCTCTGCCTTCCTATATAATAAAGTAAATAAAATAATATACATATATAATAAACCCTATTACGAGTGTAAAGCAATATTAACAACCTGGTTAAAAGAATGTTATGATGAAGTGGAGTCTAACGTTTATATAGCTGTAATGTACCATTTTTACCAGCTCTCTTCCTTAATTGTCATACGCACACACATATACACATATTTTGCTACACTACACAATTTACCACACACAAACATACATACCCTTTTAGTCAGTGCACCAGTCGGGATCTTATTTTGGTACCATGAGTCAAAACGATGAGGACCCACTCTTTGAAGAGATTGCATTTTTTTATACTACGTCGGGAGGCATACAAGCATACGGCCCATCCGATCGAAATCGCTTACCGTGGTCTATGAACGCTCGCAATACGTTAAGTAGGTATCACTCGCGTGATGCCACCTCTGCTACTAGCACAGTAACCCCTTTTAGGAGCTTACTGGTATCTCATATATTCAAATTGGAAAAAAATTTGCTATATACAAGACTTAAATTTTTGCATTGTCTATTTTCATATTTTTCTAGCTACCAGGAATATTTACAAGTGGAGAAATAAAAGACCATGACAAACAGTTAAAAGAAGCTTTGGGTTGGCTGAACACGATGCTTGAAGGACATGATTTTGTAGCTGGAAACAATATAACCATCGCTGATATCTCCATCATTGTAGCATTTACTAACTTGGATGTGAGTAATTAACAAATCTTAATCTCTTGACGTTTAATGAAATAATCTGTTAAAAAAGCACAAATGTAATATATGTATGATTCCGTACCAAATAGGTAAAAATGGTAGTCATATGTTGCAACTCTGTTCATGTATTTGTCTGTTACAAACACCTTTTTCGTCCTAACGTTATCTCGTTTTCTACGGCAGGGTGTATTACCTAAGCCTAAGGGTTTGGCAAAGATTCTGATTCTGACATGAAGTGACTGCCGTCAGACCTCCATAACTCGGAGGCAGACCCTTCTTGGGTTAGGTCACACGTCTTTTTTCATGGACGTGCGGGTTTCCTCATGATGTTTTCTTTCACCGCCGAACAAGTGATAAATATGATAAACTCGGTGGCGCAGTTATGATGAGCTGGGTTCGATTCCCACATACGACTAACATTTGTGTGCATGAACATGTCTGTTTGCCTGGGTGCTTTTAAGAGAAGAGAAGAGAGAGGTAAGGCGCATGGGGAAAATCCGCCCGGTGAAGTTCCTCCACTAGTGTTCCTACAAGGGAATGAGGCCACAAGTACCTAAATAGACGGTAATTAGTTAATTACAAAGTGACGGAATTAAATAAAAAAATTAAAGTTTTTATTTCGTTCACATAAAAAAATGGCACGCTCCGTTCATTCGGACATGTAGAAAGAATGCAAGATAAAAGAATGACGAAACAGATATACAATGCAAAAGTGCAAGGACGTAGGAACCGAGGAAGACCAAGACTAACCTACCATGAACAAATTGGTCGTGATTTATCAGAAGGTGACGTCAAGAGTCCTAGAAATCGGCTAGCGTGGAAAGAGATTTGAATATTAAACAAGCGAGTAAAGTGTGTAAGGACCGCATCTTATGGCGCTAGGTTCTCCCTGCCTATACATATATAGCTTTTATATTACTTTTATAATACATATTATATACATATTTAGCTTTATAGGTCCATATATACATTCATAGCTTTTATTTCGTAGTTTTTACTGCAATATTTGTATATTTCATTAGCTCTTAGGACCTAAGTAAAAACATCATATTTATAAAAAAACCCGTGTTAGTTAGAAATATCATTTTATTTACCAAAACCTGTTCTTCTCTCTAGTGTTGTCTGTTACTTCGTGTTATTTCGTTTCTTACCGTTAGGATCGGCGGGATCCGCTACTTAACCCTAAGGATTTGGTGAAGATACTGATTTTAACATGGACCGACTGCCATCAGCCCTCCACAACGCATAGGGAAAATGAGACCTTTCTTAGGTTAGATCACGTCTTGTGAGATACTCGTACAATTTGTTGAACGTTTGAGTTTCATCACCTTTTTGTGATGATGCCTTCATCTCCTATTTTTTTTATACCACTAAAGTGGCAAACAAGCGTACGACCTACCTGATGGTAAGCAGTTACTATGGATATTTGCAACACCAGGGGTGTCACTCTTGTGTTACCGACCCTAAAAGCAAGTGATAAAACGTTTCTAGTTCCTCCGTGCACGGAGGGTGTAAGCCATTCGTCTCAGCTGTTTTGGGTAGATGATTGTCGATAACAGCTGTGACCCACGGCTCATCGTATGTCATTAAGTAAACCTAATAGAAGAAGGATTAATTAATGTAGCCCGACTGAGGAAATACCGCGAGATAACCGTTGCCAAATAACAACTTTCTTTCTTGTGTTCGTGAGAGTGACAGATATTACTAGTAAGATCCCAAGGGGTTGGTGTGTTAGAAGCAGGGGGCGGTGGGCGCGAGCGATATTTTGCATTGCAAGCGTTCATTGGCTACCTTGAGATTTTACATCAGGTGGGCCGTATGCTTGCATGCTGTCCGACGTTTATAAAAGAAAAAAAAACAGTTGGAATGTTACAATGCATACATACTTTTTTAGTTACCATTAATTAATTAGGTTCAGATTAAAAATAAGATATTATAGCACATGCAATGTATGGAACCCTCTCCACGCGAGTTCAACTCGAATGGTTGTGTGAATAATGTTTTGGTTTGAATACTTTAGTTTAATTGTTAGGTACAGTGATGGTTCTAAATACTTTAGTAAAGCTTTTCCATTGCTATTTTGAACCTTACACTTAATGTATTTAGCGACATTAGCATGAAAGTTATCTATACCAGTATATATATAAATTAATATTTGTCAGGTGGAGGTACCTCCCCACACATTACATTCAATACCCACACATTAGAAACATTTGTGTGCATGTGCATAACATATCCGTTTGTCTTGGTCTGGGAATTTTTAAGAGAGGTAGGACGCATCAAACCGGGCCGTCAAACCCCTGAAGGGTTGACGTGTTCCTGCCGGCGAGTAAGGACCTAACGAGTAGCTGTGTTAGCAGCAGAGGCGACATCGCGCAAGTGATACGTTGCAAGTGCTCATATGCTACGGTAACCGCTTTACATCAGGTGGGTCGTATGCTTGTATGACTTCCGACGATGTATTGTCATGCCATACTGAAATGTGCAGTAGGTTACATAAATATAAACACATGTAGGTACTACAATTGTTACTCATCCAAGGACTGGTCACACCTTCCTATGTTCGTTCAACCTTCATGGTCGAATGGAGTCTGCACGCGTAACATTACAACTGATTACACTTAATTACGAACTAGTGACCTCTGCGAGGAAGTTTAATCATCATCAGCACGTATCCTCTACCACTATCGTTTCTTGCGGGATTGCGACTAGCATTTGGTCGAATTTTTGAAGTGAACACTTCTTTAGCATCGTTGTGATTAGAAACTCGATGAATTGAAAAAGCGACAGTAATAATAGAAAATTTTAACAGAAAAAAACCGATTCCGTCAGAACTGAATTTTATGATATGAAGAATAAATTAAAAGTAAAAACCTTTTTAAAAACAAGCTTTTATTTAAATGCTCTAAAAAGAAAAAAATAAACTTTTATACTAAAACTTTTACTGTTAACTTATAACGTCATTTCACATTTGACACAATTTATATGATATAAAAGTTTGTCGCGAGATTTGCTTGTGTAGATTAAACAAGTAAATTAAATAATTTAATGTGAATAATATTATCTATTAAAATTTTCAAATTAAGTAAATACGAGTACTTAAATCTCGCGACAAGCTTTTATATCATATAAATTGTGTCAAATGTGAAATGACGTTATAAGTTAACAGTAAAAGTTTTAGTATAAAAGTTTATTTTTTTCTTTTTAGAGCATTTAAATAAAAGCTTGTTTTTAAAAAGGTTTTTACTTTTAATTTATTTTTTACTTTTTAGTTATCGCTGGACACGTTTCTTGATCTGTCTCATTCAACTCATCATTTTTGCATGGTCGTGAGCTTCGTTTAGAAGGGTAAGAGCTAATACACAACAGGGTTCGCCCCGGTTATACGAGTAGTATAATCAAACAAGTAGGCCGACTCGACCCCTGAGCGAAGGATAATAGCCTAAACACGTAGGGATGTCGCTTATAATTTATACAATCGTCAAAAATGCATAGTCTACCTATATACAAAACAATTTTCCCCTGTAGGTGAATCATCAGGGATCTATAATACAAAGTTTTTCTTAATTATTTTATGTACATAGACCAGGAGCTGACTATTGTATTGAAGTTATATACTCCTTTAGGCGCGTTATGAAAAAAATATGAGTGAAATTTTAACATACTTTAACACAAAAGTAACAGGTTGAAGCTGCGCGGTGCGTATGTGGGCGCGTGAGGTGTTAAGCACGGCGTAGCCACGACTAGCGTACCTTTAGCAGCGATAAATTTTGTCAGTGTTTGCGTGCGACGACGCGTACGTACGTAATGGTACGGGCGCGCACACATACAATCCGAACACGGTGCGTATCTATGAAGATAACCTACTTATTTGATTTTACTATGCCCCGGTGCCCTGAGGTGGTACGTTCACGACATCATACTCCTAAATTCTAAATATTAATAAATTTAGTTCCTAAATTCCAGAACACACCTCTTACCGTCACCAAAAGTATTAGGATGCTTGGCGTCGAGATCTCCAGTGATGTGTGATGCAATATCGAACTCACCTGGAGGAGAAGGTCAAGCTGGCGTCGAAAAAACTTGGTGTGCTTAACAGGGCTAAGCAGTACTTCAGTGCGGGGCAAAGACTTATATTATATAAGTCTCAAGTCAGACCGCACTTGGAGTACTGCAGTCACCTTTGGGTGGGAGCACCTGGATACCAGCTTGGACCGTGAGATTCGATTCAGAGACGAGCTGTGAGAATTGTCGACAATCCTAAGCTTACACACGGTATTGAACCCTTAAGTTTAAGGAAAGACTTTGCCTCCCTTTGTGTGTTCTACCGATTGTACAACAGGTTGTGTTCTGAAGAGTTGTTCGAAATGATGCCGACAGCTACTTTTTATAACCGCACCGCTCGCCGACGGCGGGGAGTTCACCCTCACACGCTTGAACCGCAATGGTCGCGTACTGTACGGTTCCACAGAAATTTTCTTCCGAGAACTCTCAAGCTGTGGAATGAACTCCCAGCCGAGGTTTTTCCAAGGGACTACAGCATGGAGATCTACAAGAAATGCGTGAAGAGGTTTTTAGAGGGTCGGCTACGCATGAGTGACGCCCCTGGTGTTGCAAATGTCCATAGGCTACGGTGACTGTTTAACATCAGGCAGGCCGTATGCTTTATTGCCACCTTAGTGGTATAAAAAAAACATATTACACCCTGATGCCACTCAGTCCTCGGCACGGCGTCACCTTGACTTGGGTGTTTAGAGAAATGTGCCACTTATTTCAGCTTGAAGCTTATTTGTACCTTACGAAACACAGTTTCGGGTTGGTAACAATTCGACCTCAATATCATAATCGACGACTCCAAAAACCCCAGTACACCAAAATTCCAGACGCATTGGAGCAATCGTATTGATCGATGATTTGATGAAAAACTCGCATTCATATTCTCAGTAGGTCCTTTCACTTGATACCCATATTATAAGCAAGCACTAAAAACTTACTCCGCCATATTGGTTTAGAGTGACGTCACTTAATTTTTTGACTTATTCTCAGCAAGCCCTTTCATTTGATACTCATATTGTAGGAAAAATTGAAAAAAAATATTCGCCATCTGGGGTATTCCGCCATGTAGGATTTAGAATGACGTCAAACAGTTAACCATGCATTGTCATTAAAACTGAACGTGTATACAAAATTTCAGCTCAATCGATTGAAGATATCTGCTTCGAAATTGATTTTCAAGCTTCAGAAGTCCGCCATATTGGATTAAGAGTGACGTCACATTATTTTTCTAGTTATTCTGAGCAAGCCCTTTTATTTGATACCCATATTGCAGGAGTGCATTAAAAATAGTTGGTCCGCCATCTTCGGTATGCCGCCATGTTGGATTTAGAATGACGCCACACAGTTAATCATGCATTGTCATCCAAACTGAACGTGTATACAAAATTTTAGCTCAATCGATTGAAGATATCTGCTTCGAAACTGATTTTCAAACTTTAGAAGTCCGCCATATTGGATTAAGAGTGACGTCAAATTATTTTTCTAGTTATTCTTAGCAAGCCCTTTTATTTGATATCCATATTGCAGGAGTGCATTAAAAATAGTTGGTCCGCCATGTTGGATTTAGAATGACGCCACACAGTTAATCATGCACTGTCATCCAAACTGAACGTGTATACAAAATTTCAGCTCAATCGATTGAAGATATCTGCTTCGAAATTGATTTTCAAGCTTTAGAAGTCCGCCATATTGGATTAAGAGTGACGTCACATTATTTTTCGAGTTACTCTTAGCAAGCCCTTTTATTTGATACCCATATTATAGGAGTGCATTAAAAATAGTTGGTCCGCCATCTTTGTTATGCCGCCATGTTGGATTTAGAATGACGTCACATAGTTAATCATGCATTGTCATCCAAACTGAACGTGTATACAAAATTTCAGCTCAATCGGTTAAAGATATCTGCTTCAAAATTGAGTTGCAAGATTTCACCCGAACATACTTACATACTTACATTGCAAGTTAAATAAAAGCTTGTAAAATGGGAACAATCTGAAAGTATACTCTTTCAAATAAAAAAATATTTTTCAAATCAGTTTATTAATGACGGAGTTATGAAGAACATTAAAAAAAATACAGCCAAATTGAGAACCTCCTCCTTTTTTGGGGCCGGTTAAAAAGAGACAACCACATACATCTATAAGATTTAACGTGCGAGAGAATGACATAGAAGGCATTATACAGTGTTTATTACAGGGTCCGAGCTTGTACGTGTTAGTGCGTGTGTGTGTGTGCGCGCCTGCGTGTTACGAAGCTGGGGATAAGACGTGTAGTGTTACATAAATTTTTCATTATTTTTAACCGATTTCAAAAAGGAGGAGGTTCTTAATTCGACTGTATTTTTATTGTATGATTGTTACGCGATTATTCCGCCAATTTTGATTGATTTTGATGATTATTTTTTGTTTGGTAGGTCATACTTCGAGTATATACTTTTTGAGAAAATCAGCAACTAAAATATATACACAGATAATGTTTCGGTTTGTGGTTCTCTTTAGCAAAAGTTTTTAATGAGGACTGTCAATCTCTGTTTTTTTTATTTACACCACTAAAACGAGCTTTTGACGAGCTCGGTGGCGCAGGGATGAAACGCGTTGTTACGCTACTTTGACACCAACGCTCGTGGGTTCGATTCCCACACAGTACAAACACTTGTGTGCATGAACATGTCTGTTTGTCTTGGTCTGGGTATTTTCTATGTATAATAAGTATGTATTTACAAAAAAAAAATGTATTTACGTATGTTTATCAGTTGTCTAGTACCCATAACACAAGCTTCGCTTACTTTGGGGCTAGATAGCGATGTGTAATTTGTCCGACAATATTTATTATTATTATTATTTGTTATTTAAATAAAAAAAAAACCGCCTTCAAAAAACACCCAGGAACTAGAAAGCGAAAAATAATTGGTCACAATTACTTATGATCTTTGGAGTCGATGCCAGCCGCAATGGCACCGACTCCGTTCCTGGGTGTTAATTGAAGGCGGTTTTTTTAATTTAAAAATAATTTGTAATAAAATCATTTTTCAAGTATGTCGAAAACGAATGCAGAATATTGTCGTGATTATTAAGTTCCCATTTTTGAAGGATTCACTTCTATCGCGTCTGAACTGTACAGATACTTTTATTGTCCTATGTTTTTCTTGTTGGTCTAATTTCTGTAAAAAAACTGTCTGATATTTTACTATTCTTATATTCTGTAAAAGTTTTTTCGGGCCATTTAGAATACTTAGTTAAAAAATTATAATCAGGCAAATGCTAGATTACCACCGAAGTGGTATTCGGAAAATGTACTCTAAAGGTAGAACAGTACGGACAGCGTATGCTTAGTCTACTAGGTAGCCTATGTAATAATCTAAAAGGTATGATACAACGTGAACTAAGTCACTGGTGATTTCTAGTTGTCTATCTATCTATCGTATCTTCATACTGACTAGATCTTTACACACCCCACTCGCTTCTTCAACATTCGCAGCTGTTTCGCTGATACTACCTATGACTCTTGGGCTTCCTCAGTTCATATATTCTTCTTCTTTGACGTTACATAACTGTTTCGCTATTCTTTCATCCTGCATTATTTCTATAAGTCCGAATCAACAGAGCATGCCTTTTCTTAACATCGATACTTCCTTTCAGACCAATTATGTTTCTTACATCATCATTGCGCCCGCGGTCTATAGGGTACACCGTTTGATGAGCGCGGTTGAGCAGTGGTTCGTGCTTCGACACCACCGCTCCTGGGTTCGATTCCCACACACGACAAATAATTGTGTGCATGTACATGTATATTTGTCTTATACTGAGTGATTTGAAGAGAGGTAGGGTGCATCAAAGCAGTCCGTCCGGGGAAATGCCTCCACCTCACAGAAAACTATCATCAAATAACAACTTCCAGGAGTGTTGTTATGTTCCTGCGTGTGAGTGAGGTCACCAGTAAACTCCTTAGAAGTCGCTGTGGTAGCAGCAAAGGTGGCATCGCGCGAGTGATACTTAATGTATCCCAAGCATTCATAGGCTACGTTAACCGCTTTACACCAAGTGGGACTTGTATACCTCCCGACGTTGTATAAAAAAAAATCATAAATATCGCTCAACGCTCGAATTTCGACCACGTTTATTCTACTTTCGTATTCGCTATACCATAGCCAGCTTTCGTTCCATAAGTTAGCGTACAATCAGCACCATATTTCTAGTAATCAATATACGTCAGAGACATGGCCAATAATAGACGTGTTGCTATTGGTAACCAGAGATAGATGATGCAAGTTTAGACTATGAATATTATCATATTTATCATTGACGCCTTGAGGCCCGCTATATACTTGGCGCCGTAACGCGCATGGGGGAATTCAGCCACGCGGGCCTCAACGGGTAGTATATTTGAATTGACTTATAGTTATAACTGGACATGCATCGCGGTCCCCAGTTCCCCACACAGTAATCTAGATATTTCCGTTTTCAATATAATTCGATGGAGCTATACTCGTATTGTGCAAGTGTTGTTCTGAGTACACCGGTATATAATATCCACGATGACGTGTCAAGTCAAATGCACATTCCTTCTGACATGGTTTTGGTTGACATTTTGTTTTTAAGTCAATAAACAGAGAAAGCAGTTTCGCATGTGCTAACAATATCACTGAATGAATATTTGACAATTTGAGCGGTGAGCCCAGTGTATAAGGAACCGGCCTATTGGCCAACTGCTCTCCAGTTCGAATCCTGGTGAGGCCATGTACCACTAAATTCATGTTTTCGGATTTATTTACATATTTATCACTTGCTCGGCATTGAAGAAAAACATCGCGAGGAAACTCATCACGTTCAAGAAACTATGTTTCGATACATATGTGACCCAACCTAAGGAAGATCTGGTCCCTCTGGGTTGTGGAGGTGCGACGGCCGTCGCTCCATGTAAAAAATTGTCCTCAATCCTTAGGTTTAGGTAGCGGATCCCGCTGATCCTAATGGATAAACACAACGCGAAGAAGAAGGAGAAGATAATATTGACAATTTATCAGAACAGCAAAATTGAAAAGCGAATAATATAATAAGACTCACTTTTTTTATTTCTTTACCAGCGACCGGTTCCGTCTTCGTAGGGTAGGCAGAAAGATAAATTAGTGCTTTACAAATAGAACATAAGAACTATTTCCTTATGAAAATATTTATTTAGATACGAGTTAAAATCATACTATGAATTTTGCAATCTTTTGTTTGTTACTTAACAAAATTGTTAGATAAAATAACATGGCGGATTTCTTTGTTGGTAACGATGAGTACTAGATACATGTAGTACATACATTATTGTATGTATCATCAATAGTTTTGGCAATGCACGCCAAATATTAAATTTTATAGGCATTTTTTTATTTCTTGGGTTATATTATTGCAATTTTCGTAGAGATCTCTACAGTTTTAAAATAAAATATAGCCACGCCATTTGCTGGTAATGACCTATCATCATTTCAGCCTGTATTCATCCACTGCTGAACATAGGCCTCCCCTCTAGAGTGCCACTCGTCTCGATCCTGTGCCACCTGCATCCATCGACTCCCTGCAAGCCTCTTCAGGTCGTCGCTCCATCCAGTGGGGGGTCGTCCCACACTGCGTGTGCCAGTACGGGGACGCCATTCGAGAACCTTTCTTCCCCAGCGGTTGTCGGTTCTACGAACTATATGACCGGCCCACTGCCACTTCAGCTTGCTTATCCTGTGGACTATGTCGGTCATCTTAGTTCTACTGCAGATTATGCATTTCTGATTCTATCACGCAGAGAAACCTCGAGCATAGCTCTTTCCATAGCACGCTGAGCGACCTTGAGTTTCCCCATACGGCCCGCAGTGATCTATAGGTATATTATTATTATTGATCTATATAATATTATCTTTACAATAATAAAATGGTGAGGGAATTTTTAAATCCGTTAAGTATCTTTTTGAGTAGATATAAACACCGTTATAAACAAACATACAAAAAAAATATAGATAAAATTATATATAGACAAAGTTACAATTTTTAAGATGGGAGGTATAAGCATTTTATGGTCGTACCTATACGTTTAAATGGTATTTATAATTGAAAAAAAAGCAGCTCTTATGATGTGAATTTGTCCGACTGTCTGTCCATCCATCTATTACAGCAACCACTAATTATATTTCGGCAATTAATAACGCTATCGATTTTAAATTACATATACAGCACTAATGTAAATAAATATATTTTTTGCTAATGTGATTGAATTTGCGTCTACTAAAATAAAAGCGGGGTATCACATGAAAGGGTTCTATTTGCACATTTCAAAACAGGTTTTACTTTTTTATGTCCAAATATTATTATTAAACATTTTTCTAAATTCACAGACATTACTCCTGGTCATTTGATAGGCGTGCGCGGGGATATTGATCCAACGCGTATAAGTGCATTTGAAAAGGTTGATGTAACGTAGTACACTAACCGTAACCCGCTCGGGGGAATTGCACGCCTGTCATAACTAACATATTTGATCGCTACTTCCGGCAGGCGGTTCGCCGCTAACTGGATGCCAACACCGACATGACCGAAGTTACTCGCGGCGTTATGCCCTATAATACTTGTAATCATATCGCTTTATTAACTTTTTTTTTATATACAACGCCTGGAGCATACATAAAGCATACGGCCTACCTGATGTAAAGCAGTTACCGTAGCCTATTGACCCATTGCGTACAGAGCGGTTTGATCGAACCATGCGCGTTATGGCAATAGGTATATAACGGCGTTTGACGGGTTAATGCTTGTTATATATTAAGTATCACTCGCACGATGCCTCCTCTGCTGCTTACACAGCAACTCCTTAGGAGTTTACTGGTGACCTCACTCACACACAGGAACACAACAACCCTCTAGGGAGTTGTTATTTGGCTGCAGTTTTCTGTGAGGTGGAGATACTTCCCCAGACGGGCTGCTTTGATGCGCCCTACCTCACTTAAAACATCCAGACCAAGACAAACAGACATGTTTATAGACACAAATGTTTATCGTGTGTAAGAATCGAACCCACGAGCGTTGGTGTCAAGCCACCGAGCCACCGAGCTCGTCAAAACTTGTCCCTGGACGGCCAAAGAACGCAAGCCAGACCTGAGAGCCCAGTTCTTCTTTTTTTTCAGCAGGTCTTCTTGGGTTTTTACTCCGACTGACGAAAACACACCGGAGATGAAGGCTCTGATCTATTCTTGGAGCACTTAGAAATCGTAGTCTCGTTGTTCATCAGCAGTTCGCCACGAGCTACCTTGCGAGGTTATAATTCCTTTATGGATTAAACAAGACGCATTAAAAGTACTGCCTGAAAATAATTCAGCAAAGGCAACCTTTTCTTAATAATCTTCAATTCCACCACTTGATACAATCTTTCTACTCACGGGTATTAATCCCGGTCATTTGATAGACGTGCGGATAAGGATCCAACGCGTAGAGGCCCCTTCGAAGAGACTGTATGTAATGTTGTACACCCGCCGTGACCCGCTCCAGGGGATATCAATGGGACAATATACCAATGAACAGGGGTCATGGCAGGTATTGGGACTATTGGAAATATGTCGGAAAAAAGTGGGCTATTAAAATGAGATCTGGAGATATTATTGAGCTGGGCTATTGCAGAAGAGGGACAAATGCCTGCCATAACTATCATATCTGAAGTTACTTTCGGCAGACTTGATACAATTATTATTGTACCAAAATTGCTTACACTAATAATGAATTTAACTACAGTTTTCGCCAAATAGTTACGCATAGAGTTCAAGCAAATGTACTCGGTAAATATGTATGTATGTTTATCTTCACGCCAGGTCCCTTGCCGGGTAGGCAGAGAGAACCGAGCGCCATAAGACGCGGTCCTTACACACTTCACTCGCTTCTTTCACATTCATAGCTCTTTTCATGCACGCTCGCCGGTTCCTAAGGCTCCTGACATCACCTTCTGATAAAACACGACCAATTTGGTCATGGTAGGTTAGTCTTGGTCTTCCTCGGCTCCTACATCCTTCCACTTTCGCATTGTATATCTGTTTCGTCATTCTTTCATCTTGCATTCTTTCTACATGTCTGAACCAACGGAGCATGCCCTTTCTTATCTTAACACCGACACTCTCTTTCAGTCCAACTCTCTTTCGTACGTCATCATTTCGAACGCTGTCAGCAAGCGTTATGCCACAAATTTTTCGCAGTGCTCGCATCTCGACCGCATTTATTCTACTTTCATGCTCTCTCTGCCATACCCAGCTCTCACTTCCATAAGTTAGCGTTGGGATTAACACCGCGCTGTGTACAGCGAGCTGTGCCTTCTGGCTTAGATTTCGGCTGCCAAACAGTCTCGGTAAATAGTTAGAGATAAAATAAGTAACTCCTGTTAAAACTACGAGCCGATTTGACAGTCCTGTCATTTCCTAACAGTATGTTCAAAAGGCACATTAAAAATACTATTGGAAAGAAATATGTGTATCCGACAGAATGACATGTCTAGAAATGATTCAGCACGTGTATTAATATATTAGTTTTACCCCTTGACATCATTATATACGTATACTGACATAAATTTCTTGCAATAGGAATTGACTTATTAATCAGTATGATGTTTTCATGTTTGTTTGACAGGATTGGGCCTTATCAAGTTTATTGACTAACTTACTAAAAGCTACTCAATGGACCATTGCCTCCATGGGCGTGTTTATAATTCGATCTACATACTTTTTCCATGAAGGGCATGTTAAGTCTTTGCACACTTCGGCCGTTCGGCAAGATCATGTTCAAACCTTAACGTATTAGCGTTCTCGTAATAAAGTATCAGATCACATGTATAAGCATTGAATCCCTAACTGCTATTACTAACTGCGTGCATCAGCTCAATTTACTGTTTAGGCAAAACAATCCATTTAGATTTAGCGAACGTAAGATTATGTATGATCTTAAAATATTTATTTCTAACGTGTTACGTTAAATTGATTGAAATGCGTTTTGGCGGTCACCAAGGTGTGTTTTTTCTTTTTCCATGTTTTTTTCTTTTTACGCTAGTTTATCTGTGTGTGATATACGACTGATAATTTGTAATAGTGTGTTCTTTTTAATGCAAATTTTTAAATGTCCTATTTTTGTTAACTATGAATATAAGTGACAAGAGTTTGAATATTATTGAATAAAAACATGAGTTTTGGGTGTTCATTATTGACTAATAATATTGACTAGTACTGTTAACTCAAGTGATCGAAAATCAATCATCATTCAAATTATGCTGCATACAATACATTTTTTTTATCATTATCTTCGAACAATAAACAACTATTGTTGATCGCAGATCATTAGTATAGAAAACATCACTACCTATACAACTTAGTAATCAATTTTTTTTTCTAATATTCAAGCAGTTTTACTATACATTTGTTTCTGTGTTTTGTATGTATAGGATTCACAAATGGCAAATAAAATGAACAAAGCAGTAGAAGCAAAGATCAACGTTAAAAGAATACGCGAGCAGGCAAAGCCGCAGACTTAAGCAGTTTCGTTATTGACATTGTTACAAAAGATTTCATGTTTTTTATACAACATTGAGCATACAAGCATATAGCCCACATTATGTAAAGCGGTTACTGTACCCTATAAACGCTTGTAATACATTAAGTATCACTCGCGCGTTGCCACCTCTGCTGCTGCAGCACAGCAACTTCTTACTGGAGCATCACTCACTCGCAGAAACACAACAGCCCTCCAGAGAGTTATTTTTTGGTTGCGGTTTTCGGTGAAGTGGAGGTACTTCCCCAGACGGGCTGCTTTAATGTGCCCTACCTCTGTTAAATGGACGATTAATAGTGATGGACATAAGCTATGAACATTAAAATTTTTATTGCTTTGCAGGCCTATGGATATGATATAAGTACTTATGATAATATTGTAAAATGGTTTGAAAGGACGAAAGAAGCACTAGAACCATACGGATATAAGGAGATAGATTACGCTGGAGGGCAAATAATGGCAGAAATTAGAAACGAACTGAAGCCAAAAACCTATTACTTATGAAGATATGTGACCAATTCATCTATTGTAAAATAAATTACAGTTGCATTACAATAAATTATTTTTAACAATAGCAAAATATTAATGTGTCTAAATAAGTTTGCAATATTGTTATGTATAATTGATAACCTTAAATAACGCCAGATTTATTGCCAAACAGTCTAATTTCTGCAAGGAGTTCCTATGATATTTCTTTTATGCAATCACGAGAGGGATACAAGCCTACGGTCCACATAATGTACAGTAGATATCTGCACTAGCCCTAAAGTCATTCCCTGCAGGGATACAGTTCTCCCTTCAACCGAAAATCACTGACTAAGCATAATAACTATTATCTATCGACAACAGCTGGGATCGGCGTGCACGCCGACGCAGAAGTTTGAGATAGATAAACCCATCCGTAAACAGGCTGCAGTCAACTTTCTTAACCTGCGTGTTCGGGTAGAATGAGACGCGCAACCACGCTATCGAGCTCTCAACAAATACACTCTCTCAAGCACAGTAGACATCATTAAATGATTGAGTCATCCCGTGACCATCAAGTCTGTAACGTCAACGAAATATCAGGTAAATATGAAAACATATCGCGGTAAATCCCATGTCTACAATAGTAATGTAAACAATCGTGAAAGTGTAAAATTATACAGTGAGTATCGTAACCCATGAAATCTTGCAATGCCACAAATTCCGCTCGTGCGAAGCCATCCCCGCTGTGAACTCAGCAACAGGACCTTACTGATAGCCTCAAAGAATCAACGACTCCTACACAGACTACATATTTTTGTTTTTTATGATACTAGATTGGCAAACAAGCATGCGGCCCGCATTAGATGGTAAGCGGTCACATCACAGCCTATTGACGCTCGCAACACCACGGGGGTGTTACTCGCGCGCTGCCAATCTTGTGACATAAGGACGTTTCGTCACAGTACCCAGTAATTTCTCTACCATATCTCACCCTTCAAACCGGAACACAGCTATATAAATATAGCTGCTTGCCGGTAGACAGAAGTGTGACAGAGGTACGCACGCAGACGACTTTTGTACAAAGTCTCCCTCAACACAGACTAACTAAAGGGAAAAACATTGCAAGCGAGTGAAATTACCAGCAAGCTCTTGAGAAGTTTATGTGCTAGCAGCGAAAGAAGCAACTCCACGTTTTGCAAGCGTTCATAGGTTATGATAACCACTTTACATCAAATGGGTCGAATGGTTGTTTGTACCGTCATTCTACAATAACTGAGTTCAGAACTACACTTACATGCAAAGTATCACGATGATATAACAATTAGAAGTGATTGTCGGTTCTTCAGATTCCATTACTTAGTTACATACGATCGACCTAATAAAGCGTTTAAATTACAATGACTGTGCAAATTTAATAAGCAGGAAAGCGGGACGAGTTCACCTAGTGAGTTATAAGAACTATCTGTCTACCTATCTTCACGCCAAATCCATTGCTAGATAGGCAGAGAGCAAAACCATAGCCAAATTACAACTCACTGGAGGGTTGTTGTGTTCTTGCGTGCGAGTGAGGTCACCAGTAAGCTCCTAATGAGTGGCTGCGTTAGCAACAGAGGTGGCATGCAGTATTGCAAGCGTTCATAGGCTACCATAACCGCTTTACATCAGGTGGGCCGTATGCTTGTAGTCTCCTGACGTTGCGTTGTGTAGAGAGAGAGCCAAGCGCACATGACTCACATGACTCGGTCCTTACACACGCCATTCGCTTTTTTAATCTTCATAGCTCTTTTTATGCAAGCTAGCCGATTCGTAGGGCTCCTGATACAACCTGAAGACACAACCAATTTGGTCGTATACGAGTCTTTGCCTCGGCTCCTACATCCTTATACTCTCGCGTTGTATATCTGTTTCGTCATTATTACCGATTGCATATTTTTTGCATAGACGTATCAATGGAGTACGCCCCCTCTTATCTCAGTTACTCTGCAACCAGAGGAAGGTGATGGGGCAGTCGGCGGCAGGTCAAATTGTACAAAGAACGGCTATCGGCCGTTGGGGTAGAAAGGATCTCGAATTGAAAACGACTACGGTCAGAATATGTAGCTTCAGAGCGCCGCGAGTTGGTGAAGATCGCATAGAGTCGATAGATGCAAGTAGCACAGGATCGAACGTTGAACGAAAAGGCGTATGTCTAAAAAAAATATGACGATAATGATGAAGTTATCGATGTATTTAGTAAATAAGTATGCGCTGTTGTATAGCAAGAAGTCCATAAATTATTTTATACTACAACACATTGGATGGTAGAAAAGCAAACGCCCCGCCTGATTTGAAGCTGGTACAGTAACCTATGAAAGTTACTTGTTGGTTCATAGGCAACAGTAACTACTAAGGTTATCCATGAACTAAACATACGTTATATAAAGAAAAATCCTTTTTTTATATAGCTTATAATAATAAATACATTTTTTATCTTTTATCAACTCAATTAGCGGGACATAATATGTCTACAATTACAAATAGCGTGTATATGTAATTTTATTATTTCTATTTCCAAATACACCTAGGTAAAGAAAAGCTATGCTTACCTGGCTTAAGTTATTTATTTCGGTAATCTTAGTACAAGTATTCTGTTCCAAAAATTTCGCACATAATTAATCTAGGTTTAACTCGGAGCTATAAGATAATAAACATCGATAATGAGGTGTCAGAGCGCGTCCGGTCGCACGAGAACGCATGGCTATTGAATCGAGGCATTTCACTGGTACACAACAATGCGCCGGTGCACGCAGTCGGGTCGCGCCGTTCACGTTTTCAAAACAAATAGCTGTTATTCGAAAAATCCATTGCAATATTACCAAACAGTACATAGAATTCGCAAACAACTCTCTCTGATTGAACACTGTTATACGTTAACGAGTGGTGGTGAAACTCGACACTTGTTTTTTAAGTGATAAAAAGATGTAGTGGGTTTGTGT
Organism: Pyralis farinalis; assembly: GCA_947507595.1. Taxonomy (NCBI): domain Eukaryota; kingdom Metazoa; phylum Arthropoda; class Insecta; order Lepidoptera; family Pyralidae; genus Pyralis; species Pyralis farinalis. The sequence goes on from OX382270.1 coordinate 21,341,307, forward strand.
TACGTTTTGTGAATATTCTAACTGTTGGCCAGCAAGATGAACATTTATGTAGGTATTCTTCTGTTTCAAAGCGTATTATTTAATAGATATTGAATTTTATTTACGTGCACTATCATTTTATGCCATATTAATATCACCCAGATTAATCACGTACTATGGATGCCGACAAAGTATGCAGTTTATATTATTCTATGTAGGTAGGTTAATTCAATGTACAATTGTATGAATGGTGATCAAATGTTTAACAGTTATTGGTTTAATTCTCGTACTGTACGATATCTTTACGTGACGTCAACGCAATATCAATTTGAAGAGATCTGGTTGGTTCATAAGCGTAATTGATATACTTATTGTTCTCTTCACACATAATATTTATTTAGCAATTGAAAAAAGGCTAATTTATATATTAAATTTATTGCACAAGTACAAAATATATCAATCCATTGTTTGTGGTTGATAACGATTCTGAACGCAATAAAAGTTGTTCTACTTTGTTTTCTTGTTTTTTGTATTGTGTTTCGATAAGAGGCATGTACAAAGTGGCGCTAAATTGCCATCAAAACTACTTACACGAAGTAGAAAGTAGCCCCTAATTAATGCTGTCGAAGAAAATATAAATTATTTACGCATCAAATTCATGATCATTCATATACTCGTAGCTATTAGCACAATGACTAACTCGTCTGTATTAAACCAGCTAGTTCAATGTGTACGTTATATACGTTAGAGGATGCGTCCATTATTTAGTTACGGCGAATCTATTGTTATGTTCATGTGACGCTAGATTTCAGATGTGGCATCATTATCCTTACAGTTATCACTGTACAGTATCTCAAATTATGATGTTCGTGCAACATCCTCCCATCAAGCTGTAGTTACAAGACGAACTCTAGTAATTAAGGTAATTTGCATTAATATAATAATGTGTTATAATGCATCTTGGTTTCATTGTTTCAGAGATTAATAGGTATCATCGTAGCAATTACTGCAATAAATGCGCTACAATTTCCTACAAATCCTACGTCAGAAATGTCTGCAGATGAAAAAAGTATGCCTAAAGGAAACAAAACCATAGAACTTTCCGACGAAAGTGGTCATGAAGTAGAGACTGATATTGATGAACGAGAGAAAAAGTTTTTAGACGATGCGATGCGGACTGTATTAGATCCTAATTCGATTATATTAAAAGCTGGTGATGACATTGTCGAAAATTTCAAACAGCAATTAGAGGAATTAGATAGAGAAAATGTTACACTAGAGGTATTTATGGACGAAATGGATAAACTAAGTTTGGAAATTTGTAAAACCTCTCAAGAGTCTCTGTGGTCGTATGTCACAGATATAAATAGTGATGTTAAAAAAACTAAAATGGTAAGTCTTTATAATAAAGTATGTCTATCCGCTGTTATTGATATTAACAATAATCTTAACTTCTAGATGTACTTTTTACGGTATAACAATCGTATGTAAAACGTACAGCATATTTTAGGTTCGAATTGCTGCCGAAGAGGATGAAATAAAGAAACAATATTGGGATATAATTAAAAAGAAATATTTAAATGATGGCCTGGGTATGAATGATCCAACATTGAAAAGAAAACTTAGGATAATACGAGAGAGGGGGACGAACGTGCAAATGCCTCAAAGTAAGGTAGGATATACACAAAAGGCTTTCTTTATAATGTAATAAATTAACTACTTTGTGTTCTAATACAAATAGATGCTGGATTATATTCTATTTGTCGATATCAATTACTGGACTTATTAATTGTAATCTTTCGTCTCAGATGTAGGTTCCGATATGTCTTCTTCAACAGTAGATTATAATTCATACTTAACGGTCCATCGTCGGGTCTGATTGCTGAGATCAACATTTCTAGAATGGAAGAGATTGGTCATAAATGCGTCATCGTCTCGACGTCGTCTTGTCATGAATATATAGGTACCGTCTGTGTAGTGATGGTACCACGACAAATTTCGTAGTTGAAATAAACTTTTTTTTTAACATTTTACTTCATTACGTATTTATATGGAATTTTTATTTGGAATTAATATTATTCAATTCTTCTTTGGCAATCTTGATGTTCGCGCAATAGAGTGATTTCTTTCTTTTAAACCAGTGTAAAATTCTAAGTACGTGACGTCTAAACAGGTAACTCTGCGATGTAAAATAATTAAAATTGTTTTAACACGATTTTCTGTTGATAATCTTAATGCAAATAAAGACACACACGACATATAGAACAGAACAAAATGTTAGGGTTGATATTTGATTGAGGATTTGTACAAATATTTTCAAGTTCAATATTTATTTGGATTTTTTTCTTTTTATTGAATTAGTTTCAAACTATTACGAGCACCTTTCGCCCTTATTATGGCTTTTTTCAACATTTAATCATACATCTGTCTGATGATGTTTATCATATTATTAGAAACGGCTGATGTGCGTTTTTTCACCTTTTTTGCATTAGATCAAAATAATGAGCTATTCTTAGTTGCTAGTTAATGTACATTTAATTTGTTCTGGATTATTTCATTTATATAATGGAATATGTCATTTTATTGACGTCGTAGTAGAATGATGATCTACTTCCGGTCTATGTAATAGTTTTATTTTGTTTGATTCTGTCTACTCTATACATATATCACTTCAATATACATGAGTCAGTGACATATTCAATTCAAAGAATGGATGGTGTGTATTTTCTTTCATTTTATTTCATAATGGTGTCGTTGTCTCAACCAATTTACGTATAACTGTTTTACGTACTGCATATTATTGAACCACTGTACTATACTGTAGAAAAACTAAATATTACACATTTTGGTCTAAACGACATAAATTTGATGAAACTATACATATTTCCTTACAGAAAGCAATAAGAAAACTTAAAAGTAGATGTATTGTTTTTCTATATTAATTAGATAAAAATATGCTCTAACTTTTTACAACAATTATTCAGAAATATAAAAGTTTGTGCTGCTTTTATGTAGCTTATACAAAATGTCACTTAAATTAATTAGCCTTTTAAGCGTCAATACATGAAATTCATTTAAATTTGTATGTGCAATACGAATTCAAAAATGTAACTTCAACGGACTAGGCCCGTATTAAACATCGCGATTTCATATACATATTCCGTCAGTTCTTAGCGCTCATCTTCTTCTCTCAATTTCTGATAATACACACCCAGTTTGGTCGTGACAGGCGCGACTGGTCCCTTTCTCATCTACTATATCCTTCCACTAACGCGCTCTATATTTAGTATATTATACTAAAGTAGACTTAGTAACTTTCTTAAGAGAGATATGGCGCATCAAAGCAGCCCGTCTGGGGAAGTACCTCCACCTCACTGTGTTCCTGCGTGTGAGTGAGGTCACCAGTAAGCTCCTTAGGAGTTGCTGTGTTAACAGCAGAGGTGGCATCGTGCCGAGTGATACTTAATGCATAACAAGCGTTCATAGGTTATGGTAATCTTCACATCAGGTGGGCCGTATGCTTCTATGCCTCCCGCCGTTGTATAAAAAAAGTTGCTCTATTGCTTAACTTTTCAACGGTATGTTCCAGCAAAGAGAAGAAATAGACATGATGCAGAGAATCTGGAGCCGTGCTGCAGTGTGTGCTTATAATGTATCAACTTGCACCTTGGATGAAAATTCACGAAGTATGCATGGTATGTTTCATTTCGTTTTTGTCTTTTGAGATTCCGTATCTGCGACAAAAAGACAGACACATGAGTTAATCTCTTAAGGGTTTTGTGTAAGATCTTCTACCTACGCGTCAGTCTGTCACAGGTGTACCTTTAAATTAATAATACTGACGTTCATGTAACAGAATAGTAAGTAAGTAAATCTTCATTTCCTCTCAATCTTACAATATTGTGTAAAGGATTATAAACTAGGCAAAAGCTATTACTATACATGTTACAAACAAGCCTTTTTAAGAGAGAGGCTTGCGCCTGTTGTAGGTTTAGTAAAAACCTGTGTTACAAGTCGCCAGGCCCGTCCCTTTGGATGGCTAAGTACAGTCAACAAAGGAGATAAGTAACCAGGCCGAGGATTAAGAACAAGTTTTTTTTTAGGAATTAATTTACGTATCATTATGAGACTTAGTGTTTGTGCTAGAGGATATATATCCTCTAGCACAATATATATATACATTTCCCATTCTGTCATGGTTAATGACAGAATGGGAAAGGCGGGGTATGTGAAGGATTTATGTTATTGTGGTGGGATGAGTAGGTATTCAGTTTGCTGGTAGTGTAATGATTTTAGGTAGTTTGTGAGAGTGAGTTTAAGGCCGAATTTCGAGAGTGGGTAGAAGTAAAGGAAGGAGTAATAAATTAAATTTTTTGTATAGGTAAGTTCCTAGGAAGCAGAAAAAGTTATGGGAGGTGGCAGTTCGATAAATTATCCGTTGGATAGTAGGGCTTTTTCTTCGTTGCTTTTGTGTTATAATTGTATCATAAATTAGTCGGGCGTGTTGTTTTAGCACAGTGTGTAGAACGAAAGATTGTCTAATGGACAAGACGTCCCATTTTATGTAGAGGTTTATCGTTGGGAATCGAAATGGAAGATTGGCGCCCACTTTCAGGATAAACGTTGTGCTCTTTCCACTTCCATAAGGTGAGATTTGGCTACATCACCCGAGGTAATGTAGTAATCTGTTACGGACTAGCATAGGACTTTATATACGAGTAGTAAGACCAGACGGTCGGCGATGTGTTTCAAAGTTCGTATATAAGCTTCCGCAGTCTAGCAACGAGGCTTTCAATGTGAAATTTAAAAGTTAGTGATTGATCCACCATGACTCCCAAATATTTTATTGTTTCCGTTCTCTGTAAAAGAGGGCATGTGCAAAGCGATGGAGGACCACATGTACGGATATGTGAGGTGATTTGCGCTGTGGAAGGGGGCAGTTGGTTGGATTTTGGTGCAAACGCAACATATTTGGTTTTGCATACATTTAAGGTAAGTATATTATGTTGCAGCCATTCTACAATCCTTTCAAAACCACTTTGCGCGGACCTGTAGACCTTCTCCCAGGTTTTCGCCCCAAAAGAACAGAGCAGTGTCGTCTGCGAAGGTGATATCTTTTCCCTTATGTAGTTGGATGTTACAAAGCCCATTTATGTACATTAAGAATAGTGTCGGAGAGATGACGCTACCTTGCGGAAGGCCAAACCATATTACTTATTGTGTAATAGATTATAGCGAGTTTAAAAGATAAAGTGGTTTTTTTCTTGCAAATATACTCGTAAATTTATCAACATGATGGAGGGTAACCAGCACGTTCCGTTTATTTTTATATATAGTGGCTAATTTCAAATTGGCTCGAAAGTCGATTCATTGAGTCATACTTAGACATGTGCCTTTGACGAATACACATACAACTCTGTATCCTGTATCAATCAAGCCTAGATGTCAAGCATTAAATGGTATTTTTTATACAACGTCGGGATGCATATAAGCATAGCGACCACTTGATGTAACGCGGTTAACTTAGCCTATGACCGCTTGCACTACAGGAAGTATAATGCTGCTACTTGGGAGCTTCCTCGTAACCACACTCACATGAAAACAATAATCCTACAGGGAGTTGTTGTATAGCTGCGATTTTTTGTGAGGTGGAGGTACTTCCCCATGTGTGATGGTAGATTAAAACGATTCAGACCAAGATAAACCGTTATGCTCGCACACACAAATATTTATACTGTGTGGGAATCGAAACCACAAGTCTTGGTGTCAAAGTACTGCTTAATTCTCCGACATGATCTGCCACCTCCGTCAAATCAGGTGTTTTAGCAATTTTTACCAGAGGATAGTAATTGTACTATCCTCTAACGTAGCGTAGCGTAGGATCGCCTACGCTTCCAACATTTATCATTATTGATAATACACAAGGACGTGCTTTAAAAGCAGGGATAGGTCAGTGGATAAAGAATCGACCTGTTATCTGACGATTCGTGGTTCGAATCCCGGTGTGGATATGTACCACTAAATTCGCGTTTTCGGATTTATTATGTACATATTTTAAATTATCATTTGTTAGGTTTTAAAAGAAAACATCGTGAGGAAACCCGCATGTCCGAGAAATTATATTTCGAAAAGCGTGTTTTCTAACCTAAGAAAGACCTGGTTTTCCTTCTGGTAGTGGAAGTCTGACGGCAGTTAGTGTGTAAAAATCAGTATCTCCACCAAATCATTAAGGTTTGGTTTTTTTTTTTTTTTTTTTTTTTATTTAATAGTTGTCATATCCACAGGCTCTTTGGCCCGTGCCTTTGTTTGTTTGTCATTTTTTTTTTGTCAGATTGTTAGTTTTTTTATTTATCGCTCCGCAAGTGCGATTACAATAAGTGCCTTATTACTAGTTTTTGTTTTAAGCAGAAAGAGGGACGAGAGACGCGGGCAGACCAGTCCCTCCGAGCGGCACCCGTTCACGAGTTGACGCAGAGGGCAGCCATCACCGTGCTCAACCATATTTTAGGGAACTCGATGACCCGCCCCCCAACGCCGCCGCCCGTCTAGACATTTTAGTGAGCACGACTGCTGGCATCTCTCATCTCTATCCCTGCTTTAGTCACTTTTGTTTCTTCCGGAAAGAAAGGGAGATGGCATCCCGGAGCCTTGCCATGACGCTCTTCCCCTCTCTCAGTCTACTGGTTTGGGAGGAGGAGGAGAGACCGCTCTCTGGGTTTTCGGAGCTTTGGGTCAACTTTTTGATGACCTTCTCGTCTCTCGCCCTCATCGCCATCTTAAGGTTATAGTCCCTGATATGTTCCGTTGTCGCGGTCTCGGCTCGCTGGATAAACCGAGCTGTCGCGTCGTTGTCGGTACAGTCTGTGTGGTATACACAGCTGTCCGTGTGTCTAGAGACCGCGACAACGGCATGGGGGACACTTTGGAGGAGGTGGGATTTTTTGGAGGTTGTGCGCACAATAATCACTGACTCGCACGTTAGTCCCTGTGCTTCATGTATGGTCAGGGTGCGGGAACCCGAATTTGCTCCATAGCCCTGGCTGATAAGGAGTGCCTTCTCAGCCTGGGTGTGGACAAGGTAAAGCGTGTTGTCCTGTTTCGGGATCCGCTCCCCTGTAAACCGCTTCAGCGATAGGGATTTAGTGCGAGTCTTGGCCGAGTATATGCCACTGTAGATTTCTCTAAGGGCATACGCTACGTCCTGTGGATTCCTGTACGTACAAAGGAGATTTTGGGAGATTGACGTCACAAGGTTGGGTCTGTTGTATAGGGTGGTGAACAGATTGTTCCTGTCGATGTAGGGAAGCTGGTTGTCGTCTCCGATCAGCAGGGCTTCACTGGCTCTGGCTAGTTGTATTGCCATAACTATGGATCCGAAATGGTTCATAAGGGCTTCGTCCACCATTAGGCGTGTACACGTTTCGCCCTTATGTAGTCCATTTACTAGTAGGGATGCCATAGTCCGCACTCTCTTTTTGGCTAGGTCGCCAAAACGCGTTTCCAGTTTTTCTCTGAGATCAGTGGCGGCCTCAGTTGTCGTTGTCACTATGATGTCTCCAGCCAGGTCGGCTTGTGACACCACCCACGCGGATTTCCCGCAGCCGGGGACTCCGTTAACCCACGTGATAGTGGGTCTCACCCAGTGCTCCGGGCTTACGCCTTTGAACAGGTCCCCCGCTATGGCTTCTGCCATATCGAGGATCCTGTCGTCCAGCATTACCCTTGTGCACTTGGCTACCACCACCACCGGGTCCTCGGTCGGTGTTTCGAATGTGATTCTCCCTTCCTCGCTCTTCTCGTCCAGGGGAACAAAACCACTGGTTGCGCTGTATGCTGCCATGTACGACCCCGACATGTTACCCAGTATTACTAGGTTCCTGTCGCTGTCGTAGATCGCTGCCTCAGCTTCGCCTAATTTTATCCGTAGCAGTTCCTGTGAGCCGCGGTGATAAGTCTGCAAGATGGAGTTGCAGGTATCCATGTTGACTTTCCGCGTTGCTCTGGTGACTGCCACGAACTCGATGAAGGCGTTTACCATGTGGTCTTGCGGCTCCCGAGCCGGTCTGAGTTTGGGGGGGATCACTTGTCCCATGTCTGCTCTGGTGCGGGGGTCAGCGGGAGGCTCCGATCCGTGGCGAGGAGGCATCTGTATGAACTTTTCGACCGCCGCTTCCATAGACAGAGCTCTTTCCACTTTTCTTTTTTTTCTTGCAGAAGGTTGGGCCACCGATTGGACACTCCTGTTGAGGGTCGCCAATATGGTGGAGAGTATGTGGCTGGGTTCCTTGCTCTTCTGTTCTGCCAGGCACCTTTCCTGCATCACCCGTTGTTGTAGACGTTCCGACCCACTGACGTGGGGGTTAACAATCGGGTGGTCCCAGCAGTCCCTGGGAATCAGTTTGGCACCTGGGTCCCGGGATTGGGCCTTAAGGAAACTTAAGTTTTGTCCCCTGTCCTCGTATATCACGATCTCGTGATTCTGCGAGGCCAGGAGAGCTCCTTCGTAGTCCTTAGTTCTCCCACTGAGGTATCCCACGACCATGGCGTCGACACTAATGATCTTAGCAGGTTCGGCTCCTTGCCCTATGAACTTCAGCATTGCGCACATCTGTTCGAACTCGGTGACTTCGTCCTCCGCGCAGAACAGTGCGATAGTTTTGTTGTTCTTTCGCACTATTCTGCACGTCTGGTTTCCGATTGTCACTCTTGAAAGTTCATTGAACATCTTGCGCCGCATGGTGGTCTTGCGTGTGCTTCCGTTCAGTAGGGCTCCGAGCCCCGGCGAGATCGTGACCGTTTTCCCTGCCAAGGCATTGCAGAAGGCAATCCCTGCTCTCTCCTCGCTGTCGTCCATATATAAGGCTACTCCTCTCAGGCGCAGTCCTGGTCGTCCGTTTTCTCCGCAAGTTAGGATGTCAAAGGATTTTTTGTCAGGTGGCGTGTCATGTCCGGGTGTAGAGTCAATTTGAGGTGTCATGTCAGAGGGTGGGAGGGGAGAAGTGGGATGGGTGCTGTTTCGCCGCGTTGCGACTGATGCTACCTTCTCCATGTAGGCCAGGAGCTTTGGACGAGATTTACTACACTCCATCAGCCTTTGCAGGTTTTGTTTTGTGAGCTCCAGATGAACAGAGCACTGCAGGTTGAATCTTTCTAGCTGAAAACGGGGGCATTCGAGTATTAGGTGCCATACCGACTCGCTAATATGGGGGTCGCACTCGCATTCCGGGCTGTGCCTCAGATTGAACCTGTAAAGGTACTCTCCGAAGCCGCCGTGCCCTGTCAGGATTTGCGTCTGGAAGTGGGTTAGTCTCGTTCCTCTCACAATGCGATAAGCTGTGCTCACATCTGGGAGGAACGTTTTCGTGACTGAACCCGTCTCGGAGGAGTCGTATCGTGCTTGCCATTTCTGGACCGACTCCTCTCGGATCTTTTTCCTGACATATGAGAGTGGAACCTCTACGTAGTCGGGGTTTGCTATCTTGCTTGCAGCTGTTTTCGCAAGTTCGTCTGCCCTTTCGTTTCCCGCTGTACCTACATGTGCTCTAAGCCAGAAAAACCGCACTTTTTTGCCCTGCCTTCCCATCTGCGCGATGTTCTCCTTCATGGCCTTAGCCAGGGGGTGGAGCAGCTTGGGATTATTCAGTAACTCGAGTGACGATCTTGAGTCACTCAAGATATTTACTGTTTCCCTTTCGCTGTCTTTTGCCCTGATTATGGCCCTGTGGAGTGCATACATTTCGGACTGAAATACAGTGCATGTTGGGTCAAGGCTGAAGGTCTCATAGGCTGTTTCTCTTCCATCTTCCCACCACGTTAGCGCCGCTCCGACTCTTCCCTCCATTTTGCTGCCGTCAGTGTAAATCTGAGGGCCTAAAATCTGGTGGGTTTCTTGGGTCGGGGGCTCCATGTCCTCGAGGAGCTCGTACTCAGTTGTTATTTGAGTTGCAGGGTGCGGGAGGTCTTGGAATTTCACCCTTTGTTCGAGCTTCCTTCCGGGTGGCAGGAATGCGGATGAGATGCCTCTTTTGGCTTCGTACAGTGCGGCATTTTCTTGAATTCTCAGGTCCAGCGGAAGCGTCCCAGATAGAACCAGTGCTGATGTCAGTGACGTGGTTCTGTAGGCCTTGCATATTTTCTGGGCAAAGCCTCTCTGGAGCGCTTCCAGCCGTTTTCTGTTCATCTGGAGTTGTGTTGCTTGCGACCAGGCGCTGGCTGCGTACGTGGCGATCGGCTCGATGACCGCGACGTAAATTGTTCTGACAATTTCTCCGTTCAAGCCCCAGGTAACCTTAGCTGCGCACGCTAGCTGTTTATACATATCGGCCGCCTTCTTGCAGATGGCCGACACGTGCGATTTAAAGTTAAGATTCCTGTCTATTATGAGCCCCAGGAGTTTGATCTCATCAACCAGTGCCAGTTTCGTATCGGACATGTGGATGTTCGGGGGGCTGAACTTCAGCTTGTTCGTCAGCAGCATCATTTGAGTTTTGTGTGCTGCGAAGTTCAGCTTGTTTCTTTGCCCCCATGTCACAATTTTGCCTAGCACTTTGTTGATGTTATTCTCCATACCGGCTATGGTTTTCCCGGAGAATGCCAGAACACCGTCGTCTGCGAACGCCTGACAGTAGACTTCCTCACTTGACAGTTCCTGTAACAGAGGATCCAACACGAGATTCCAGAAGGTCGGTCCTCCGATGGATCCTTGGACGCATCCCTTCGTGGTCTCCCTCTCACTGGATGCTCCCGCATAATGAACTGTTATTTTCCTTCCCGTGAGGTATGAGTCCACCATCTTGTACAAGTTGCGTGGGCATCGCCTGATTGCAAGTTGGTGTTTAAGAGCCGGCCACCACGCGTTGTCGAAGGCCCCCTCTATGTCCAATGAGACTACGATTACGGATTTCTTTTCTTCGATCCTAGTTCGTATGTGTCTCATGAGGTCATAGAGGGCGTCCTCGGTTCCGCGCTGTGGCATGAAACCGTACTGTTTTGGACTAAGAGTTGGAAGAAGGTGCCACTGCAGCCGCCCCACCAAAAGCTTTTCTAGAATCTTACCCAGCACTGATAACAGGCCTATGGGTCGATAAGACTTCGGGTGGGTGTAGTCGACCTGTTAATAAAATAATTAAGGTTTGGTTAGGTTAGGTTAGTTCGGCGTTGCCACCGTGAGGTTGACTTCTATAGGATTGGTGATAACGAAACCACAGCGCGATGTAATTTGAGTACAACGTCATCTAGTGTAAAATATCGAAACTAAAATTATGTATGAATTCAAACGAACTATGTAAACTACGGAACCCTGAAACAGAACAAGTGCATGGGTGCGTGCGGTCTCTTATGTTGCAGTATGAACAATTCGTTCCACTAAGATGAAATTGGTTGACAACTTTTTTTATGCTAGATTTAGGACTAGTTAATCATTACGATAAGTAAATGGAGTAATAACCTATTGTGACTTCGGTCACTAACCGAAGAACGCACAATAATTACTACTCATTAAACTCTCGTTGCGTAAGAAGGAAAATTACCGCACCGTCCTAAAGTGCACCTTCTTTTGAGATAAGTGCATTTTAATCTATCTTTACACAAGTATTAATCCCGTCAGGATGATAATAATGAGCTTGTGTTTTATCTTCTGTCTTACTGAGTTTCATAGAACAAAACAAAATTTTATAATTCTTCCATGCCGTCATCATCGTCGTCATTTCAGCTCGTATTCGTCCACTGCTGAACATAGACCTCCCCTCTAGAGGTATTTGACTTTTATTCTTTCTTTCTTTTTATTTTACTTTTTCTTCTTTTATGTGTAAACTTGAAAATTATCAATTGATATATTCGTATTCCTAGCGTTGTTATCCTGTTTTTTAATCCATTTGAATTGACGGGGTCCATTACGTAAACCTAAGGATCGGGCGAAGATACAGATTTAACATAGAGCAACTGCCGGCAAGTGTGCATGACAAATGCTATGAATATTAAAGACGCGAGTGAGGAGTGTGAGGATGGAGTCATGTGAATCTGGGTTCCCTATGCCTACCTCGTAAGGATTTAGTGTGAAATGATAGATAGGTCGATAAATTTATCAATCTCTAGCAGCATTGTCAAATGACATAAAAATAATCCTACTAATATTATAAATGCGAAAGTTTGTATGTATGGATGGATGTTTGTTGCTTTTTCACGCTTAAACGGCTGAACGGATTTGAATGAAATTTGGCACGTAGATAGATTATGATCTGGATTAACACATAGGCTACGTTATTTGACTCCACGTGGGCGGAGCCCCGCGGCTGCAGCAGCTAGTAAGATATAACGGTAAGCACTGGAAAGTGCTGGGTTGCAGTCAAGTCCTGTAGGCCTCCGTGACGTCCAGCCAGCCCAGCGCTCCGCGAGTCATCCGCGCTGTCGCAAATTACTAGGCTTGGCTGCACCCAGTACTTTTTTACCGTTATATCATATTATTTTTATGTCATTGGTAATGTGGCTACATATTTATTGCAAGGAATTCTATGTATATTATTCGAAGAGCTGATCGCTAATAAAAAATTGTATACTGAGCTACTGTCCATGAGACCGTAACTCATACCTAGTCCGGCCATAAGTTCTGTTACAAATGAATATGTTTTTATTTTTTATTGAAGTAATGTAATCTTAATAAAACTTATATATGTACTTACTTATGGAAGTCTCAGCAAAAAATAAAACAATGGTTCTATTCGAAATGGCCACCTTTGGCTTTGATTCAGGCCTTTGATCTGTCTGGCTACGAATCTATCTGGATTTACGCACTTTTTTCATAGGAAATTTAACCACTACTTGCTCCAGAGATTTCTTAAGAGACACAATATCGGCGTGTCGTTTCGAGCAGATCATGTCCTCTAATCTGACCATAATTTATAGTCTAAGGGGTTCAGGCTTGGGTAGTTCGTGAGTTGTGACCAGGTGCAGAGTCCTGCTCGAAAGTCCACGGTACTTTTTAAAAATGTTTGTTTAAACACTTTGGCTTCTTCACTCCTTTTTCACAAAATGAAGCTTTGTGACTCCTTGATAAGACACCCCCACCAAACCATCACAGACGCAGGATGATGACCACGTTGTACCTTTCCGATCACTGGGGCGGCACTTCTTTAGAACTGTGTGCGTACACTTTGTCATTTTGCTTATTGTAGTGCTCTTCAATCGTGAAAATTTTTTCATCAGTAAAGAGGATATTTCTTTGCCTTTCACCTGCATATCGGGACAGAAGGCGCTTTCATCGATCCACTCTCTTCAACTGTAGGGATTGATTTAAGAAATGTCTGTATATCGTTTCAGTTCTTGTTTTATTATTCGCGACAAAGTCCTAAAACATCTATATTAATACTGGCATCTGGCCCTTTTTTAGTACAATCATGGTGAGTGCCCCTCCCGCTTTCTTCCTCAGATGTTTCCATTACTGCTATGTATGACACAATTTTAATTTTGAGCAGCTCGTCTATTATTGTATATTATGATACATAGAGGACCACCCTAATCGAGGACCTCTTTAACTAAAATAAAATACCATTCGTTTGTTTCAAGAAAGGCTTTTTCTCCCAAAATTTTAAGTTGTGAAGTTGTGAATGTCCTTTTATAACTTGTACCGGAGACCATGTACACCGCGTGCAGTTTTTCAAAAAGAGCGAGAAGGGATATTTAAAGCTCTAGTGATAATCCTGGTGTACCAGCCACCGTGAGCTGCGTTAACCGCGCAATTTGGTGTCTTAATATTATAAAATAATAACAATTAATTAACGACTAGTTGATTTAGCCAGTTAGTTAAGTTTACTGATGATTTCGTCCTAGGTACTGTTATTCTTCGATTCATTATATCTCCAATTAATTAAAATAAGTACTTTCCAGATGTAATAAACATTTTTAACGAGAGTAATGACACAAAAGAGTTGGCATATTATTGGAAAGCCTATCGTGATACAACAGGAAAGAAAATCAGACCTATATTTAAAGATTACGTCACAAGAATGAATAGAGTGGCTGCATCTGAAAACTTCACCGATGCTGGGGAAATGTGGAGATATGCATTTGAAGATAATGATTTTATAAAGACAGTTGATAGAATCTGGTGTGAAATCAAACCTTTGTATGATCAACTGCATGACTATGTGAGACTCAAACTCAAAAAGGTTTACAAAAATGATTTAGGTGATAGCGATAATTTAATACCAGCACACATTTTAGGTGAGTAATACTTTTATTTGATATTGAATTATCTCAATTATGCCAATTAGTGGTGCGGAAAAGTGAAATTGTGATAATTAAATTGGAAAGGTATAGGAGACGAGGAAGATCAAGACTCACCTACCATGACCAAATTGGTCTTTTTTTTATCGGAAGGTGATGTCAGGACGCCTAGGAACCGGCGAACGTGCATGAAAAAAGCTATGAATGTTAAAGAATTGAGTGAGGTATGTAAGATCTGCGCTTTAAGATGCTCAGTTCTCTCTGTCTACCCCGCAAGACCCTGGCGTGAAGATACATTCATATATAACTGGAACTATTCTATTCATCCTATCCTATGGAATAGAATATGGCTAGTTATGGACTCCTATTAAAACATTATAGCAAATGCGCTAATAGTACTCTTGTTTATTTTTACAGGTAATTTATGGGCACAGGAGTGGCAAGCTATATACTCAAAGGTAGTTGCATACCCAAATTATGTCAGACCTAAAATTCCATCAAATGAAAGCATACATTCAGAACACCTTTTTGACGCAGTTGATGAATTCTACCAGTCTTTGGGCTTTGAGAGCGCCAAGGACTCCTACGAGGGTATAAGGGAAACTATGACTACTGCAAACTGCTTACCATCAAGCCATGACATGTGTGATGGTGTCAACTACAAGTAAATATTGATTTATCTTATCTGTGTAATAAAGCGAAACAGTATGTTTGTTTGTTTTCTGTCCCTACTAGTAGGATTTGAAAAAACACTTTTTTGCGTTTGATAGCCGAATTCTTGAGAAAGGTTATAGGTTAAGCAAGATCATGGTACGATCCTTGGAAGCTGAGGAAAAGGGAATAAAGTAAGAAAAAGAAGTTCCCACGGGATACAGAGATACGCACGTATGACGTCACGGGCAGCAACTAGTTACATTATATATACTCTCTAAAATGACCACGCTTTGTATGTATGTATATTTTCACGCCAGGTCTCTTGCGGGATAGGCAGAGAGAACCGAGCGTCAAAGGACGCGGTTTGTCTTATTCGGAATAAAGCGTTCATTAATGTTCTCTATATTTATTATACATAGACATATGTCTGTCAGGGAGGATCCCCGAAGCCAAATAACAACTCTCAGGAGAATTGTTGTGCTCCTGCGTGTGAGTAAGGTCAACCGTAAGCCCCTAAGGAGTTGCAGTGTTAGCAGCATAGGGCATCATAGGTGGCATCGTGCGAGTGATACTCAATGTAATACAAGCATTCATCGGATAGGGTAACCGCTTTGCATCAGGTAGGCTGTATGCTTTTATGCCTCCCGACGTTGTATAAAAAAAATCTTATGGTAGCGAGAGCTGGGTGTAGTAGGAGAACATGAATATAGGATAAACGCTGTCGAAATAGGAGCGTTTCGCAAGATTCGTGGTGTGTCACGCTTGTAGACCGCGTTCGTAATGACGTAAAGCCGTGAATGTTAAAGAAGCGAGTGAGGTGTATAAGGATCGAGTCATGTGGTGCTCGGTTCTCTCTGTCTACCCCGCAAGCGATTTGATGTCTGTCAAAACGAATGTTCATGTTTTAGTACCAACTACCGTACAAGAAAAGTATTCATGAGAGGTTTTTAATATAACTATTCT
This sequence comes from Pyralis farinalis, assembly GCA_947507595.1. Lineage (NCBI taxonomy): Eukaryota > Metazoa > Arthropoda > Insecta > Lepidoptera > Pyralidae > Pyralis > Pyralis farinalis. Next base: position 21,357,123 of record OX382270.1, read on the forward strand.
TTTAATATGTTGATATTGTATAATGTTATGGGACTCTTTGTGTCCATTTTAAGTTATGTAGATTCCATATACATATAGTCAATTCGAAAACTTCCTACTCCTACAAATTTCTTCTGATTAAATTCGCTGTGAGTGCCAAGGCAGCTGTAGTTTAACCTCCGTGACAGCAATCAATTTCACTGTTCATTGCCTTTTTGGTGGTCGCCGCTGTTAATTCTGGCTACACAGGAGACACAGTGGTAGGAATGAGTGGTGGGCGTGGGCCTGTCCCTCATAAAAAAAAATATTCCATATACTTCACTGAGGGCAGTTTTAATGATGTGAAATCATTTGTTATTGTGTAAATAGTTTTTATTGAGAAGGTCTCCCAATCGAATGCTAGGAGTTTGGCGAAGTAACGACTTTATTGAAATCGGCTTCCCGATTTTGAAACTTTGTAATTCTATTACTGCCATATTATATATAATTACAAAGTTAATAACATATTTACAGTTATTTATTTTATTTCCATTATGTAAACTTGTCATTACAGAATCAAATGGTGTGGTGAGAAGGTGACAGATGTCGTGGTAGGCCTGTCTCGTGCAGCAAGACTTTTAGGACACGTTCAATACTTCAAGCACTATAGTCACCTACCGCCGCTATTTAGAGATGGACCAAATCCAGGTAAAATTTCAAAACATGTATCAAGTCGAAACAAAAATTAAATTCGAAACACAAAATGTGATTGTTAAGAAGCTCGGTCAATCGCTACCTTAGCCTAGGCATTTAGCGAAGATACTGATTTTTACATGGAGCGATTGCCGTCAGAGCTCCTCAACCCAGGAAACCAGACCCTTTTAGGCAAGGTCACACGTCTTTCGAAGTATAATATCTTGGACGTGCGGGTTACCTCACGATGTTTTAGTTCATCGCCGAGCAAGTGACAATCACAAATCCTACTAATATTATAAATGCGAAAGTTTGTATGTATGGATGTTTGTTCCTCTTTCACGCTTAAACGGCTGAGCGGATTTGATTGAAATTTGGCACGTAGATAGATTATGATCTGGATTAACACATAGGCTACGTTATTTGACTCCACGCGGGCAGAGCCCCGCAGCGGGCAGCAGCTAGTATGTACATAAATCCGAAAACACGAATTTAGTGGTACATGCCAGGATTCGAACTGGGGACCTGTGGGTCACAAGGCCGGTTCTTTAGCCACCAGGCTATCACATATGTTTTGTATACATGGTTATTTGCAATAAAAAGAGGGACATATAAGTTTACAGACAAATACTTTATTCACAAAATTATTTCATGGACGTTTACAATTTTCTTAATTACCCACACTAGGCTAAGCCTGTCCTGTGGGAACTTAATAATGAGATTTCCAAAATAGCAATTAGCGGTACTTACACTAATACAATAAATATTATAACTTCCCCAGGCGGGCTGCTTTGATGCGCCCTATAATAAGAATATTATTTTATTTTATTTTTAATTTAAAACTTACAGCTAACAAAATAACATTGTTTAGAGTTACTATAACTATGAATTAAAACACTATGCATTAACAAAGTCACATGAACGGCGGTAAATAAGTGCAGATTCATCATTGATATATGAATTATGACAAAATTATATGAATACATTCACATGTTCAGATACACATATATACATACAAACTATCTTGTGGATAAAACAACATAATCATATAATATACGAAAATTCAATTATGGATCACTGCTAAAATTATAAAACACTACTTCATGTTTATTTTTCTATACAACTTCGAGAGCCATACAAGCATTCGGCCCACCTGATGTAAAGCGGTTACCGTAGTCTATTAACGTTTGCAATACATTAAGTATCACTCGCGCGATGCCACCTCTGCTGTTAACACAGCAACTCCTTAAGGCGACACATCGAAAAATTAGACCAACTTTCATCGAATAGTATAGGCTAATGACTAAACTGACGGATCTAAGATTTTAATATAAATAACTTCATTTCTTTATCTTGAATTTGCTTGCTCAAATACGCGATTGTGTAAAATTGATTCGATAATAATTACTTTCGAAAACACCTCCTGAAATTCATTATTTTTGAAATTACAACGAAGTTGTTCTGTTTATACGCTTCAAAATTACTTAAATCTATTAGTAATATCTATGTTTATAATATGCTTGCTGCATATTTTGATAAGTGAAACATGAAATTTTTTAAAAATATTTTAAGTTTCTGACAATTTCTAAGCGATCACATTCGTCTTGGGTGCTACGTGTTTTCGACCTTATTGTGCGGTAATGAGGATTATAAACGCGTTGACTAACTACATCCAGCCAGTCCGGCTGCAGCCCGCTTCGAGGTAGGACCTATGTCGACTGTCTGCTCGAGCTCGCTCCATTTACATCGCGACACCGAAGTTTTTATAATTAATAGTTGTAAATATTCAATATTATAGTATTTAGCGTAAGTGTATTATTATTAGATATAAGTAGTAAATAATATTATAGGTTTATATATATTTATTATACTGTTGTAATAATGGGGAACACTAAAAAGAAAATATATAGAATAAAAATACAAACAAAATGTTCGTAGAATGGGGGAGGCGAACAAGACAAGGTATTTATTTTTTTTAATTATTATATTCATTAAACATATTATAATAACATTGTGTAGACATATTTCTAGTTTTTAGAACAGTTCCTAGGTATGGTTGGCCCAAGCTATTTAATTTCTCTTCAAACTTTTTTTTAATTTTGATTACTTAATAACTCTATATAAAACTGCATTAATTAAATAAGAGTTATTTTTTGCAGGAATAAACAGTAACATTTGATAATTGGTATACATTATCCACAGGCTGACCGCGTACCTATATAGGACGTCAAACTCCTATTATATCCATTATAATCTGACCGAACTCCGACTTAGAAGTTGTACGTCGGTGGAGGTCAGGTTACGTTGGAAATTTATACCAATAAGGTTCGCGTTCTCAGCACATAGCAACCAGTGGAGACTCTTTATTTCTTTGTATTAAAATAAAAACTTATAAAATAGAATATTTTTGCTGTTTTGTTTTTTAGGAGAAACTTACTAAATAAACATATTCCACTAGAAGAATCACTACTCGATTTATATGCTACTTTAACGTAAGTGTCATACGGGACGACAAACTCATAGTAACCATTATAAGCTCACCGAACTCCGACTTAGACATTGTACGTAGGTGAAGGTTAGTTTACGTTGGAAATTTATCCAATCAGAAGATAGAAAACCAGTGGAGGTTTTTTTTTTTTTGTATTAAAATAATTACTGGTAAAATAGTATATTTTGATAGTTTTTAAAAAAACTCGGTATGTTTCATGTTAAAGAAGCGAGCGAGGTGTGTAAGTACCGAGTCATGTGGCGCTCACGAGGGATTTAGCGTGAAGATATAGATAGATAGTATACTTATACCCATGGTACTCGTGAAAACAAATAATATTTACTATGAACCAACACTGAAAACACAAAAAAATCATCTATTCTATACATTGTGGTTAGTATTGAACTATTGTACGGATTAGATTTATTTTGCAACATCAGAGATGGTCCTGGTTCTTTCTTCTTGAGAGTTTAATAAATAACAAGGAAACGTACAACAATACAAAACACAGAGTATACATAAGTAAAATACAATAAATGTCATTATACTGAAGTTAAAGTTATGAAACAGCAAGAAAATCATTTGTCACATGTTTTTTTTAAATATGAATAGATTATAAAATCTATTTGTATATATGTATATTAGGGTGTCCCTTATTTTTCAAAGTTTTTATTTTCTAACGCATATGTCTTAGTTTTGTTCATTTGCTTTTAAAACACTCGGAAATTAATTTTTAACTTATCTGGATTACGATAATCCGTGCCGAATTACATCGAAACATGTTCATACAAGTTGCGCGGCAGTGCCGCACGTACTCGCGGTATTCATTTGTTCAAATTCAAAGTCAAAATCTTTTTATTCCGTAAAAATGGCTACATTTGTTTGGAATCGTCACATTTTTTTCCCCTACCGTGCAGTTTATGACTAGGTGAGCACTGATAAAAATACTGCCAAAAAACTCAGGCATCCCTCTTTTGGTATCCAAACAAATTTACATATTTTGTTAATTACATTATAATTGGATCGACTCACTCCCAGGCATTTTTATCATTAATATAGTCAGATACTTTATAATATGCCCTGCTACACAATTTGGCTTTAATAGTAGTTTTAAATTTGTTTATTGACAAATCTCTTATATTGCTGGGAAGTTTGTTATAGAACCGTATAATTGCCCCATAAAATAATTACTTGTTTTGTGGAGACGGCTTGCATATAACACAAGATTATGCTTATACCTAGTATTTATGCTATGAATATCACTCTTTTTACAAAATGAGTCTATGTTTTTATGGACATACAAAAGATTTTCATAGATATATTGCGATGCGACTGTTAAAATATTTATTTCTTTGAATTTTTCTCTAAGGCTCTCACGGGGACCAAGTTTGTAGATAGCTCTTATGGCTCTCTTTTGCAATAAAAAGATGGTGTTAATATCCGCGGAGTTACCCCAAAGAAGAATTCCATATGACATAATACTATGAAAGTAGCTGAAATAAACTATTCTAGCCGTATCAATATCAGTGAGCCGTCTAATAGTTTTCACTGCATAAGCTGCAGAACTTAGTTTTCCTGATAATTTTTCAATTTGTGGGCCCCTTTGTAGTCTGGAGTCAATTGTTATACCCAAGAACACAGTTGTCTCCACAGAGGCTAAATTAGTTCCATTAACATGTACATTGGTAGCCACCTGCCTTACATTAGGTGTTGAGAACTTAATTACTTTAGTCTTTTTATCATTTAAAAGCAGATTATTAACACTAAACCAATGAATAACTTTAGAGAGAGCATCGTTAACTTCGTCATAATTACCTAACCGTCTATTAATTTTGAATGTCATTTATTCTCGTGATTAATACGTAATGTTTTAACTTTTATAAGATGGCAGTGGAATTGAGAAGCAATAAATTAAGTATTTTCTTAGTTGGAGACGTAAATTATCAAATAATAGGCGCAAAATTACCGTCTAACCGTCAAGTTCTTCCTGTACTTTTTTATAAAATTCGCGAAGTTAAATTGACTGTTAGTGAAAGCGCATACCTAGTCATTCGAGAGTGTATTATATTTAGGGAAAAAGCTAGGATCCCTACCAGAGCTATACCTAACTGTGTAAAATAACTTGTGAATCTTCACCAGGAGGGAGTTGCAAAAAAATTCCAATTTTCTATTTCAATTTCAATCTAATTCAATCTGATAATTTTATTTCTCTTATTTATTCGAAATAAAAAAATCCTGTGTTTACTCGGCGCTATCAGCCATTATGACACTCGAACATCTATAACTTCAAGCCAAATCCCTTGCGGGGTAGGCAGAGAGAGCCGAGCGCCACGTGACTCGATCCTTACATATCTCACTCGCTTCTTTAACATTCATTGCTCTTCTCATGCACGCACGCCGGTTTCTAGGGCTCCTGACATCACCTTCTGATAGAACATGACCAATTTGGTCATGGTAGGTAAGTCTTGGCCTTCCCCGGTTCCTACATCCTTCCACTTTTGCATTGTATATCTGCTTCGTCATTCTTTCATCTTGCATTCTTTCTACATGCCCGAACCATCGGAGCATGCCTCTTCTTATTTTAACACCGACGCTCTCTTTCAGACCAACTCTATTTCTAACATCATCATTACGAATACGGTCTACAAGCCTTACGCCACAAATTTTGCGCAGCGCTCGCATTTCAACCGCGTTTATTCTACTTTCATGCTCTTTCTGCCATACCCAACTCTCGCTTCCATAAGTTAGCGTTGGGACCAACACTGCATTGTGTATAGCGAGTTGTGCCTTCTGGCTCAGGATTTTACTGCCAAGAAGTTTTCCCAACGCTCCATTCACACTATTCCCAGCACTCACTCGTCTTTCCACATCTGCGGTGTACCTTCCATCCCTGCTGAAAGCGCATCCAAGATATACAAACTCATCCAATTGTTCCAACACTTCATCATCAATCGTAATCCTTACATTAGTTCTGGATTCTTCTCTTTCAAATACCATTATCTTTGTTTTCTTCGCATTCAGTAGTAAGCCTTTCTCCATACAGTCGTCTTTCATCGCTGTGACCAGTGTTTGCAGTTTAGATGGTGTATCTGCTAACTAAACATATGTGTCCGAATCAACAAATGGCCCGCTTTAGCCTCTCGATAAACAATGTTGTATTATGTAGCTGGTGTTTCATTCTTCTTAAGGGGGGTCCAGTGGCGCCTCAAGGAATAAAATATCGTATCTTAGCGTGGAAGATAAACATTATAAAGTCATGTGTTGCGTGTGTTACAAATACAATAACGTACTTTTACGTCATTAAACCAACAATTGAAATGTTTTGCTTTCGTTGTTATAGGCATAATTGCCAAAAAACGGCCTCTTTTAGCACTTTTGCTTATAACAACGATAGTGGAATATTTTGAGTGTTGGTTTAATGACGTAAAAATACTTTACTATCTTCGTAATAAATGCAACATAAGATTTCATAATGTTTATCTTCTATGCTATAATATGATTTTTTATTCAATGAGGGCGCCACTGGACGAGACCTAAGTAAGAACAACATAGATACCAAGACATGTTAACTTGTAGAGATATAAACATAAAACGATGTCATTGATTTCTCTTTCAATAAACTTTTAAAAGTGAATACGTTTCTGTAGTTTTTTATTACTATTGTTTTCCGTCTAGCTTAAATAAATATGTTTGGTTCAGTATGTATAAAGCTAAATAATAATTAAATCAATAATTTTTATTAAATATTGATATTATAAATTTTATTTAAGTGTGACGCGACTCTGTAGCTTTTCTGTTCGTTTGCATTGACTATACGTTGACCCCAGGTTACCTATTAGGCGCTAATTTCAAATTTTACAAATCGAGCGTCGAGTGTCAATTGAGGGGCGCGGGGTGATTGGGCGGAGCCATTTTAAAGCTTCACGATCGAGGTGTCGCCTTAAGAGCTTACTGGTGACCTCACTCACACGCAGGAACACAACAACCCTCTAGGCAGTTGTTATTTAGCTGCGGTTTTCTGTTAGGTACCTACTTCCCCCAGACGAGCCGCTTTGATGCGCCGTACCTCTCTTAACACCACCCAAACCACTAACAGACATGTTCATGCACACAAATATTTGTACCGTGTAGGAAACGAACCTACGAGCGTTGGTGTCAAAGTAACGTAACAGCGCGTTTCACCACCGCGGCACCGAGTTCGTCGGATGTTTTGCTTTGCTCATCCGTATATAAACGAGCATTATTTCTGGAAAGGTGCAAATTTCTTGTTACTTTATGTTAACACTCCATGTCTGTTTCCAGCCTTTCATGATGCACTCTCTGATATAGTTGCAATCCAAATAACCAATCCAGAATACTTGAGAAAGTTGAACTTGGTGAAGGAAACTGGGCAGGAGGTCATGCTGAACCATCTCCTCTGGATTGCATTGGAGAAGTTTCCGCTGATGGCTTATGCTTATGTGCTAGATAAATGGCGATGGGACATTTTTGGAAACAGTACACTAGAAAATTGGAATCAGCATTGGTGGGATCTCAGGTAACTGTTACTTTTAATTTGGTGCGATGAACTTACTGTCATGTCAAATTTCTGATTAAATTAAATATATGATAAAATTAAATATATGATAAATAAAATATATTAATTAATGCAAAAGTGGAAGAATGTAGGAGCCGAGGAAGGCCAAGACTTACCTATCATGATCAGATTGGTCGTGTTCTATCAGAAGGTGATGCCAGGAGCCCTAGAAACCGACGAGCGTGCATGAAAAGAGCAATGAATGTGAAAGAAGCGAGTGAGGTATGTAAGGATCGAGTCGCGTGGCGCTCGGTTCTCTCTGCTTACCCCGTAAGGGATTTGGCGTGAAGTTATAGATAAATATATGATATTTTCTAATTAGGCAAGGTTCAATTGTTAATAAGTTAAATTAATTAAAAAGGATTCCTACAATTAGAAGTTGGCTCCTACATCCAGCGCCATGATTTTAATAACCTATTAGAATTTTCAAATTGGGTGATTCGTATTTTTTTGCCAAGTCAGAAATCCGATATCAAAAATAGCAACAAATAAAAGAATGTTGTACATTTTAACAGCTTCTATTAAATGTACTGCTTTAGAACTTGGTAGCTGTTAGATCTCATCTCTTTTATCGGTAACACCGAATGTTCTGTAGCTCTTTTCTACTGAACTTGGCCCCATTTTCACATTTATGTTTTGTGGGGATTATCTTATATTTCTATTTCACACATCAAATCATTCGTATCAGTCAACAATTCAAGGATTTTTTTTTATATAAAATTTTGGGGAAAAAATATTTATATGTGATTTCAGAGTATTTTGATGATCTTGTTGCTCAAGTGGTAAACATGGGCTACACCATAGGTTTCGTGGGAACCATATTTACATGGGACAAATATTTGTGTCCATGCACATCTCTATTTGTCTCGGTCTACATACTTTTAGAAGGGTAGGGCCTATTAAAGCAGCCCGATTGTGAAATTACCTCTACCTAACAGAAAATCGCATTCAAATAACAACTCCATGGAATGTTGTTGTGTACACTCGTAGGAACACAACAATTCTCCAGGGAGTTGCTTTTAAATTGCTAAATTTTATAAGACTCTTCTTCTTTTTAGCGTTATCCCGTTTCCTAATTCATTAGGATTGGCGGGGGCCGCCACCTAAGCCTAATGATTTAGCGAAGATACTGATTTTGACATGGAGCGACTGCCGTCTGACCTTCACAATCCACAGGGAAAACCAGAAGGCACAACTCGCTATACATAGCGCGGTGTTAATCCCAACGCTGATATATGGAAGGGAGAGCTGGGCTTGGCAGAGAGAGAGAACATGAAAAAACCAGTTGAGAATGCGCAACCTTGCATTGCCAGAGGAACACCTGGCTCGTCAGTTATATAACAATTCAATTTTTTTTTTTTAATTTGTCGGCCATTTTGATCATGTTCCTTAAGAGATAGGAACGGTGTTCCTGAACATTCCTATTCTACTTTTTTATGCTGAATCCGAATCTGAAGTCAAAATTCAAATATTCGAAAAAAACGCACACACAGACAAACGCACAGACAAATATATAGATTTCATATAGGAACGGTGTTCCTGAAAATATTTTTTCAATTCGATTCATAAATGACGGAGTTTTGAGCTAACAAACTATAACTTTTTTTTTCTTCTTCTATCATTATGCATGCAACTACAGTCTCTATATTATGTAAATACAATATATATATTGTATTTATTTATTGAGCTTCTCAATAAATGAAAATACGCAGCCAGTCAGTGATTTCGACATAAGAATCCATAGCTGTGCCCGTTTAAACTATACCGCCTGCTCATGTCCATCTTTAAGTAGAACAAATACCGTCAAATATCTTGGCGTTATGATAGATCAAAGGATGAAATGGCAATCTCACCTTGAATTAGTAGCAGGCAGGATACGGAAACTAATATGGATTTTTAAAACTATCAGACACGTTACATCCAAAAACCTACTGAATCGAATTTACGAGGCATTTGCCCAATCTGTTTTAATTTATTGTATACCACTATGGGGAGGGGCCCTAAAAACTAAATTCCTTGGATTAGAAAGAGCTCAACGAGCGCTTTTAAAAATTATGTATTTTAAGAAAAGAAGATTTTGTACCAATGATTTATATGAATTGTCAGGTTTACTAACTGTTAGAAAGCTTTACATTTTGTACGCTATTTTAAAAAAACATAAAACTTTAACCTACAACTCTGACGTTGTATTGAGAAGGAGAAGGGATAGGGTTGCAACGTCACATAGTAGTCATAGCAGCTTTGCCCAGAATCAATTTGGAAGCTTATCAACTCACCTTTATAATCGAGTCAACAAAATTATTGAGATCTACCCATTAATACAGCGGGAATGTAAAAGTAAATTATTAAACTGGCTAAAACCTCTAGAATATGGGGAAGTTGAAAATTTACTCAAATATGATACTTGAATGGAAGTGAGAATTAAGCGGTAGCTTAATTCTCACTTCCATACATATTCAAACGTACACTCAGTGGGAGGGTAATAGGTGGTTCCCGATCCCAAGATTTTGTCGTAGGGCTGAGGTCACACTAGACTTACTACCCACACTTACACATGCACTTAAACACAAACATACACAGGTACTTTCACATACACACACACACGTACATTCACACACACACACACACACACACACACACACACACACCTAGACTAAAAAATTAAAATCAACATTGGATTTCTTATATTTTCATTACAATATAATGTAGATATCTAAATAAATAAATATGTATTCTGCTGGTTATTAATATTAATTTATGTAAAACCATTTGTTATGGAAGAGTGACTCCTTCTGACACAGGTGTTTCACACTTAAAAGAAGGAGCCCACCCTCGACACTCTAATATGTAAATTGTGAAAGAAATAAAACATTTAAAATTTAAAATTTAAAAAAATATTATTCTATATTTATGTTATAAAATTTACTCAGCGCCACCTACCTGTTTTTATCATTTTTTTATTTTTATTTTTCTCTCTCAGCTATAGGTTGTCTGGAAGAGATCGCTTAGCGATAAGACCGCCTGTTGTGCTTTAGTTCATAAGTTTAATATACTTTGTAAATTTTATGTTGGTGCAATAAAGTATATTTATTATTATTATTAACTTACACTAAACTATAACTAACACATGAATTGAATTGATGTTTGCAGAGTTTACGCCATGCATGCCGCATAGTATAATTTACATATTCATTTGAATTAATATATGCAATCGAAATTTATTTAGTAAAAGACCAAGCAAGATCAATATTGCAACGCCCGACAGGGTTATAAGGATCTTTTGTAGCCACTAATCTACATTTTGTAACCTTATGAAAGCAATAAAAGCATTGAGTACATCGTCCGGTACCCAAATTCCAACGTTAGTACATGCACGCTCTGGTTGTCAAGCCTGCTCTAACCATCTCTGTCCTGGCTGCTATAGTCCTTTTAATAAACTTGACATAACTGGCGGCATTTCTTCAATTAACGTTTAGAGCCATGCTGCTCAAATGCAGAGATGGTGGAGGCCAATGTTTTCAAGCTGCCCGCAGGTCACTGACCTGACCGAATAGAGTAAACAATAAAGCCTGTATATATATTACAATTTATTAATGAACAGTGATTGTCCAATGGATAAGGCCGGTACCATATTCATTGGGATATTGACTAACAGGTTCCCGGTTTGTATCCTGGCATGTACTTACTACTAAATTCGTGTTTTGCGATTTATGTCGAGTAAATCACCCAATTATTGGCACTTTAAGAAGTAATCTTGAAATAATTGGAAATATTTAATGTCTAATGGAATGTAAAACGATTAAAATTACTTAAAATGAATGTGGATAAGTCTCTTAAACATTTTATCAATGCTTTATTTTTCTTTCAATCTTAATTTCTTAGTTAACATAAAAAGCGGCATCCACGTGCTAAAACTTAATTATTGGCACATTCTATTTACAGTATTGGAATCTTATTATTTGTCCATAAATGTAAGGATGACAACAATTGGGTGTGTGCCAACGTTTGGACGGATTACGGTATATTTGTAATTATCACTAGCTCGGCGTTGAAGGAAAACATCGTGAGTAGACCCGCACATCTAAGAAATTATATTTCGAAAGTCTTATGTTTCTTGCGAGTGGATGAAGTTACCAATAAGCTCCTGAGGAGTTGTCATGTTAGCAGCGGGGGCGCCAAAACGCGAGCGATACTTCTTGTATTGCAATCGTTCATAGGCTATGGTAACAACTTGAGATCAGATACGCTGCATGCTTGTGTATACAGTAAAAATAATAATCTAAAGTAACGCTAGTATACAAATATCTTGCGACGTATAAAAAAAAACTTAAACTTAGTTTATGAAAGAAGTTGCTTTGCGATAGTGTCTTAATAATATTATGAATTAATTATGTTTTAAACATATATAATTATGTCGATGGACATTTAATTGCTTCTTTTTTATACCACTCTAACAAGCCTGCCGGACTGTACGCTGTTATCATAGAATATGGACACTTGAAATACCAGGAGTGTCCACACGTGCGTAAAAAATCGGTAAAAACCTCTTTACGCCTTATTTGATGAATTGCGCTATGGTGTCTTTGAAAACCCTCGGCAGGGAGATAATAAACTTTTCATTTCATTATAATTGTCCACTCAGTCTTATCAACAAATCTATTCACAACTTCTACACCCTTAATTGTTATTAAGAGAAATAAAAATTCTACTACAGTGGACATTCCCTCCACAAATTATGTGGAGGGAATGTCCACTGTAGTAGAATTTTGCAAGACCAGGGGAATTCACTCATATATATCAATGGGGTTAATACAAAATATCTTTCATTAAAACATAAACATGGTGCATGTATTGAGCATTTTTTGGGATTGGTCTTAAATTCAGCGTTATTAATAAAAACAAAAAGAGGGCGCCACTTAGCTTCATATACCCTGTTAAGGCCACTCAGGCGACCATTTGTTTTCTCACGGAGAAGCAAATTTTCCCACATATACACATATCTTACCTGCAATACCCCGGGTATGACCTTGGGCACCACTTTGTGCGTTATGTCAGGGTATGAATTTTTCCCTAGAATATTTGCTGTCCCCGTCTTCATAACCATGAAGACAGGGACTTGTCAGTATTGGGAGTGCGTGTGGATTATGGCGGTCACACCCGGGTCTACGCGTGCCTTTACAGGTCCCATAGCAGCCATAGTGAAACAGTTCGATTGCCTGCAAATGGCGACTGACAAAGTCATCGATCAGTGTATTTCTGCTGATTTTAGAATAACCTATTAATAAAATTACAGTTTTCACATAAGCAATAATATCATGCAGATAACACAATAAAATAACTAGTGGATTGTCTTTGCGCAGACAAAGTATATAAAGAAGTAAGAGATAATTTATATTTAGATACAATATATATTTTTCTAAAAATTCCTTCTAGTGGCACGTTCCAATAATCATCATAGGTATTCAAAATGCTTCCTCTTTTGTTAACATATTCAGTGTAGGACTCATGGCATATTTTTATTATTTAAACGTGACTATTTCATCTCTTCATATCAAACATTGGTTTAATATGAAGAGATGAAATAGTCACGTTTTCCACAGTAAATTAGTGGTTATTATTGTAAATGACCTTTGTGTCCAGAAAGTAATGATACAAACGTCTACATAAAGATACGGATGAAATGAGCTGTGTTTCAAATATCGTTATGAAACTTAGTAAATAGTAGCATTTGAAACGAAAAGTGCTAAAAGTTTCTGGCACCTTTCTTTCGGAAAACTTTAGGGTACGCAGTAGGGTATGTTTATTAATTAAAAAAAGCTATAGTGATTGTGTACACATATTTGTGTAGTTATTCTGCAACATTGTAAGTTATTTGTGATGAATTCATTCATCATCACAATTTATGGAAAGAATTGATACATAACTTAAGCGTTTATTCATCGTTGTTGTCCTATATTTGTATTCAACTTGTAATTATAAGACAACTATCTATCTACCTGTATCTTCACACCAAGTTCCTTACAGTGTAGGCCGGGTGAATCTGGTGCCACATGACTCGGTCTTTACATATCTCACTTGCTTCTTTAACATTACATGCAAGCACCCCGATTCCTATGACTCCTGATAAGACCTTCTTTTAGCACACGACCAATTTGGTCGTGGTAATCTAGTCGTAACCTATTTATTACATTACCGTTGGTATGCATGCATATCTTTACTGTCATGACTGCTCGGGACGTCCGTACTGTAATCGTCTCACAATAGTCACAGGAAACGCATGTACCCGCCGCTCCTGCTGCCTTGGTTGCTCTGGTCGTCTCTGCAATAGTTAAAGTATATTACTGACGTGCATACTTGTCTTCCATCAACTACATATTTATTAAACATAAACAAATGTGACTTTTAGGTTATTAATATTGTCATAGTAGGTTATTATCAATTTTTTTCTTATTTTTATGAGTTATTTCCCTTCCACGTGGATTTATTATTACGATTTGGACTGTGCTTATGATAAGGTAATAGTGATACTATTGCATTTGTGCGCATTATGTTACAAAACATACAACATATAAATCGACCACATGTTAGATAGGTAGTTACCTGTTCAATGTTTAATACAGAAAATAGACGAGTCCAGTTTCTGTTATATATATATATATATATTATAAAGATTAAGACCTTTTGTTTTAGAATTAAAGAAACTGGAGTTTCTCCGCCAATATCGAGAAATGAGAGCGACTTGGACCCGGCAGCTAAGTACCACGTGGTTTCACACGTGCAATATATCACGTAAGAATACATACATAAATAATACTTGAAGTAAATACTTATGTAGTCAATATTTTGTTTGAGTCATGTCGATAATATGAGAAGGAGACGGCTAAGTACACACATCAAAAGTGTCTAGGGATCAACATATATTTTTGCAATAACTTTTCTCCTGATTGATATTAATTAAAATTTTCTTTAAGGATTCATCAAATAAAGTGTTTTCGTTTGTCTACAGTAACGATAAACCAAGTCACCTTTGCATTAATAAAGAAATTTGCCATTTTCATAATAAAGGGATTTTTGACATTTGAACCACTAACATTAAAGTTCGAAAAAAAGACTGAAATAACAGTTTTCTTTAAAATTTTATTGGGTAACTTAAACAATTAATAATCCGTGTTTCTACCGCGAACACTAACAACACAAGAACATCGGTTTGGCATACTCAAAATGAGTTCATCCAAATCACGCTGTGGAATGGCCGCCACTCAGTTCTCGACTTTGGACACGTTACCGAAGCACTGGTACCGTGGCTGAGCGCCATGGAGGACGGTATCGCTGCACCACACGGAGACAAGACTGATACATTCAAATCACAACTCGAAGAGCTCCAACAATAACCGCCATGATGTTAGCCGTGACGCTTCATCACTCTTCAGGGAACTTAATTAGCCACCAAACAGTCAGAAACCGCTTGCATGAAGTGAACCTTCATTCCCAAAGACCGCTAAGGGTACCACCTATAGCAATGCACAATCGTAGGATTCGATATCAATGGGCTCTTGAACACAGAAATTGGGCAGAAGAACAATGGCGTTTCGTGTGCTTTTCTGATGAGTCTCGTTTTGGTATGAGACCGGATACAAGACGTATACGACACTGGAGAACCCCTGGACGCCAACAGCGATTAAAATCCTGCCAGGAAATCCATCCTTATAGTGGTCGAACCATCATGGTATGGGCGGGTATTTGGATCGGCGGAAGAACTGAGTTGATTTGGATCAGAGGCAACCTCAACGCTCAAATTTATGCTGAGACGATTGTATCAGACGTCATCGTTCCTCTACAAGTGCAAATCGGTCCCTTATTTCAGTTAATGCATGATAATGCACGACCGCACACCGCAAGAGTTGTAAGACAGACTCTCGCCGCAGCTAACATCAATGTCATGCCCTGGCCTGCTCAGTCGCCAGACTTGAACCCGATTGAGCATGCATGGGATATGCTACAGAGAAGAGCTCTGCCGAATATGGAGGGTATCCAGTCGCAAGAAGACCTTTTTTTGTTGTTGCAACGAACATGGGCGGCCATTCCACAGCGTGATTTGGATGAACTCATTTTGAGTATGCCAAACCGATGTTCTTGTGTTGTTAGTGTTCGCGGTAGAAACACGGATTATTAATTGTTTAAGTTACCCAATAAAATTTTAAAGAAAACTGTTATTTCAGTCTTTTTTTCGAACTTTAATGTTAGTGGTTCAAATGTCAAAAATCACTTTATTATGAAAATGGCAAATTTCTTTATTAATGCAAAGGTGACTTGGTTTATCGTTACTGTAGACAAACGAAAACACTTTATTTGATGAATCCTTAAAGAAAATTTTAATTAATATCAATCAGGAGAAAAGTTATTGCAAAAATATATGTTGATCCCTAGACACTTTTGATGTGTGTATTTTAGCATTAAGGGCTGCGGATTTGATTTGCCCGCAAGGCTTACGTTTGTTTGTTTGTGTTTGCTATGTATTTGCTTAAGCAAAAGAATATGGATTGTTCACATATGTCAGGAGTCAAATCTATAGACACAAAGTAAATATCGGTGTCCTAGGGGTCTATTCTGGGTTCCTTTTTATTTCTACTGCAGCCCTAGTCTATTTCAGCTACATTTGCAGCATTCTGTCATATGGCATACTGTAGCAGAGATGTACTGTATAGAGAGAGAGTGCTCATAATGAAACTTTTTTATGAACTTAATTATTGTGTGTTGGTTTTTGTTTGAAATTGTATTCCATTCTATAATATATTGACTAGAGGAGTTCAATTATTTTCCGGAAATATAAAAGGCAATCGAAAATACTCTTCGTAAAGAACTGTTAAATATCTAACCGTCAAAGATGTCAGGAAGTGATTCATCACTTTAACGGTTAGATTACAGATAAAACTTTACATTTTTAACACTTTACCGATATATTTATTGTAATATCGTAATTGATGATTTTAAAAAAGACCAATCGCGAATTTGACACTACTGATCATTTCCGAAATGATTTTAGATTATAAAAACCAGAATGAACACTGTGAGAAATGAATAAGATACAATAAGATTTTATTTTAAAAGACATGTGAATAGAAAATAAAT
This sequence comes from Pyralis farinalis, assembly GCA_947507595.1. Lineage (NCBI taxonomy): Eukaryota > Metazoa > Arthropoda > Insecta > Lepidoptera > Pyralidae > Pyralis > Pyralis farinalis. Next base: position 21,373,967 of record OX382270.1, read on the forward strand.
ATATTTGAGGAGTTTGATTGGATGAGGATGGGTTTAGTCATCTCTAGTTCCTCTGTAGTCCTTCGCTATGCAGTTTTCAATAGATGACAGCCGATGTTGTTAGGCAAAGTGAAGTAGAGCGGGTCGCGACTGGGAAAACTACCTGGAGAATTATGGTATTTTCAGTAAATGAGATTACCAATAAACTCCTAAGGAGCCCTTTGCTAATTTAGGGTGTTTTTTACCTTCTCATTGTAAAGGAAGTTATTGCAATTGTTGCAAAAGACGATATTCATTGTTTACGTTTGGCCTTGTAACTGTATATTGTAATATAATTTTGTTAATATGACTATATGTTCAGAATTGGGTACGTAACGAAAAGTTTGCGATAATTTTTCTTCGGAACCACATAAGCAATTGAGCTTCTAATATTTTAAATTTAACTCTGATAAATTAATAGGTTTGTATTTTAATGGAATCGGTTTCTTGGTAATTAAAAATACGTACCTTTTGCCTTGTAACGTAAACGTATACGTATGTGTCTGTGTGTCATATTAAAAAACATTTGTTATAATTTTAGAATGGGAAGTCTCTACAGCTTACTAATAAGCAAACTGCCACCTCGCCTAGTTAGGTTTTCAATTATATTATTTTTCAGGTACTTACTATCTCATGTTTTGGAGTTCCAAATATTATCCGCACTATGCAAACGAGCTAATCACACTGGACCTCTACATGAGTGCTCTATATATGGAGTGAAGGAAGCGGGAAAAATGCTCAGGTAATAATATCTGGTATATCCTTACTGATGTTAAAGGTCAGTGTGTCTATACTGAGGATAAGAATAATTTGTCCATAAGGTCATTCGTGAACAATTTTATTGATGAATTCGTTGCTGCGCAAGCAACTGATTTTGTCCTGCGTATTATAAATTGATATTATTATGTTTTTAAAAGAAATAAACAAAAGAATTAGCATCCTAGACCCGAGTCTATAACTATTTCAATTAATTACTCAGAATTACATCCTAGTTGCTTAACCGATTGTCGACTGTGATTGACACTATCATTCAGACGGACGAAATACTCGTAATTGCTGTCGAATTTATTACATAATTATATAATAACTTATTACCTAATTATAAAAAGATTCAAATTTAAAGTTTCACAAGTTTATTTAAAAATAGGTATTTTACTCAGATTTGAAATATTTTTTTGATATACTTATTTGCTAATTTTTCATTGAATACTATACTTAAAGCATAATAGCGCCAAATTAGCATCAGCATTAAAGAGAATACAAAACTAGTGAAGGAAAAAAATCTTTACCATAGAATTGGCCCAGAACACTTTTATAACAATTAATCAATATATAAAAAAGACATTCCATAGCAAAAGTTTTACGTAAAATAACAAAAACGAGCAATGGTTTCTATACATTTTTTAATTACTACATACATAATTACGCTCTTTACGATCCACTGATTTAATTTTCATTGATCATTAGAAATAGGCACCAAATCTCTTGTAGAGCTAAGATCAAACTTGTCATTTCGAAGGTATTAGGCAAGTGAATGTATTCTTGATTTTACTCGTATCCCTGATTATTATATTATAGTATTGATTGAAATACGAAGAAAATATTATATTTTTAAATATGTGACTGTAGAAATACTAGTGTTGTGCTTCTTTGCATATTAATAGTTTAGTAACCAGAATGGAATGTTTATCTGTATATTGCCTCAGTGTTGAATTTTCACTTTTGTAAAACTAATCATGTTCGTAATAATCTCGTAGTCCTGTTATAACATGTTCAGTGAATGACATAAGCTTTAAAATATTAGTTTCTTTTTCAGTGATGGCATGTCCCTAGGTGCAAGTGAAGATTGGAGAACAGTTCTCAAAAGCATGACTGGTGAAACTGAGATCTCTACTAAAGGCATTCTGGAATATTTCTCAACGCTTCGAACATATCTCAAAGACGAAAACGCAAGACTGGCATTTTCCGATCCAGAGGACATGCATAAGAGTGCGCCAATCATCGTTGGCATTATCGCAGTAGTATTAACTGTTATAATTATAGTTCTTTATTGCCTGAAAACACATAATGTCGGCAGTAGGGTCCTTTCTCTATGTGGTTTAAGTAAAAATGGCTCGTTAGATATTGAGACCAATGATATATCACATGGAAAAACAAATGAAGTGAGTGGAATTAAGGAGGATAAAGTATGACATATTTTTAATGTGATTGTGTATTGTCCATATTCGTTTGCCAAGAGTAATCCTTATCAAAGGTCAGTTTGAAATATTCGTGTATATTATTTATTATATATATATAATATTACTAAGTCCGGCCAGTCGAGGAGAGCTGGGAGCCATATAGGTGCATTGAATGTGAATGGTAAATCAAAAGTCTTTGAATAGATATATAATGAGTATATGCTATGTGTATGAAAGAGACTAAGCGAAAGGGGAGTGACACCGACGATCTTCTCAGTGGCAAGAAGGCCTGTGGTCTGGAACGATTATACTAGTGCTGGTATGGATAATGTGTTCTCTTCTTGTTTAGTTTTCGGGGTGAACGAATACGATTTGGTACGATCTCTATTTATCTCTTTCTCTGGATTGGTATGAATGGCAAACTTTGTAAATTTGTAAGTCAGTAAGGGGCACCTTTGTACTTGATTGATATTATGCGAGAGAAGAAGAAAGAAATATACCATTGTTGCAGGAATGAAACCATAGTTTTAGTGAAAATGAAGCGTGAGAATTATGAACGAGAAATAGAGCCTCATTTGTAACTGTGACTTGCTCGGCTGTAATGGAAAACATGGTGAGAAAATCATCACGTCCAAGAAATTATATTTCAAAAGACGTGTTATCTAAACTGATTAGGGTCAGACAACAGTCTCTCCATGTTAAAATCAATATCTTCGTCAAATTCTTAAGCTTAGATAGCAGAACCCATAAATCCTAATGAAGAAGAAGAAGAGAGCCTGACGAAAACTCGGGGCGAAAACAAACTTTTTTGGAGAGAGATAAGATATCTCTATGTTATTTTTCACCAAGCAGAATTTCACTACATATTATAAAACAAATACCCACGCCGCGTCTGTCTGTCAGTCTGTTCGTGATAAATTTCAAAAAATCTACTGAACTGATTTTCATGTGGTTTTCACCAATAGACAGAGTGATTCTTGAGGAAAGTTTAAGGGTATAATTTGGTAAAGTTTTATGTAAATCGGTTGAAATATGATGATAATTATTGAAAATGTCGGAAAAAGTCGAGCCACCCGGGAGCTTTCATCGGATATTATACGGATATACAGTATTAATCCTTACTGTATGTGTACGTTGTAATATACACTATTACACCTGTGAAGCCGGGGCGGTTAGCTAGTATAAGATAAAGTCAAAAAAAAGCTCAGAAAATGACAACATTGAATATTTTTAAGAAAAGAATAATACAGTCCAGGAAGCTGATTCCTACAGGTGTCTACGTTCAATAATGCGACCACTGTGGATGAGATTGATTGAGCGACATGAAGTTTAGAAGGTATACTCGTAGATATGGTTGCAGCTAAGATGATCAAACTAAGTGGTATTTGCAACCGGGACGCTTTTCGATTCCTGTGCAATTTGTACTGGCGAACCAGAAAGGTCCAGGCATTGAACAGTCGTAATCGTACTTTTTTGCAAAAGCAACATATCATGGATTTACTGTGGCGCACAGCCACTGTAGCAAGCGTATCAAGGAGAAGCATTTGGCGTTAGATCAGAAGGTATTTTGTGTTTTTTGTGAATCTTGAGAATGTATTTGTCAGGGTTGCCTGCTATCCATGTAGCTGTTTATTATATGTCGCAGAATTAGCAACACTATATTGAGAAGCCCGGAAGAAATCAATCCCCGTGATGCTAGTTTTAATAATAACGGATCAAAATGTCAAGTCGGCGCTTGGGTGGGATCGACATCGTTGGATTGGCAACACCGGTTGTGTTTGTTATGGTTTGCTCGAAATGTCAATTGTTGTCAGTTGTCAAAAACGTCAAGATGAGAGACCGTCATTGGAAGCGCATTACGAATCGAGCAATGGAACCGATCGCACGTGTCGCGTCCACCGCATTTTGAATCCGTTGTAATCTACGATCTGAGCATAACTTTTGTTACGATTATTATTGTAATGGACTGATTAAATATTGAGAAGATTAACTACGCTGGTATTTCGCTTTATTCGCCATGAACAACGAGCCACCTGACGACCATTACACCCACGTTCTGACATCAGACGTGGGATGCAACCCAACCGCCCCGATAAGGAATAATGGATATAGTTATGAAGAAAAATAGCGTCTTTTACTGGAGCAACAAAACCAGAATCTTTTAGCATTGATTCAAGTGATGAAAGGACCATCGACTAGCATTGAAATTCAGTTGCCCGAATTCGATCTTGACAAAGGAAATGTGGACGCGCGTGCATGGAACAATACCGCGGATATGTGTGTACCGGATCAGCAACTGAGTGGTGTTCCGCTGATGTTTGCTTTGAGCCGTGCACTGAAGGGACAAGCTGCTGCTTAGCTATCTCAAGTATATTTCCATGGCATGTGTTGGAGTGACTTCAAGGACCTTTTCATACCAAGGACCAGTCAACATAGAAGCACTCCTGTGAATCCAGCAGTTACCTGCTTCCACTACCGAGGAACAGGCCACTATGCATCCAGCGGCCCCAATCGACGTGACCAGGGTGGAGCCAGCGGTACCGACGGCACCCGACCTACGGCGGAGAAACGAGTGTATATGTGCAGCATCAGCGCCCCTGATGGGATAATGCGACACTCTGGTGAGCAGTACCTATTCTATTATGATTCTGGAGCCGAATGCTCGCTTATAAACGAAATGTAATGACATTGTAACTTTGACTGTTATTGGACAGACGTCAGTTCATAGCACTATTCAAATTTTGACTACTGTTGAAATACATTCAGTTAGATATCCTCTTTCACGTACGGCCTGCCTCTTACTTACCATATGACATTCTAGTAGGCCGCGAACTATTAAAACAAGGTCTAGCAGTTCATGTGACTCCTGATAAGGTACAGTTTACTAGGACAACTGTTGTTTGCGCATGTGATGTTTCAAATGCTTGAATATTGACAAAAATGCTGACTATGACAAAACACGTTTTAACAGTACAAAAGCTAAATTTGTTAACTTTAAAGTTGGAAACTTTGTATTATTGAAAAATAAATAGCGAAACCAAACGAAACTCCTTCCTAAGTACAAAGGCCCCTATAGCGTCATTGAGGTGCTTGAAGGAGACCGTTACGTTTAAAGGCTTTGAGTGGTGACCGTACCTACAATCATGCTCATAATCGCTTGTGAAAAATGCCTAATGATTGCCCTCAATTAGATGAGGATGATAATCGATCGAAGACTATTGAGCAATAATGTTGTTTTGAATTTTAAGAGTTCTGTTTTCATGCAAATTGTGAGAGTATCCGCCGGATGGAGGCGATGGCTTTCTTGAGAGTATCCGCCGGATGGAGGCGATGGCTTTTTTGAGAGTATCCGCCGGATGGAGGCGATGATTTTTAGAGTATCCGCCGGATGGAGGCGATGATTTTGAGAGTATCCGCCGGATGGAGGCGATGATTTTGAGAGTATCCGCCGGATGGAGGCGATGATTTCATGATAGCAGAACCGAGTAAAAATGTTGAATTAACTTTAAACTAAATGTTGGCAGATAATTGCACAATGGTCTCGATTGTGAATTATAACTTAGAGTTAAGTGTAAATTGTATTATGTTACTGGTTAATTGAAATTAATTTTACTTGAAATAAATGTTGACTAAAGCCAGTCTTAGTCAGGGTTGGCCGAGCTGGAGTAAGATCTGTTTCTGTTCGGATTTTTTGGTTACAGATTACGCACACGAGGACGTGTGATGCATCAGAATGGCCGTGTCGCAGAATTAGCAACACTATATTGAGAAGCCCGGAAGAAATCAATCCCCGTGATGCTAGTTTTAATAATAACGGATCAAAATGTCAAGTCGGCGCTTGGGTGGGATCGACATCGTTGGATTGGCAACACCGGTTGTGTTTGTTATGGTTTGCTCGAAATGTCAATTGTTGTCAGTTGTCAAAAACGTCAAGATGAGAGACCGTCATTGGAAGCGCATTACGAATCGAGCAATGGAACCGATCGCACGTGTCGCGTCCACCGCATTTTGAATCCGTTGTAATCTACGATCTGAGCATAACTTTTGTTACGATTATTATTGTAATGGACTGATTAAATATTGAGAAGATTAACTACGCTGGTATTTCGCTTTATTCGCCATGAACAACGAGCCACCTGACGACCATTACACCCACGTTCTGACATCAGACGTGGGATGCAACCCAACCGCCCCGATAAGGAATAATGGATATAGTTATGAAGAAAAATAGCGTCTTTTACTGGAGCAACAAAACCAGAATCTTTTAGCATTGATTCAAGTGATGAAAGGACCATCGACTAGCATTGAAATTCAGTTGCCCGAATTCGATCTTGACAAAGGAAATGTGGACGCGCGTGCATGGAACAATACCGCGGATATGTGTGTACCGGATCAGCAACTGAGTGGTGTTCCGCTGATGTTTGCTTTGAGCCGTGCACTGAAGGGACAAGCTGCTGCTTAGCTATCTCAAGTATATTTCCATGGCATGTGTTGGAGTGACTTCAAGGACCTTTTCATACCAAGGGCCAGTCAACATAGAAGCACTCCTGTGAATCCAGCAGTTACCTGCTTCCACTACCGAGGAACAGGCCACTATGCATCCAGCGGCCCCAATCGACGTGACCAGGGTGGAGCCAGCGGTACCGACGGCACCCGACCTACGGCGGAGAAACGAGTGTATATGTGCAGCATCAGCGCCCCTGATGGGATAATGCGACACTCTGGTGAGCAGTACCTATTCTATTATGATTCTGGAGCCGAATGCTCGCTTATAAACGAAATGTAATGACATTGTAACTTTGACTGTTATTGGACAGACGTCAGTTCATAGCACTATTCAAATTTTGACTACTGTTGAAATACATTCAGTTAGATATCCTCTTTCACGTACGGCCTGCCTCTTACTTACCATATGACATTCTAGTAGGCCGCGAACTATTAAAACAAGGTCTAGCAGTTCATGTGACTCCTGATAAGGTACAGTTTACTAGGACAACTGTTGTTTGCGCATGTGATGTTTCAAATGCTTGAATATTGACAAAAATGCTGACTATGACAAAACACGTTTTAACAGTACAAAAGCTAAATTTGTTAACTTTAAAGTTGGAAACTTTGTATTATTGAAAAATAAATAGCGAAACCAAACGAAACTCCTTCCTAAGTACAAAGGCCCCTATAGCGTCATTGAGGTGCTTGAAGGAGACCGTTACGTTTAAAGGCTTTGAGTGGTGACCGTACCTACAATCATGCTCATAATCGCTTGTGAAAAATGCCTAATGATTGCCCTCAATTAGATGAGGATGATAATCGATCGAAGACTATTGAGCAATAATGTTGTTTTGAATTTTAAGAGTTCTGTTTTCATGCAAATTGTGAGAGTATCCGCCGGATGGAGGCGATGGCTTTCTTGAGAGTATCCGCCGGATGGAGGCGATGGCTTTTTTGAGAGTATCCGCCGGATGGAGGCGATGATTTTTAGAGTATCCGCCGGATGGAGGCGATGATTTTGAGAGTATCCGCCGGATGGAGGCGATGATTTTGAGAGTATCCGCCGGATGGAGGCGATGATTTCATGATAGCAGAACCGAGTAAAAATGTTGAATTAACTTTAAACTAAATGTTGGCAGATAATTGCACAATGGTCTCGATTGTGAATTATAACTTAGAGTTAAGTGTAAATTGTATTATGTTACTGGTTAATTGAAATTAATTTTACTTGAAATAAATGTTGACTAAAGCCAGTCTTAGTCAGGGTTGGCCGAGCTGGAGTAAGATCTGTTTCTGTTCGGATTTTTTGGTTACAGATTACGCACACGAGGACGTGTGATGCATCAGAATGGCCGTGTCGCAGAATTAGCAACACTATATTGAGAAGCCCGGAAGAAATCAATCCCCGTGATGCTAGTTTTAATAATAACGGATCAAAATGTCAAGTCGGCGCTTGGGTGGGATCGACATCGTTGGATTGGCAACACCGGTTGTGTTTGTTATGGTTTGCTCGAAATGTCAATTGTTGTCAGTTGTCAAAAACGTCAAGATGAGAGACCGTCATTGGAAGCGCATTACGAATCGAGCAATGGAACCGATCGCACGTGTCGCGTCCACCGCATTTTGAATCCGTTGTAATCTACGATCTGAGCATAACTTTTGTTACGATTATTATTGTAATGGACTGATTAAATATTGAGAAGATTAACTACGCTGGTATTTCGCTTTATTCGCCATGAACAACGAGCCACCTGACGACCATTACACCCACGTTCTGACATATATATCTTCATAATTACCCACAGAAAACAAGATTTACGAATGTAGGATTGTGCATGGGCGACCTAATGGTGAATTTTCGTGTTACTGGTAGGTACCATCTGAACACAAGCATTAATTACAATGATGAAAGATGATTGTAGGGAGAGAGGCTTACAACTGAATGCGAAGGAAATAAAAAGAGTATTATTTGAAAGAGAGGAAACCCGAACGAGCGCAAGAATTATAATTGATAACCTAATATTGGAACAATAGGAAAATTAAAATTAATGAAAGAAGAGGGAAATTGTTTATTTTGAAGGCACTTTTAGCAGGGATTGTAGCTACAGCGTGAGAGAGTGAAAGCAAAAATAATAAGATTGATCCCAACATATGGAAGTGAGAGTTGGATATGGCAGAGAAATCGTGAAGTAGAATGGACACGATCGAGTTCCAAGCGTTGTGTAAACTCTGCAACGTACCGCTTGTAGACCAAGTTCGAAAATATGATGTACGAAAGAGAGTTAACTCAAAAGAGAATATCGCAGTTAATATATTAATACTTTCGAACTCTCCTCATAAAATCTAATTCTGATGCTTCATGGATGCTTCGATGGAATGCGCAAGTAGAAAGAATGCATGCAAGGAACGACGAAACAGATATAGAACGCGAAAGTGCGAGGATGTAAAAGAGCTATGTAAAGAACCGGCGAGCATTTGTGTATGCTCTCCGATTCTTCATAGCCCCTTCACAATGGATATTAAAAAGACGAATAAGGTTTGTAAGTACCGGGTGCCGGCGCTCAGTGCTCTCACCCATGGCGTAACGTGAGCACAGATAGATTGATAACTTTATATAGGTACTATTTAGTCGTAATATTAAGGTAGCCATACTTAATTGACTGTCCTTCGCTGCGGGCCGGATGGCGAATCTCAAGGTCTCTAAAATTGACTAATATATAAGTCTCAATTTTGGCACCACGTCATAAGAAGAGTACTTGACCTTGACTCTTAACTCTTTTTAAGTTCGTGGGTAGGGTAGGTGTGTAACTAGCAAGTGAAATAACTAACTATATTACTATTTTTATTTAAAAAGCTTAATGATTTTATAGCTATGTTTTAGAAAATAAGTCCATTGACTTCCAAGATGTGTATATGAAAGTTAATGGTTTAAGACGGTTTAAAGTTATTGTATGATTCTAGAAACATGTCAGCGACGTAGCTTAAGAGATTCAATGTAAAATTATATAAAAAATAACTTATTTTCCTAATGCTCAGTGACAAAGATTTTATATGTAGTTTAGTGCTTACTAATTAGGTAATATCATAAGCATAGGAATGCGAGTATCAATTATAAATTTAACATACACCATGAAATGTAATTATGATAAAATTATCATTTAATCGCCATAAATGTAATATCGAGGGAAATAAAAATTACAAACTGTTATCTTAATATTTTGCGTTGATGATAAATTGTCTCCACTATTGTTTTATCATTATGAGCGATGTCGATTTCATTTATACACTTTTTCTTTTATTTACAACTCATGTTATTACAAGCCTATTTTTTAGTATTCAACATGGTATTAATAAATATTTTCTTCTATTCTTTATTTTTTACTGAACTTGACCTTAATCTGAAATTAAAAATGCAACTCTACGGCAGCCAAGTGACTTTCTGTTATTTAAGAGCTGGTAGAATAGAATGTCAAATGTATACAATATCGAGGTACATATCAACGTGAAAGCAATAACACAACAGATTTAAGACTCATAAAATTACTTGAATTACTTATCAAAATTTTCTAAAATTGACTTTTTATTAGAGTCCTTTTAGAATCAGGATATTTGAGATATTTATCGTTAAAAATCAAAATAGAATGCTGCCGATGCGGCTTAGTACAAAATCTTCGCGTATTATTAGTAAATCATATTGATATAGGCACCCAAATGCCAACCGAAACCTATGTTTATCTCATCTAAGTGTCAAAACTTTATAACAACATTAATAAAAAAGCAAATTAGAATCAATAAAAAATAATTTATAAAACTATCTATCAAATTTATTTTATCAAATTTTCAATCAATATAATAGGACTATACAGAAACATTTGTAGCCAAACTCATTGAAACTCCTCAGTGAAATATATGAATTTTATTGGATTACTCTGTATTAAGGTATTATTGATAATATTACAGAGTAATTATTTAAGCCAAACATTTAGTATGTTTGGCTTTATGATTTTGACCTTATTAGATTTAGATTGTCACCCTTGGTAACAAACATTCAACAGGATTTGGGGACCAGATGTTGGTTCTCAAATACTGTTCAATGAATTGAAACTGTCTGTGTAAGGACCGAGTCAAGTGGCGCTCAGTTCTGTCATAGTAAAATTAAATAAGTAGGCCGACTCGACCTCTGAGCGAAGGATAATAGCCTAAACACGTAGGGATGTCGCTTATAGTTTATACAATCGTCAAAAATTCATAGTCTATGTATACAAAACAATTTTCCCCTGTAGGTGAATCATCAGGGATCTATAATATAAAGTTTTTCTTAATTATTTTTTGTACATAGACCAGGAGCTGACTATTGTATTGAAGTTATATACTCCTTTAGGCGCGTAATGAAAAAATGATGAGTGAAATTTTAAGATACTGTAACACAAAAGTAACAGGTTGAAGCTGCCCGCTAAACCGCTCATTAAGTCACGAAAAATATGCTCAAAGCTGCAGCCAAATACAATTCCCTGGAGGGTTATTGTGTTCATGCAAGTGAGTGACGTTATTACCTCCCGGAAAACTGCAGCCATATAACGTCATGTAACGTCACTCATTCGCCTGAACACAACAACCGTCCAGGGAATTGTTATTTGGCTGCAGATTTTTGTGAGGGGTTAACGTCACTTACTCGCATGAACACAACAATCCTTCAGGGAATTGTTATTCGGCTGCAGTTTTGAGCATATTTTTCGTGAGGTAGTAACGTCACTCACTCGCATGAACGCAACATGTGCCCAGCGAATTGTTATTTGGCTGCAGTTTTCCGTGAGGTAGTAACGTCACTCACTCGCCTGAACACAACAACCGTCCAGGGAATAGTTATTTGGCTGCAGATTTCTGTGCGGTGGTAACGTCACTCACTCGCATGAACAAACAACCATACGATCCACCCAATTTAAAGCGGTCACTATAGCTGTTTACGCTTGCAATACATTAAGTATGCCTTGCGTATTGCCACCTCTGCCGCTAACACGGCAACTACTTAGGAGCTTATTCGTGACGTCACTCAGATGAACACAACATCCCTCCAGGGAATTGTTATATGACTGCAGTTTTCCGTGAGGTAGTAACGTCACTCACTTGCATGAACACAACAACCCTCCAGAGAATTGTTATTTGGCTGCAGTTGCCTGTGAGGTGGTAACGTCACTCACTCACATGAACACAACATCCCTCCAGGGATTTGTTATTTAATGATGCCAGAGAAGTACACGCACACATTTTTTTTTACACTAAACTATTTTTTACTTTTTCATTTTCTACACTTATCAAAATTATAATCTTTATATTCGGAAATTTAATATTTTTACAGTAGCCTAAAATGATAAGCATTAAAAGTACTTTTTTCTGTAGGAAATTTGTGGTTTTATAACAAAATTACACATTTGACACAAAAAAAAAAGTCTTTTTACTTTTTAGCCATCTTTACGAATTTGTAGTTAAAGTAGGTAGGTACACGTACAAATTATTACGAGCGGGAGCGCAGCGGCGGCGGTGCGTGCGTGGGGTCGGGCGATATTAGGCACGGCGTAGCCACGACACGACTGGCAGCCTGGCGCCGAGTACCTTTAGCAGCGATAAATTTTGTCAGTGTGTGCGTGCGACGACGCGTACGTATGGGATGGTACGGGCGCGCACACATACAAAACGAACGCGGTGCGTATCTATGAAGATAACCTACTTATTTGATTTTACTATGGTTCTGTCTGCCTACCCCGCAAGGAATTTGGCGTTATATATAGATAGATTTACTTTGTATGATAAGAAAGACAGTTTAGCCAAAAAATATCTTGTTCAATCACTAAATCGCACAATAACTGCAAAAACTTACATTACAACATCCTCTAGGCGAAAGAATATTTAAAGCACTGCATCACTTATAATATATGCTAATTGATTTTATTATCATATTACCATCTAACCAATTGATTACGATCATTTTATATACCCTTCTTACTTACTATTTCGGTTTGTGTGTTTCCTAATTTATTTGTTATTGGTTTATTATGAAGTGAACCAATAACGAACAAAATATGAATCTGGCATGTTATTTTTTGACCATTTGACCAAAACGTATATACATAAACTTGACCCCTAAACTTATATAAGATAATTTTAATTAATTTGTATCATTAGAACAACATAATAAAAAGGGTGAGCCCTTTGTTGAACGAACAAGTAGATATGGCGTTTCATTCGTGTTTTGATAATGATACTCGTGCTCCTGACGTGACCACAGTTCAGATCTCTTCTATTCCTAAAGCCACCTTAGTCTTCTCGCTATTATATTTTCTAAGTATACAAAAATCTATCATAATTTCTCCGAAACGTCTCCAAAAGTCTCCCAAAGTCGTTAATACATACGTTTAACGAGCCTTCAGAGGCCTTGAAACGGATCACTATCTGGTGATAGGCCGGTTTGTGAGCCTTTTCAAAAAGTGGAGACAGTGGCGAGTGCGTATACCTTTCAGAGATAATGAAAGAAGAAGAAGTGAAACATTGGAAAATGAAATTGTAAGAATAACGAAAACGAAAGAAAAAAGAAGTACGTATGTACGTCTAGTCAGTGAAAGACTTGCGGACGCGAGTCTTTCCGACTCAGATGTAGACGAATGTTGGAAAGTTCTGAAAGAAAGTATGGTGGACAGTGCGAAAGAAGCATGTGGATGCGCAAAGAGCGTAGAACACTGAGAGAAGATGCCTGGTGGGACGCGGAGGTTGAATCCTCCATGGAAAAAAGAGGAAAGCGTTGCTGAATTACGTATCTTCTTTGCACCAGAGTGATGGTATGAAAGAAACGAAGAAAGAAGTATACCGTCGAAGTAAGAATGAAACCAAAGCTTTAGTGAAAGAGAAGCGTGAAAGAGTACTTATGAATGAGGAAGAGAGGCTGACAAAGAACTTCTCTTCGAGGCAAATACCAAACTCTTCTGGAGAGAGGTAAAGAAGTCTCTAAGTGGTTCGTCAGTATCCAGAATGGATAAGATAAAATGTAAAGCTGGCGGCATTCTTGCGAATACTCAGTAAGTGTTGGAACGGTGGAGTGAATATTTTGAGGAAATGTATGAGTATGCCTCAGACGCTGACAATGAGAGTGAGTAGGATGCTTACTTTTCCATCTTTTTATTGCAAAAGAGAGCCATAAGAGCTATCTACAAACTTGGTCCCCGGGAGAGCCTTAGAGAAAAATTCAAAGAAATAAATATTTTAACAGTCGCATCGCAATATATCTATGAAAATCTTTTGTATGTCCATAAAAACATAGACTCATTTTGTAAAAAGAGTGATACTCATAGCATAAATACTAGATATAAGCATAATCTTGTGTTACATGCAAGCCGTCTCCGTTAAATAAGTAATTCTTTTATGGGGCAATGTATACGGTTCTATAACAAACTTCCCAGCAATATAAGAGAATTGTCAATAAAGAGATTTAAAACTACTGTTAAAGCCAAATTGTGTAGCAGGGCATATTATAAAGTATCTGACTATATTAATGAAAAATTGCCTGGGAGTGAGTCGATCCAATTATAATGTAATTAATAAAATATGTAAATTTGTTTGGATACCAAAAGAGGGATGCCTGAGTTTTTTGGCAGTATTTTTATCAGTGCCTAGTCATGAACTGCACGGTAGGGAAAAAAATTGTGACGATTCCAAACAAATGTAGCCATTTTTACGGAATAAAAACATTTTGACTTTGACTTTGATTTTACTCCACGTTGACGGCGTCCGACGAAGGCGTAACTATGGATGAGATCGAATGGTCGATCTGATCATAGCTGAGATGATCAAACTAGGTGGTGCTGGTGCTGGAGAACTGGAAGGGTCTCAATGGACTGGAGACGCGCAGTCATCGTGCCCTTGTATAAAGCATGGACTGCACCAGCTATAGGGCCATCAGTTTGATCAGCTTAGCAGCAAAAATATATGGAAGGGTGATTGAAAGGAAAATGAGGGTGAAATCCGATGGAATGCTTTGGAAAGTATACGGTGGTTTTCGAAGCAGCAGAGGATACGAATTTTATCACTCCGCAACATCGTGGATAAGCATCTGGCTTTGGAGCAGACGGTTTTCTGCGGTTTTGTGGACCTTGAGAAGGCATTTGATAGGGTCGGGAACATTTTGCCCAGATATGGGGTTGACGGTGATCTGTTCCGTGCTGTACAATCCACTTATGAGGATTGTAAAGCATGTGCACGGCAGCTTGTCGCCCTGGTTTGATGTCAACGTTGTTGCCAGACAGAAATGCGTACATCTGTCCAGATACAGGATGAATAGATAATATATGTCTTCGGAGAATAAGAAATATGAATGTGGGAATGGAAATGGGTGACTCAGTGGTCAACTGCCTGCTTTACGCGGCGGAGACCGGTGACGCAAGTGTAAATGACGCGACTTTGACACCAAAGCTTGTGGGTTCGATTCCAACATAGGGCAAACATTTGTATGCATGAACATGTCTGCTTGTCTTGGTCTGGATTTTTTAAGCGGTGTAGGGCGCATCAAAGCAGCGCGTCTGGGGAAGTACCTCCACCTCGCAGAAAACCGGAGCCAAATGACAACTCACTAGAGGGATGTTGTGTTGCTGCGTGTGAGTAAGGTCACCAGTAAGCTCCTGAAAGTTGCTGTGTTAGCCGCAGAGAAGGCATCGCGCGAGTGATGCTTAAGGTATTACACGCGTTCATAGGCTACGGTAATCGCTTTATGCTTGTAAGGCTAACGACGTTGTATAAAAAAAAAGAAATTTATTACCTGTTTCGGAAGAAAGTGATAATAAATAATTAACAGGACAGACATACCTACAAGCATAAAGCCTATATATATACTCGTACATAAACATAGGGCGCGCGGCATTCGGACCTGGGTAATTTAAAAGAAAACTAAGTCAATGTCATGTCGAGCCTAGTTTTTTAAGGTTCCGTAGATTTTGTGTCTTAGTTCGTACATTGTAATTACCCAGAGAAAAAAAAATGATATTTAACTACTGTTTACAGTCTACATTATACAGAAATTGAGTTCATAACTGAGGTATGATTATTACTCCCTACGTATTTACGTACTCATTACGTATTTTCCTCAAACGACGTCGATGGTGTTTGAGGAAAATACGAAAATACGTAATGAGAAAGTGAAAGACTTGCGTAATCTAACAGTGTTATGACATTGTATTCGTAGTTAGAAGGTTCTCAGTTGCGTCGCAGTTCAAAGTCTTGAGCCATTTTAATCTGATACCCTAAGTACGAGTTCAGATACCCTCAGTATACACACAGATGATGGCATTGCAAATTGAAATTCATGCGGTGTAAAGCAGTCCGTAACTAATAGGTATGTGGTAGAAGATAATTATGTTCTTCATTAGTAATAATAGATGTATGCAGCAGGTCAAGAGGACAATGTCCATGCTGGTCGAAGGGACACACCCGTCCGATCCAGGCTAGTAGTTTTATGTTGACTGGTCGAAAGGAGAGTGCAGTCCGGTCCATGCCTTTACGGATGGTCAAAAGGTCACGCCAGTCCGGTCCAGGATAGTAATTAGGTATTGACTGGTCGAAATGACAGTGCAGTCTGATCCATGCCCTTGCGGATGGTCGAAGAGACACACTAGTCCGTTCCAGAATAGTAATTTGATGTGTTAACTGGTCAAAAGGACAGTGCAGTCCGGTCCATGTCCTTGCGGATGGTCGAAGGAACACACCAGTCCGGTCCAGAACAGTAATTTGCTGTGTTAACTGGTCGAAAGGACAGTGCCGTCCGGTCCATGATCTCGCGGCTGGTCGAAGGGGCACACCCGTCCGGTTCCGATGTGTGTCATTGTGAGACTGGTTGTAAGGACAGTGTCGCCCGGAATATACCTAAAAGGTATATTCCGGACGCGCCCGTCCAGTCCATGTCGATTGACATACGAAGGGAAATCTGTTTGTTGCCGAGGTAATGTAGTGACAAATCCGATATCTTATCAGGTTGCGTCCAGTCTCGTCAGCATAGTTACGAAGTATGTTAACTTGTTACAGGAATGCTTAGAGATACGCCCGAGAACGCTCGCTAGTCAGTATGGCCGTGACGGCGCATGGCGTGCTTTATCTACACAGATACGTCAAGAGTGACAGCTGTCATTCTGGTGGAGCGTGTGGATAATAGTGCGGTGGCCAGATTGGCACGTTCACTTTTGAACGAGCCGTCACCCGCGCACCACGTCTTCGAGGAATCTCTTTTGTGTTACGTAATCCTGTGACTTTATGAACTATTAATTACTTATAATTGAATTATGGACCAAAATTTATAGTCTTGTATGTAAAATAGTAATTTACTGTCTTGAATATTTCGTTGATTCGCAAAAGTTCTAGTAAATTATAATATCATTGTGCAAGTAATTCGAGTACTCATTTAATCTGCGCTCGCCGACCATGGACGATCCCGATGAATGCCGCCTATAACTAAAATTATTGACCGATATAGAAAACGCAAAATGCTTAAGTACCAAAAGGACAAATAATACAGCCTCGATACCTTTTTGGTGTTGCCAGGTAGTGATAATATTTTAGTACCTGAGTAATTTCTGAATAATGCGGAATTAGATTGTTATTTTCATAGACGTAATAAAAAAAGCAGACACCGTCTCCCGAACTAAACACTGAAGCACCTCCATAGTAAGTCAGTCGCTATACGTACGAGCCGACACGCACACATTCACACCATAGTAAGTCTACCGCCCGCCATTACGCACCGATACCTCGCCGCGTGATAACCTTGTCAAAAAATATAATAATGCCGTCGTGCGTAGTGAAGAGCAGTCGGAACCATAGTGGTACAGTTAAAAAAAGCCAAGGGATGACTTTTCATAGGTAAGCAAGTAATTTTTCTGATTAACTAATCGTTTTCACTTAAATTAATTTTTGAAAACAATAATTCGACCGGTGTTGCCATAACTCACATTTCCAAATTAGCGTAAAAGTGTGGGAGATCATTTTTCTTTTGTTCTCTTGTAATTCTTACTTAATTCAGATACCTAATTTTGGTTTAAACAGTCATATAAACTTACATCCTATGATTCTTTTACTGAACAACTATTATTCATACCTTTAATATTTTTTAGATTTCCATCGTCAAACGATGCATGGAAGAATGATTGGGTACAAATCATAAGTCCAGAAAAGAAAGCGGCTTGATTCCATTTAGATCCAGTGTAATATGATATACATTTTGAAGAGTGTGAGGAGTGGCTACCGTCTTCTGTGAGGTGGAGGTACTTCCCCAGTCAGGCTAACGTGCCCTACCTCTCTTTCGCCAGAGCCTCGTCTGGTCATTAAAATTGGTGTATTTGTTTGGGCATTTTTTATTTCAAATAAGTATGCATCTGTTTGTCCTACATAATAAAAGGAATATGTAATGTTATATTTCATGTGTTTAATTTATTTTCATCAATACCTATTTTTACCCGCGACGGTCACGGAGGCGGTATATGCGTTTGGGGTAAAAGGTGTTTGTTTGTGTGTCTGTTACTATTTTTCTCGAAAACTACTGAATCGATTTTGATTTTTTTTTTGTTTAAAAGGTGACATGATTGGGAGTGTTCTTAGCTACCATTTAAGCAAATCTGTTCAGCCTTTTTTTTAAGTCGGGGTTTTTTTTAAATTTGTGCGTGCATTATATACAAAACGGATTTTATTAATATATTATAGTTATATTATATTAGTTTTAGTTTGTATAAATTACATTTACTATTAAAATTTAAAAAAACCACAAGTAAAACATAAATTTAAAATTTAAAAAACCCACGACGAAAAAAACTTCAAAAAAAACATTTCAAAAACCCACGACATTAAAGCGTAATAGGATTCATAAAACAATTAGATATAATTCTCATTAATAAAGTCAATAAATGAAAAAATATTAATAATTACAATATCACAATAACTATTATCCAGAATATTATTAATAGCCATCGTGCATAACAGTTTACAACATAGGTTATGTCTGTATTTGTAATGATTTTAACTATCGTATTTTTGAAACAAATGACGTGAAGCAAAATTGGGCTGTGTATTTCTGCGTGTCAGTGAGGTCACCAGTTAGCTCCTATGGAGTTGCTGCGTTAGCAGCAGAGGTGGCATCGTGCGAGTGATACTTAAGGTATCATAGGCTACGGTGTCCGCTTTACATCGGGTGGGCCGTATGCTTGTATGCCTCCCGACATCGTATAAAAAAATCTTGAAATTACCAAAAATATACTTTCTCCTTTAAAACGAATACTGTCGTGTTAATCATTAATATAATACCTATGATACCTATTTTATTGCATCTACATGATGCTGGTTCATGCAGATGGAATAAAATAAGTATCGTTAAAGAGTTTACACATTCACATAATTGATCACGCGTTTATGAAGTACGTAATACTTGTAAATAGCCGTTATACCTGCCACTTGGATAATCTAGGACACATTAGCTAATGTGTCATGGTCCTAGTCGCTGAGGCAAGAAATTATCTTCGACTCGAGTATTATGAAAATGATGTTATGATAACTGTCAGTTACGCATTCAATTTGTAAATATGTAGACTATCTAGGCCTCGAATTAGCCTGCGCGTATCTCGTGTTAATTTTACAGCCTACAGCTCATAAGCGGTCATACAATATCCCTTTAATATTTCTCATTTTAAGATTATATATAAGAAATAATACTTATCATATCAGGGTTCTACTCAGATTCTATTTACAGTCCTTTTTTTGCGTAAATATTACTTCATCTCTTTTACAGCAACAATATCCAATTTGCATTCACAATTCACATACGTAATTATTATGGGGGTCTTCTACATCCCCGATGACTACTGAAGGATTATCGACGCGCAAAAAAATTAATGTCTTTGCTTCAGTCCTCCATTTACATTTGTATTCGATGTACTCACTTTCCACATTACGGCTAGCTATCTCTGTTAGATTTAAACTTAATAGTTTCTAGTTTCAAGTGTTTAACCACGGTTAATGTTATTTTACTAATTATGCACCGACTTTCTCAACCCACTTTCGCATTATTCTCATTACAATTGTATCTATATAAATGCAAACATGGAGATATTTGGTATATTAGGAGAAAATGGGCCTAAGCTAATTTAAATATGATTTTTTAATACTGTTTGGGGGCTTACTCTTCCAACAAATGATATCGATTCCAAAGTGGCTACATTCATTACCGTGTTGCTCATTCGTGAATATCCAACATCAAAAATCAGGGACATGACTAAAATAAAGTTGCTACACAATGTATATGTGGATATATACTAAACTATGAGAGATGTAAGACAATACATTGAAGTGGAGCTTGGAAATGAGCTTAGAAAATTTACATTTAAAGTAAAAGTAAAATTTCTTCGTAGAACCAATGTGGTAATAGGTGAGTGATCGACTAAAAGAAATGATCTGTCATTTAGATTTTAACAATTTAAACATAATTTAGTTAATTATTTATTAATTAATTTATATTTATATGCTTTCGGGCGCTACGAACCATAATAACAAGCATGCAACTTTATCTCACTTAACTTGCTCCTTTCAAGCCACGATTCTCTCGAGGGTGACACATCGATACATCTATAGGGTACAGATAAATAAAATTGGAGTGTCTGTTTGTAATATTAAAATAACCGCTTTTTACTAAATGCATATGGATGTATACACGGTACATATAGCAAAAAAATATTTTTACAATTTTTGTCTGTCTGTTTGTTCCGGCTAATCTTTGAAACGGCTGGACCGATTTTGACGGGACTTTCACTGGCAGATATGAGACTGGCATTTTAGAAATTTTATTTATTTTTATTAATATAAATAAATAATATTACACGCGGACGAAGTCGCGGGCACAGCTAGTATACCTTTATATGTAAAACCACAGGTAAACTGATGAGGACAGTATTTGCTTTGATATGATGAATCCGATGGTTAACATAACTGTTGTTGTTAAGAAAATTAATAAAACAAAGAAACTTTTTAAAAACAAGTTTTTATTTAAACTATGTATGTAAATCTCGTATTGATTTTTATTAAGAAAACGCAATGAAAATAATAGGCAAGAGTTTTTCACATTAATTTAAAAAATCCTAATAAATAAACGTACTTACTACATTTTTATTTAAAAAATATGAATAATTCGTTTTGTGCCTGAAAAGTCTAAAAAAGCTAAAAAAAATAAAACAGCATGTCGCGCGGTATGTAATAGGTAAATCCAACCATAACTGCTGTATAATTAAATGAATTGTCAATAGTGGCACTTCCGTTGTGTCTTTACCCATTATTGATACGATCCTCCCCGTTATCAGGGGGCACGGCAGTGCCCCCGCCAAGTCGAGCGCGAAGCAAACACTGCCGTACCATCCTTTACTGGAACCATTTCGCCGCATTTTCAGGCCCCTATTTGAGAACCTCTGGATAAGACCAGAACGCAGAAATTTTTGTCATCCAGTAAGCTATAATCACCTACTTAAAATCCAAAATTTCAAGTCTGTAGGTTATTTAGTTCCGAAGTTAAGCGAAAGCAAAGTTTCGCATTTATGACACTCACTCATGATCATCAAAATAGAACTAGTACTTTCCATAAACTCCGAGAGCTGAAATTTGGTACAGAGTTAGGGTTTAATGGCCACATAAAGGGAAAACTATAAAAACTAGGATAATCGAAGATCTGGAGTACCTGGTGACCCTGATTAGAAAACACAAGAGCCCAACCAAACTATTAGAGATCGACATACCGCCTTTACAAAAAAGGTTCAACTTGGTGGGCCGCTTCATTTGATGTCAAAAATCGAAGGTCTAAAGTAGCTGATGAAGAACCCTCAGCTGGTCTCAGCTGTGTTAGAGATATGGTAATGCCCCCTTCTACTATGAGAAAAAAACTGTGTCAAATAAGAAAATCTAAAATAAAATAAATCAATATGTCCACGTTTCTACAAAAAGAAGTGAAATCCCACCAAAAACATTCTGTAAAAAACTAGGCAAGTCTCGACGGAGCTGCTTGTTTATCTCTAAAAAGTAATGAAATCTAGACAAAGTCGTGCCAAGTCTAAGGTTACTTACTGCGATTTCTTTATTATTATAGTTAATGTTGTGTGACTTGGCCGTTGAAGGGTACACAAGGGTACAAAACCAGGTGCTCCATGACACCATTGCACCAATCTGTCGCCAGAACCGCTACCCATTGACGATGGAAAATTGCCACTTGGAAAACGTTGATTCAATAACCAGTCAATTGTAGGCTTGATAAAGCTGCGGATTTCAATAATACTTACGTATAGGCGAGCCTGAAACAAACAATATAAAAAAATATTTCCAGTACAGACGGACTTCTAATCATTGATAGAAGTCCGTCTGTACGTCTATTTTATGTTGGATCGGTGGTCGATTCGAGTGGTCGAAAGAAGAGAGCAGAAGTCAGCATTGTCAATGCTGAATGCATGTGTTGCATAATCAACAACAGCCTAAAATGAGACACTAGCGTCCAATTACCAATACCAGTATGGGCTATTATCTCGCTTAATAAACATAGGTAGTTACAACAGATATAACATTACGTGTAAACAAAATTGACTTGAACCCACTAACGTATAAAGAATTTTCAACGGCCAAGTCACACAACATTAACTATAATAATAAAGAAATCGCAGTAAGGAACCTTAGACTTGGCACGACTTTGTCTAGATTTCATTACTTTTTAGAGATAAACAAGCAGCTCCGTCGAGACTTGGCTAGTTTTTTACAGAATGTTTTTGGTGGGATTTCACTTCTTTTTGTAGAAACGTGGACATATTGATTTATTTTATTTTAGATTTTCTTATTTGACACAGTTTTTTTCTCATAGTAGAAGGGGGCATTACCATATCTCTAACAGCTGAGACCAGCTGAGGGTTCTTCATCAGCTACTTTAGACCTTCGATTTTTGACATCAAATGAAGCGGCCCACCAAGTTGAACCTTTTTTGTAAAGGCGGTATGTCGATCTCTAATAGTTTGGTTGGGCTCTTGTGTTTTCTAATCAGGGTCACCAGGTACTCCAGATCTTCGATTATCCTAGTTTTTATAGTTTTAAAAAAGTACGTGTAAACAAAATTGACTTGAACCCACTAACGTATAAAGAATTTTCAACGGCCAAGTCACACAACATTAACTATAATAATAAAGAAATCGCTGTAAGGAACCTTAGACTTGGCACGACTTTGTCTAGATTTCATTACTTTTTAGAGATAAACAAGCAGCTCCGTCGAGACTTGGCTAGTTTTTTACAGAATGTTTTTGGTGGGATTATTACCTTGACCCTTTATTTTCTTTAACTTCTGTCACATTCCATCTACTTGAATAAGGTCCTTGCCGTCCTTTATCCAAGAAATTTAATCCATCATTCATTTCTGATTATCGTCCAATTCCCGTTCTTTACGTTTCTTATCGAAAAATCATACGCACCTCATGATTTTGACGCTACTGGATTGAAGCAATGCCTTTTGCAATGTTAACATAGTTGATTTTGACGTGCTCCTGCAGTGATTTTGTTCTCTCAACATATCTCCAATTTCACTCATAATTGTTTGGGTATCTGCAGCATGTGCGGATTTTGTTTTTAAATAGTGGTTTGTTATTTATGAGTGGTAGTGATTGCATGTTTGTGGTGTGTTTGTGGCAATGTAACTATTTTTCTTTTTTGATTGTTGCTTCATGTCTTGTAAACGGTAAGTAAGTAGTTAGCTATCTATACATATAAATAAAATTGAAGTGTCTGTCTGTGATTTCAAAATAAAGCCTTTATCTTAAGCTCATATTATTATTTTCACGTTACCAAAGCCCAAATACGCATTTTTAACTTTTTTGTCTGTCTGTCTGTTTGTTTGTCCGGGCTAATCTTCGAAATGGCTGAAGCGATTTTGACGGGACTTTCACTGGTAGGTAGAGGACTGTTCAAGGAAGAATATAGGGTACTTTTTATCCCGTAAATATTTAGGGTTCCTGCGTAAAAAATGAAAAACTGTTAAAATTAGGGAGAAATATCTTCCCCTTCGGGGGACTTTGCAGTTTTATTTTGTTATTTTCACAGAATACGTATTTTTTGTGACATAAAATAACAACGCATTTTTTTAAAATAAAATAATTATACGTTCCTTCCCGTAAATCCAATAGTTCCGTCAATAGATGGCGCTGTATGAAAATTGAATCGCTCTATGATTGCATTTACGATCCTGAACTTTGTTTTTTCTTTAAACAGAAAGAATTTGATGTCTATGGAGAAATAAAGGCTACTAAAAGCCCAAATCTCATGCGTGCGAAGCCGCGGGTTTCAGCTAGTAGATAATATTTAAACTATAGAAATTACGTATGCCCACTGTTTCGAGCGATTCAATTATTTTATGTTAGGTACTTTATTTATAGTAATATTTCTCATGTAAGCGACATGACAAGTGTTGTGTTTTATGAGAAATAAAGAATCTTTAAACTGAATTTTGCTCCTTCTACCACCTACTTGTGGATGACTTTCTACACACATGTTATATTGTCTGAATGAAAATAATAAGCAAGGTGGCGGCTGCCAGGCGGCTTAACTAATTATCGATAGAATGCATCACGCATACAAGAGTGGTTTTGGCCTTAAAGATGATGGTGTACCTTTTACATACCTAAAGTTGCTGAAGTAAATGCAACCTCTAGCACCTGATGTATTAATTGAACTGATAATTCCTTAGGCTCTTTGAGCGTGTTTTTAGGGTAAAATGTCGTGGGTTCCCATCGCTATTTTAATATATGAATGCGTCACCAATACTCTAATATAAACTAATAGTATTTGCACCTATGACTTTTAAGTTTTCCCTTCTGTTGGCAGTTTTCATGACTGCCTGTTGCCTGGAGGTGGCTAACGAACATATGGGTCACCCGATATTACGTGATCAATGTCGCACATAAGCATCAGCACAACAAAAGTGTCATCGACCTGTTGCCAGCCTTTGAAAGGTAACTTGGCGAAGTTCTTAAATGAGAGTTGTATGTTACCAAATTGTGCAAGGTCAAAGTTGCTATTTTACTTCGCAATGTTTGTAAGTCGCTGGTTTTATTGACATGCTGATATCCAGTAGAGTATGGACATCCGCCCTGAACCGATTTGTCGAAATAGTTAAGAGTGCAAGTCGACTCGAACCAGCGGCAATCACCTGACCGTAACTGCCCGCGACGAACGTGTCGGCGCCCGCGCATCTGAGTTGAACTTGCGAATTTAAATATGAACTCTTTGTAACATTTTTTTTTCTATTTCATGAACTTTAAGCGGATGAAACTTAAGTGCATAGTGATGATTGGTTGTGATTTTTCTTAATAGAAATAAGAGGTAAGTTATGAAAACACATTGAGGTACTTATATTTATATGCAAACAAAATGATATTTTTTTCCAAAAAAAGGAAAAAAATAATCCACGAAATAAAACTGCCTGGAAATGATATATATCATGTTATATTTTTTTACACAACAATACAATTATACTTTTTCATATAAATATATAAGGTAATGGATATGAATATACGATGATATTTCGCAAATTGAATATAAAAGAAAAAAAATAATTATCATTGGTCGAGGATATTATTAAAACTATATATATATTCTCAAAAAATTGTAACCTTCCAAAGTTTGAAACTATTAGAATATTGGGAGATAATCAAGGTATAAGATTGCGAAACTTAGACAGGTCCCTTGTAAAATGCAAAAGCTTTATGCATCTATTAAAACCCATCTCATTCAGAGTTAATCTTAATAATAGCGAATACCTACCGGTTATATTAATTGATTTGAAAATTTTAGTGGTATTGCTTTCATATTATATACAGATAAAACACTTACCAATATGGAATATGTTTATAAACAAATTTTATATATATTTAAAATTCTTATATAATCACTTTCATTTGATGTCCATATTAAAAGAATACCTTTTTACTTCGACTTAAAGGCGGCGTTACATCATTTTCTTCTCCCTAACGTTATCCCATTTCCTAATCCATTAGGATTGGAGGGTCCGCTCCCTAAGCCTAAAGATTTGGCGAAGATAAGAAGAATTTAGTGGTACATGCCCTCGTCAGTGTTCGAATCAGAGAACATCGGTTAATAGGTTCGTATATTATGCTCACTATATACAGGGCTATCACTGGTCTGTCTAAAAAAATAAATAAAATGTTAAACTTAGCATTGGCTTATTTATTAAGCTATACATTGGTAGCAAAATAAAAAAACATAAGTTTGACGTTTACTTTTAAGTTTAAAGCTTAAGTAAAGATTATAAGTTAATAGCTACTCGGCAAACGTTGTTCTGCCATATAAATTATTTCTTATTATTTTTTTCTAATTAGTTTATTTTTTATGAAATACTAGCTGTGCCCGCGACTTCGTCCGCGCGGAATAGTTATTTTTTTATTATTTATATATATTAAAAAAAAAAAAAAAAATTTCTAAAATAAAAGTAGCCTAAGTTATTACATCAGCTATCTTTCTGTGAGGCGGAGGTACTTCCCCATACGAGCTGCTTTGATGCGTCCTACTACCTCTCTTAAATACACCGATTCCAAGACAAATAGACATGCTCATGCACAGAAATGTTTGTCATGTGTGGGAATCGAACCCACGAGCGTTGGTGTGAGCACGTTTCACTCTGTCGAAGTGTAAAATAATCGATACAATTATTTAACATTTTTTAAACATTATATTTTATGGTTTGATTTTTTTTATGTTTATTTAAAAGGGTTGAGAGACTTATCCGCATTAATTGCAAGTAATTTTAATCGTATTAGATTCCATTTGACATTAAATAAATATTACTAATTATTTCAAGATTGCTTCTTAAAGTGCCAATAATTGGATGGATTCACATTTTTTTTCTAAACCACACATTTATTGAGTGTCAAACTAAGCACAATTTGTACTGCTAATATTAAACAACTGATAAACTTACTTAAATGTTGTATTTATTGACATTAGTAAGTCTATTACAAATATGGTACTAGGTTACTCGGTGAATTATGTTCTCGGCGCATCTCTAATTATGAGCTATATTAATTCCGATCCGGCGATTAATCGGTCGATTTTGTACGTCATTACAACGGCAACTAAAATTGGATGATGTTAAATAATACAACGTTTGTCAAGGATAAGTGTGACAGTAACTTACGTATTACGTATATATAGGCATACGTATTATGAGTGACTTTATGTTATAAATAATTAAACGACAGGTTCAAGGAAATGATTGTACTTGACAGTGGCAATGAAACACAACTGTCCATTAAAAATTGTCAAACTTTAATTAGATAGAACTCCAATATGATTTCGTATGTCACTCAAGTGGTGAATAAGTATGTAATTATTGACTACTTGATGCCTAATGTCAAACGGTGACCGTAGCCTACAAATCCTTTCAATACACTAGAATCTCGAGGGTTGTCAGCACCTCTACGGATTTTTGTTGTGACATAACAAAAAATATTATTTTACTAGCAGCTGGCTTTAGTTTTGAGATTGTTTTTGATTATTACGATATTTATTACTAATTACTTACACTCGCGCGATACTTTCTCTGCTGCTTGTGTTTGTCTTGGGTGAGTGAGATGACCAGTATCGAAGCCAATTTGTCAAACTTCTTTACTTTTGCTGGCATAAAATCACACTTATAGTCAATCGCAGAATTATACAGGTACGTACTCTTGAGGAGGTGCTGCGTTAAATGGTGGGAAGAAAATAAACACTTCTTGTATTGCAAGCGTTCATAGGCTACGGTAATCACTTACCATTTGATGTTCAATATCAGCAACGTATAATACTTTCAATAACACGTATTTTTTTAAGTGTTTAGGTATATAATGCATGTTACTTGTGAACCAATTATAAATTAATATTATCAGGAAACTCCTGCCATGTGATAGTTTCCATACAAATTCATTGAAGTTACGACGTCACTGAAGTCGTTTTTAATAGCTTTTACACCTTCGCAATAGAAAATTCTATTGTGTACTTTGCGTCTCATATACGTTTGGTGGTGTTAGTTAGTTGAAGTCGTGAAGTCGGTTTTCATGGTTTTCAAACCTTCGTGATAATTGTATTATTTGTCAGTCCTTTTTTTTATACTACGGCAGGAGGCATACAAGCATACGGCCCACCTGATGTAAATCGGGTACCGTAGCCTATTAAGCATTTGAAACGAGTTACTCGGTTGAGTACGAGTATTATAAAACATGCCGAGTACGCCAAGTACCGAGTAATAAACGAGTACTCGGCGCATCTCTACTCACAATCAATATTAGTGCCAAGCCTAATCTAACCTACTCATGATGCACTCTCATTAAAAAGATGATGTAGAGTCATCCTGTATCAAAAGTTAGAGCGGTATTGTATAACGAGGTCGATGGCGTTGTTGCGCGTGTCATACTAATCGTATACACAAGTTAAGTAGCGACCGCAGCCTGTCATTTGGTAGGTTTGATCATCTTGAATTCCTCCGAGCCAGAGGCTACGTTAAACTCGGTCGGGACTGGCTGCGATAAATGTTAATGTAATTAACATTGAAATAGGCAGGGGCGGCAACGCACG
This sequence comes from Pyralis farinalis, assembly GCA_947507595.1. Classification (NCBI taxonomy): domain Eukaryota; kingdom Metazoa; phylum Arthropoda; class Insecta; order Lepidoptera; family Pyralidae; genus Pyralis; species Pyralis farinalis. Next base: position 21,402,301 of record OX382270.1, read on the forward strand.
ACCTGTATGTAGGTCGATTCTACTAAAAAACTGCAACAGCACTGCAGCGCGGTGTGTGTTAAAATGCGTACATTTTGACGTTTCGTTAAGCGATCTAGCAGCGACGTTTAACAAAACGTCAAAATGTACGCATTTTGACACACGCCGCGCTGCAGTGCAGTTGCAGTTTTTTAGTAGAATCGGCTTACTACTTACTGTAATGCAAACGTTCGTAGACTATGGTAACCACTTTATGTTAAATGAGCCGCATGCTTTGCTGCCTCTCAACGTTGTCGAAAAAAATCGACACCACCCGCCATATATGTAGGTACATGGTACAGAAGCTGGTAACCAAAAATGAGGACGCCCTAGAGGATTTTACCAAACCAAACAGGCATGTTCAAGTACACAAATGTTTGTCCTGTGTGGGAATCGAATCCACGAGCGTCGGTGTCAAAGTCGCATCATTCACGACTGCGACACTGAGCTCGTATTACAAGCGTTCATAGGCTACGGTAACCGCTTTACATCAGGTGGACCGTATGCTTGTATGCCTTCCGACGCTGTATAAAAAAAAACGCGTTGCACTCCGGGAGTGCCGGCAGAAGTGAAAACTTGAACATTAACGTTGTGCATTTTTGAACATTATGGAATGGTTAGGGAATAATTTCGCACGAATTGCTTTATTTATCAGTATAAAAGTACTATCATGTATGTGGTAAAATACAATATTCATTTATTGCGCTATCGTACACAAACATGACAATTTATATTACATTAAAAATTTAACACTTCAGGACTATTACAATTATTTTACATTAAAAAGTTTATCTCTCAGAAAAATCCACTTTCATCCATAATTTCAACGACTCTTTCACCATCATCATTACCAGCATCATCATCGCCAATCTCTAAAACTCAAACACACACACACACTCGTGCAACCGCCCTGCGCCGCTTAAACCAAACAGCGATGTTGATAAAGTACGTTGAACGAAACGCGTAAGCGCCAAGAATTATATGGCGCTTACAACGTTTTGGTCGCGAGAAAATAATGTATGAACGATCTAGCGCTTCATGTTTTAATTGTTTAATTAGAGGTAACTAATGTTTTAGTCACTGCAGCGAACTTAAGTTCGAAATCTCACCAAAATCTTACGGTCAGGGTCACGTGTCCTGACGCGAGACATTTTTACTCATCCCAAAAAGTGCACAACGCCGCTAAAGAAGTTTTCACTTCAAAAATGTTTCGGGCCGTTTAAGGGTTACTTTACTAAAAAAGGACATTCGTCATCAATTTTTATGCCGATAAATATCTATTATAATTATTTTAAATCACTTTTATCTATGTTGTCCGATACCCTAATGGTTTACAATTAAACACGCGTTACACAAGAAACGTTCGGGTTGGATTTTTTGGTCCTTATGTAAATCGGTTACCGTACCCTATAAACGCTTGCAATACATTAAGTAGGTATCACTCGTGCGATGCCACCCCTGCTGTTAACACAGCAACTCCATAGAAGCTTACTAGTAACCTCACTCACCCGCAAGAACACAACAACCCTCTAGGGAGTTCTTATTTGGCTGCGGTTTTCTGTAAGGTGGAGGTACTTCCTCAGACGGGCTGCTTTGATGCGCTCTACCGCTCTCAAAGATACCCGAAACAAGACAAACAGACATGTTCATGCACACAAATGTTAGTCCTGTGTAGGAATCGAACTCACATGCGTTGGTGCCAGAGTAACACAACAGCGCGTTTCGCCACCGAGCTCGTCAAGGATTGAAAACCTTCTTGAGGTCGGTTTAATGATTATATTGGCTTCTGTATCGGTAGTAAAAATCTAGCTAGTCACTAATACAACACTCCATATTCGAACTCGACCTTGAATGTCTAGCTGAGAAAGTCTACATTGATAGACGCAGGTATTATTTTACGGAAGTCAAATTTATGTAAAACTTGATCCATATAACTTTTTGTGCCTTACTCTGATATGTTCATGTTGGCCTAGAGGTTAGAAAAGTAGTATACACCAACTGTAAAAAAATTTAATTAATACATATAAAAACATAAAACCAATCATGAAACTTTGAAGCTTCACCGAAATTCATATAGGACTAATAAAAAAAAATGGTAATACAATCAGTGGAGAAAACACGTAACGCGTACACAGCGCCAAGTCATGTTAGAAACTTACAACTTTAACTTTTAATATGTGCGCCATAAGTACCGCGCAAAGGTGAAAAAGTCTAGCTTGAGGTATTATGTTGTTACCAGAGGGAGTCTTTGTACCAAAGTCGTCTGCATGGGTGCCTCTGTCTCACCTATTTCTACCGCCAAGCAGCTGTATTTATATAGCTGTGTACCGGTTTGAAGGGTGAGATATGGCAGAGAAATTACTGTGTACTGGGACGAAACATCCTTAGGTCGTAAGATTGGCAGCGCGCGAGTGTTGCGAGCCCCGTGGTGTTGCGAGCGTCAATAGGCTGCGGTGACCGCTTACCATCTGTTGTGGGCCGCATGCTTGTTTGTCAAATGTGACCAACATTTGATCGAAAATAATACTGCTAGACGACGCGACGGTGTGTCAAACATCTATCACATAACATAAATATATATAAGGGCTCTTGCCCTTGCCGAGTAGAGAAAGAACAAAGTGCCTTATCATTCGGACTTACTTTACTCACGTCATATGCTTTTTTTTTTTTTTTTTTTTATATTGGCTCAACATAGTGGCTCCTCTTCGCCTGTTGGTAAGCGAAAAGGGGAGCCCAAATTGCAGCGGCAACTGACAAAGGACTACGGTGTCCTGTCAGTTGACGCTACCATGCTGGCCCGCAAGGTGCTTCTTCACGCTTCGTTTGAAGGATCCCATGTTGTAGGAAGGAGGAAACACATGTGCAGGCAAGGCGTTCCACTTTTTAATAGTTCGACAGAGATAGGAGTTGCCGAACTTTTTAGCACGAGAACAAATGTCCTCAACAGTGGAATGATGACATCGCAAGCCTGCACGTGTGGTTCTATGACGGAAGGGAGAGGGTGGGATAAGGGAAAATAGTTCTTCAGAGCACTCACCATGGTACAGACGGTAAAATGTACTTAGGGAGCCTATGTCCCTACGAAGTTGCAGAGGTTCTAGGTATTTTGTGACCTCTTCGTCGTCGATTATGCGGATAGCCCGTCGCTGCAACCTATCGAGAGCCTCGAGAAGATACTGTGCGGAGCCGTCCCAGAGATGCGAGCAATACTCCACGCAGGCCCGAACTTGAGTCTTATAAAGAAGACAAAGTTGGTCCGGCGTGAAGAACCGGCGCACCCTGTTCAGGACTCCGAGTTTCTTTGAAGCTGTTAAAATGAGGCTCTCGATGTAATTTCGTTGGTTTAGGTCGCAACGAATATCCATGCCTAGCATATTCAGGCTATCGCGCATATTGAGGGTAGCGCCCTGAAGACTGGGAGTGGGATGAAATAGGGACATTTTTGTTGTGAACGCGCACACCTGAGTTTTCTTGGCATTGAACTCAACCAGGTTATTGGAACCCCATTTACTAACGAGGTCCAAAACCCGATTAAGCTCAACGACAAGACTCTCACGCCTCTCACCGATTTCTGTCCAGCACCAGGCGCCCGAAATATCGCCCATGGACCGTACTGTCATCTGCATAGCAGTGAATATTTCCAAGTGGCAGCATGTCATTGATATGCAGAAGAAAGAGGGTGGGCGATAGGACGGAGCCCTGTGGGACACCGGCATACCGTTATTGCTACATGTAACACGTGTTAAACGTGAGTGTAGAATATTGGTTTCAATGCCCGATTCAAATATATTATGTCCATAATAATTACCTATATAAGGTTCAGAATTTTTAAATGCTGGAATATGTGACAAATTAGCATAATTTTTTTTATCCGGCTCATGGGAATTTTTCTTTTGCGAAAAAAACTATTCAAATAAAAATAAAAAAAAGTAGTACCTCTTTCTGGTGAGTATAATGGGTGATAGAGATACATTCGTAACTATTGCAATTTTGGGGAGACCGTTGTGGGGTTTGAGGTCGCGTTATCATGAAGACGAACTGGATTACAGCAATTGACAAGTCTCAACTATTTGGCAGCGAGTTTGTTCATCATCACTTACAGTGCTTTACAGAACACCTGTACAATAACTATTGTACCAGATCTCGAAATGCTGGAATGATCAATGTTGATACTTGCATTTGCGTGCCTATTCAAGGAGTTGAGGCAAGTTACGACACTATTTTGATGTTTTTATTCAATGACGGTATGTATGTATGTACAGTTCCGCACACACTTTTAGAGCCTGTTTATCTTTTGTATCTATATCTATAGTAATATTAGTGAGAAACATGGGTTATATTTTAATTTTCATGAAAATACCTACAAAAATTGCAAAAACGTAAGAAAAAAATCTCTCTCTACCTGTGCGAAGCCGAGGCGTATGTACCGGTGTCGCTTTGTCACTTATGTTGGAGAGGGTGATGTGAGGGTGATGTTGTGAGGGAGATGAATCAGCTTTCACTATACATTTTAATTCATCATTATCTACATACGTCTCCAGTCGCCAAGGGGCTTCTTGTTGTAATCAAAATTTTCAAACGAAAGTGATGAAACCAAAAACGAACCATGCGTTCAATCGCACTGTCTGGTTCATGCGAGGCGTTGATACTGCATGCCATCTATGACGCGTTTATGCAAACTTTTTGAAAATAATTGAAAAATCGAATTTTCGCATTTGATAACAAAGGGAACTCAAAAAGTGGGAAAGCAAATGAGCGATTTAAAAAAAATGTTACGACTATATTTTGTAACATGCACCTAAATTAATTCAGTTTTTGCATTCCAAGTAGAATATTTGGGATGTCATAAAGTAAGTAATATTTTTTTCCATGAATTTTAATAACTGAGGTTTGAAAGATTTTTTGTAACCCGAAATTATAAATGTCATAAATTAAGTATAGTAAAATTTTAACGCCATTTTATCGAAGGGTATTTATTTTTGCTACACAAGTGAATATCATCAGGAAGGATTCATAGGGAATCAGAACAGGTATTATATTAATTCCCAATTAAACTATTTATATTTTTTGTAATCGGTGGGCGTATAACCATTACGCCGTGTATTTTATTTTTTGAATTATCTACTTGTTGTACAAAGATATCATATACAAGTTGAATGGTTGAGCTTAAAATAGCGTTTTATGTCCTTGGGGCCTACCTTGTAGCTACATCATTACGTGCACGGAAACTGTTACTTGAATGACAATATAATTACTGCAAATAAACAAAATATGAAAATTATCTTACGTCCTGGTGACTATTTGTAGACTATCAGTTGATACCGTACCTTAATGAGTAGGATTAGCCCAGTGAATAAAGAACTCGCCTATTAATCACCGGTCCCTTATTCGAAAGATTCGAATTCTTAGGCTTAAGTAGCGGACCCCGAAAATCCTAATGGATTAAGAAACCTGGGTAAAGCGAGGCAGAAGAGTCGATTTCGAATTTATGTCAAAATGGCCTGTTTTGAATATATTTCGCTATGTATAAAATATCGGTGATTTCCATAGATAACAGGTGATTTCATATGTTCCTATAATGTAATCTATGATTCTGTGTATTGCTAATAAAACTTCTCCACTATTTATAATCCATTATATTATTTACAAGACACACAATTTAATATAACTGATATAATTATATTAGTGGAATACTCCTGATTGCCCGAGAATATAGGAATTGAGCATGAAGAAAATTCTTATAGCCCGCTAGCTGAACCCCGTGAGTCCGCCCGCCTACGCGTATCCCGGTATCCCGCAGAGACCGCGTTTTCTACGTACGCGTATCGTGACGATGAATAGTCTATAACCTTCCCGAAGACTTGGGCTATCAAATACAAAAATATTTTTTCAAATCCGACGAGTAGTTCTAAAGATTAGCACGTTCAAACAAACTGTTCCGCTTTATATGTTAGTATAGACAGTGGCGGCTGTACCTTAAGTGCGCTCGTGCGCTGAACCACCAATTCAAAAGATTTAAAAATTTCAAAATATTACTTCATCTTTAAATTACCATATTAATATTTATTTTTGAAACATACAAAACATAATATAACAAATAAAATTTAAAATTATAACAAATAAAAGACAAAACAATTTAAGCGCTTTGCTAAACTATTAAGACTTATTTTCCCTGTAAAGAAAAATTCTCGTGCGCTTCGGCGAGTGCACGAGGACTGCTAATAGAACTTGTATGAGTTACTAGCGAATATGCCTGACGCGTGAAACAAAAGATAGTTCATAGAAATGTACCGAGAAACGAGACGGTTCTCGTGCGCCGCACGCGCGAATCGAAGATTACCGAGAGCACCCGATGCTTGACGGAATTTGAAATTTGAGTTCGACGGCGGCCATGATGGACCTCTCCTTATCAGTATAGTTTCGCTGTATCTGTGACGCGTTAATTATTGTTTGTTTATATTAATTGTTTTTTTTTTAATTTACATATTTTATGTAAATTGTTGATTTGTTGCAATTTCTAATACTTTAATATTAATACTTGGTGAGCAAGTAAAGTGCACCACCAGTTCGATAACCCACCAGCCGCCACTGAGTATAGATATAAAGGATAGTTTCCTATACATGATTGTGATTTATATTATTAATAATTTTCGGATTCCGTATCCAAATGAAATCAGGGTTGCACTAATACATCATTCAATTGCCTATCTGTTTAAAGAATTTGTCTTACAACGTGTATGCATACAAAGGTAAATTTTCGCATAATTCATAACATGCTGACCTCTACACATTTTAAATATAAATTCACAAAAATAACGTGTACAATAACATGTAACAGATAATAAACAGATTTTTTTTATTAATCTGTGACATACCATTTTAATCATAGATAACAGAAACAACGGGAGATGTGACATACTACGTGAGTTTGCACCGGGACGGCTGTCGCCTAGTTTCACACTTCCATAAAATACTCACACACTTAAATAAATAAAAGATGTCATTCTACGCACACAAGTACAACGACACACTTTTGTTAAGACGCTGTCATTGGATGTTTATTTAAACAACACCCAAGTAAGCACGCACTACTACAAACACTGATAAAGCGACTTTGCTGGGACACGCGGGTCGATATGACTTTGTCGATATTGACAACGTTATATCGATCTATGATCTATCAAGAAGTGTAATGTTTGTAATAAAATATTTATGGGGTGTAAGTGGATCAATGTCAACTTAGAACCAAAGCCAACCCCACTAAAATATATAACAATTCCCTGGAGGATGATTGATTTCATGCGAGTTAGTGAGGTCACAAGAAGTTGAGTTGCTGGATTGGCAGCGAGGGTGACGATGAAAATATAGATGAAATAATAACTACAGTAAAGACTTATAATTTTTATCTAATACTAGCAGTCTATTGACACTTCGTATCGATAAGTGAAGTCAAAGCGCACCCCTAACCGGCGGCAGAAACAAGCGGCCGTATCTCGAAACTGCACACACAGTGAACGAATAATATCACTCGCTTTACATTGCGTGTTGGGAAACGAGCGGTGGCGACTGCGTAATGGTAGAAAAGCAATGTATGATTTAAGAATGAGATGTTGATTATTTAAAATTTGCATCGTGGTAAGGTTCGGGTAGAAATGGCGTCGGAGAATTTTTGAAATTAATTTTGTATTTATGCTTATAATACGTAATATTATTTGTACTTACAGGTGATAAGTGATTCCATTTGATTTAAAGTTAACCACTGCACTTCTATTTTTGCAAATTGCAACAGCACAACTTGGCATTTTGCTAAAACAAGGAGCAACGTATCTCAATCGAACTTGATTGCAACTAACTAACTGTTCTTGGCAACGTTCTCGTTTTGAGCATATTGCGGCGACACCAACCACGCCCCCTTGTCACATCTCCCGTTGTTTCTGTTATCTATGATTTTAATCAAGCTCTGCGACCGTAATCGTTATCAAAAAATTGAGGAACTCATATAAATACGATTTTTTAAGTACTTCGAAAATATTTTTTAAAATATATTTATCAACACTTAAGCTAGTCAATAGCTACTTAACAAAACAATTTTTATTTTTTGTTTAGTAGCTATTGACTAGTAGGTAGAAAAACAAAGGCGAAAAAATGAATTACAGGTATTGTCTTTGCCTATTTATACAAAGATCACGTTCATGAACATTGTTCAATGCTTTTGCATTCACAAAACAGTCTAGGATAAGATTCAGGCAGTATGTAGTAACATAGTGTTATTGAGGGAATTTCGCAACTTAGAAGACGAACAGAAATAGAATTTAGAAGATGATAGACTTGAGGATTAAGATTTTAAAATATCTTTCAATGCAAAATGCTTTTGATTTCCTTGCTATATGGAAATAAAAAAGTGGTCGAAAAACGAATTACTAAAAAATATTCGAACATAAACTTGCAAAAATCGAAAGAAACATTGGCTCATAGTACACATCAGGACTCGAACCAGGAACCAGTTGGTCAATAGGTCGGTTCTTTGTCCACGAAACTATCACTGCTAAACATCTATCTATTTATATACATAAATACATAAGGAACTTGCGCTTGCCGAGTAGAGAAAGAACCAAGTGCCTTATCACTCGGACTTTACTAATCTCATTTGCTTCATATAGCATGTGTTAAACATGAGTATAGAATATTGATTTCAATGCCTGATTCCAATATATGAATCAAATTATATTGTGTCCATAATAGTTGCATAAGGTTCAGAATTTTCCCATGCTGGAATATGAGATAAATGAACAAATATGATAGTGGTAATTGCGTAGCTGCCATTTTCATCACATTTTACCTACACTGTAAACAACCTACTTTTAAAAGATTTCTATGCAACAATAACCTACTTACAAAGTCTGGGTATGGAGCTGATTATACAAATAACAACCTTCACCATTCCATACTCGTCCTTCACCACTGCAGGAAATCCTTTTCTCAAATTACTTTTTATTAGTTTTTAAATGGTGAATTAATTATCTTCATGCACAGTCTGAAAACAAGATATATTCGGGACGAAAAAATTTCAATACCTAAAACGACAGTAATAAACTAAGTTCCCATAATTTGATTTTTTTTTGTAATTTTGTTAACGCTCTGACGAACAGTAATGCGACAAAATAAGTATCTGAGTATGTTTTTGTGTGTATAAAGTATACGTATTTTGCTATGATAATAACATACCACGTTTCTTTTTGTGCGATTTAGTCTATACTATAATTTGTATGCTACTTCCTCTAAATATATACGAATGGCTGAAGAAATTTTGAAAAATTTCTACAGCATCCTGACATGTCCGGAGTTTTTAGATACAGTAGTTTGCTTAATATACTGTTACGTAAGTCAGACAGGCAGTGTTTTTTATATTCCATCGAAAACGTATGAAATCCGTTATTATAAAAAAATCCTGGGAAAATAGTTTAATATTAAAGCGAAAGAATATTTTATTTAATACATTTCCTAGAAATTGGAAATATAATAGATAAAAATATTTCTTAAAAAAGAAATGAGAAATCAGGGGGCACGGCAGTGCCCCCGCCAAGTCGAGCGCGAAGCAAACACTGCCGTACCATCCTTTACTGGAACCATTTCGCCGCATTTTCAGGCCCCTATTTGAGAACCTCTGGATAAGACCAGGACGCAGAAATTTTCGTCATCCAGTAAGCTATAATCACATACTTAAAATCCAAAATTTCAAGTCTGTAGGTCATTTAGTTCCGAAGTTAAGCGAAAGCAAAGTTTCGCATTTATGACACTCACTCATGATCATCAAAATAGAACTAGTACTTCCCATAAACTCCGAGAGCTGAAATTTGGTACAGAGTTAGGGTTTAATGGCCACATAAAGGGAAAACTATAAAAACTAGGATAATCGAAGATCTGGAGTACCTGGTGACCCTGATTAGAAAACACAAGAGCCCAACCAAACTATTAGAGATCGACATACCGCCTTTACAAAAAATGTTCAACTTGGTGGGCCGCTTCATTTGATGTCAAAAATCGAAGGTCTGAAGTATCTGATGAAGAACCCTCAGCTGGTCTCAGCTGTATTAGAGATATAGTAATGCCCCCTTCTACTATGAGAAAAAAACTGTGTCAAATAAGAAAATCTAATAAAATAAATCAATATGTCCACGTTTCTACAAAAAGAAGTGAAATCCGACCAAAAACATTCTGTAAAAAACTAGCCAAGTCTCGACGGAGCTGCTTGTTTATCTCTAAAAAGTAATGAAATCTAGACAAAGTCGTGCCAAGTCTAAGGTTCCTTACTGCGATTTCTTTATTATTATAGTTAATGTTGTGTGACTTGGCCGTTGAAGGGTACACAAGGGTACAAAACCAGGTGCTCCATGACACCATTGCACCAATCTGTCGCCAGAACCGCTACCCATTGACGATGGAAAATTGCCACTTGGAAAACGTTGATTCAATAACCAGTCAATTGTAGGCTTGATAAAGCTGCGGATTTCAATAATACTTACGTATAGGCGTGCCTGAAACAAACAATATAAAAAAATATTTCTAGTACAGACGGACTTCTAATCATTGATAGAAGTCCGTCTGTACGTCTATTTTATGTTGGATCGGTGGTCGATTTGACGCTCCAAATAGAAGAGAGCAGAAGTCAGCATTGTCATTGCTGAATGCATGTGTTGCACAATCAACAACAGCCTAAAATGAGACACTAGCGTCCAATTACCAATACCAGTATGGGCTATTATCTCGCTTAATAAACATAGGTAGTTACAACAGATATAACATTACGTGTAAACAAAATTGACTTGTACCCACTAACGTATAAAGAATTTTCAACGGCCAAGTCACACAACATTAACTATAATAATAAAGAAATCGCAGTAAGGAACCTTAGACTTGGCACGACTTTGTCTAGATTTCATTACTTTTTAGAGATAAACAAGCAGCTCCGTCGAGACTTGGCTAGTTTTTTACAGAATGTTTTTGGTCGGATATATTATACTCGTATATGTAAATAGGCAATGTAGCGTTTTGTCTATAGACTATTGAATTGCAAAGCTTTTTAATATGTAGAAAATTGTACATTCTTTTAAATTATTTCTGAACTGCCGTTCTGATTAATTAGAAAATCTGGTAAGGACTACGTCAAGATAAACCACTACTAACTCATTTACATTGAAATTATTTAGATATTTATAAAGACATACAAAGTTTAACAAAAATTGTACATCCGAATAGTTCAAAACTGCTTTGTCGTGAAGGTGTTTAAAACTTTTAAATAATTGAACATTAAAAACTCAGAGTATCTGGGGTACTGGGGAATGTTTATTAAACTATTTTATTGTATTATCGAGGCAAATAGCTCCACATTTGGCACATATTTTTAATATATGTGTCGATATGGATGTGTTCCCAGATTTGATGAAATTTAATAAACTTGTTTCTTTATTCAAGTCAGGGGAAAAGAGCGAGCTGGGAAATTGGAGACCCATATCTATACTGCCAGTTTTGAGTAATATATTCGAAAGGATAATGCGCGATCAATTACAACTCTTTTTAGGATTCCGTACCCAAGGGTAAAACGGAACCCTATTACTGAGGCTCCGCTGTCCGTCCGAACGTCCGTCCGTCTGTCACCGGGCTGTATCTCATGAACCGTGATAGTTAGACAGTTGAAATTTTCACAGATGATGTATTTTGGTTGCTGCTATAACAACAAATACTAAAAAATAGAATAAAATAAATATTTAAGGGGGCTCCCATACAACAAACGTGATTTTTTTGCTCATTTTTGCTCAATATTGATAACGGCAACAGGTAGACGCTTGAAATATTCACAGAATATTTAGTTATATATTCACTTTAAGAATAAATAATTCAGCACAGACGAGCTGTCCTTAATAATCTTTAATTCTACCATTTGATATCATTATTGTACCAATATGCTAATGTGATTTTATTGTAATATCTAATTGTCAATTTTAAAAGGGACCTATATTGTCAAGTTTCTTTAGACATTTCTCCTTCGCCAATGGTCATTTCCGAAATGCTAACAGATTAAGCAGACCAAGGCTTTCAAATTCATCGTTATCGAATTTTATGGGTCGGCCACCATACGTAAACTTATGGTACCTGGTCCATACACGGCCTTGATATCGCGTGCCGTTTGTGTTGCTATGATATGTTTTTCCATAATTACTAAATCAATTAATACAAATGAAAATTGAATCACGGGAACATAAACGAACAACTGATTTCATAGAGAATCTACCAGAAGACAATAATCTACCAGAGGGAAACTTTGTACAAAAGTCGTCTGCGTGGGTACCTCTGTCCCACATATTTCAACCGCCAAGCAGCTAATTTATATAGTTGTGTTCCGGTTTGAAGGGTGAGATATGGCAGAGAAATTACTGGGTACTGTGACGATACAGACTTAGGTCACAAGATTGGCAGCGCGCAAGTAACATCCCTGTGGTGTTGCGAGCGTTAATACGCTGCGGTGACCGCTTACCATCTAATGCGGACCGCATGCTTGTTTGCCAATCTAGTTGTATAAAAAAAAAGAAATGACATAGCTATATTACCACGCTGCTAAAATGCGGATTGGCGGAGGCCAGTGTTTTCAAGCCGCCCGAGAGTTATTGACTTAGGTTAACGACTGTCGTCTATCGGCCACAGCTGGGCCTGATGACTGAACGTGCCCTTCGAAGCACGGAGAAACTCGAGATAGATAAATCAATCCATAGACAGGCTGCGGTCGATGTTAGAATGACACGCGAACCATCAAGCTTATTTTTAGGGTTCCGTACCCAAAGGGTAAAACGGAACCCTATTACTGAACCTTCGCTGTCCGTCCGTCCGTCCGTCCGTCCGTCCGTCCGTCCGTCCGTCCGTCCGTCCGTCCGTCCGTCCGTCCGTCCGTCCGTCCGTCCGTCCGTCTGTCACCAGGCTGTATCTCACGAACCGTGATAGTTAGACAGTTGAAATTTTCACAGATGATGTATTTCTGTTGCCGCTATAACAACAAATACTAAAAAATAGAATAGTATAAATATTTAAGGGGGCTCCCATACAACAACGTGATTTTTTTGCTCGTTTTTGCTCGATATTGATAACGGCAACAGGTAGACGCTTGAAATATTCACAGAATATTTAGTTATATATTCACTTTAAGAATAAATATCATAATCCTATACAACAAACGTGGTTTTTTTGCCGTTTTTATAGATGGTGGAACGGAACCCTTCGTGCGCGAGTCCGAGTCGCACTTGACCGATTTTTTACTAATTTCGCAGGTAATGGCGTAATAATACAAACACATCATTTGTGTCATCACTAGTCAACTGTGCGTCGGGTATGTCCCACTGTATGCTTTCAATATGTAAATTTTGTATGCAATGCTATTTATCTAATTATATAAACGTTATTTATTCTGTACTAGCAGAAGCCCGCGGCTTCGCACGCATGAGATTTGGGCTTTTAGTAATCTTTATTTCTCTGTAGACATGAAACTGTTTCTGTTTAAAAAAAAACCAAAGTTCCGGGTCGTAGATGCAACCATAGAGCGATTCAATTTTCGTACAGCGCCATTTATTGACCTTTACAGGAGGCAACGTATATGTTATATTTTATTTATATTACATAAAAAATGCGTAGTTATTTTATGTTACAAAAAATACGTAATAAAATTGCAAAGTCCCCCGAAGGGGAAGATATTTCCCCCTAATTTTAACAGTTTTTCATTTTTTACGCAGGAACCCTAAATATTTACGGGATAACCCCATACCCCTCATTCCCAATAATTTCCCATTTCAATTTGAGCGTATGTTTCACTATAACCATCAACAACTTTAAGCCGCCCGGTGTCTATCGCAGGTGAACTGTTTCTCACACGGACAACTACATGCAACTACACACATCAAAAGTGTCTAGGGATCAACATATATTTTTGCAATAACTTTTCTCCTGATTGATATTAATTAAAATTTTCTTTAAGGATTCATCAAATAAAGTGTTTTCGTTTGTCTACAGTAACGATAAACCAAGTCACCTTTGCATTAATAAAGAAATTTGCCATTTTCATAATAAAGGGATTTTTGACATTTGAACCACTAACATTAAAGTTTGAAAAAAAAACTGAAATAACAGTTTTCTTTAAAATTTTATTGGGTAACTTAAACAATTAATAATCCGTGTTTCTACCACGAACACTAACAACACAAGAACATCGGTTTGGCATACTCAAAATGAGTTCATCCAAATCACGCTGTGGAATGGCCGCCCATGTTCGTTGCAACAACAAAAAAAGGTCTTCTTGCGACTGGATACCCTCCATATTCGGCAGAGCTCTTCTCTGTAGCATATCCCATGCATGCTCAATCGGGTTCAAGTCTGGCGACTGAGCAGGCCAGGGCATGACATTGATGTTAGCTGCGGCGAGAGTCTGTCTTACAACTCTTGCGGTGTGCGGTCGTGCATTATCATGCATTAACTGAAATAAGGGACCGATGTGCACTTGTAGAGGAACGATGACGTCTGATACAATCGTCTCAGCATAAATTTGAGCGTTGAGGTTGCCTCTGATCCAAATCAACTCAGTTCTTCCGCCGATCCAAATACCCGCCCATACCATGATGGTTCCACCACTATAAGGATGGACTTCCTGGCAGGATTTTAATCGCTGTTGGCGTCCAGGGGTTCTCCAGTGTCGTATACGTCTTGTATCCGGTCTCATACCAAAACGAGACTCATCAGAAAAGCACACGAAACGCCATTGTTCTTCTGCCCAATTTCTGTGTTCAAGAGCCCATTGATATCGAATCCTACGATTGTGCATTGCTATCCTCTTCCCCCGCGGACCGCACACAAAGCGAATGTGTACACAAACCTGTATTACTTTATTTAGAAATATAATAATTTAATTTCTACTAAGTAAATTCGCTGAGAATAATAGGACTACAGAAGGTTTAAAGAGGTGCGCTGTTGTTTAAAAATCCCGCGCGCTGGCGAAGAAAAGGAGCAACAGGTGTATGTGAGTGCTATCTATCTCTTTTGTGCTATTGCTTGGAACAACACACACGAACGAGTTGGCGAATACACAGGCGACGACCCAAGATCCTATCTACGTAAAATATATTTACCCCTTTCGCACTTCCGCGCCTGCGCATCTCCACGTACTCCTCGCACTTCGACTGCGCGCTCGCAACGAGTGCATAATTCATCTGCACACAATTGTGAACCCTACGCCTTGGGAAGAGGGTTGTCAAGAGTTGCAAAATTATACTTGGTCTGAGCACTTGTAATAAATAAGATTACCTCACACGAGTTTGGTTACTTCGGTGTTCGAATTAGAGTATATTTTTATCATTCGCTATCACTTCATTGATGCCAAAGTACACTATGAGTGACAATCAAGATTTGAATATCACCGACATGTCAGTTACATACGCTGATGACAGTACCCCTCCAAATTTTGTTTGTTCGCGTAATAAATATGTGACTACGGATGATCTTAACAAGTTCAAGAACGAAATTAAGGAGATGATTCAGTCACTATTGTGTACTCAACAGAGTGAAAATAAGGTAATTACTTCATCTTTGCAAGATATCAAGCAGACAAATTTGGATATACAGAATTCGATAGCTCTATTATCGTCCCAGACCCATGAATTGACGAGTAAAATTACCCAGTTGGAAAATAAAGTCAAGGAGGACAGGGAGTGCATCACCTTGCTTGAAAATAAAATTGAAAGTCTACAGATGGGGTCACGTAAATCTAACTTAGAAATCAAGAACGTACCTAAAAGAAACGGAGAGACTAGGGAGGACCTAGTTGACATGATTTCATGTCTTTCATCGACCATCGGCGGCAGTCTGAGTAAAGTTGACATTGCGGACGTGTATAGAGTACGTACCAGAAGAGACTCCCAACATTCACCAATTGTAGTCGAACTCACATCTACTTTAACTAAGTCTAATATCCTAAAGTTATGTAAGGCATACAACATTAAAAATAAGTCCAAGTTGTGTGCCAAACACTTGGGTTTTCGATCTAACGAGGACACGCCAATTTTTGTGTCTGAGCAGCTCACACAAAAGGGAGCGCGTCTCCATTTTTTGGCCAGAGACCTGGCCAAATCCAAACAGTACAGATTTTGTTGGATTGCATATGGTAAGGTCTACGTACGTAAAACAGACACCTCCCCCATCATAACGATTGGCTCGGAAGCCCAGGTTCATCAATTAATGAATGTGGACTGACTAAGTTCTGAAATATGTAACTTGTGTTTTAACTTATGTAAATTAATGAATTACTCTTGCTTACTACAAACACCTTCATTGTACTTTCTGTACTTGTGGTTTAATTCTTATCATAGCATATTCTCACCGCACAAATTATTGTTTGATATATATACAATTATACAAACTCACCCAATGTTTACTCAAATACACGTGCTTGTTACACGAACATACGCCCTTATTACACTTCTAACGTACTCACGAATCATACTCTATACATATGAAATAACCCTAATTCACGCGCTATACACTTATTTATCACCATCAAAACAGATCATTATTACACTATTTACTTCAATACATAAACAATTTTACACCATCATGCAAACAAACACACTTTGTGTACTTTTATGCCTATTTGTGCATACGGTTTGCCTTGGTTGCTTCTTGGTGGTAGGGTCACATTATCCTGTACACCCTAATTTTGTATTTGTTCATGCCACAGGGATATGCTCTACCCATAAGCTTTACCTACTGAACTTTAAATTATTAACAATTACTATTACTCTATGTACAAGCTGTTACCCCATTAATTTTATCACGCTGTACCTAAATGGATAATCACAGGACAACTAGCCAAATATTGGACGATTTTGTAATTGCTAGGTCTCTCTGCGTCGAACCGCATGATCTTCCAAAGCACATACAAAATGTACATAGTTCTGACTTCACGATCATATCCCAAAATATTCGTAGCATTTACGGTAACATTGATGATTTTCAGTTGTCTTTGGTTAATGTTATTGGGTATGATGTTGACATAATTGTTTTTAGTGAGTGCAGACTCAATGACAATAAACCGTTACCTATAGTACCCAATTATAAATCTTATAAAACCATTAATCATATTAACCAATGTGATGGCGTGGTTGCCTACATAAAAAGCTCCCATAATTTTGAGGTAAAAGAAATTAGTTTGGCACAAGCATCTTGTTTACAAATAATCACCCCACATTCTACAATACTTGGTATATACCGCTCTCCTTCTAATAACAATGCTGATAATTTTATAACCTCATTAAATGTACACTTAGAGAATATTAAAACTTGTAAAATATTGTAATTACTGGTGATATTAATATTAACATTACAAATGATATTCTTGAAAATCATTATCAGCGTGCAAACAAATGCAACTATCTCAACATGCTTGCAACACACGGTTTGCTTCCCGGGCATACACTGCCGACTAGAAACATTAGTTGCTTGGACCACTTTATCTTAAAATTAGATTACAATAGAACCTCTGCCTCCATCTATGTATTAAATACATCTATCACAGATCATAAAACCATTTTCTTAAAATTATCTAATGTAACACAAATTCGCGATAACTTTAAAACTAAAACAATAACTGACTTCGAAAGTGCATTATTTGATTTGCAAAATAGTGACGTCCACGATTTAATATTATATAATGATCCTATACTGTTAACTAATCATTTAATTAATAAGTTAAGACAATGTTTACTGGATAACACGATTACTAAAATAGTTCCATGCAATAAACGCATTATTAAACCATGGATTACCCCTGGCATTTTAAAATGTATTAGAAATAGAAACAGTATGCAACAAAAACTACATAATAATCCTGAAAATGAAATTCTAAAAATTACGTATAGACGCTACCGCAATTTTTGCAATAGCCTTTTAAAAAAACTAAAAAGAAACTATGAAAGAGAACAATTAGATAAAAATAAAAGTAATTCTAAAAATCTATGGAAAACTATAAATAATATTACCTACCGCAATAAAACAAACCAAAATTCAGACTTATTACATATTAAAGCTCTCCCAAAAATTTCACTTAACTTTGCCAACAACTACTTTGCTAACATTGGTAAAAGTCTAGCAGAAAATATCAAACCTGCCTCATTTTACCAACAGCCACATGTCACGGATCCTACTGACGGTACTCAACTTACATCTTTTGTACTCAGTGACACTGACCCTAATGAGGTATATGCTACCCTTATGCAGCTTAAGTCTGATAGCGCTCCGGGCTGGGATAATGTCCCTACTCTATTTCTTAAAATGGCTCATGGAGTAGTTGTACCCATCATCACACATTTGGTCAACCTCTGCTTTCAATCTGGTATTTTTCCTGCCGCTCTAAAAAGAGCTATAATTACGCCTGTGTTTAAGAGTGGCGACAGAGGCGACGTGTCAAATTATAGACCAATCTCTGTCCTCCCTGTCATATCAAAAATTCTTGAAAAAATATTAAATAACCGTTTGAATTCATACTTAGTAAAGTTTAACATAATATCTAAATCTCAATACGGCTTCAAACAAGGTCTATCAACAGAAGATGCAGCTACAGCATTATCCTCGCTTATAGTTGATGAAGTGGATAAAGGAAATAAATGCACAGCAATTTTCTTAGACATAAGAAAAGCCTTTGACACTGTTTCTGTTGCCATTCTTTTACGCAGGCTTGAAGCCATTGGAATCAGAGGCACACCACTTAGATTATTCGAGGACTATTTACGAAACAGGATGCAGTGTGTCCGCGTGGGAAACCATATTAGTGAAGAGACCAGCATAACCTATGGGGTTCCTCAGGGAAGCGTGCTTGGCCCTACACTCTTTCTAATTTACATTAACAGCCTATGTAACATGGAACTCACTAATGGCAAGGTATTTTCTTACGCGGACGACACAGCGGTTGTCTTCTTTGGTCCGTCTTGGGACACTGTGCGTACTCAGGCAGAGAAAGGACTCGCAACTATATCCACCTGGTTAAACTCAAATCTATTAACTTTGAACACCTCAAAAACAAACTATATAACGTTTACAAATTATACAAGAACTCAACCAGGAAATGAATTTGGGATTAAAATTTGTTGTTGTACACCTGACTATAAAAATACCAACTGTAATTGTATTCCTGTTTCGAGAGTAAGCTATACTAAATATTTGGGCATTGTTATCGACCAGCGTCTCTCCTGGCATGCTCACATAGAACTGGTTATGGGCAGGATTCGAAAACTTATTTGGACATTCAAACAGCTTAGGCATGTCGCATCAAAAACTCTTTTAAAACAAATATACGTATCACTAGCTCAATCCATATTAATTTATTGCATCCCAATTTGGGGCGGAGCTAATAAAACTAAATGTTTAGAGTTGGAGAGGGCTCAACGATCACTTTTGAAAGTTATGCACTTTAAACATTACACATTTTCTACTGTAAGGCTTTATAAATTGTGTAATCTTCTTTCCGTGAGAAAACTATATATTCTACAGTCTGTCATAAAGCTTCATAAAAACCTGAAATACGATCCTCAAAAATTGAGCGGAAGAAGAAATTACGTAATAGCACAGGTTAGAAGCTTCAGAACTACATTTTTTAGAAGGCAATTCTCCTGCCAGTCTGCATACTTGTATAACGAGGTCAATAAACACACCAATATTTATCCTATGACAACACACAAAGCTAAATTAACAGTAAACGCATGGTTGCAGACAAAGTGCTATGATGAGACGGAATCTATTTTGCAGGGAAAATATATTCCCTGTAATAATGTTGATCATATTATTTAATATAAACACTCCGAATTCCTAAACACAGACTCGTACTACATTTTCATATCCAGTCTTAATATTACATAAACACCTCATTCACCAACAAGTACCACCACTCGCATGCGCGTACACACTCTCAAACACACAGACATACACGAGTAAACTATTGAACTTGCAATATTTTGTATCCCTTTTCTTTTTTCCTTCTATTAACACTATGTATAGATGAAATCTGTTATTTGTACATTTGATTGTGTGATTCCTTCCACAATGAATAACACCCATGTATTTTTGTTTTTCTCTAATTCTTTATACTTAAATGTTAATCAGTGAAGAGCGGCGCCTCCTCCTACAGGTATTGTTATACTTAACTGGAGGCACCTGCACATTACATTGTAAAACAAATTTGTACAATAAAGAATTATTATTATTATTATTATTATTATTATAGGTGGTACCCTTAGCGGTCTTCGGGAATGAAGGTTCACTTCATGCAAGCGGTTTCTGACTGTTTGGTCGCTAATTAAGTTCCCTGAAGAGTGTTGAAGCGTCACGGCTAACATCATGGCGGTTATTGTTGGAGCTCTTCGAGTTGTGATTTGAATGTATCGGTCTTGTCTCCGTGTGGTGCAGCGATACCGTCCTCCATGGCGCTCAGCCACGGTACCAGTGCTTCGGTAACGTGTCCAAAGTCGACTGATAACACTCTGACTTGTATTCAGAGCTAAAGCCACAGTACGTTGCCGGGAACCAGCTTCTATCATTCCCACGGCTCTGAGCATTTCTTCCCTGCTTAAATGACGTCGCCGCTCCATAATAACGTTGGTTTTAATCAGTAGTAGGGAAACAGTAGCACTAATAATGTCTTCAATGCGTTGTATGTTTTTATAGGGAAAATATTGACAGCTGATTTTCATCTTTTACTCGAATTTGATTAACAGTTCCTGTTTCAAATTATGAAATGCACCAAAAAGGATCCATATAAATTTATAAAATCATAAATTTATTACAAAGCCACATCTCAATCTCAAGAAATCCGCATAAAAATGCTTGATCCCTAGACACTTTTGATGTGTGTATATGTTACTATGTCACGCTAGCTCATATAATATTGTTTATAATGGCTGCTATGAGAACATCAAATCCTACTAATATTATAAATGCGAAAGTTTGTATGTATGGTTGGATGTTTGTTGCTCTTTCACGCTTAAACAGCTGAACGGATTTGAATGTTTGGCACGTAGATAGATTATGATCTGGATTAACACATAGGCTATGTTATCTGACTCTGCGGGCGGAGCCGCGGGCAGCAGCTAGTATTTTATAAAAAGAAACCTGTTGCAAGTCCATTTTATTGGTATTTCATTGTCAAATGTCTGTACAAAAATAAAAAAAATATTAATACTTGATAATAAATTCCATGCATACGAAGTCGCGGGCAAAAGCTAGCAGTAAATAAATTAAGGAAATATTTTCGACTCCACGCTCTTATGACGATAGGGAGATTCTTGCTGCATCTGCCTCAATTCGGCTGCATAATTTTACTACCTCCTGTGGCTCAAATTGTTCTAGTACAACTAAGATGTTTTCCTTTGTAGAAAAAAAAATGACTATAAAATTTCTGCATTAGAATAAATTTACCTGTTGTTTGAGTATATACCCCGAATGGTCTTCCATTAGCCAATGGTGGTAAATGCACATTCTTCCTGTTTTTCTATATATCACACTTTTTATCGTAAGTTTCTATCACTAATATTTTTCCAATAACCTTATCATTGACATTTATTTTAACTTGAACGAGTCTCTTCACTTCTATCTTATTTACCAATTAAAACTTATGACAACGTACAAAATGAATCCTATCTAAAATCTAATAATATCGCAACGTTGACCTTCTAATTGAAGAATAAGTGAACAAGTTTATGTTTATATAAAAATAACATACAATAATATTAAAAATAAAATGCATATTTCAATGCTGTATAACCTTTGGATCACATGATTCTGAAGAAACCTTGACTGGAGTCTTGATTTCAATAGATCTACATTATTATATAAGTGACAGTCGTCCCTAATGTTAACGCAGTTTAAAGTACGAGTTCAATTAAGTTAAATTTATTTGCGGAAATAACCTTGACGTTGGCTCGAAGATTATCTATTACATGTTCGGCAAAAATGGGGAAAAAATTAACACCGTAAAATTTGATTTTATTAACATTTGGCAAAATACTGTCATTTTTGACGACCTCGGTGGCGCAGTGGTTAGTAACGCTACAGTGACACCAACGCTCGTGGATTCGATTCCCATACAGGACAAACATTTGCGTGCACGAAAAAGCTTGTTGGTCTTGGTTTGGGTGTTTTTTATGTACCTATCACAAGTATGTATTTACAAAAAAAAATGTATTTACGTGTGTTTATCAGTTTATTATCATTATCATTATCCTTTATTGCATAACATTATACATAGATTTTGTTACATTAAAAATAGTGTACAATGGTGAGCTTATCTCTTTAAGAGATCTCTTCCAGCTAGCCGTAGCGTGTGTGCAGTAATTTTATTTTGGCTGGGATTTAAAAAGTTATGCAAAATTAAGTATACAATATATAAGTATATAAAATACATACATAGTCTTTAATAATATCAATACATATAAATAACTACACATATAAAATATATAAGTACTATACATATAATATCACTTATTGTGAGTAAGATAGTACTCTCTCAACCTTTTCCTGAAAGTAACTAAAGTGCAACTGTCTCGTATTTGTAGCGGTAATTTATTCCACAGCTGTGCAGCATTAACTGTGAAAGAACGAAAGTAGAAGATAGTGTTGGATGATGGATAATTCAAAGTTTTGGTTAGACAAGGACGTTGGGAACGGATAGGAGTTGATTTAAGTGAAAACCGGGATCGAAGGTATTGGGGAGTCTCAGGGTTATTTAGGATTTTGTACAGATAGCATAATATGTGCACATTTCTGCGAAGGCGGATAGGGAGCCACTTCAATCTTGTACGAAATTCGGAAATATGGTCATATTTTCGCAAACCGTAAATATAACGAATAGCCAGGTTTTGTAGGCGTTCTAGTTTGTTAAGTAGCTCATCAGTCGCATCTAAATAGCAAACATCAGCGTAGTCAAGAATAGGGAGTAAAAGAGACTGAGCAAGCATAACTTTAGTTTTGAATGGTAAAAAATTCTGAAGCCGCCTGAGTGAATGAAAATTGTAATGCATACGTTTACTGACGTCATTGACATGCGCTGTCCACGATAAAGTTTCATCAATGATCAAACCCAAGTTTTTTGTTTTGCTTGTAAA
Source organism: Pyralis farinalis (assembly GCA_947507595.1). Taxonomy (NCBI): domain Eukaryota; kingdom Metazoa; phylum Arthropoda; class Insecta; order Lepidoptera; family Pyralidae; genus Pyralis; species Pyralis farinalis. The sequence goes on from OX382270.1 coordinate 21,425,496, forward strand.
AGCAATCGGTAGGCCGTTGTAGGAAACTTGCGGCAAATCATTAAATTTAACCTTCTTTTTCATCTGGCGACTACCGATAACAATGGCTTGAGATTTTGATGGGTTGACTAGGAGTCCAAAGCTATCAGCCCACCCCCGGACTGCACACAGCACATCATTCATGGCTGAAATAGCCTTGGATGCATCAGAGTAGGAAAAATGACTGTAAATTTGCAAATCATCCGCATAAAGATGGTAAGGAGAAGTGATTACTTTAGATAATCCGTTGATGAAGATCGAGAAAAGTAGTGGAGATAAAACACCGCCTTGTGGTACACCAGCAGTCAATAGAGCCCAATCTGATGAATATTCATCAACTTTAGTACATTGCCAGCGTCCACGAAGATAAGAATCGAACCACTCGATCACAGAGGAGGACAAGTTCAAAGAGCGAAGAATTCCAAGGAGAATGTCAAAATCGACAGAATTGAATGCGTTACTGAAGTCCAACAGAATAACAAGGGTAAGTTTTTTATTGTCCATAGCATGTCGTATATCTTCTGTGACATTCAATAACGCACTCGTTGTGCTGTGATGAGGACGGAAACCCGACTGAAAGGGGCTAAGAAGATTATGATGTCTGAGATATGAATTTAGTTGTTTGTGAACAAAACTTTCGAGGATTTTAGATAATAGTGGAAGAATAGAAATTGGCCGATACTCGGAGAAGGATGTAGGGTTGTAAGTCTTAGGGATCGGAATGACTTGAGCCATCTTCCAAGCTTTTGGAAAAACGTTTGTAGAGAGAGAAAAGTTTATTATGTGCGTAATTACTGGAACTACGTAGTCCAAAATTGGAATCAACATGTCACGACTCAAGCCATCACTGCCCACAGCTTTGGTGGTAATGGAGAGAATGCTCTTTTTAACTTCGTCCTCGGTAGTGCAGCGAAATGAGAATGCGTCACGTGCGGGTGTTGCAGGTTGAGAAATCGAAGATAAAGTACCATTTTTAATGGTCTGATTTACCGAAATCGGGGGAGTACAGAAATGTTTATTTAATGTATTTAAGTCCAAAGAACAATTTACATTCTTGGAAGATTTACCTACACCCAGTGAACGTAGAAATTTCCAGATGTTTGCCTGAGGCATATTTTCTAAAGAGGAATGAATATATTGGCGTTTTGCATCCCTACACATCCTATTGCAGATGTTCCGCAGTTTTTTATATTCCAAGAGATGATTTTCACTAGGGGATTTTTTAAGTTTGGACTTGGCTTTATCTCGCTTACGCATACAGGTTTTAATAGATGTAGAAAGCCAAGGCGCTGGTTGGTGTTTCACTCTTACAGGTCTTATCGGAGCATAAGTATCATACAGTGAAGTTATATTAGAATTGAAAAAGTCAATTTTTGCATCAATGGAAGTTGCTGCGTAAAGCTTAGTCCAATCAACATTACAAAAGTCATCCCTCAAGCGATTCACATCCATATTTCTAAAGTTACGTTGGAAGATTGTTTTGTTAATACGTTTGGGGGGACGCACCTTATATGAAAGAAATAGCAGGTCGTGATAAGAGAAAGGTGCTGTAAGTTGTCCATGAGAAACCACCGAGTCAACATCAGAGACGATCATTAGGTCAATCAAAGACGGCCTACAATTGGGTACATGATGCGTTGCAGAGAGTGGAAGGATATTTAGGTCCAATGAGGATGCAATATTATTGATCTTATTTGACCTACTGTCATCTCTTAATAGGCAGGTGTTAAGATCGCCCATTATAATAACATGGCTATAAGAGGGACGAAGTTGTTCTAATATTGACTCGAAGGTCTGGAAGTAGTCTGTCCTGTCATTGGGGCTATAAGCTACTGCTAGTAGGACTTTAGAGTGGTGCAGTGAAATTTCCAGAAATAAATATTCTAGAGATGCAGAATATTCGTTAGGGGATTGTGCAATAACAATGCTAGAAATATGCTCACGGAGATAGATACATACACCCCCCGAACCAGCTCCGATTCTATCATTACGAAGACGCCGGAAGCCGGGGAGGGAACAGAGTGTAGAAGGAAGTGAAGGTTTAAGCCAGGACTCAGAAACTAAAATAACATCGACTGCGACATTGCTAAAAGATGCGAGAAAGTCGTGATAATGAGCAACTATGCTCTGTGCATTAATGTGCACAAGGTTTAGGTTTTGGGGGTTATGGTTAAGCACAGACTGCAAATTCCTCTCAAGGACATCAGTATCAGATGATGATGATGTTATGTCACTGACAGCACTTTCAAACTCATCAGAGGAGGATGATTCAAAATAGTCGTCATGTACATTAATATGTAATGACATAAAAAGTAGTACACAAACGTAATAAAAAATAAATACGATATATAAAATAAATATATAAATAATAATAGACAGATATAAATAACAATTATATACATGCACTTGCATCCTTTTCTTGGTATATCATTACATAAAACCAATAGATATTATTAGCAGAGTCAATTAAATGGTTCACAACTCAGGCGAGGACCGATTGCCACAGCTAATATAAGAAAACAACACACATCACATCATGCTGAAATTTGACATTATGTTAAACTACAACTGTACAAAAATATTTTTTCTTAAACTTGTTTCAAAGATTATTAAATAAGATACCCTACATGTAAATTAACAATTTAAGAGTATTCAAGTAGGTCATTTGATAATAAGATATTTGATGCCTAACTACAACAAAATGTGAACGATTAATGATTCAACAACAAGAACTCACATCTAAGTACGAAGATTATGAATTATAATAATTAATGAAAGTTCACCGTGAAGCTTCTAGTGAGTGCCTGTAACGTGCTTATGGGCAGCGTCGGTTCGCCGAGATCTGTCTGCCGGCTGTGATGCGCAGGCTGGATGCCGGGACTGTACTTTGTGGAGCTCCGCCGGGGTTGTAATTTTCACACGCGATTTGTCTGGCAGGAGGATCATTATGTTACCGTCAGAGGACCAACTATTCCTGACGCCAAAATGCTTCCTGGCCGCAACGAAAACTTCTTGCCTAGTCTTGGTTAGGAACTCGGATATGGAAATTTTTGAGCCCTTCAACTTTGTCTTGGCATTCCATACAGCTGAACGAAGCATAGTATTAGCAAAACGGATCAGTACCGGGCGCGGACCATCTCTCTTCGCTCCAAGACGATGACACACTTCCAGAGATGAACTGCTGCCAGTATCGAATGACAGGCCATCGCAACCAGACAGTTTTAATTGTTGGCTAAAAATTTTATTAATTCTCTGAGAGAGAATCTCATTCTCGTCCTCGGGGATACCATGTATGAGAAGTACCTTTCTGCGATTGTGTGTTTCTTGACGATCCAAACTGGCCGCTATTAGCTCCATTTGTTGCTTCAACATTGAGATGGCTTTCCATATGAAGGTTTTGAAGTTCTGGTAGTCAGCAGAGAGAGTTTTAATTGTCAGAGGTACATTTGAAGAGGATGACGAAGATTGCTGCAGATTTTTCTCAAAATCATCCATCCGAGTGTTGAATAGTGCTGCCAGCTCACTAAGATTATTCTGCAACTGTGTTGTTGGTTCCATGGTGAAAAGTTGTTTGAAATTTATGTGCTGGTGGATGCAAGTGTTAGACTTAGGACATTTAGGTCAGTATCCAAACACAAATAGTGAGTGTAAATATTTTTAAATAATAAATTACTAAGAGTGATGCAAAATGGCTGTTACTTTATTTGAAGCTACCCGCCGAAAAAAAAGTATTATTAGTACATAACACAAGGTTCGCTTACTTTGAAGCTAGATGGAACTGTGTAATTTGTTAGAGAATATTTATTATTATTTATTTATTATCTCAATTCCTGTTTTATGGAACCGTACCTGTTGTGAAGTCGAAGATACTGGTACTGAAGTCGTGGCCATTTCAGAAACCAATCCTTCTTAATTTTAACTGTCATATTATTTAGACACGCGGCACTGTATCAGCTGAGATCGGAAAAGAAAGAAAGGGCAATACGCCGCTGGGCAGTGTAGATATTGTACGAACCATTATCCTAATAAAGCTCCCTTGAACATCTAGATTCCCAAACTTCATTAATATATTTATTATAGTTATGAAATTATTGAGATCATTAATTAAAATTAATGAAATAATAATGAAGTATATTCATATGACCCATAAAAAATGACATAGTGTAGTTAGCTCTAGTAAGTTGGAATTAATGTGCATGATGTGCTGTTAAGCATTTTATAACAGACTACGGGAGATTTAAGGTTAGCCCCGTGGAAGTAAAAATAATACGTGCACGGTAGGCCCATATTGTCAAAGACAAGGAAATTACGATATAAGCTATGAGCTGTTGTATCTATGTCACAGTTCACAATAGTACCTATGTAAGCGGGATAGTAACCTCTCGTAAGGCACTCACATAAGCGCAGTGATCACACTGATCACGGACACAATACTCGTAAAAACTCTTGATTTCTATAGCAGTTTTCATGAAAACAGTACGCGTGTTGCTTCCTCCTGTCCACCTAGCGCAAGCTATAAATAAGAGATAAGCAATATTCGTATAGTCGCCACGATTACAAGTGATAATATTTAAGAAATTTCTTCATAAGTTTGAATATTCAACGATCCATATTCAATGAACGACTGATTGTCCTTTGACTGTGCGCTTATAATGGCTCTTTGTTTTGTTTGTCATTATGTTTGGTCACTATTACAATAAAAGAAACGCCTTAACCAAATTATATGGCATCAAGGGCAATGTGATGGACGCAGACGTGCGCGGAAGAGATAGTAAGGATTTGTTAGCTCTGAATCGCTGTCAGTCAGTGCACATTTGAATACTTTTATACCAATTAATTTATATAAATAAATGAAATGAGCTAAGTACTAGGCGCGCCGACGATGCTGTGCCTTCCTCAGACAGCATAACTAAATTGAAGATCTTTTAATAATTTCTAAAAACTGTGCTAGTGTGAATTATCGACTTTAAATGTTATGGATTTTATGCTATACAAACTTTGATAACAGAAGGAGTAGCGTAATAAATGAACGACGAGGCGGAGCTCATAAGGCCCTTTTTACCTACTATAAAAGGAACTTTATTAGCCACTGAAACTTCCACGCACGCGCGTCACGTGAAGCGTGACACGTCCGCGAACTTCGTTTAGTCCATACTGCGCGCCCAGCGGCCAGCTTGTACAAAAAAACGTAATTGCTGTCGTATTACTACTACAGTTATATCACAATAAAGTATACCTACGAATGCGTTATAATGTATGATTAGACTACATTAACCCAAATTATAATAATTGAAGCAGAAGTTGAAAAACTGGTGATGTTCAGAGCCCCGGGAACCGGCGAGCGTGCATAAATATAGCTATGAATGTTAGAGAAGCAAGGGGAGGTGGAAGGGCCGCGTCTTATGGCGCTCGGTTCTCTCTGCCTACCCCGTAAGGGACCTGGCGTGAAGATATACATACTTACAAGTTAAAAAAAATGTCCAACTCGTCAGTATAGCACTTGTTTTCATTCCGGTCAAGAAGTAAGGCCCTACTGCCCTATTGATCCTACGGATCCTAAAACTAAACTTTTTGAACTTAACCTCTAACGCTAGGAGAAAAGTTATCACCTACGTTCCTTTGTGCTATACTTATTTCGACCAGCTATCACGTGATGTATGAAGGAGTACAAATGGCCCATCACGTTCCTTTATAGGCAAATCCAACCTCACTTGCCTAGGTTCGCATTAGTTAAGCTGCGAATAAAAGGTCAATTCCTCTACATTACTGAAGATCCAAATAACAACTTCCTGGAAAGTTATTGTGTTTTGCAAGTGATTAGGTTCCCAGCAATATTCTGATTTGTATATATGAATATATTCATGCCAGGTCCCATGCAGGGTAGGCAGAGAGAACCGAGCGCCATAAGACGCGGTCCTCACATACTTCACTCGCTTCTCTAACATTCATAGCTCTTTTCATGTACCTTCGCCGGTTCCTGAGGCCCCTGACATCGCCTTTTGATAGAACACGACCAATTTAGTCATGTCTTGCTCTTCCCCGGCTCCTACATCCTTCAAATTTTTGCATTGTATATCTGTTTCGTCATTATTTCATCCCGCATTATTCCTACATGTCCGAACTAACGGAGCATGCCTTTTTTTATCTTAACACCAACCCTCTCATTCAGACCAACTCTCTTACGTAATCGATACGAACGCCGTCAGCAAGCGTTCTGCCACAAATTTTGCGCAATGCTCTCATCTCAACCGCATTTATTTTAATTTCATGCTCTCTCTGCCATACCCTGCTTTCACTTCCTTAAGTTAATCAAATAGCGATTTTTAAGTCTTCCTCTGTACTTATACAATGAGACCTTGCTTATAATGTTTTGACATACAGCTAGAGATGAAGTGTAAATCTAAAATGTATTTTCAAATAAATTCTCTATACAAAATATCCGAATTAATTCTACATTAGATATAATCTGAAACGCTAATTTTGCCGCATATATGGTAATAACGAGCTACAAAACGGCCATCATAAAATTTATGTACGCCGAATAGTTAACAATTGGAAATCATAGAACATCTGGGGTTAACAGCAGTTTTAGAAAGGTACTAAATATATATAAAAACACTTACCTACTATACTTGGGTCCGAAATATTTTTGCGGTTTATATTTACAGAATATACCTCACTATTATGTAATATTTTTTGTAACATACTTTCTGTATAATGATTGTATGACATATGCACAGCCGTTCACCAATACTCAATCTTTACCAACACATACTTACTTTACACGCGTACTTATGTGCCTTATTTATTATCCAAACAAACACTCTTAACATTGTCTTAACTCTCCCACAGCAGCTCGCTGATAAACGACTTTATTCAACTTGTACACTTACACAAACTCACACAACAATTACACATATACACAGACTCAACACCCAAACACATAAGCCTTATACACTATTTGCGCTCACTATTCAGCTCGCTTATAAGCTTACCTAATCAACGCCCACAAATGCACAAACACATGAGATTACCCTAACACAAACACACACCCCTCTTTTGCCGCACTTAAAGCGGTTCTCTGATAGAAAAACCGTTTTTGTCCTTCATAGATACACAAATGCACACTATTACTCAAATATGCACACTTTGTACATTTTTATCTGCGTCCTTCATTTACTTTGATTTTCGTGTTTACATATACTTTTATGATTATGAAATATTGTGCCTACATGACTCACTTTTCTGTCCTAACATACGACGTTTACATTATCGTACGAGTATTTAAGTACTTCACACAAAACTTGGAATTAATAATACCTTCAATAATTTGTACTTTAGATGGATAATCAAGGAACAACATGCCAAATATTGGATGAATTTCATATTTCAAGGTCTTTCAGTATTGAACCACAGGAACTAAAAAAACATATTAATAACAATAATAACTCAGATTTCTCCATAATATCCCAAACATACGTAGTGTTTATAATAATATTGACGATTTTCAGGTATCTTTGACTAATTTCTTAACGTATGATGTTGACATTATAATCCTGACTGAGTGTAGACTCAACAGCAGCAAACCAGTACCGATAATTCCTAATTACAATTGCTATCAAACAATAAACCATATCAACCATTGTGACGGTGTGATCGCCTATGTTAAAAGCTCGCATAATTTTAAGGTGAAAGAAATTAATCTGATACATGCATCATGCCTACAAATAACTACACCACAATGTACAATACTCGGTATATACCGTTCTCCTTTCATAACTTCTTTAAATTCACACCTAGATACCATTAAAACTTGTAAAAATATTATAATCACCGGCGACATTAATGTTAATATTACAGACGAAATTTTTGAAAATTCATATCAACGTACAAACAAATATAATTATCTTAACATGCTGGCTATGTATGATTTGCTTCCTGGACATAACTTGCCTACAAGAATCAATAGTTGTATATACCATTTTATGTTAAAATTAGACAGCTATAAAAAGTCTGCCACGGTCTACGTATTTAACACTATCGTCACAGATAAAATGATTTTTCTAAATCTTACTAATGTTATACCTAGTCCTAATAAGTATAAAACTAAGACTACTACTGACTTTGAAGGAGCGGTAACCGATTTGAAGAATAGTGATGTTCATGATCTGATATTTTATGATGACTCTACTTTGTTAACAGATCATTTTATTAAGAAACTTAAACAATGCCTGTTAGAGAATACAACCACAAAAGCTATTCCGTGCAATAAACGCATTATTAAGCCATGGATTACATCGGGCATTTTGAAATGTATTAAAAATAGAAACTCCTTGCAACAAAAATTGCGTCTAGATCCTGAAAACGAAATTTTGAAAATCACCTATAGACGCTATCGCAATTTTTGTAACAACCTTATAAAGAAATTAAAAAAAAATATGAAAGGGAACAGTTAGATAAAAATAAACACAATACAAAAAAACTATGGATAACTCTAAATAATATAACTTACCGTAATAAATTAAATCAAATTCAGAACTATTACATATAAAAGCTTCCCCTAAAGATTCATTAAACTTTGTAAACAACTATTTTGCTAACATTGGCAAAAGCCTGGCAGAGGATATCAATCGCGGTTCACTTCACCAACAGAATTTATTTACGGACCCTCCTAATAATTCACAACTCTCATCTTTTGTCCTTACGGAAACTGATACCGAGGAGATTTATTCTACCCTCATGAATCTAAAGTCTGATAGCGCACCGGGATGGGATACCTAATGTACCAACTTTTTCCTTAAGTAAGCCCATGAAACCGTTGTGCCTATTATCACTCATTTGGTCAACCTTTGCTTCCAAACCGGTATTTTTCCTCCTGCTCTAAAAAGAGCAAATATTACGCCTGTGTTTAAGGGTGGCGACAGAGACGAAGTGTCAAATTACAGACCTATCTTTATCCTTCCTGCTATATCCAAAATTCTAGAAAGAGTATTAAATAGCCGTTTAAATTCTTATATGAACAACTTTGATATTATCTCTAAATCTCAATATGGTTTTAGGCAAGGTCTATCAACAGAAGACGCTGCTTTAGCTTTATCATCTCTTATAACAGCGGAAGTGGATAAAGGTAATAAATGTACAACAGTTTTTCTAGACATAAAAAAGCTTTTGATACGGTCTCTGTTGCCACTCTTGTACGCAGGCTTGAAACGATTGGAATCAGGGACACCACTGAGGTTATTTGAAGACTATCTTCGAAATAGGGTTCAGTGTGTCTGTATCGGAAGCCATATTAGTGATTTTACCAGAATAACAAATGGAGTCCCACAAGGGAGCGTGCTTGGTCCGACCCTCTTCTTAGTATATATAAACAATCTTTGTAACATCAAACTCACTAATGGGAGGGTTTTTTCCTATGCGGATGACACTGCAGTTGTCTTCTATGGCCAGTCTTGTGATGCTGTACGTGGGTATACAGAGAAGGGCCTCGCAGTCATATCAAACTGGTTAAATTCTATGGGATCTATGGGAAAATAAGAAGTGACGGAGAATTTCTGTATTGTATATTAATGTAAGCATTTTATAAAATAGCACTTGTGATCAAATTTTGATATTTTGTAGCTTCCATACATTTATCATTTTCATACATATGTGTATATTTAGATACATCTATTTGTATATTATTAATCATTACTATCCATAAATAAAATAATTATCGTTATTTTGCAAGACTATATTTGCTTATGATGAATTGCGATAACAATTCCATTCTAAATATATGCACCCCACAAAAATTCAAATTGTGAAGCTATTCTGCAATAAGTAAATTTTATACTATTATTATAATTATTGTAGTGAATACTTTCCCGCCATTGCATGATCTTTTATTTTAAAAAAAAAAAACGGGTTGCACTCCCGGAGTGCCGGCTGACGTGAAAACTTGAACATTAACGTTGTGCATTTTTGAATATTATGGAATGGTTAGGGAATAATTTCGCACGAATTGCTTTATTTATCAGTATAAAAGTACTATCATGTATGTGGTAAAATACAATATTCATTTATTGCGCTATCGTACACAAACATGACAATTATTATATTACATTAAAAATTTAACACTTCAGAACTATTACAATTGTTTTACATTAAAAATCAACTTTCATCCATAATTTCAACGACTCTTTCACCATCATCATTACCAGCATCATCATCACCAATCTCTAAAACTCAAACACACACGCACACTTGCGCAAGCGCCCTGCGCCGCTTAAACCAAACAGCGATGTTGATAAACTACGTTGAACGAAACGCTTAAGTGCCAAGAATTCCATGGCGCTTATAACGTTTTGGTCCCGAGAAAATAATGCCCTATGAACGATCTAGCGCTTCATGTTTTAATTGTTTAATTAGAGGTAACTAATGTTTTAGCGCTGCAGCAAACTTAAGTTCTAATTCTAACCAAAATCTTACGGTCAGGGTCACGTGTTCTGACGCGAGTTTAACATTTTTTACTCATCCAAAAAAGTGCACAACGCCGCTAAAGAAGTTTTCACTTCAAAAAAAAATGATTTTAGGCAAAAAAACTGCGGATCGTGTTTAAAACAAATTGTTCGAGATTATGATTGCCCCGTATTTGGTCCCGCAAACAATGATGACATATAAATTTAATGTACCTACGTCTACATATTCCCAAAGGGTTCTTTATTCGAAATTTAAATTAATTTTTCATCGGTAGGTTTCGTTACTGGCCTATTCTAAAATCTTTCAATGTGACCCCCGTAATCATAGAGGTATATATGTAGTCGCGACAAAGTGATAGAACAGCCAAGCAACCACAACGAAGTACATAATCATGTCCTATTTTTACCCGATACTTCATGCGGAAAATACTGGCTTGACGATTAAAGATCCTCACTCATATATGATGATATCGTTTAATAGCTCAGCGGCCTTGTATACCCCACTATTCCATTGTTGCCTAACTTGTGCCACATAGTAATTGATGCACCATTGTGTCCTGGGGAGGCATCATCATGCATTCTGTGTATTGTCACGTTGTTAAACTAAATTGCAGGCATAGAATAATAGAGCGGATAATTAATATGGATTTGCACGTATTAAAAACTGGTTTTGTTAATGTTAAAGTGATTTTTTAAAAGTATATGCATAAAAGGTAATATAATAAAGTTACGCAAGTAACATATTATTGTAAATAAATTTATTATTATTTAAAACAAATATTAAAAATAACCAGTTAAAGCAATGGTGGTCATCGTTTGATAAGGTGTAACAATATTAAAAAAAAAAAGAAATATCTTTGCACATATAATGTATAAGTTGTACTAATTACGGAAAACATACCAATTTAGTAAATAAACTTCCCACGACCCGTAAATGACCATAGATCAGCTGAGCATCAGCTGCTGCTGGATGGACATTGACCTCTCTGGATACATTTGTTTACAAACAGTTTTAGGTTTTCGTAATAGGTACGAACATCATATACATTATCTTCTACTATAATTACGATAATAATATATTAATATAGCTCTACCGACTTAGTGTGCTGATATAGATTTGATTGATCTGAAAGAATGCCGGTAGTGGGTTCGAAACAGTTACTCAGCTGTTAATAACGCGAGTTTTACTCCAACGCTCGTGGGTTCGATTCCCACACAGGACAAACATTTGTGTGCATGTACATATCTGTTTGTATTGGTCTGGGTATTTTCTATGTATAAGATGTATTTAGAAAAAAAAATGTATTTACGTATGTTTATCAGTTGTCTAGTACCCATAACACAAGCTTCGCTTACTTTGGGGCTAGATGGCGCTGTGTAATTTGTCCGACAATATTTATTTATTTCTTATTTATTTTATATATACAAGATTAAAATAGCTTTGTAAATAACCTATTATTTTTTTATAATATGTAAAAGATAAAAATGGTTACTGTAGGTTATCCTTAGGAGACATATATCGTCGAGGACTTTTTTGTAGATCTTTTTAAGATATACAATTCCGTAGTATATTATTATGATCTATCTCGAAAGGTTTAGCCAGCGTTTGCAATGTAAGCGCACAAAACACATTTTTAAGACATCACATTATAAATCTTTAAAATTCTCGGCTTTTCTCCACTATAATACGCATGTATTATATACACAAACCTATATAACCTAAGTCTACTGATGAAAACCCTATTAAAATCCGTTACGTAGTTTACTCGTAAAATATTTAAGCGTACAGACGGCGGGAAGCAACTTTATTTTGTACTACTCGTATGTAGATACAGTAAAAAACGCCGAGCGAAGCTTGGTCGTCCAGGTACATTCCTTTATTTGAGTTATGTGACAAAAATGTTGATTGCGGAATATTTGTCACCGAGGCTCGCTGTCCGTCCGTCCATCATAGCCGTCGAGTATTACTATCACAAGTCACGATTTATGCTTTCCGGACGCAGACACTTATTTTCCCACTTTTTGTTGAAAATTCAAATAACTACTGAATAAAAACTTTTCTGATAAGGGGAAAACCTCAAAACCGGGTTTGTTTACGATTGTTTCTTTCGTTGTAATTTCGATGATTTTAATGTTTCGGGTCATAATTGGATAAACGAAATATTTACATCTATCGATTTGTTGTTTGATCCTGAAACCAAGCAGGACACATATCAGAGATTTGAATTATGACATAGACATATCTTGTTGTATGCTGATGTTTAAAAATGGGAACGTTTCCGATTTTTTATTGTGGTTCAGGGTAATCAACGACAATAATATATATACCCTGGCACGGTATAAAACAACTGCTCAATGTACCCGGGGGATTGTAGATAAGTTGTGTTGACCGGCGAGTTCCCAACTTCTGTAAGCGAGGTATATTCTAGCCCCCATTTCTATTGCAATATGCTTAACAGTTTCTAAGCCATCGCATAAAAGGCGATGAAGAAAAGGCTTCTGAAGTAATTTAGCGATGCCAGCTTTGCTGCTAACAGCAACACAGAAGCTTATTGATAAGTTCGCTCACTCGCAGAAGTACAACAAACTTCTAAAGAGCTGTTATCGTGCTGCGGATTATTGTGAGGTGGACCTACTGGACATTTACAAACAGCCACATACCGAGGCTCTGGAAACATTAAACATTTTGCGAACATGTTTTGAAAACAACCCATTCTTTATCTCTTATTTCTTTCTAAGAAGCTCAAGTGTGAATATGTTGATTAAACATTGCATCGCGCGAGTAATCTTAATTTCCGTTGATGATCGGTCACAACTGCCATTAGGGCCAGTTCTCACTGAAGGAGCAGCAGTGCGCAGCGACTTTTCGGTGCCAAGAATGACCGAGTTGAATCTTATCGTTTAAAGAAAAAAGTCCAATTTTCTTTCATACGATAAAAGAGGTAGCGCGGCGCAAGGAGCAGCCGCAGGAGCCTTATAGCGACTAGTCAAAGGTAGTATCGCGAGGCAGTTCACGGCGGCTGCGTGCCGCTGCTCTTTTAGTTGGAATTGACCATTAGCGTAGGTCAGAAAGTGACTACCCTCTATTATCTTCGTACGTAGTTATTTAGTAATCAAAACGCTTAATGATTGATATTTTTGGAATTCGGGATCGTAATCAGCGACCCCAAAAACGCCCGAGTCCACCGATTCATCCAATTGTGATGGATAAAAAAAAAATGGTGGATGAACATGGAGGTTAATTAGAGAAGCCCCCCCCTCTCTAATTAACCTCGAAGAGGAATTTGGAAAATCTGACGACATCGTGATCAGCGACCCTGAAAACCTCCGAGTTGACATTTTCAGGCCTATTCGGCAGTATTATTCAATTATTTTGTCAACTATTATTTATGGGGGGGGGGGGGGGGAGAATAAGTGTTATTCAAAAAAATTTAAGTAATAAATACCGTATTGACTCCTCTATATGGTCTAAGTATGTAAGTACGAATGATGTTAAAAACGTAATATAATTATTACCACTTTTACCTCTACTAGATACATTTTGCCTTTCGAGCCGGCATTCAAGATTATAAATTGTAAATGCGAATCTTTAATCATATATCGTTTTCATTAGATTAAACGACATATGTAGGTATAACAGTAGTAAAAAAACATCGCAAATTTTCAAGCAAATCCTATAGCGTTTAACCCTAAACTAATCAAATTTTGTTTGTGTGTATGTGTGAACAAGTGATAAACACACTTAAATACATATAATATATAGTAAATACCAAGAATAACACAAATGATCATCTACATATATGCCATGATTAATAATTAATGAATGTTCCGTGCGGGAATCGAACCCACAATCACTGGGAGTACAGCAGCCTCTCCAGGCACCTACACTTCATAGAAAACCGCAGCCAAGTAATAACGCCCTGGAGGGTTGTTGTGTTCCTGCGAGTGAGTGAGGTACTCGGTAAACTTCTGAAGGAGTTGCTGTGTTAGCATCAGAGGTGCGTACTGCTAGTACTGCAAGCGTTCATAGGCTACAGTAACCGCTTGCTTAGTACGCCTGCCGACGTTGTAAAAAAAAACCTCGTCGTACTACGAGTGTGTAATATCATACAAAGCAGGTATCGTGATAACTGATTATTGCGAACTAGCCATGCTGATGAAATCGCAGGAAAGTCCTGGTTGCAAATGAATCTAACCATAGTTAATTAAGGTTAATTATTATGGATAAAATCAGATATTTATCACAGGTAATTTAGAAATTCAGGTCGTTGCGTTCAGCTCAAGAACTATAATCTAGAAACTATACTGTACCTAAATTTGACGAGGCCTTCAGTTTTGATTACTGCTTACAACAAAGTGAACGGATGCGAGGTTTTTTCCATACCTATGTTTTCATTATTTATAATTATTAAGATAGTTACTATGTCTTTAAATTTGTGATTGTGTACCAGTGAGACACTAGCTCACTACCTGTCTGATGGCATACTCATCTCTTATTTGAGTCAACTCTTGTCACATCTTTTTAAATCAATCTCTTCTTAGCGTTATCCCGTTTCCTAATCCATTAGGATTGACGGGGTCTGCTACCTAAGACTACACTGAAAAAAATATTTTGTTGGATTTCCCAGATTCCTAATAGAATTCACCAAAGTCGACGGTTGAACTGGGTCCTACCTTTGACTTAAGTTGATTTTACCAATCAAAAAAGGCTAATGAAGTACCAGTAAAAATAATAAAAATTATTATTTAGTATGATAAACTGTACCATATTATATGTACAATCCATTCATTAGCGGTAAATTATACATTTAAAATAGTGATAGCTACAAAATACTTTTGTATGAAGACCAACCGTAATATATTTGTAAATTTAACTACAAATTCTTGCATTAATTAACAAAGTTTACTAGTAAAATAGCCTACCTTTGCTTCTTTGGTAAATTCAACTAATCTTTTTTTTCAGTGCAGGAATTTGCTGAAGATACTGATTTTTACACGAAGCGACGGCCGGCAAACCACAACTCAGAGGGAAAGCCAGATCTTTCTTAGGTGACGTCACATGTCTTTCGAAATATAAAATCTTATACTAACTGGTCTAGAACTCAATTTTTCACTCTATTGAAGAGTCTCTGAGAAAAATATAAGTCAAGTCATGACTTTTAGAAATGTGGAGCTACGGAGTAAATGAAATGAATATGTTTTCTGAGTACCAAATGTGAGTATTAATAACTTTGACGTTACTTTTTTTTTATACTACGTCGGGAGGTATACAAGCATACGACCCACCTGATGTAAAGCGGGTACCGTAGCCTATTAACGCTTGTAATATAATAAAGTATGTTAAGTATCGCTCGCGCGATGCCTCGTCTGCTGCTTATACGGCAACTTGTTAGGAGCTTATTGATGACCTCACTTACACGCTGGAACACAACAACCCTCTAGGGAGTTGTTATTTGGCTGCGGTTTTCTGTGAGGTGGAGGTACTTCTCCAGACGGGTTGTTTTGATGCGCCCTACCTGTCTTAAAACATCCAGACCAAGACAAACAGACATGTTCATGCACACAAATGTTTGTCTTGTGTGGGAATCGAACCCACGAGCGTTGTTGTCATTGTCGCGTCTTTCACGACTGAGCCACCGAACTCGTCAAGTTTCATTCGCAAGAAGGTTAGATAACAAAATATTGTTTAAACATTAAAAAAAAATAGAGGGTTGAATTTCACTTTTGAAATCAGTCGTGTTTGAGAATATTATAGCTATATAACACCTCTCACTTACTAAACGTAGTGTTTCAGCGCCTAAATATCTCAACGAGTCGAGCCAACTGATCAATAGGAGGATTTTTTAACCAATAAGGCGATAAGTTACGCGATTTTACTTTACCTTCGGAACCGTAGGGGTCACAAGATTTGTTAAGCAATTTCATTTCGTCGGTTTCCCATTGGTTATATAATTTCCCTTTATGCTATATAATTATTAACCCTAAATATAGTTGTTATTAAAAATAATAAATTTTTTAGTTTTGAAGTGGTAAATGCGATAACTATTTCTATGTCCAATAACTCTATGGAATCCATGAGTCCAATTTACACTTGACCGTTGACGCGAAGACCGTTTTTATCAAGGAGGGGCGGAGTTATCAAGCTATCAATATCAAATACTCAGGTCTGCAATCCCTTCGAGCAGTGAGAAAATCAGACTTCTAAGTCAACGCAATCAAAAGATACGGCTGTTCATGACTCGTTTATGCGCATATTTTAACACTGCAAGGGAATCAAAACCTATAAAGGTACTTCCTGTTGACCTAGAATCATGAAATTTGTTAAGAAACAATTTCATGTAGCACAAGTATAGGAAAAACCGACCGACCGAAAACCCTAAATTTGTAGTTACATAAACCTTTTGCGAAAATATTTTTTTACGGAACCCTAGATGCGCGAATCGCACTCGCACTTGACGGCTTTGTTTTTAATATGCAAATGTTTCCTCCGTGGTCTGCACGTTTAATACAACCTGTATATATAAGAACATCCATTAGTCTTAAAATTCACATCGTCTACAAGGTAAGTATAATTTGCAACGAGACCTGTCGAATAGGTGCCTTGACTCGCTGGTCAAGGCAATGACGTGCACAATTATCTCATTGCGACTATTACAACTGCGGGCTCCCTTCCTGTCTCATTACATTGAAGCACGAGTACGTTATTAGGGAATCGTACCAAAAAAATAATAAAGGTATCCTTGAAAATGTGGAATTTGAAGTTGTGGAAGAACTCACAGCCGAGGTGCTGCCCAAGGGACGACACAGCATGGGGTTCTTTAAGAAAGGCGTGAACAGGTTTTTACAGGGTCGGCAACGTAATAGTAATATCCCTGGTGTTGTAAATGTGCATAGGTTACGGTAACTGCTTAGTATGAGGCAGTCTTATTTTCCATCTCAGCGTAGTGTAGTAATTGAGCACTGCTTCCGATCAGTTCGTAATAAATTCGTCCATATCTTTATTAATTGTGAACTGATTTCTGCGTGTCTATATATAATGTAATATATAAACCTAAAAACATAGGGTTAAAGTATGAAATTGCCGATTTGAACTGAAAAATTAAAACCCGTTTTTTTCTAAGATGTAACATATTTATTTAATCAAAATACTTACCCTCATTATCTATACAATGCTGTCATCTAATCGGAAGAAGGCATAAATCACCTTTGCCATAGAACTCTGGGGATCTAGATTCGAGAACGTGTGTGAAAGCATTTTGTACTGCCTGCTGGGAAGAAAATTTTTTACCACGTAGAAAATTGTCCAAATTACGAAAAAATGGTATTCAGTTGGAGCAAAGTCTGGCCAGTATGGAGGATGACGTATGGTTTCTAACTGCAGCTCCTGTAGAGTTACAACGGTTTCTCATGCAGAATGAGGTCTTGCGTTATCATAGAGCAATAATGATGAATATCGATTTACGAGTCGGGGGTTTCGCCATCATTGTTCGAAGTTCGGTAAATATCTGCTGTTGTTGCTTGACCAGACCTGAGAAAGCCATAGTGAATAACGCCATGAAGAGATCACCAAACAGTTACCATTACCTTTTTATTGGTAAGGTTTGCTTTAGGGCACTGTTGTGGCGTTTGACCTGGGGTCAGCCATTGCATTTTTCGCTTACGGTTATCGTAAAAAATCCACTTTTCGTCACATGTCACAATTCAATCCAATATGCCTTCATATTGCTCGGCGGTGATTAAAAACACCGTGAGGATACCCGCAAGCCCAAGAAATTATATTTTCGATGGACGTGTGTCCTAACCTAAGAATGGTCTGGTTTTCCCTCTGGGTGTCTCATGTCGAAATCATTATTGTCGCCAAATCTTTATGCTTAGGTAGCGGACTTCGCCAATCCTAATGGAAATGGGATAACGCTAGGAAAAAGAAGAGGTAATCCTATAACGCTAATAGAAGTAACGTGCTCCAAAGAACGAACGAAATAAACCACTTGAACGATTATATTGTTCATTTGAATTTGATGCATGGTTATGTAAAGACTCTAATATTCAATTGTGTCTAAACTATAGAATATATAATTAAACGCGTCTAAAACCGTAAAATGTCATTTAAACACTAGTAAATAACAGCAAGCTGTGTAGACAGAGCTGATATTTTTTAAATTTAAAAAATATTTAAATATTTTATTTTTAATTTTTTAATTTTTTAAAAATATATGGAACCCTGTACGACATCTAGCGACGAGTGCTGTTACTTTTTCTGTTGATGGGAGTGCAGTGCAGACTCTGCACTGCAGAGTGGCCGGCCATACGTTTTCCCATATGTTTTTTTTTCTAATTGGAACTATTTTGGACCGTTCTTCCTCACCAACGAACATTTAAATTTCAAATTAAAGGATACAAAACTACAATATGTTAGCTATTAGTGTGTCGACTTTGGAGTTTCTCACTATTACCGTCTAAACGCTAGCTGGATGACATCAGTCTACCCCAAACGGCAATTTTGAGGGTAATGTGGCTCCGCTGGCTATCGCAGCTCTGCCAATTATATTTTCAAATGTAACATCATTATTACATTTATTTGATTTGATTAAATTTGATCAATCTCTTCATGCATGCTCGTCGGTTTTGGGCGCTTTTGATTTAGCCCTTTTCTCAGCACATCGCCTAATTGATCACTATGTATGCGTCTAGGGTAGTCTTTCCTACATCTTCACGCACACACGTCATCCATTATTTCCAAATGTCCAAACTATCTCAGTACTTATAATCTCTTAAATTTTTGCCAAATATTAGTAGTAAGTATTCAAACAAAAGCTACTGAATATTCGGTTATGTAGATAAACATTAAAAGGAGAATTCCCAAAAAATGTCTGAAATGAACAAAAATAAATTATACTCCGAATTGTAGTTCTAATTGAACGAATGCCATTACAATTACATTAATTATTTAAAAATCGGCCAAGTGCAAGTCGGACTCGCGCACGAAGGGTTCCGTGCCATTATCTATAAAAACGGCAAAAAAAAAACACGTTTGTTGTATGGGAGCCACCCTCAAATATTTGTTTTATTTTAATTTAATTATTTATTCTTAAACTGAATATATAACTAAATATTCTGTGAATATTTCAAGCGTCTACCTGTTGCCAAGATCTCAATCAAGATCCAATTCTCAAGATCGAGCAAAAATGAGCATAAAAATGGGCCAAGTGCGAGTCGGACTCGCGCACGAAGGGTTCCGTGCCATTATCTATAAAAACGGCAAAAAAAAACACGTCTGTTGTATGGGAGCCACCCTTAAATATTTGTTTTATTTTAATTTAATTATTTATTCTTAAACTGAATATATAACTAAATATTCTGTGAATATTTCAAGCGTCTACTTGTTGCCGTTCTCAATATCGAGCAAAAATGAGCATAAAAATCACGTTTATTGTATGAGAGCCCCCTTAAATATTTATTTTATTCTATTTTTAGTATTTGTTGTTATAGCGGCAACAGAAATACATCATCTGTGAAAATTTCAACTGTCTAACTATCACGGTTCATGAGATACAGCCTGGTGACAGACGGACGGACAGCGGAGCCTCAGTAATAGGGTTCCGTTTTACCCTTTGGGTACGGAACCCTAAAAACTACGTGAACCCTGTTAGAAAGACTTTTGCGAAAACAGAGGTTATGTCAAGGCATAATCTGGCCACTTCATACAAAAAACGACAGATTGAACGATTGTCACCTGTTCCACGCCGTGCCTAATACGTCTATTGTAGAAAACATTCCAACAAAAAACAATCGAGCGGGAGCGTTGTATGAGTTAGTTACAGATTTTGATAGACATCGTTACAGATGGGGAGCATCTCGGCTCGCGAGTGCGGGGAGGAGTGGCCATACTGTATGCACGTAGTAAATACTGGTGCTATACTGTGGTCAAGGTTAGAGAATATTCAGTAAGAAATAAAAAATAATTTCATTGCTTTATTCTTTATCAAAGTATTAACCCGTCAAACGCCGTTATATACCTTTGCCATAACGTGCATGGTTCGATCAAACCGCTCGGTACGCAATGCGTCAATCGAGTCATCGAGAATCTGTGCAAGAGGATAAATGTTGGATTGGTATCGGGCCCAAGCTAAGTACCATAGGAGGGTTATTATTATTATGTTATAGATCCTATATCACGGGTATATCCCGGTCATTTGATAGGCGTGCGCGGGGATTTGGATCCAACGCGTAGAGGCCCCTTTGAGAAGTTTGATGTAATGTTGTATAGCTGCCGTGACCTTCTCCAGGGGATATCAATGTGACAATATACCCATGAACCAGGTCACGGCAGATATTGGGACTATTGCAATTGTGTTGGAAAATATTGGGCTATTAAAATGATATCTGGAGGGATTATTAGTACTGGGCTATTACAGAAGAGGGACGGACGCCTGCCACAACTATCATATCTGATGTTACTTCCGGCAGGCGGTGGCTTGCCACTCACTGGATGGACCCCCGAAATGCCAGAGAAATTCGGCCGGGGGCAACACCGGTGTGAGTGACTCAGGGGTGTCGAGAGGTGTGCTGCGCTTTCTCCGAAGTTACTCGCGGCGTTATGCCCTTTAACACTTCCACCCCTGGAGCATATCACCTGATAAAGCAATATGCTCTATCGACTCCTCTCTGGACGGCCAATGAAGGCAAGCCAGAGCCGAGAGTCCTGCGGGCCTTCTTGACTTTTCACTCCGACCGACGAAGACCCGCCGGAGACGAAGGCCCTGATCGACTCTCTGGAGCACTCGGGTACCCGTGGTGTCGTTACGCACCAACAGCTCGCCACAACCTGCACTGCGGGGTAATAATACCCCATAAAGAATAATAATATTATTCTTTATGGCGATCCTGGTGTTCTCGCCAATGTCAGTGAGGAGGGTTAGCAATCCGTAATTTCAAGTCGCAAACATCATGAATGAAATGTCATACGTCACTTAATGTCAGTCAGGCAAAGGGCATGTGATTTATGGAGCCTAAAAGGTGTGTCTTTTGAAATTCATAAAAATATTTTTTTGTAACTTCACTAAGCTTTAAGACAATTTTTGTAATTGTAATGATTCGTCCTTCGATTAAATGCACAATTGGTGTATAATTTATTTCTGTTCATCTCAGGCATTTTTTTGTATGGTCGATGGGCATTCCCCTTTATTCACATCGTGTACCTCTTATATGCAACAAAGATTGGCACTTGAGTATTTACAACGTTTAAATTAACTATTACCAAAATAACCAATGATGAGTTTTTTGTACAGTGTTAGTCAAACAAATTGAATGTAAGACTGTTTTTGCTACTTTTAATGCGGAACACCATTATTTCTTATCGTTACGGTTTAAAAAAATAATAATGTTGCTCTTGAAACAAATTTTAATCGTTATAAAAAAATAAGGAATTTCTAAGTCCGCGTAAGCTTTTTCTTATTTATGTTCAGTGAAATCTCGGGAACAACTCGAGAAATAATTCAAATGGTAGATCAGAATTTGATCTCATATAAATTTGATGAATGGAGATATAATAATTAGTTAAAAAGTTATTTAAAAGAAAACCCTCAAAATTCTCTATTGACTTTCTTTTTTTTTTGTTCATGATCAATGGTGATGATTTGATGATATGCCGAAAACTATTAAAAAAACATATTTAAATAAAAAAATTAAGTTCATTGAACTCGATGCTAGCAATAAAGTAGGTAATTATGTAAATAATAAAAAAAATACGACTCACTTTTTTATTTCAACCTGTAAGGTATCTAAATTAACCTTACATATAAGGGCAAAAGGAAGAAGACAAGGATCTTATTATTGTTGTAATTTTACACTACAAGAAATTAAGAGATTTTGGACAGTCATTTTCATTTGTATAAAAAGGATAGGCCCGAGAAGAAAGAAAGATTTAGAGAGAACATCGAATTTTATTCATTAAAATTCCTCATTAATGCAGAATAGTTTATTAACTTTAAATGTCGTCGCTCCGTGGTTGCATCAAGAGCCTTGGCTTTTCTATAATGCCACAATAAATGCACATACGAATTACGCAATGTGAATGTATTAGAGAAACCACGACGCGTTCTGAACTGTTTTATTGTATTGTGAGCTAAGATGTTTTTATAGTTATAGATACGTCATACATGCTCTAGAATGGCAATATGAAAGTAAGGTAATTGCCCAACTCGCATTCAGTTGAGTGCGCTCTAGCGTCGCGGCTATACGTAGACTTTGGAATAAATTACCATTGGAGATAAGAGAGAGTCCTTCTGTATTTGCTTTCAAGAGAAAACTAAAGAAGCACTATTTAAACACATTATCTTCTAACGAAAAATAATATGTATGTATATGTGTATATATATGTATATGGTTATATATTTTATGTATGTATTTGTATGTGTATTTGTGTGTTTTATAGTTCTATTCAATTGTTTTATTATTAGTTTTTTCCTTTTTTTTTCTTGTGTGTTTCTTACATTTATTGAATTTTGTTTTACTTTATTTTTTTAACTGTAAGTATCAGTTTTTATTTTAGTAGTTGGCACATATAATTGTTTTAACCCTAGTACAATTTGTTTCCACATTAATTACGGTTGGCTGGAAGAAATCTCTTGAAGAGATAAGCTCGCCTTTGTACACTGTATTTGACACTTATTATATTGATTTATTTGTGTGCAATAAAGAATATATTAAGATATATATTCATCTCTTTCTAACGACAGATATGCTCCATCATTTGTCTCTTTGTTATAGCAAAGTGTCATAATAAATAACTGTACGTAGATATAGTACTACTTGCGCCATTTTAAAATACAATAATGTTGGTGTATAACGTGTCTACCTTTTGATACGTCGCTGATTGTGAGGGTGTTGGTTCTTTAATCTTAGCATATACGCACAAACCAATTGTCTGCGTATGAAGGCCCTTACTTACCAAAATGTAGTGTTTCAGCGACTCAATATATCAGCGATTTGAGCTTAATGACCAATGGGAGGATTTTTAACCAATAAGCCGATAAGTGACGCGATGTTGATCAGTAAACTAGCCTATTGGCTGCGTGCTGGTGAATTTATTTACTACGAAAAGTCGTGTCATCGGGTATTAATAGGTTATTTCTCCCCCAAACCCTTTTTACTGTGGTTCCCCAATTCCAGAACACGTCGCTTACAATTGCTAAGAGCATTGGGATTCTCGGTGTCGAATATCGAGGTCTCCTGGAGGAGGAGGTCAAGCTGGCGTCCAAGAAACTCGGTGTGCTTAACGGAGCCAAACTGTACTTCATCTCGGGTCTCGGCTTATATGCGGTCTCACTTGTCACTTCTATAAACTTGTCACTTATATAACTTATGTTATATATATACAAGTGAGACCGCATAATGGAGTACTGTCACCTTCACCACTGTCACCGTCACCTTTGGGCGGGAACACCTGGATACCAGCTAGGACCTTGTGACTCGGTGCAGAGGCGGGCTGTGAGGATCGTCGACGATCCTAAATATAGTGGATAAACCTTTGCGGGTTTTTGCTAATGGTCGAAATATAATTTTGTATGTATTGTTATTATTGTGTATAAATAAATAAAAAAATGAACACACGGTATTGAGCCCTTGAGTTTGAAAAGAGATTTTGCCTCCCCTTGCGCGTTCTAACGATTGTTCTACCGAGTGATGGGTTGTGTTCTGAGGAGTGTTTCGACATTATTCCAACAGGTTATTTTACAATCGCACAGCTCGCCGAAGGCTGGGAGTTTATCTTCATACACTGAAAACACAATGGTCATGTACTGTGCGGTTCCAGAGAAGTTTTCTACCGAGAACTATGAAGTTGTGGAATAAGCTCCCTGCCGAGATTTTCCCAAGGGACTACAGTATGGGGATACACGCGGATAAAGTCGCGTACTGCAACTAGTAAATGTAATAATTGTATAGTCGCGTTAAAATAGCTACATACCAAACTTTCTAGACACTACAACAATTGAGTACGCGAGTCAGTTCTTGTTTTACAAGATGTTAAGTCATAACAATGATTAGAGTTAATTACCATGATTACATCGTTTTCTTTGTGGTTGTCTTTGTTCACTTGAACTCATAGGACAATAATTATCAGAAGACGTCGAGTGTCCGGCATTATATACCTATACCTACATATATATATATATATATACGTTTTGTATGTGATCTGGGTTGTGTAGTTCTGATGACAGTCGCTCTATGTAAAAATTTGTATCTTCGCCAAATCTTTAGGCTTAAGGTAGCGGACCCTGCCGAACCTAATGGATCATGGAAATGGGATAACAATTGGAAGAAATACGTTCTGTATGTGCAGTTGTTTATCTTTCCGGTCGATATATCACATTCACGTGGAAGAAGAGTACCTCATCAATTAATTGCGATTTTGATGTTCATTAGTACAATTCTCATATTAAACAATAGCACGATACGAGAACTATGTGGAATGAAAGATGACAAAAATGTAAAAGGGTGTGCTGATGGTTTGGTCATTTAGAAAGAATGAATAACAAAAGAGTTACCAAAGAAATGTATCAGGCAAGATGGAATGGAAATATCGGTAGGGGCCGCCTAGACGCACACATGTAGATCAAATTGGTTACCTACGTGTTGAAAAAGAGCCAAATCAAAAGCATCCAAAACCGAAGAGCATGCATGAAGATGTTGATGAGCGTGGAAGAAGCGAGAGAGATATGTTTGGATCGACGGACCTGGCGTTCCAAAGTCTCTGCCTACCCCAATGGGAGACAGGCGCGACGATATGTATGAATGTACAAGTCTGAGTTCCTAATAGTGTGAAGTTTGGCGATAATAGCTGCGACTGAATAAATAGACTTATTAATATATCTTCTACCGTATTAGTCGTGAACTCGACAGCGTCGTTGCGCGTGTCATTATTATCTAACAGGCAGGTTAAGCAGCATCGGCCGCAGCCCGACTGGGTTTATCTATCTCGAGCTTCTCCGTGCTTCGGAGAGCATGTCAAACTGTCGGCCCCGGCTATTGTCGATAGATGATAGCCGTTAAGCTAAATCCATGGTCTTTAGGCGGTTTGAAAACACTGGCCTCCCACAATCCGTAGTTAAACAACGTGGTGGAATATGCTCTAAACCCCTTTGGTTGAAGGGTGACCCGTATTCCTGTAGTGGGATGAGTTAGGGTTGGTATTGGTTATTAAGCTTGAAATTCTATCTTGGTTCAAATAAAGGTTCATTTCTTATCATCAGTATTATTAACTCAAGTGGCTTACTGTTCTCTTTAGAGTCAAAGACAAGATCATTTACACGTGGGGCACCGTGCCAATGAACAAACGAGACTGACAAAAGAGCGGTGTAATGTGCATCAATGCACCCTGACCGAGTAAATGCCTCCATAGCACAGAGTACCTCATCAAGGAGCGGGATGACGATGATGGGAGTCATCAGTGGAAACGAATACTTGCGTATGTTATTGAGTTTCCTAATTCATTAGGATTGGCGGGATTCGCTAAGCCTAAGGATTTGGCGAAGATACTAATTTGGGTATGGAGCGACTGCCGTTTGACATCTACAACCCAAAAGGAAACCCAGACCTTTCTTAAAATAATTTCTTGGAAGTGTAGGTTTCCTCACGATATCATCTTTCACCGCCGAGCAAGTGATCATCACAAATAGGTACATAAATCCGAATAAACGAATACAGTACCACATGCCGGGATTCGAACCGGGGCCAAAACAAAGAAACGCCAAGCGATATTCAGTTGCCCAGGACGTAATTTTGCCCATGTTAGCTAGAGACTCGTCTCATACAGATGGACAGATAGCACTGTGGCAGTAATAAGATTAGATTAAAAATGACAAAAGTAATATTGTCCTTCTGCATATCTCGGGTGACCACGGTCTCTCAGTTATTACAATAATTATATACATAATATATATATTATATATATCTTATACGAGGAATTTCTTGCTTTTAGATTGCTTATTAGGTTTTGGCAAGGCAGCAATGTACTTCACGGTGTCTCACGCCATCAGGCACCAAGTATGGGTGCCTGATGGCCCGTTTTCTAATAGTGGGATAAGTATTCCACTGTTAGAAAAGGGGCCAAGAACGAATTAAAAATTGCCTTTGAACCCAGTCTATAAAGATCTTTGGTTCAGATCCGACTGTGCCCAATGTTTAAACACGCGCAATAGTCGTTGAACGTCGTTCTTTACCGTCGAATGAGTCCTTGCCGTCGCGTAACTGAAACATAGAAAGCTTATATTTTAATAACATTTGCACTTATTAACCAGCATATTCAATCAGGATGATACCATCAAGCTCCTCAAATTTAGTCTTTGTGAAAACCTTGATCCGTAACGTGGACAAGGTCAATGCGATGACACTGCGTTACCGTGTTTTTGTATCGTTCAGTCTATTGTACAGATATCAATCACAAAAGCCTGTGTCGTCATCTAAACGCATGTCCGTCAACGGTATCACTCGTGTGCCGGAATCACGCTGCCAATTGAATTTATGAAAGAGAGTCGCTGTTTCCTTACGATGACTTTGTAAACATACAACACAACTATTTGTACCTAACTGATATCTTTTACAACAAGTAAAATAAAATGTGCGAAAAACAGATATGAAAATCAACACATAGATACAAGAATTATATTTCTATCAAAAAGTTACAACTATGTTTTTATTTCGTTATTTAAAGGACTGCGTGATACCTTGAGTGTTAATTATACTCGTACATAAACAAATCTGTTATGACAACAAATTGGTCAATGTTTGCAATAGCATAAAATTCATATCGTAAAATTTCCGTTGTCGTAATGTTATGGTACGTTTGCATTGAACACTATGTACTAAAACTAAACTTGCTATGATTTATTAATGTTTAATAGCACATTCGTAACTTATTTTCCTTCTTGGAAAATAATAAGGAAAATAATTTCCTTCTTGCTGGATCCGATTTCAGATTAAATTGGAATTTTATTTAGTATTTACGTTACAATAGAATCTAAACTCCATTTGATTCAATACCAAATTTAAAGTACGCCCAAAATTCTATTGACGTAACTTAATTTCCTGAACGCAATCAATGAAGCCAACCGTTAAATTAAATTGCTTTGTAGAAGATTGTTTGCGATGGTCATGAACATTCGTGACCTATCTATGTTTAAACAACTTTAGTCATGGAGATACAAATAGATGGTACTTAGCAGAATTTATAAAATGTTTAACAAAGATTACAACATCCATTAATTTATGTACACCAGACATCAGGTCCCTTTTGTAGTAGGCAAAGAGAACCGAGCGCCACTTGACTCGATAAAAAAAACTGTTAGAATAATAACAATGCTATAAAGATACAGCCATTATACTTGTCTTGCCAGGGTATAATGATACTTCTCTACTATCAACCTTTGTCTGGTCTAAGTTAATTCTGTCTAACAGTCAACGACTATTACGTTAAGTATGTAGGTAATCATGAAATGATTACGGCGTCCGGTGTTAGTATACTTATCAATCAAAGGTACAAAAGACATGATGATTAACAGATACATTATAAGTGACATTTATAATTGTAATAATAAGAGAATTAACTTTTGTTTCAGATTCATGTGGTGCAAAGATGGCTGTGCAGGACAAAGTTATTGGGAAGGAACTTAAAATTAACAATGACTTAAACAAAACAAATGTGATCAAAATTAGTTTAGGAAATAATAAAATGGATAAAGTACAAAATGAGAAATTGGAAGCTGACGCAGATAATTGGAAAGACTTAAACGTGTTTGAGAAAACAAGACGCATGATGTCCCTTATAACAGTGGAACCAATTTTAGCCTGTTATGTGATGCCTTCAGTACTTTCTGCACTAGCAACACAAAATCTTTATTTAGAGAAAGCTTGCCGTGTCAACTTGGGTTATGATCACCACGTATGTGACGCTTTGACACGAAGAGAAACAAGTAATTATACATTAGAAGAAGAAACAGTTCAAACGATGGTCGCTTCTGTGGCCGGATGGAAAACTGTCTTACAATCGTTCTTACCATGTGGTATTTTGATATTTCTCGGAGCATATAGCGATCGTGTTGGACAAAGAAAATTTTGTATGCTTTTACCCATAATTGGAGAGTTTCTGACAAGTGTAGGACTCATTGTGAATACATATTTTTTCTATCAACTACCAGTTGAAGTAGCAGCTGTAACTGAAGCTATATTTCCTGCATTGACGGGCGGTTGGTTCACAATGTTTATGGGAGTATTCAGTTACATAGCTGATGTGACTACTGAAGAACAAAGGACGTTGCGAATTGGAATTGTTAATCTGTTCTATTCATTGGGTGTGCCAGTTGGTGCAGCACTTAGTGGAATATTGGTGCGAAAAATTGGCTTATATGGTGTGTTTTCCTTGAGTGCTTCCTTGTACTTGATTAGTTTCTTTTATGGACTATATAGGATCAAGGAAGTGAAAAAATCTACTGGAAATGTAAGTATAATTGTTTTTGCATTGTTATTATTAACATGATCGTGATGTGAATGTTGTAATTTGACCTCGAAGTCTATTTAGCTTTTGTAATATGTGCCATCTGGAGTATGAAGCTGACTATACGACCGAGAATAGCATTAAATGGTTCATTGATTGAAATAAAAGGCTGTATTTATGTAAATATTATTAGATCGTGGTGACGAGTTACGCTCCAGTTCGTAATTAGCACTTAATTAATTATGAGATAACTATTTAACTTCGACAAGTTAAACTATACAATTATCTATTGATGGCTTATTGCTGTGACGAAATATAATTATGTTCATAATTAGTATTTGTTTTATATACTTTTTTATTTTAATCTTATAATTAAACTTTATAGACCAACTAAACAGTCGGTATACTGAATATGAAATATCTATAGTTGTAGAAAGATCGAGATGACACAGATTTTTTTTAAATACAAAACAGGAATAAAACTGCAGGACTCTAGTATTAATACAGAAGTCAAGAGTAGCCTATTTGAAATTATTGTTTGTTTATCTGAAGTTTGCCTGTCGGGTACGCATCACGTAAAAAGTACTGTACAGATTTTGATAACACAAAACAAATAAAAACCTTTACTTATTTATTTAACCTTTTTTTTATACTACATCGGGAGGCATACAAGCATATGGCCCACCTGATGTAAAGCGGGTACCGTAGCCTATTAACGCTTGCGATATATTAAATATCACTCGCGCGATGCCTCCTCTGCTGCTTACGCAGCAACTCCTTGTGAGCTTACTGGTGACCTCACTCACACGCAGGAACACAACAACCCTCTAGGGAGTTGTTATTTGGCTGCAGTTTTCTGTGAGGTGGAGGTACTTCCCCAGATTCTTAAAACATCCAGACCAACACAAACAGACATGTTCAATTGTTCATGCACACAAATGTTTGCCTTGTGTGGGAATCGAACCCACGAGCGTTGGTGTCATAGTCGCGTCATTCACGGCTGAGCCACCGAGCTCGTCGTAATCTATCAACAGCTTCCTAATCTATTAGAATCCGCTACCTAAGCCTAAGGATTTGGCGAAAATAGTGATTTTGACATGGAGCATGACTGAGGTCAGATCTCCATCACCCGAAGGGGGAAAACCAGACCTTTCTTAGGTAAGGTCACACGTCTTTCGAAATATATTTTCTTCGGCATGCCGAGCAAGTGATAATTATAAATACCTATGTACATAGATATGAAAACACAAATTTAATGGTACATGCCAGGTTTTAAATCCTGATTTTTTTAAACTTGCCTTAACAAAAAGCCTACAATCGATAAGATTACAGATTTACACAGCATTTTTGGAATACAGTCAATGTTTACATTGACTTGTAACTAATATTTTTCAGTCAATGAGAAAAATATTAGTTACAAGTCAATGTAAATTCGATTATAGTACGCATAGGTCGATTTAGGCATAGTAAAGGACACTAAAGGGATTCAGGAATTCTAGATTTCAATGTATGCTGACTTTCGAAAAATATATCTATATCCCTTATACCGGCAATGTTCTCAATTACAAGCAGCATTAATTTATATTTTATCTTTCATAACCTTGTTTTCTAATAGGCATGGTGCATCACCATCTTTGAATCTAAAGATAATGGTGAGCCATTAAGGCATGTTTGGTTTTTTTTAACACATACGGTCCACATGCTGTAAAGCAGTTACCGTAGCCTATTGACGCTTGTAACATATATCACTCGCGCGATGCCTCCTCTGCTGCTTACACAGCAACTCCTTGGGAGCTGACTGGTGACCTCACTCACACGCAGGAACACAACAAGCCTCTAGTTGTTATTTGGCTGCGGTTTTCTGTGAGGTGGAGATACTTCCCCAGACGGGCTGCTTTGGTGCGCCCTACCTCTCTTAAAACCTCGTTGCTCTTGCATGGTTAATGATCGCACAAATTTTAATACAGCCTGTATAAAATAAATACCAGTAGGTATAATATGCGGTTGAGTATCTATTAACCTTTAGTGTACCATTCACATACTCAAATTGAATTCTGTGTCATTGAAACGTGGTGAGCTTATGTAACAGTAACCACTAGACTGTAACTGTTAGGGCTATTACCGGTATTCACAAATCAATAAACCAGTTAACTGTGCATGAAGGCAATCCGCGCTCTCAAAAACTTTGCGTTTTAGCCCCTAAATGACTAAGTGAGTAGGGCCTACTGAACAATGGGAGGATCTTTTAACTGATGTAAAGCGGGTACCGTAGCCTATTAACGCTCGCGATATATAATAAATAAAATAAATAAAAATAAATAAATAATATTGTCGGACAAATTACACAGCGCATCTAGCCCCAAAGTAAGCGAAGCTTGTGTTATGGGTACTAGACAACTGATAAACATACATAAATACATTTTTTTTTGTAAATACATACTTATTATACAATAGAAAATACCCAGACCAAGACAAACAGACATGTTCATGCACACAAATGTTTGTATCGTGTGGGAATCGAACCCACGAGCGTTGGTGTCTTAGTAGCGTAACAACGCGTTACACCACTGCGCTACCGAGCTCGTCAAATTCAAATATTCATTATCACTCTCGCGATGCCTCCTCTGCTGCTTCCACAGCAACTCCTTGGTAACTTACTGGTGACCATAAGTGCGGCGATCTTAATCCGTAAACTAACTAACAAGAGTTACGCGTTCTACTTTATCCCCCGACCTTTGCGGTGAATTGTGTTACTAACCAAAATCGGTCTCATTGGTTATTTATAGGTTATTTCCTTAGTATTATTAGACAGGTAGATAGTGATTATACAGGCCTTTAATATTAATATTGTATTATACTGCGGCAGGATGCCATGGGAAGCATAAGATAAGGAAGGAGGTTGGTGTGCTTTGCAATTCTATTAAGGAGTAAGCGAGATAGGAATATTAAGACGACTGGAAATTAATGCATTGCAATTTGCAATAAGTGTAATAAATCGTACTTGTATCAAAAATGTAAATGTTTGTGAGCATGTTTGTAAGTCTTTCACGCAAAAACGACTGCAGAGATTTGGATGAAGTTTAGTACAAAAATAGAGATTTTTTTATACTACGACGGATAGCAAACAAGCATACGGTCCGCCTGATGTAAAGCGATGACCGTAGCCTATGAACAATAGCAACTAAAAGATTGTCACTAGCGCGTTGCCACCCCCCGCTGTCAACACAGCTACTCCTCTGGTGACCTCACTCACTCGCAGGAACACAATAACCCTCCACGGAGTTGTTATTTGGCTGCCGTCTGCTGTGAGGTGGAGGTACTTCCCCAGTCAGGCTAACGTGCCCTATCTCTCGTTCGCCAGAGCCTCGTCTGTTGATAAGCAGGATGCACCACGTGCAGGTGAAGTTGGCTTTGACTCTAAAGTTGACATTGAACCATTTACACCCCATATTATTTTAAACAACGTTGGGAAGTATATAAGCATATGGCCTACCTGATGTAAAGCGGTTACTAAAAAATATGAACGCTTGCAACACGTGAAGTAATCACTCACTCGATATCACCTCTGTTGCTAACAAAGCAACTCCTTAGGAGCTACTGGTGACCTCATGCACACGCATGAACGCAACACTCCTCCAGCAAATTGTTATTTGGCTGAGGTTTTCTGTGAGGCTGAGGTACTTCATCAGATGAGTTGCTTTGATGCGGCCTACCTCTCTTAAAACACCCAGACCGATACAAATGGACATGTTTATGCACACAAATGTTTGTCCTGTGTGGAATCGAATCCACGAGCGTTGGTGTCAAAGTAATATTACTAACCACTGCGCCACCAAGCTTATGACTATGCTACCAAGCAAGTCTGTATATTCTGGACTATACTCAGATTCCAGACATAGAGAAGCTTTAATCCCGAAAATGTTTAAGGTTCCTAGGTAAAACCTGAAAAGCCGAACTCTACGCGGGTAGATCCACGGGCAGCAGCTAGTATCAAATAATTAGTTACTGGACTAAAATAAACAAAAATGATATATAAAACATTTACATCGTGTGTGTATATAACACACTACACAATATAAGTAAGATTTTGTTCATATTTATGACTTTCGCACATATACTCAACGATGTTTAACTCGTGGTCACTTCCCATCAACGGTTACTCATTCCACTGCAGGGATACCGGTCTCCCTTCAACAGAGCATATTCCACCACGCTGCTCAAATGCGGATTAGCGGGGGCCAGTGTTTTCAATCCGCCCGAGAGCCACTGACTTAGCTTAACGACTGTCATCTATCGACATCAGCCGGCAGCGACGGTTTAACGTGCTCTCCGAAGTACGGAGAAACTAGAGATAGATAAACCCACCCATAGACAGGCTGCGGTCGACGATCCTTAACCTGCGTGTTTGGTGCGTGTTTGGTTAGAATGACAAACGCAACGACGCCATCGAGCTCGTGGTCATTCGTAATCTACTAAAATGAGTGTTTGTCCCAGGACTAGACAAAAGAAGGACGAATAATAAGTAGGATCTTAACTTATAGGACCACTTTCTTGTCCCCTGTCTGTATATCAAGAAATAGCAAGTCATAAACTGGAGTACTTCCATTTAACCTAGGATTATGATCGAATTTGGCAATAAGCTTAGTATAGGAAAAATCCATATTGTGTCTCTTTGACTGTTCCATAAGAAGTCAAAAATCAAAAACTAAATGGCTCCTGAGTTCGATTTCCACAAAGGACAAACATTTGTGTGCATGAATGTCTATTTGTCATGTGGTCTGAGTGTTTTTAAGAGAGGTAAAGCGAAGCCATAAGCAGCCCGTTTGAGACGTCACAGAACTTCACAGAAAATCGCATGGTTAACTTCATTCTCTATAGCATACAAATGCACGAGAAAAATCATAGAATAGGTAGGTACAAGCCCCGGTGTGTATATCCAAGGTAGGCCGAGCAGAGTTCAGAGTTCGGCGGTTGTTTTAGGACTAGTACTAGGGTGTTTAAATTACTAGATGGTGTTTTTCTGTTTTCGAATATTTTTTGTTTCTTTGCAACAAAACCAATAAGCATTCGAATTTCGGTGACGCTCAAAGGAGCGCCCGTGTTCTGTTCTACCTTTAAGGGGACGGAAATAAGTCCTAACCGAGAAACTTTTGTTTAAGAACCAAAAGAACTCTTAAATTATCTCGCCTGGTTACCTTTTATTAGCTCAATTTGGCATTCTATGAAATAGAATTGACAGTTTTCTCTCAGATTAATATCAAATTTACTGTTGATTGGGTCATTCAGAAGATAATATTTTGTATCAAATTAGCAAACTCTTAATACACCTGTCATAGTATAAATAAATATTGCTGCAGAACTAATGGAATTAAATTAATGAGCTGATCAATCTGAAACGATATACAACCAAGTCGTTATCTGAAATGTTGCATTCACCGTCTCCCAAGGACGTAAACGTGTTATTAAGAATAATTATAAATCTCATTACGACAGATAAAATATGACCGTAGGCAATGATAATGAAACCCCTAGCCAAAAATGACGAAGTCGCAGCATACAGAGTTTAAAAGTTTTAGTTTCCCACTTTTCCCACCCCCTATGTGTTTCGAGTTCAAAATTATAAACATTTTTTATTCTGCTAATAAAGGAAAACATATATAATATAATAAATATATGTAATGACGAGCTCGTTATTATGTAGAGATGAAATAAGAAAGAATATTTTAAAAAATCGTGCTACAAGATAGTTAAATTAGGATTCTGCCTCTCCGATTCTGATTTAGGAGGAAATCCGCACAACAAAATACACTGTAATTTGATTAAAACGAAACTGGGTATAAGTATTCTAAATAACTGAGGAACTAACGGGACGAAATCTAGTAAAAAATAATAATTTTACTAATTTGAAACGTAATAAAAATCGTAATGACACAAGATAAAAGTAAGGTGAGGTTTAGAATAAAGGAAAGTAAGTGGAAAACTGTAGGGGGGCAAGCAAAGAGAAATACTTACTTGAATTATGAAGTATAAAGTAAAGTAAGAGTAACGTACTCCTCCTTCCTAACATCCAGGAAGGAGAACGAGCGAAGGTGGCGAGGAAGAATATTTTTTAAAGTGGCCGGGAACAGAACAAAAAGAGATTTTAGAACTCCTGAGGTTTTAGAACTGAATGAGGTTAACTTAAGGTTGAATCTTTGCATACAAAGCAACGGCAACGCATGAGTGACGCCCCTGGTGTTGCAAATGTCCATAGGCTACGGTGACTGTTTAACATCAGGCAGGCCGTATGCTTGATTGCCACCTTAGTGGTATAAAAAAAAATACAATAGCCTATTATGAAATTAAATCCTACTAATAGTATAAATGCGAAAGTTTGTATGTATGGATGGATGTTTGTTTCTCTTTCACGCTTAAACGGCTGAACGGATATGAATGAAATTTGGCACGTAGATAGATTATGATCTGGATTAACACATAGGGTACGTTATTTGACCCCACGCGGGCGGAGCCGCGGGCAGCAGCTAGTACCAACATATAATCCCTTTACCATTAAACATGTCTTACCTTATATCGTTATTGTTATACGGAAAAGAAAGCATGAAGAAAAAATCTTTTAATATATATTTTTATATCGACATTTTTACAGTTATAACAGAGTATCTCCTGCATGCGATTTCGCCTGCGTGGACATCCTGTTATCTCAATAATAAATATTTTATGACCTTCTTCAGGTCTCAGATTTTGTTCTTCTTAGCGTTATCCTATTATCCTAATTCATTAGGATTGACACGATCCGCTACCTAAGCTTAAGGTGAAGATACTGAATTTGGCACGGAGCGACTGCCGACAGACCGCCACAACCCAGAGGGAAAACCAGAACTTTCTTAGGCTAGGTCTCACATCTTTAAATATAATTTCTTGAACGTGCGGGTTTCCTCACCATGTTTTCCATCATCCCTGAGCAAGTAACAATTACAAATACGTACGTAGTTTTTTTGCTATTGGATCCTCACAGGCACTTAGAGAGGTCTTACATACACATTACTAGTAAATAACAGCAAGCTGTGTAGGCAGAGCTGATATTTTATAAATTTAAAAAATATTTAAATATTTTATTTTAAATTTTTTAATTTTTTTTAAATATATGGAACCCTGTACGACATCTAGCGACGAGTGCTGTTACTTTTTCTGTTGATGGGAGTGCAGTGCAGACTCTGCACTGCAGAGTGGCCGGCCATACGTTTTTTTCTCATATTTTTTTTTTCTAATTGGAACGATTTTGGACCGTTCTTCCTCACCAACGAACATTTAAATTTCAAATTAAAGGATACAAAACTACAAATGTTAGCTATTAGTGTGTCGATTTTGGAGTTTCTCACTATTACCGTCTAAACGCTAGCTGGATGACATCAGTCTACCCCAAACGACAATTTTGAGGGTAATGTGGCTCCGCTGGCTATCGCAGCTCTGCCAATAAAATACTTACGTTGCTTAACTAATTAAATTAAAAATTCATTTTTTTTCATTCTTAATACAAAATTCCTTATAATAGATATAATAATAATATATTGTTTTAAAAATATTTAGCTGGAAATAACATTCCCACTCAGCAAATCTCTAATGCAGTACAATTAAATATGTCAAAACTGGATTTTTTTGGATCATATCATAGTGCAGGTTATGTTAAATATATGCAAAATCTTATATTTTATGTATCTTGTACATAATAAACATGGTTAAAACTATCATGATGTAGTTTTTAAATTCTCGATCGCTGCAGTAGCTCAGATTTAATAAACATGGTTAAAACTATCATGATGTAGTTTTTAAGTTCTCGATCGCTGCAGTTGCTCAGATTTAACAAACTGGCAGACAAGCCTTGACTGGCACAGTCCCTTCTTAAACTAGATCTACTTCTAGTTCGAGAAATGATTACAATAAAACAAAAACTACATTATGAAGGTGCGTTTTTTATTCGTCACGATTCATAAGGCGATTCACTTCCTAAGATCATCGTCGAAAAAAATTCATCTGAATTTTTAACGCTACTCAAGAACATTTTTTAACAATGAATTATTTAAATGAGCTTATTAATGAACGACCGTGGAAATTACCGTGATTACAAATTATGTAACTTGCAAGTTCAATGACTAAATCGGGTCGTCCGAGCGTAAATGTGCAAAAAAGACCGTCAACTTGACCTACATTGGTTTCACACTCGGTTGAAAGTTAAAGCCTTCGGTGTTATCAGTTTTGTATCTGCGTCGGCTAACAGTCGCTGCCTTTCCCTCAAACTTATTTCTCGATATACATACATATGTTTATATTTTGTGCATAAGGTTATGCGGTAACTTTAGAAAGGCGATTACATGAATGTTGTTAATCAGTGGTAAGTATATATATATATTAATTAATCAAAACACTCTATGCATATCAATATATTTGTATTCTGTTTATTGGTATATTGTATTGTAATGCCGAAGCTTAAGATGTCAAGGAAAAGTAGATAGATAAATTAGGTACTTATGTTAAATTCCTTGTTCCGTTAATACAGTTCAATTCCCTTAACTATTGAGAATTTTTCATTTATTTAGTTGCAAATAAAACAAACTATTACATAGTTCCATTAAAAAAAAAATTGATCGTCATTCAGAAGCTGCAGTTGAAATTGTCGAATAAATAAATAATTTTCGATTAGATTTTTTGTTCTGTGTTTCTTACCAGGTCACAGAACGTGTACTTCATCCTAGCGTTACCCTTTTTCGTAATTCATTAGGATTGGCCGGGACTACCACCGAGAGGGAAAACCTTTCTTATATCCACGTTATAGATCTTTCCAAATTTTATTTCTTATTCGTGCGTGTTTCGTCACGATATTTTCCTTCACCGCCGAGCAAGTGATAATTTCAAACATGTATATAATTTTGAAACACAAATTTTAGGATTCCAACCGAGAACCAAGTTGGACAATAAATTGTTTTCTTTATACACTGTTCGATTGTGAAAATGGGTTGCCAGCTTCTTGTCCAGCAAACGCATATACGCTTCGAGAGCAATGGGCATCAATGCTGGCATTCCCCAAGCTCTAGCTGTCCCCGATATTTCTGCGGCAAATTTATGGTATGTTATCATTGGAAGGCATTCGTTGGTATGCAGAGACAGCACAGAATACATTTATGTATGACTCGTATACATACACTCTGATAATATCTCTCGCTGCCTACTGGAGTAAAACCTCGATCAACTTGTATTCCGAGAAGTTGTTCTATATGATTCTATATGATATGATAGTTTACTACAATTTTTCAATCAATACGGAATTTGACCTCACACGCTGGAGCCGCAAAGGTCATATACAATGTGGTTCCAGAATTTCTTCAAAGAATCGTTATGTTGTGGTATGAACTCCCTGCCGAAGTTTTACCAAGAGGCATGAGATTCTTAAAAAGGGAACGAAACAATTTCCCAGGTTCGGCAACAAACGATATGCATACATATGTATATATATAACAAACGAGAAATGCTCCAATATTGTAAGTCCAAGTGCTTACTATTAAATCAGATTATAATCTTGTTTTTTTATACAATGTCGGGAGGCATATATGACATACGTACGACCCACCTGATGTGAAGCGATTACCGTAGCCTATGAACGCTTGCAATACATTAGTTATCACTTGCACGATGCCGCCTCTGCTGCTAACACAAGCCTCCTTAGAAGCTTACTGGTGATCTCACTCACTCGCAGGAAAAGAACAACCCTCCAAGGAGTTTTTGTGAAACCCGAGTAATGTGCAACCTGAAACAAGACAAAATGACTAAAAAGCTGTACCTAGGCCAATTCTGCTAAATAACTGCAACTGCACGTTTACGCCTGTCACTTGAGTGGTGCAGGAATAGTAAAGATAAAAAGATAAAGATAAAAATTATTTATTTGCCATTGGGCCCTCGCGGGCACTTAGACACGTCTTACAGTTTTTGAAATATAATCTTATTGTATCTTATTTAATTCTCTTTTTACTTTTTTCCTTTTTTTTTATCTACTAGCATTTCGGAAATGACCATTGGCTAAGTAGAAATGCCGAAAGAAACTTGCCAATATAGGTCTCTTTTAAAATTGTCAATTAGATATTACAAAAACAAAAAAATACATAGGCATATTGGTACAATAATGATATCAAATGGTAAAATTAAAGATTATTAAGAACAGGTAGTCTGTGCTGAATTATTTCCAGGCATCTTTGTCAGTTATATATTCATCAATTCTATAATAAGCCCTTCTACAGAGAGTATTTTTAATGTGCTTTTTGAATATATTGTCAGGAAAGGACAGAACTGTTTCAGGCAACTTATTATAAAATCGAATACAATTTACAAGAAAAGATCTACCAGTCCTAGCAAGCCGATGTACGCATACACAACTTATTTCTACTTCTAAGTTTTTTACTGTAGTTTGAAAACGACTTTTACGGGCATACATTATGTTTTCATAAATATATTGAGAAGTAACAGAGAGGATATTTATTTCTTTGAACAGTTCCCTGAGGGATTCTCTGGAGCCCATGTTATAAATAGAGCGAATGGCTCTTTTTTGTAAGGTAAAAATTGTCTCAATGTCAGCCGCCGTTCCCCACAACAGTGTACCATACGACATAATGCTGTGAAAGTAGCTGAAATAGACTAAGCGTGCAGTAGCCACATCCGTCAATTGCCTGATTCTCCTAACTGCATATGCAGCAGAGCTGAGCTTACCGGCTAGTTTATTTATGTGGGGGCCCCATTGTAATTTGGAGTCTACTGTAATTCCAAGAAACACAGTGTTATTAACAAATTCTAATTTATTATTCCCAATGAGAACTTCTGTATTGGCTCACTCAACTCAGAACTCACATTTGGAAGACTAAATTTGATGCATTTGGTTTTAGCTGAGTTTAGCAACAGATTATTACATGTGAACCAGTTTAAAATAGCAGACACAACACCATTTACCTTGTCAATATTTTCACAACGGCGGGCCACATTAAAAATTAAAGAGGTATCATCAGCAAATAGTACTATATCCGCCATTTTCTGCACCATGTAGGGCAGATCATTTGCATATACTAAAAATAAAAATGGACCCAAAATAGAACCCTGGGGCACCCCGATATTAACATTATGGCCTTCAGATTTAACCCCATTTATGTCAACTGTCTGCA
Organism: Pyralis farinalis; assembly: GCA_947507595.1. Lineage (NCBI taxonomy): Eukaryota > Metazoa > Arthropoda > Insecta > Lepidoptera > Pyralidae > Pyralis > Pyralis farinalis. The sequence goes on from OX382270.1 coordinate 21,465,662, forward strand.
CTCTATTGTTTAAATAAGATGTAATCATGTTCTGGGCTTTACCTCTAATTCCATAATAGTTCAGTTTGAGTAACAATGTCTGATGATCTACACAATCAAAAGCTTTAGAGAGATCACAGAAAACCCCAATAGCATCCTGTGATCTCTCCCATGCGTTAAGGATATGCCTAACCAATGCCACTCCTGCATCCGTAGTAGATTTACCAGCTGTAAAACCGTATTGTGCATCATGAAAATTTTCATTGGTCTTAAAAAAGAGTTGCAATTAATCAAGTATTATATCCTTTCGAATATTTTACTCAAAACAGGTAGTATAGATATGGGTCTATAATTCCCCAGCTCGCTCTTTTCTCCTGACTTGAATAAAGGAATAAGTTTACTGAATTTCATCAAGTCTGGGAACACACCCATATCTATACATATATTAAAAATATGTGACAAGTGTGGAGCTATTGCCTCTATAATACAACAAAAAACTTTAATGGACATTCCCCAGTGATCCTCTGAGTTTTTAATGTTCAACTGTTTAAAAGTTTTAATAATTTTAGTGGGTTCAATATGTGTGAACTGAAAAAGTTCCACACTAGGTTAGGTTAGTGCAGTGCCAATAGGTGTATTCTATTAAAATTTCCTGCACTGCAACTACGCTGGAACTGTGCGTATGCTGCACTGCAACGACACTGCAACTACGCTGCAACTGTGCGTATCCTGCAAATGAACTACTTAACTCCTGTCATTTTACCATATTTCAATGCAATAATAATAATAAATTGGATTTTTGCTTAATGTTGACTCCTATAGTTTCACACCCGATTGCCCTTGGTTGCCGGCGTGGAGTTATTTCTAACTGAAAAGAAGCTTTATTTAATCATATATTCCTACAAACATCTCCCAAAACAAAACAAATATTTTGCAATATAAATCACCGCTTCAGAATATTAATTTCTCTACGCAAAAGTTGCTTGAGACTAACGTTAGCAAAACTGCAGATAAACTCCTTCAAAACTTCTGTCACCGGTATAAAAATGTCAAAACAATTTATCAGTATACGATTATATTGTAGGAAACGTGCAGGATCAGTGCAGGTTTTTTAACAGAATAGCGAGTCATTTACTGCAGCATTCCTGCAACGTCGCTGCTGTCAGATACCGAAACGTCAAAATATACGCATTTTGACACACGCCGCGCTGCAGTGCAGTTATAGTTTTTAGAAGAATCGGCTTACTGAACATGAAATAATAAAATGCACATATAACTTTTTATTAACAAATTCTTATTTGTTTGTGTACGAAAATGAATAAAATAAGTTTTGATTTTGATTTGATGAGAATAATAACAAAAAATATTACACACGTAAATTAAGTGGCCAACTAATAACCTACAAACATTTTTCACATTAGTAAATCTTAATAAACATAAACGTATCTACTATGGCCATTTCTGAAAATTATTTAATTTAAATTTCATTAGAAGGTAGTATGTCCGAGAGCCCGCCTTTTCCAAGAATGAAAAGAGCAACGAATGTTATGAAGCGAGTGAGATATGTAAAGACCAAGTCATGTTCGGTCTGCCTACAACCCAAGGAACTTGGCGTGAAGTTATATATATTTGTTTCTTTCTTGTACGGTATTTTCGTTCTAAGTATTTGTTTCTTAGTATCGTGTGTATAATTAGTATCTTCTATAGTCATTTTAGGGTCTAGAATGATCACCATTAAAACATATATTACAGTGCGAAAAACAACAAGTGAATTTGTAGCAGAAAAATGAGATTATTACTGTCTACGTTTCGTTTGTCGATGCATTTTTTCCCATTGAATATATTCAGGGTGTCATTTTGAGAATCGGTATGACTTATCTACCTGTTTTTACTTTATATCATTACGTAGATGTGTACAGATAATGTTTGTTTGAATCCGCTCGTTACGCAATGGCATCTGCGGTTAGCATTAATCGGTGTAATCTAACGTCGATATCGTAATTTATGTCTTGAACTCTTCGGTGAGTCAGAAGCTGCGTTAGTGTTATTAGTTTCAGATATTTGCAAGCTTTGTCGACAAGAGACGACAAAGACTAGTAGCAAGAGTTAACGTTAAAGAGCTTAGGTGGTAAACAAGCATACGGCCTGCCTGATGGTAAACAGTCACCGTAGCCTACGGACATTTGCAATATCAGGCATGTCACTCATGCGTTGCCGACCCTCTAAAAACCTTTTCACGCCGTTCTTGGAGAAACCCGTGCTGTAGTCCCTTGGGAAAACCTCGGCTGGGAGTTTATTCCACAACTTGAGAGTTATCGGAAGAAAAAATCTCTGGAACTAACCAGTACGCGATCATTACGGTACCAGTTATATATATATATATAACTGGTATATATATATATATTTATATATATATATTCTTTAATATAACGTCGGAAGTCATATAAGCATACGGCCCACTTGATTACCGTAGCCTATGCACGCTTGTAATATATTAAGTAATACTCGCGCGATGCCTCCTCTGCTGCTTACGCAAGAACTCATTAGGGGCTTACTAATGACCTCACTCACACTCAGGAACACAACAACACTCTAGGGAGTTTTTATTGGGCTGCGATTTTCTGTGAGGTGGATGTACTTCCCACACGGGCTACTTTAATGCGCCCTACCTCCCTTAAAAGAACCAATTATTATTAGTATTAAATTGACCTATTGAAATGAGAGAAAAGAATTTTGGTCGAACTACTTTTCTCTCATTAAAATTATGATGTAAACAATAAATCATACGTTACACACAAAAGTAGTATATGAATTACATATATATGATCTACATGACACACTTCGTTGATATCTGTACATATACCTATGAACTTTTATACTCAGACATATCAACATTGATGTACGATAGTGAAACATGGGTATGGCAGAAGAAGCATGAAAGCGGAGTGAACGCCGTAGAAATGAGAGCACTGAGGAGTATGTGTGGAGTGAGAATGGTTGATAGAATAAAAAATAGCACGATACGAGAACTATGTGGTATGTTGAGTGGATGTAGTAACAAAACTTGAAAAAGGTATGCTGAGATAGTTTGGTAATTTAGAAAGAATGAATGACAAAAGAGTTACGAAAGAAGTGATCAAACAAGAGTGAATGGTGATGTCGGGAGGGGCCGCCCAAGTCGCACACATATAGATCATTTTTTTTTATACCTCTAAAGTGGCAAACAAGCGTACGGTCTGCCTGATGGTAAGCAGTTACCATAGCCCATGGGCATTTGCAACACCAGGTGTCACTCTTGCGTTGCCGACCCTGTAAGAACCTCTTCACGCCTTTCTTGAAGAACCCCATACTACAGTGTGAGTTAATTGTAAGTTGTGTCGCATTGTGGTTATTCAAGAGCCATTAGACATTTTGTAATTCTTTTTTGACATCTTGTAATTTTGTTTGTCATCTACACAAATAAATAATCGTCTATCTATCTATCTATAACTTCACGCCAAATCCCTTACGGGGTAGGCAGAGAGAACCGAGCGCCACGCGACTCGATCCTTACATACCTCACTCGCTTCTTTCACATTCATTGCTCTTTTCATGCACGCTCGCCGGTTTCTAGGGCTCCTGACATCACCTTCTGATAGAACACGATCAATCTGATCATGATAGGTAAGTCTTGGCCTTCCTCGGCTCCTACATCCTTCCACTTTTGCATTGTATATCTGCTTCGTCATTCTTTCATCCTGCATTCTTTCTACATGTCCGAAACAACGGAGCATGCCTCTTCTTATTTTAACACCGACTCTCTCTTTCAGACCAACTCTGCTTCTAACCTCATCATTGCGGATACGGTCTGCAAGCGTTACACCACAGATTTTGCGCAACGCTCGCATTTCAACCGCGTTTATCCTACTTTCATGCTCTCTCTGCCATACCCAGCTCTCGCTTCCATAAGTAAGCGTTGGGATCAGCACTGCATTGTGTATAGCCAGCTGCGCCTTCTGGCTCAGGTTTTTACTGCCAAGAAGTTTTCCCAACGCTCCATTCACACTATTCCCAGCACTCACTCGCCTTTCCACATCTGCGGTGTACCTTCCATCCCTGCTGAAAGCGCATCCAAGATATACAAACTCATTCACTTGTTCCAACACTTCATCATCTACCGTAATTCTTACATTGGTTCTGGTTTCTTCTCTTTCAAATACCATAATCTTTGTTTTCTTCGCATTCAATAGTAAGCCTTCCTTCATACATTCGTCTTTCATCATTGTGACTAGTGTTTGCAGCTCAGATGGTGTTTCTGCTAACAGGACAGCATCATCTGCATACAGCAGACAGTTCACCACTAGGTCACCCATGCGTAATCCTACATTCGTCGATCTTATTCTCTGTAGACAACTATCGAGATACAGAATAAACAGCCTAGCAGACAACATGCAACCCTGTTTGACACCAATTTTGACATCAAACCAGGGTGACATGTTGCCATCTATTCGCACACATGCTGAGCAATCCTTGTAGGTGGACTGCACAGCACGCAGCAGTGAGCCGTCAATCCCATATCTCGGCAATATGCACCACAGTTCCTTTCGCACAACCCTATCAAATGCCTTCTCAAGATCCACAAAACCGCAGAAAACCTTCTGGTCTGTGGCCAGATGCTTCTCTACGATATTGCGGAGCGAGAAAACTTGATCCGTACATCCCCTTCCATTTCGGAATCCTCCCTGTGCCTCCCACAGCATTTCGTCAGATTTCACCCTCATTCTCCTTTCAATTATCTTTCCATATACTTTTGCTGCTAAGCTGATCAAACTGATGGCCCTATAGTTGGCGCAGTCCATGCGTGATCCCTTGCCTTTATACAAGGGTAGGATGACTGCGCGTCCCCAGTCCATTGGGACCCTTCCAGTTCTCCAGCAAAGGTTGCATAAGTACCAGAAGGCGTCCCGGACGTAAGTGCCACCTAGTTTGATCATCTCAGCTGTAATCATATCAATTCCCGCAGACTTTCCATTTTTCAAACTTCGTATCGACCATTCTATCTCATCCATAGTTATACCTTCATCGGACGCCGTCAACGCGGAGTGAGCATCAGACTCACTCTCATTGTCAGCGTCCGAGGCATATTCGTACATTTCTTCAAAATATTCACTCCACCGTTCTAACACTTCCTGAGTGTTTGCAAGAATGATACCAGCTTTAGACTTAATCTTGTTCATACTGGATGCCGACGAACCACCCCGAGACTTCTTTACCTCTCTCCAAAAGAGTTTGGTATTTGCCTCGAAGTTTCTCGTCAGCCTCTCTTCCTCATTCATAATTTGTCTTTCACGCTTCTCTTTCACTAAAGCCTTGGTTTCATTCTTGCATTGACGGTACATTTCTTTCTTCTTCTCTCTCATACTTTCATTTAAGGGCAAAGATGATACATAATCCAGCCACGCTTTCCTCTTTCTTGCTACGGAGGATTCAACCTCCGCATCCCACCAGGCATCCCCTTTCAATGTTTTATGCCTCTTTGCGCATCCACATGCTTCTTTTGCACTATCCACCATACTTTATTTCAGAACTTTCCAGCAATCATCCACATCTGTGCCGGAAAGACTTGCATTTGCAAGTCTATCGCTTACCAGATGTACATACATTCTCCTTACACTTTCATCTTGCAATTTTTCACTCCTTATCCTTTCATGATCTCCGAAAGGGATACGCACTCGCCAATGCCTCCACTTCTTGAAAAGTCCCACAAACCGGCTTACCACCAGGTAGTGGTCCGTTTCAAGAGTGGGACCTCTAAAGGCTCTTGTATCCATTATAGTATTTCGGAGACGTCTATCAATTATAATCAAATCAATCACACTTTTTTGGTCATTCCGTCTCCATGTATACGTGTGTATATCCTTGTGACGAAATAAAGTATTCGACACGAGGAGGTTTCGTTCCATACATAAATCTAGAATCGACTTACCTGCTTCGTTCACTCTCTTATCTCCATAGGGACCAAGAGCAGCTTCATAGCCGTCTCGTTTGGTCCCAACCCATCCATTCAAATCTCCACACATAATCACTCTTTCATTCCCTTCAGCTAAATCCAGAACATCCCTCACAGACTCCCAAAACTTCTCTAGTTCTTGGGCACACGCTGAGCTTACGGGAGCGTATGCTGCAACCAGAAATACTCGCGTGATGCCCAGTTTTATACGAACCCAGAGAAGTCTAGGCCCTACCAAACAGTAATCTTTCACACCAGGGGCTAAGCGAGAGGAGAGTATGACACCTACACCAGCACTGGCATGATCGTCCCGGTCTACACCAGACCATAGGGCCATCATCCCATCGGGCAGATCATCGGTGTCGCTCCCCTTGCGCTTAGTCTCTGTCACACACAAAGCATCCAAACGTCTATCATTCATTACGTCTATCAATTCATTCGTCTTATCATTCAATCCACCTATCACATTCCACGTGCCTATGCGGCACTCGGCTCCCCTCGTCCCGCCGGAATTGGTGCTGCGTGGTGGGTGGCGGCCCCCACCGCCGCATGCAGCTATATTCGCACCGACGGGGGCGGATCGGTGCGCGTCGCCTCCGGGGGACGCCCTAATCCTACTCGATTGGCAGGGGTCGCGAACGAGCACGCTTCTGGCACATGACCCCCTAAATAATAAATAATCGTGTCATGGAGTATCCTGGTTCCATCATAAGATTAGCTCCATGGAACCTAATTACATATTATCACCGATATATATGTCGCAGAGGTAGCAACACCATATTGAGAAGCCCGGAAGAAATCAATCCCCGTGATGCTATTTTTAATAATAACGGATCAAAATGTCAAGTCGGCGCTTGGGTGGAATCGACATCGTTGGATTGGCAACACCGGTTGTGTTTGTTATGGGTTAGCTCGAAATGTCGGTTGTGAACAGTTGTCAAAAACGTCAAGATGAGATACTGTCATTGGAAGCGGGATTACGAATCGAGCAATGGAGCCAATCGCACGTGTCGCGTCCACCGCATTTTGAATCCGTTGTAATCTGCGATCTGAGTATAACGTTTGTTACGATTATTATTGTAATGGGCTGATTAAATATTGAGAAGATTAACTACGCTGGTATTTCGCTTTATTCACCATGAACAACGAGCCACCTGACGACCATTACATCCACGTTCCGACATATATTACATTTGCGAAGTTTTAAATTGTTATTACAATTTGCTTAAATTTACTTTAAACCAGTTGAGAATACGCAAGCTTGCATTGCCAGAACACCAAGTCAATTATATAACAATTCAATTTTTTTTTTAATTTGTCGGCTATTTTAACCATGTTCCTTAAGAGATAGGAACGGTGTCCTTGAACATTCCTGTTCCACTTTTTTATGCTGAATCCGAATCTGAAGTCAAAATTCGAATATTTGAAAAAAAACGACAGACACACGCACACAGACAGACACACACACACACAGGCAAACATATAGATTTCATATAGGAACGGTGTTCCTGAAAAATCTTTACATGGATTACAGTTACAGGTGAAGCTAAAAACAAGTGTATAAAAATAGCTTAGATTGATGAATATTTTCACCCAGTGACACTTAGTATCTATTGAATATGTCACGTACCCACTATCATAAGAAAAATAGGTTAAGAAAAAATGCTAGCGTATGCTATATACATAGTAACACTTCGGCGTATTTTGTACGCCACCATTAAAGCCATATCAAAACGTTATAAATTAATCCTCTTGTTATTGCACCCGATTGAATGGACAACGGCTGACATAGATACAGATTCCAGTTAGGTGACCGTTACCGCATGTTAGTTATGCAGTATAGTGTATGGATAAAAGATATATGATACTTTAAATCAATATTTGAAACACCATAAATAAATGCACCATTCTGGCACGCCAGCCACGCCGCATACGTAATTTGTAACTCTAATTCTAAGCGGCATTCGCAGTCAAATAGGTTGCGACAGCTCCTTCGAAATGGCCTGGTGATGTTTTACAATTTCTGTAGCGAGCTGCTCACTATTCGCCGTATAGAGTGATGAGTAAATCTCACAATCATCGCTTATTTGTAATCATGGTCATATTTCGGATGAGCGCTAGTAATACGCTAATACGATAAGTTTTATTCAGACTATATTTATTATGTTTTTTATTAAAAGAGGTAGGGCGCATCAAAGCAGCTCATCTAGGGAAGTGCCTCCACCTCACAGAAAACCGCAGCCTAACGACAACTGCCTAGAGGGTTGTTGTATTCCTGCGTGTGAGAGAGGTCACCAGTAAGCTCCCAAGGTGTTGCTGTGTAAGTAGCAGACGAGGCATCGCGCGAGTGATACTTAATATATCGCAAGCGTTAATAGGCTACGGTACCCGCTTTACATCAGGTGGGTCGTATGCTTCTATGCCTCCCGATGCAGTATAAAAAAATAATTTGTGTGAAAACTAACCGAATATGGTGTTTTAAGAGCCAATGTGAATACGGCTACAGACTATCCAGCAAGACCTGTTTATTGCTTGAAAGTAAATAATATAAATATCCTCTGTACCCCTCCTGATTTGTAATCCCATCGTACTTCCTAGCTGTGCTGTAATAGTTATTTATTTATATTAATAAAAATAAATAAAATTTCTGAAATAAAAGTAGCCTAAGTTACTCCTGTCCAGCCGTTCCAGAGATTAGCCGGAACAAACAGACAGACAGACAAAAATTGTAAAATATTTATTTTGGTGTATGTACCGTGTATACATCCATATGCATTTAGTAAAAAGCGGTTATTTTAACATTACAAACAGACACTCCAATTTTATTTATCTGTATAGAAGATATTGAAATAAATGTTGATGTTTTCAGAAAACCACCGGCTGCTGCGAATGGCTTCGGGTATTCTTCGACATTCGTTACGTGAAGGAAACCCTCATGGTAGCCTTTAAACAAGGGCCCAATAACAGGAGGCTTCGGGTTATTATGCTAGTCATAGTGCTGTGCGTCGTCATTGGTCCAATTTACGGTGAGTTTCCCTATATACTCGTATATATATACTAGCTGTGCCGCGACTTCGTCCGCGCGGAATAGTTATTATTTATTTATATTAATAAAAATAAATAAAATTTTAAAAATAAAAGTAGCCTATTACATCAGCTATCTGCCAGTGAAAGTCCCATCAAAATCGGTTCAGCCGTTTCAGAGATTAGTCGGAACAAACTGACGACAGACAAATAGACAAAAATTGTAAAAAAAAGTATTCTGGTATATGTACCGTGTATACATCCATATGCATTTAATAAAAAGCGGTTATTTTAATATTACAAACAGACACTCCAATTTTATTTATCTGTATAGATTGTCGACCAAATTACACAGCGCCATCTAGTTCCAAAGTAAGCGAAGCTTGTGTTATGGGTACGAGACAACTGGTAAATATACGCAAACATCTTTTTTTTCGTAAATACGTATTTATGATACATACACAACAAGTTAAGATAGGTGGACACATAAGTTACGAGGAAAGTGTTGATTTTGGCGTGCCGCAAAGAAGTGTTCTGGGTCCTACGTTGTTCTTCGTGTACATTAACAACATCTGTAGCTTGAAACTTGATAAAGGGCATATAATTTCATATGATGTATGTGTAAACTGGGAAAGTGTTAGATCTTATTTAGTTTATTGTCGAGCCTGCATTGTTAAATTGATATTTGCGAATATTATACGGATCTCATATGTATATTATAAATTTATTCAATTGTCATGAAATATCATAATCAATAGTACTACATTGACGTAGTATATAAAATGAAACCTTTTAAGTACCTGTTTGACTTTGTTGTAATAAGTTTCTTATCCCTTAGGTACCCTCAGAATTTTATTTTGTCTCTGCCAAAAAAAAAATCTTTGTTTTTGTTACTGCTTTTAAACTTTTTTATATATAGTACATGATATAAGAAATTGCCGTTACTATAATTAATAACTAATACTAATACTTTGAATTGACATTAAACCTTCATGGTGTGACATTTTTGAGTGAAACTTTTTTCACATGATAAATATGAGGTTTTTCTTTTAAAAAATATGCAGCATTTGATTTTCGAATTTTAATTCTTTTTTTATTCAGCTTAGGCGGGAAAGATGGATACTTCGAAAATCCAACTAATTTTTGAATACGAGTTCCGACGCGGAACTAACGCAGCAGAAACGGCTCGCAGTATCATTCTGCGTTTGGAGAGGAGACTGCTAATGAACGCACCGTGCGTTTTTGGTTTAAACGCTTTCGTAATGGAAACTTCGACTTGAATAACGAACCACGTGGAAGACCGTCCACACAGGTGAATAACGTTGAATTGAAGGAGATGGTGGAAGCCGATCCAAATCAAACTACCCAGGAATTAGCGGCATAGTTTAACGTTACCTTACCTACAATATTAACTTATTTGCATCAAATCAATAGGATAAATAAATATGAAAAATGGGTGCCTCATGATTTAACTGATCTGCAAAAAGACACGCGTGTTCAAACAAGAGTTGCCTATTTGAATCGGTACAGAAATTAAGATATTGGATCGATTTGTGTCATGTGGCGAAAAGTGGATTCTTTACGACAACCGCAAGCGAAAAATGCGATGGCTGACCCCAGCTCAAACAACAGTGCCCTAAAGTAAAGCTTACCAATAAAAAAGTAACGGTAACTGTTTGGTGGTCTCTTCATGGCGTTATTGACTATAGCTCTCTTAGTCAAGCAATAACAGCAGATGTTTACTATGCCGAACTTCGAACAATGATGGCGAAACTAGCAGTGAAACAGCCCCGACTCGTGAATCGGTCTTCACCATTATTACTCATGATAACGCAAGACCTCACCCTGCACGAGAAACCGTTGTAACTCTACAGGAGTTGCAGTTAGAAACCATACGTCATCCTGCGTAGTCGCCAGACTTTGCTCCAACTGATTATCATATTTTTCGTGATTTGGACAATTTTCTATGTTGTAAAAAGTTTTCTTCCCAGGAGGTACTACAAGATACTTTCACACATTTTGTCCAATCTAGATCTACCGAGCTCTATCGTAAAGGCAAAAATAAACTTCCGATTAGATGGCAATAATATATAATGAGGATAAATATTTTGATTAAACAAATATGTTACATCTAAGAAAAAAACGAGTTTTAATTTTTCAGTACAAATCGGTAATTTCATACTTTAACCCCAAATACATAAATTTCGAATTTGTATAAAAGAAAAATGTCTGTAATATAAGTGTATATTATAAACAAATGTGTTTCTAAATTTTTGTAATACAATAGTTTACATTGACTTGTAGGGTTACTCTGGAAACTAATTCCGAAATATCAGTATTGGAATTAAGATCTTGAATTATGAAGGAGCGTTAGACTAGTTTTTACTCTTCATCTTCGAATGTCCATTCAGGCACTAATAATAGGACACTATCCTGGCTTGGATTTATGTGCATATTTATAATTATCACTTGCTTTTCGGTGAAGGAAAACTCGAAGTCAACGTCACGTCCAAGAAATTATATTTCAAAAGACACGTGACCTAATAAAGGTTTGGTTTGCCCTGTAGGTTGTAGAGGTCTGACGTCAGTCGCTCCATGTAAAACTCAGTATCTTAAGCTTAGGTAGCGGACCCCGCCAATCCCAATGGATTAGGAAACGGGATACACTAAGAAGAAGCTTGTTGAGCAAATTATATGCTAAATTATTTTATTATATTACTGAAAGAATTGACATTGGAATTGGATTGCCATTGAAATTAAAAGCTTCAAGAGAAACCCTTCACTTCACTTCTTTTCACCAACCCTTACCTCATCCCACTGCAGGGATACGGGTCCTCCTTCAACCGAGGAATTAGAGCATACTCCACCACGCTGCTCAACTGCGGATTGGCAGAGGCCAATGTTTTCGGAGAACCTCGAGATAGACAATCCCATCCTTAGACAGGCTGGAGTCTACGTTGCTTAACCTGTGTTTAATTAGAGTGACACGCGCTACGATACCATAGAGCTCTCAAGAGAAATCCTAGTGAAGTTCTTAGGTATACGAAATACCGCTATACACAATGTCTAGTTTTTTTTAACGTCTTGTGGCAAGATACTGGCCCCGTACATAACATAATTACCGGTTTCATGAACCGGTGTGACTGCACACAGTTATCCTTTTTAATCTGTATACTCTCACTGAGTATACAGAGTAAAAAAGATAACTGTGTGCAGTCAGGTCGTATTTACATACGACGGCTATTCCGGAAGTCGATCGATCTACAATGCATATCTATCGCGTCGATCAATCGGTTGGACCTGTCAATAGCTTACACCAATCGAAACCGATTGAGTATGTTTAGAGGTATATAACTATCAAGTTAACTACTAACATGAATAAAATATAGGGTGCCCGAAAAAAAATGTAGACAATGTAGAATGCAAGAAATGTAGACGATGATAAAATCTATCGTTTAAATTCAGTTCAAGACAATTTATCTATTTAGACTAGTGTACTAACAGCGTTTAATATTAAAATCATTGACTGTTGTTACCCATTCACACAAAATTTTGTCTGTAGACACACGTCCATGTTGACTTTGTTGAGGTAATAGGAATAAAAAAATAAAAAAAACAAATATTCATTTTATGGCTTGTTATTAGGGTTCCGTACCCAAAGGGTAAAACGGAACCCTATTACTGAGGCTCCGCTGTCCGTCCGTCCGTCCGTCCGTCCGTCCGTCCGTCCGTCTGTCACCAGGCTGTATCTCATGAACCGTGATAGGTAGAGAGTTGAAATTTTCACAGATGATGTATTTCTGTTGCCGCTATAACAACAAATACTAAAAAATAGAATAAATTAAATATTTAAGGGGGCTCCCATACAACAAACGTGATTTTTTTGACGTTTTTATAGATAATGGTACGGAACCCTTAGTGCGCGAGTCCGACTCGCACTTGGCCGATTTTATTGACTTACGTTATTTATATGACTATTATTAGAAATATATTTTAATTATCTATAAACTTTTGCACATTTCTAGAATGAATGAATCAAGATCGATTCGGAAAGGTATCAAAAATAATGTTAGATGCCCTTGACCAGTTTAATTCTCACATTATGAAATATTTTTCAATCTTTATCTTTATATCTGAGTTTCAGAATAGATTAATCAACATTTTACGGTTACAAAAGCCGGCTCAAAAACCATTTTCCGACAATCTATACCCTATTTTTAACACACTTTTATTACCACGACAGTATGCTATCTAAATGTGTAAAATATGAGGCATTGAATTGGAACATCTAATTGTAAGGTATACAAGTATTATGGTTTATTTTTTGTATCGTTTCTTAATTATTACTAGATGCCTTATTAATTTGTTTTATTTTAAATCGATTGCCTGACATATTTGATGACTAAATATTTTACAATGGAAAATACACTTTCCCAGTCTAGGTCGGAATTTCAACCTGAAACGTCCAACAAGAAAGGTTTGTAATAGTGGCGTTATCTGCCAACTTACTAAGTGGTACACAAATTTAGTAGGCATAGCTATAAAATCATACGTGTTTTGATGACTGTACATTTCATTAATAGAAACGGTTTGTGCTATCTATTCTGATTTTCTATGCCTTTCAAATATGTAGCATGAAAAAAAAAGTAATACCTATATATTTATACTACTCTGTATAAAGTCTTGTATCCTACTAATATAATATATTTCTCAATAAGTTTATTTTCTAGATGTGTCATAAAATAATAAGGTTGGTGGTAAAAAATAATAAAATGAATCAAAGCCGTGTGGATTCCTTAATCGTTAATAGAAAGTCCAATCAAGTCTTGACTAGACTAGTGGACTCGTTTGACATAGCTTAATGAGCCCTTGGATAATACGGCCTAAACATACAACCTGTCATCCCAGTTATTTTAAACTATACATATTTAATTCGGGATAACACAGCCTACGTGTTAAGCACGAAAACGGTCAATATAGATAACTCAACTGTTAGACGGTGTATCATAATGAAACTGTACGACATTTTAGCAATGTAAATGTGAAAACCGTATCTATTTATTTTCGTGCAATAGTTTTCACTTGATACGCATACAAACAGACAGAGAGACAAATATACGTTACGAGGCGCATTAAAGCAAGCTGTTTGGGGAAGTACCTCCACCTCACAAAATACGGCAGCCAAATAACAACTTTTTTAACAATTTGATAACCGCTTTACATCAGGTGGACCGTATGCTTGTATGCCTCCTGACGTTGTATAATATAAAAACTACGGCAAAATTTGTCGTGTTTTATCAAAAGATGATGTCAGGCGTCCTAGGAATCGGCGACGGTGCATGAAAAGAGCTATAAACGTTAAAGAAGCGAGCGAGATGTGTAAGGACCACGTCTTGAGACGCTTGGCTCCTTATGCTTACCAGGCATAAAGATATACATACATATATATATATATATATATATATACATGCACAAACAAAAAGCATTACGAGCTTTGCATAAGGACGGCAATGCGCGAGTGACAGATCTCTAGAGCTGTAAGAGTCGATAGGCTACAGTAACTGCTTGCCATCAAGTAAGCCGTACATTTGTTTGGCTCCATTTATTGGTGTCAATGTCAACTGTCACCCGTTATAAAGATGCCACCATAGAGAATGACCTTGCCATTGAACTGGCGTTCATGCGTTACAGGTACTGCTTAGTTATGGCACAGCTTTCCCTAACCACGTTTCACTCTCGCTAGATCTTGCTTCGCTGGTTATATAGCAGAAATCTTGAAAGATTTATGCCACTACTTTTACTACATTACGCCAAAGTACATGACGAGGTTGCTGGTGGAGTGATTATCAATGCTACTTTAACACCAAGACTCCTGGGTTCATATCCCACACAGGATAAAAATTTGTGTGTCTGAATAAGTATGCTTGTTTTGATCTGGATGTCTATAAGAGACGTAAGGAAGCAGCCGAACTGGAGAAACACCTGGCAGGAAACCGCAGCCGCTTAACAACTGCCGGGATGGTTGTTATGATTCTGAAAGTGAGTGAGGTTACCAGTAAGCTCATGTGGCTGAGCCTAAATCGTAAACAACACAACACTAACTTGCGCATCGCAGTCGGTAAAGTATTTCGTCGCAGCGCACTGATTACTGTTTGCGTCGCAGGGCACCGCGTTAGTTCATGTCTACCGTGCAAATCTATACATATAAATAAAATTGAAGTGTCTGTCTGTGATTTCGAAATAAAGCCTTTATCTTAAGCTTATTATTGTTTTCACGTTACCAAAGCCTAAATACGCATTTTTAACTTTTTTGTCTGTGTGACTGTCTGTTTGTCCGGGCTATTCTTCGAAATGGCTGAACCGATTTTAACGGGACTTTCACTGGTAGGTAGAGGACTGTTCAGAGCAGAATATAGGGTACTTTTTATCCCGTAACTATTTAGGGTTCCTGCGTAAAAAAATAAAAACTGTTAAATTTAGGGGGAAATATCTTCACCTTCGGGGGACTTTGCAATTTTATTTTTATTATTTTCATAGAATACGTATTTTTTGTAACATAAAATAACTACACATTTTTATGTAATATAAATAAAATACATATACGTTGCCTCCTGTAAAGGTCAATAGATGGCGCTGTACGAAAATTGAATCGCTCTATGGTTGTATCTACGACCCTGAACTTTGTTTTTTTTAACAGAAACAATTTCATGTCTACAGTGAAATAAAGGCTACTAAAAGCCCAAATCTCTTGCGTGCTAAACCGCGGGCTTCGGCTAGTTGATAATAAAAGGTTAGTCGGTTGTTTACTGGGCACTTATGATTATTTGAAATCATGAAAGCTAGTTTATATACGGTTATTGTGTTCTGTGTATATTTACTTCATTAGTATACCTTCTGGACTTTTTACAAAAGATACAGACAATACAGGTTATATTGCCGGTGATAAAACTTTACATAAATAAAATAAACCGCATGAAGGGCTGCTTGTGAGGTAAATTTATTTCACAGAAATATTTAGACACGGAAAATGCTTGTTTTTGTCAGGTATGGTGTAAAGACAAACTTTACCACAGGGAGACTTTGAACAAAACTCGTTTGTATGAGTACCTCTGTCTCACCTATTTCTACCGGCAAGCAACTATATTTATATAAGTATGTTCCGGTCTGAAGGGTGAGATATGGCAGAGAAATTGCTGGGTACTGTGACGAAACATCCTTCGGTCACAAGATTGGCAGCGCGCGAGTAACACCCCCGTGGTGTTGCGACCGTCAATAGGCTGTGGTGACCGCCAATCTATTTGTATTAAAAAAAGAAAAAAGAAAGAGACGTAAAATGGGTTTCCAACCGGTACATATTTCCAAAAAAGACTTAATTCTGTGTGTGCAATAGAGAATGCAGGAGTTCTCGGTGCGACAGCCCGACTTACACGTGATCGACCTTATTTCCACAGCGGCATTGTTTGAACTTATATACCAGCAACTCTCATTAAAAGATACAGTCTCAACAGAATTACCGTGCAGATTGCTTGGTTACGCAATGTTTAATTTTACCTGCCTGCCACAGACACCAGCTGTGTCGACACAGTGACAGTTGCTTTTGACGATAATATTCGACTGCTAACATTTTGTTACCAAATATAATCTTTTATATTCTATCTTTCGGAATACCCTAGTTTTGAAATACTTATAAAGTAATTAAATGCAATTATGGGGACTGCTGACAGAAGTACAATGTATACTTATATATGAATGTTTGTTAGCGTATGTTTTTGTGTGTGCTTGTCTCCTTCTTCTTAGCGTTGTCCCGTTTCCTTATCCAATTAGTAGTCCGCTACCTAAGCCTAAGAATTTGGCGAAGATACTGATGTTTTACATGAAGCGACTGCCGTCGGACTTCCATAACCCAGAGAGAAAACCGGTCACACCTCTTTTGGAATATAATTTTTTGGACGTGCGGGTTTCCTTGCGATGTTTTTCTTCACCGCCGACCAAGTGAAATTACAAATATGTGCATAAATCCAAAAACACGAATTTAGTGGTACATGCTAGGATTCGAACCTGGACTCGTCGATCAATAGGCCAGTTCTTTATTCAGTGAGCTATCACTGCTCGTATTTATGTGTACGAATGAATTTAAGTATTTTTTTAAATATAAGTTCAACATAGTGGCTCTGCTCGCCCTAAAAGAGGAGCCCAAATTGCAGCTGCAACTGACAAAAGACTTGAAAAGACTACAGTGTCTTGTCAGTTGACGCTGCCATGCTGACCCGCAAGATGCTTCTTCACGCTTCGTTTGAAGGATCCCATATTGTAGGAAGGAGGGAACACATGTGCAGGCAAGGCGTTCCACTTTTTAATGGTGCGACAAAGATAGGAGTTGCCGAACTTTTTTGTACGCGAAGAAATGTTCTCAACAGTGGAACAATGACATCGACCTGTACCTGTAGTTCCAAGGGCGAAGGGAGAGGATGGCATAAGGGAAAACAGTTGTTTAAAGCACTCGTCATGGTAAAGGCAGTAAAATACGCTTAGCGAGCCAATGCCCCTACGTAGTTAAAGTGGTTCTAGGTTTTTGGTGACCTCTTTGTCTTCGATTATGCGGATAACCCGTCGCTGCAACCTATCGAGAGCCTCGAGAAAATACTATGCGGAGTCGTCTCAGAGATGCGAGCAATACTCCACAAAGGCCCGAACTTGAGTCTTATCAAGCAGCTAAAGCTCATCCGGCGTGAAGAACCGGCACACTCTTTTCAGGACTCCGAGTTGTCTTAAAGCTGTTGAGATGAGACATTCCATGTAATTACGCTGGTTAAGATCGCAACGAATATCCATACCTAGCATATTGAGGCTATCTCGCATACTGAAAGAACGCGCTGAAGTCTAGGAAGGAATGGGGACATTTTTGTTGTAAAAGCTCAACGACAAGACTCTCACGCTTCTCATCGATTTCTGACCGACCAGCACCAGGCCGACCGAAATATCGCCCATGGACCGTAAGTCATCTGCATAGTATTGAATATTACCAAGTGGCGGCATGTCATTGATATGAAGAAGAAAGAGGATGGGCGATAGAACGGAGCCCTGTGGGACACCGGCATTCACTGACATGAACCGCGAAGCGCATCCATCTGCAAGTACGCGGATTCTATGCTCATGCATTCCTGCCAGCAATGCAATTACAAAGCTGGAGGGGCCGTCCGTATGCCGAAAGTTTGGAGAGAAGTGCTTTGCGCCAGACCCGATCAAACGCCTTGGCGATATCTAGGCTGACTGCCATTGATTCGCCATATTTATCTATTGCCTCCCCCCAGAGGTGCGTCACATACGCTAGAAGATCACCCGTTGATCGTTTCGGTCAAAAACCATACTGACGATCATTAATTATGGAGTGATCTTCTGCTATTTGCTATTATTATCATATTGATTATTTCTAAGTTCGTGTCTTGTATTTTTAAAGTTTGTACTGCGCCACCTACCTGCTGGAGCTTTTTTAGCCTCAGGTTGTGTTATGTCATATTATATATTATTGTGTTGTAAAAACTTTAAACTCATACCTAAATAATATATACTGTTAACATTAGAATGTCGGTGCTGTGAAGTGATAAGGTTTATCCGTTTCGTAATTTGCTCATGCACTTAAATAACTTTCTTCAAAAAAAAAACGTATTTATGTTTACGACTTCGTTACGTTTTTTGGATTCCGTAGTAAAATTTAAGTCTTATATTTTAATCATGTTAACCCTCATGTCTATCTAATCTTCAGCATGTTACATCCAATTTACTCGCAGTGTAGATATCCGAATTAGAAAGATAATTTTATCAGGAACACCGTTCCTATATGACATCTATATGTTTGTCTGTCGCTTTTTTTCGAATATTCGAATTTTGACTCAGATCAGATCAGATTCGGATTCGGCATAAAAAAGTAGAATAGAAATGTTCAGGAACAATGTTCCTATCTCTTAAGGAACATGGTCAAAATGGCCGACAAATTAAAAAAAAAAATGTTATATAATTGACGAGCCAGGTGTTCCTCTGGCAATGCAAGCTTGCGCATTCTCAACTGGTTATGTTTATAATCTCAACAAATAAACAAAGAAAAAGTTAAAAAAAAACACAAGCACCTAATTGTATGCAGGTCTAACTCTAGAAAATACAATTCATGAGCTCAAAGGAAGTATTAGCTGTTTTATACTACTTTTACTTGATACAACATTAGACCAGTGACCTAACTATTTACCACAAGTCAACAGCAGTGGTATAGACACAGTACGATGACGACAAACCGGTCAAACCATTGTTTTGCCCATGAGTATGATGTAGAGGTAGGGCTCGTTGAGTTGGCCACTGTATAGTTGGAGGCTTTACTTTGCACGAGATGATATACTCGTATTTTTGTACACAAAAAGCGTTATTATTTTATATTCGTATCAAATTATCACACTTGATATGATTTTAACTTTATAGAATGGTAATTGCAAGCATTATATTGTGTTATTTTAATTGTTTTCAGGTGAGATGTCTGTGATGTATTTATTCACAAGATACCGTTTTAATTGGAACGAAGTCGACTTCAGTATGTTTTCTACTTATGCCATGTGTACTTCATTAATTGGTAAGTTTAATATTTTAATTAGACTACATAAAATTTGAATTTGTAACTAATTTCAAGATTTGCTTCAAAGAAACCGAAGGTGAATGAATTTTCTGGTAGGTATGTTCTTTAGTAAAATTTATGACAATAAAAAAAAATCTCGATACGTCACACTGTAGTAGTTAGTCGTTTCTTTACCTACCTTTAGTAATAAACATTAAAAAACCGGCCAAGTGCGAGTCGAACTCGCGCACCATCCTACTAATATTATAAATGTGAATGTCCGTTTGTTTGTTACGCTTTCACGCGAAAACTATTGAACCAATCATCATGAAACTTTGTACACATATTCTTGGAGGTATCAGAAGTAAAATAGGATACTTTTTATAAAAAAAAAAATATGTCTATAAAATAAAATATAATATGCGAGCGAAGCCGCGGGTAAAAGCAAGTTATCTATAAAAACGGCAAAAAAATTCTGTTGTATGGGAGGCCCCTTAAATATTTATTTTATTTTATTTTAATTATTTATTTTTAAACTGAATAATGTAACTAAATATTCTGTGAATATTATTTTAGCGCAAAGTTGCGCCGATATTATTAAAAAGAAGACAGGCTAAAAGCATGAAGAAACGTTATCATTGTAATGTACCATATACCATATATTTGACGAGCTCGGTGGCGCAGTGGTGGAACGCGCTGTTACGCTACTTTGACACCAACGCTCGTGGGTTCGATTCCCACACAGTACAAACATTTGTGTGCATGAACATGTCTGTTTGTCTTGGTCTGGGTATTTTCTATGCATAATAAGTATGTATTTACAAAAAAAAATGTATTTACGTATGTTTATCAGTTGTCTAGTACCCATAACACAAGCTTCGCTTACTTTGGGGCTAGATGGCGCTGTGTAATTTGTCCGGCAATGTATACCATACCCTTCTTTTAAAATATAACATACAAAAATTTTACACGTCATAATTTTGTAAGCGTATTTTTTCATTAAATTTACTGTAATTAAAAAAAAAGAAATTTTATTATTACATTATATTTCTATTGTTAGTGATTTTATTGCTTAAATACAAAATATAGTAGTGGTTATACACTAGAAAAATCCGCTGGTCAAATTGTAAAGATGGTTTCCCATCAATGATACGGCAAAACATGCCAAAAATCCCCGGCGTACGGAAGGATCACCTACGAAAATACACTCGCTGGGAAAGTAATTACATATTAGTAAGAATAAAAATTGCAACAATGCCAATTACACGTACGAGTGTTTGTATGGAAACAAACTTGGCGATCCATCTGATTTTTGGAATCATAAGGCGGTTAAGGTTCTAAAAAAATACAATACTAATCTACAGAATCCATTTTTAAAAGCTTCACTAAGTGCTGTATTTTGGAGATTTGAACATATTTTTAAACAGAAATTATTCGATTAGCTGACAAGTGATACATAGAATTTTCTCTACACTACGTGAAACGTAGGTAGAGCTACCAGCATTATTAACTGCATTTAAAAAACGTTTTTCCAATTAATTGCCAATTGTATCCACTCAACTCTGCCAATTGATCCTAGAAATTATGCGTTTTTATAGACACATCGATGTCAAACGTAGAGCAGAAGAGACAGCATAAAAAACGCGTGTTTCTTATGTACGAATGAAGTTGTACAAAACAAAAATAGCAAATGATAACTAACTTCGTGGTGTCGATTTTAGATATCAGTGTGGGAACAACTTCGTGGAGCCATTTTTAGATGTCGGTGCGCGCGCATCGCAATAATTCACTCTCACCATCTCAAAATTCAGTAATGCGAGAGCGTAATCCCACGTATTGATCACAACATTATACGAAATATTACCTTATTACTACAAGCAATGTTTTTTTTAATATTTGCAACAATACTATTTGAATTAGATTGTGATGAACTTTCTTCGTTTTCTTACGAGATCGAGCGGCGACCAAGCACGGATTTAAGTCTATTACCATGGAATGTTGCGATACAAAGAATATCGCTTGCATATTGCCGCCCCTTTGTGCTAACATAGAACTATGAACAGAAAAGTCACAACACTTACCTAAGAGGGAAAGCCTAAGAGTACCGAAACCCATATTGCAGTTAGAAATCAAGTGTTAATTTATATTTTAGAAAAATAGACTATATTTATCAAATAAATCCAGTTAAAACTAATTAAAAATATGTAAGAAATTGGCCTCGGAAATTTTTGATTTGACATTGAACTCGTACGTACGTACGTACGACAGTATATACGTACTTATGCATGCGAAACACATATGAAGTATATATACTTTTTAATATAATTAATTGGATGGAATAGGTACTGCATCTGCAGAATCTTATGGCTTTCAGAATGATTAGTTTGTGACTAGTTCCCTGTCACTAGAATTGTTACAAACAATTATCTATCTGTAGGCAGAGAGAACCGAACGCCACGTGACTCGATCCTTTCATACCTAACTCTGTTACTACTGTTAGCGGTAATTATACTCGTACATTGCGCATTGAGGGCGGTAACGTGAGAATTACAAACTAGATGTTACTTAGAAAGAAAATAACCGAACTAAGGCTTTAACTTGTACCTGTGATTTCTGTGCCGCCAGTATGGTAAAAAATGTATTTATCACATTGATGAGGAATGAAATAAAAATAGAAGGTGAAAACTTTATATCAAAATTTATATTCAAAAATATTCAAACAGTAACTAGCTAACAGTCTTTAGTCCCCACTAAAAACAGGATATTTTTTCTCTTATAAAAGTTGTTAATAGACTAATTAAAGTTCAATTGAATTGATAGCGGCTCCAAAATGAAATCCCACCTGATAAACGAATTTATCAGACAACGAAATCAATAACTTTTATATGCAGGTAATGACAATATTTATAAATAATCTATCTATCTATAACTTAACGCCAAATCCCTTGCGGGGTAGGCAGAGAGAACCGAGCGCCACGTGACTTGATCTTTACATACCTCACTCACTTCTTTAACATTCATTGCTCTTTTCATGCACACTCGCCGGTTTCTAAGGCTCCTGACATCACCTTCTGATAGAACACGACCAATTTGATCATGGTAGGTAAGTCTTGGCCTTCCTCGCCTCCGAGATCCTTCTACTTTTGTATTGTATCTCTATCTATATCTGCTTCGTCATTCTTTTATCCTGCAATCTTTGTACATGTCCGAATCAACGGAGCATGCCTCTTATTTTAACACCGACGCTCTCTTTCAGACCAAAAATTATTACCAACAACAATTATCTAAACGCGTTAAATGTGATAATTCGTTTTTATTAGGTCAGCCACTTTTAATTCATCTATCGTTACGAGATTATGAAATCTACGGCAGTTTATATAATAGTATAATGATGATTAAAGCAATATAATTTATTACCGTTAGTTAGGTAGAAGGTTAAAACTATGATATTAAGATATGCCATCAATAATACCATTATTATTCTATTGCAATCCCTCAATGGTAGGTAGATCCAATTATAAAGTGTCTATAAAAATACTATAATATATATAATATTGATTCACTACAATTAATTCAAATATTTAGTGGTATAGAATAACCTACTGAATGGTTCATTCATTACCCACAATATTTTTTAATTGGAACATGTTATTAATCGATAGAATAGGATCTCTTCTTTCCTAAACACTAAAAGTAGACTTCATAAGAATATATCTGTGATATGACTTATTAAACACAAAAGACTAAAGATACATGTGCCTGTTTGGTATGCCACAATAAGTAACATCTCATTGTAGCAAAATGTGCTTTGTGACATAAAAAGCAAGTATTGTCATCGTCTTTCTAGCGTTATCCTGTTTCCTAATCCATTAGAATTGGCGAAGTCCACTACCTAAGCTTAAGGATTTGGCGAAAATAGTGATTTTGACAGTGTGACAGGCGTTCGACCTCCACAATAAGGAATATGCATGAAACATTTTTAGGACACATTTTAAAAGAGGAGATAGAGACAGGAAGATATCTCAATCTCTGTTTGAAAGTGGCATTTCATCACGTGACTTGAAAACGCTTCACACTAAGAGGCCGCGGTAGATGACGTCACAAACTATGAAGAAATGTATGGATTTTATCTAAATATTAACTGTATTTCCGCAATTCAAACATCCACATTAATGCTGTCATAGTAAAACATGTTCAAAATATGACATTGATTCAAATTATGACGTTATTTTTGTTATAGAAACTGTTTGATTTTTTACGATTTTTAACACTTAAACTAAACAAAACAAAAACTAAAAAGAAACTGCAAAAGACTAAACTACCAAAAAAAGTGTATGTTTTACTTTTTATATGACAATTGTGTGATTTAAAACGTAAAATAAATTTCATGCATATTCCCTATTCAAAGGAGAAACCATACCTTGCTTTGATTGTCACACCAGATGGTCTTTCGTAATATAATTTGTTGAACGTGCGAGTACGATATTTTTCTTCACCTCCAAGCAAGTGATAATTACAAATATATACATAAATCTGAAAATAAGAAACAAACTTTGTTATGGGTACTGTTTTTTTACTATATTCTGTACGTAATAAGAGTTACAATCGCACTGTGAGCGTCAAACGTAGTCTGGGCCATAGCTCTACAGAATTCGACCCATGGACCAGTTAGTTAATAGGGTAATACAAGCAAATATCATCATCATCTCAGCCTTTATTCGTCCACTGCTGAACATAGAGTGCCACTCATCTCGATCCTGTGCAACCTGCATCCGTCGCCTCCCTACAAACCTCTTGAGGCCGTCGCACAATCAAGTGGGGGGTCGTCCCACACTGCGAGTTCCAGTACGGGGACGTCATTTGAGAATCTTTCTTACTCAACGGTTGTCGGTTCTACGATGTATGTGGCCGGTTCACTACCACTTCAGCTTGATTATCCTTGGGGGGTATGTCGATTACCTTACTCTACTGCGGATATCCTCATTTCTGATTCTATCACGCAGAGAAGCCCCGAGCATAGCTCTTTCCATTGCACGCTTAGCGACCTTGAGCTACCCCATACAGCCCGTAGTGAAGGGCCACGCACCTCGGCGTCTTACGCAAAGCAAATATAATATTTTGTATTACTAGGCATACAATAACTAATAAACATACATAATTGTCGTGTGTTTACTAACCAATGTATTTTGTATCTTTTTAGGAACGTCATTCTCTGTGGGTGTGTTTAGTCACTATTTGAAATATGACGACGCCATCATTGGAGTGATATCTTGTACGAGTAAAATTTTATCTGGATTCATGTATGCCTTCGCAACGAAATCCTGGCAAATATACATAGGTAAGATTTGTATACAACTTTTTAACTTTTCATTTTAGGTAAGTTTATAGTAATGCCCCCAAAACGGTAATGAATTATTTTGTTGTTATTTCACACTTAAAGCGCCCTGAGTCGTTTTAAGCTATTTTTATGAGAATGGCTGTGTGTTTGTATGTGCACGTGATGAGTGTTTGACGGCGTGTGTTTATATGTAGGTACAATTTTGCGCTAAACCTTCTCCCGAATTACTAAACAAAGCATACTCTTTAAATTTGGGTGTGTATCGATGTAACATAGCCCTAATAAGTCTGATTTTTAGCTAAATCAAGTTCAGTAGTTTTAAGGTAATTAAAAAAAAATTGGGAAAATTTATCGTTTAAAATAGAATAATTAATCCAATCTTTAGTTATGTTTTTTTTATATTTACTACACCGTGAGGTAAATAAGCATACGACTCATCTCATGTAAAATGGTTTTCCCAGCTTATGAATGCTTATATTACAAGGCGTATCGAAGCAACGCCTTGCCATCCCCGCAGTCACACACTCCCCAGAAGCTTACTGTTAAGCTCACAGAATCGCGGGAACAACAACACTCCAAGGAGTTTTTATTTAGCTGAGGTCTTCTGTGGGGTGGATGTACTTCCACAATAGGGCTGCTTTGTTGTGCCCAACCGGTTTATCACTAGAGGTTCGTTTGTTAATCAGTATGAGGAGTTTACATGCAGAAAAGGTTGGCTATGACTCTAAAGATGATTGGGAGCCACTTGTAAGTCAATATTACATTACATTTTACACACACATCTATATATTGTCTGTACATCTTGATAATCACCTATGTTCACAAAATAAATAAATTTGAATTGAATTGAAAAGTTTATGATTAAAAATGTACATTCAAATTATTTAAATTGCATTTATTTTCTTTCCAGCTCCGTTGATTGAGATCTTCAATGGAACATCTTTTATTGCAATGCGATCTATGGTATCCAAATTGGTGGGCAGAGATGAGTTAGGTAAGTTTCTTTCATGGCATTATAATCCGCCGCCAATCCAAATTTGGCGGAGTTCGCTTCTTAAGCGTAAGGATTTGGCGAAGATGCTAATTTCACATGGAGCGACTGCTGTTAGACCTCCACAAATTACAGGGAAAACTAGACCTTTCTTAGGTCACATGTCTTGAAATATAATTTCTTGTAATTGCGGGTTATCTCATGATATTTTTCGTCACGACCGAACAAATTATAATTAGAAATATACATAAATCTGACAACAGGAATTTAGTGGTACATTTCTCACACCAGGATTTGAACCAATCGGTTAATGTTCTTTATCCACTCAGTTACCACTGGATGTGTATCTGTAAATAACCCTCCAGGGAGTTGTTATTTGGCTGCCGTTTTATGTGACGTGGAGGTGCTTTATTCCACTAGTACATTACTTCAGTACTAAATCTCTTCAAAACATCAAGACCAAGACAAATAGATACGTTCATGCACACAAATGTTTGTCGTGTGTGGGGATCGAACCCACGAACGTAGGTGTTAAAATAGCATTGCTAACCAGTTGTATGTACCACGATAAAAGACAGACACATAGACGTACAAAATGGCACCATAACAGTTCCTTTTTAATATTTTGTTATAAAACCCTAAAAAGGGGTTTGTATTTTTGAGGGTTGAATCAGTTGGCATTGACTATAGAATCGGATGTGATGATGATTTCCATCACCCCTTAATCCTCTCATTATTTAGAGTTTATGTAAGGCTTAATTTAACGGTATTTGTTAAAAAAGAAGAAATGACCATGACCAAATTGATCGTGTTCTATCAGAAGGTCTGTCTGTCTGTCTGTCTGTGCCTTAGAAACTGGCGTGTGTGCATGACAAGAGCTACGAATGTTAAAGAACCGAGTGAGGTATGTAAGGACCGCGTCATGTGACGCTCGATTCTATTCTAGCACGCACAGCATTTGGCATGAAGTTATAGATAGATAGATATTAAACTTTTCAGGAACACTGTTCCTATATGAAATCTATGTTTGTCTATGTGTGTGTCTGTGTGTGCGTTTTTTTTCGAATATTCGAATTTTGACTTCACATTCGGATTCAGCATAAAAAAGTAGAATATGAGTGTTCAGGAACACCGTTCTTATCTCTTAAGGAAACATGGTCAAAATGGCCGACAAATAAAAAAAATATATAATTGACGAGCCAGGTGTTCCTCTGGCAACGCAAGCTTGCGCATTCTAAACTGGTTTTTTATACTACGTCGGGAGGCATGCAAGCTTACGGCCCACCTGATGTAAAGTGGGTACCGTAGCCTATTAATGCTTGCGATATATTCAGTATCACTCGCGCGATGCCTCCTCTGCTGCTTGCACAGCAAACAGCTCATTGGGAGCTTACTGGTGACCTCACTCACACGAAGAAACAAAACAACCCTCTAGTAGTTGTTATTTGGCTGCGGTTTTCTGTGAGGTGGAGGTACTTCCCCAGACGGGCTGCTTTGATGTGCTCTTTTACATAATTATACTTTAGTGGAAACGAAATATTTCCTGTAATAGTAGTTTAATGAAGGAAAATAAGTACTGTCACTCATTAAAGTTAGCACGTTGACTAAAATTTCCCCCTATGTCCTAAACTACATTAATATTTTTTTATAGGTAAAGTGAACTCCTTTTTTGGGCTGGCCGAGGCGATGATGCCCCTGGTCTATGCACCGATGTACACCAGTGTCTACACCGCGACGATCAAGTCTTTCCCTGGAGCATTTTTCATCCTTGGAGGTGGTCTCACTGTCCCAGCTGTGGTTATATTCTTGTGAGTATATACGTTTACCATTATCATCATCTGAGACTATAGCAGCTATCTAGAGTATATGCCTCGATGTGGACTTGCATTAGTCGACTCGTTGCAACACTAAAGTGATCATCGGAACTGAATCCGCATTACCCTCTTGTAACAAGATGGTAGCTTCATACGCCATAAAACTGATATCTCTACTATACATGTAAGATACAGTCTTACATGTATAGTAGAGGTATCAGTTTTATGGCGTATGAAGCTCCCCAATGGCAATTTATTTGATTAGTTTATGCTTCAGCTCACATTAGTTCTACTATACGGATCACAAATGAATATAAACACTTGACCGCGCATTAGGCATTGATCCGTGAATTTTTTTTTTCGCCTTCATGTATAAGTATTACTTAGGTATATGTAATAGATGGTAATGGATGGTAAGTGGCTACAGTCGGCAAATACTTATGTAATAAGCTATCAATCGGTCGGACATGCATTTTGCCCTTTAACATAGTTTAAAAGTTCAAAAAGTTCGTTCCATAACTTACAAGCATGCAAACTATGAAACGAACTTTTCTCAACTGTAATAAAATATGAGGTGTCTAATCATACAATGCTGGAGGAAATTCGGAGAAGGTGAACAGCTCCTTAGAACACTTTTCGTTATAGATACGATAGAAGACTATAGTATAAGTAAATGTTGTGTAAATATTTTAAACTTTAATATTTTTTGAGACGACAAAATTTCTCATATTTTTGTTTTACACTTTCCAGGTGGTTGTACTTGGCAAACAAGAAACATGGTATTCCAGGACATGACTCAAAATCAAAGGAAGATACGTCAAAATCTGAAGTCAAATCAGAGAAAGTAGGCGTCGATAACAAAGCATACGAAACAGATGATAAACCATCAAATGATACAAATAAAACAAATGTTGTAGAAGAATCGGTTCAGAATAATGAAAATATAAACCAATCTCAAATAGAAATGAGATTCACTGATAGTATAACTTGTACCAGCAAATTATAAGTTAAGAATAAAATCATAATAGGCTACTTTATGATTCGTTAGTGCGGTGGGCACTGGAACGATGCGGTACCTATTTGGGTACAGAATCTGAACAATGGTGATTTGTTATAAACGATCATTCGCACAGTCGTGAAATGAAATTAGCGTCCCTTTACAAAGTGTTCGATGGGCTGATCACTGTGGAGATGAATTTCATTTGCGATTTTGATTTGCGTGTCTTAGCAAATATTGTGAATATTAATGAGTAGAATACCTTCCACTTTGATATAATTTTTCTGATAAATGCAGACTAAAGACACAATTATAAATGAAATAACGACATAGCTGTACTAATCGTGGTGCAATAATATTTCATTCTACAAATGAAACTGAAATAGGATAAAATATCCTGTTTGATCAGATACGATATGAACTAACTGTAACACGCTATATGTTTACATATTAGAAATGCTGAGTCCGAGGATTTGATTTATGGAAATTGATATCTCATTACTGGGGTTGAAGCTGAGGAATAGTGCCAAGACATTTACAAATATGCGACCAATGGGATAAAAGGAAGCATTAGATATGTAGTACTGGATATTTTTGGTTGCCTTTAATCCAAGCTATCTGAATCGAAGCAACAAATATTATTGTTATTATATTCACAGGTATTAAACCAACCTTACAACACAACTACAAATCAAGCTCGTGTAACATCTTTATTATCAAACCAATATGATCGCTTTTTGGATTACAATATGACTTGTGTTTAATTTAGGTGCCCAGAGGTATGAGCAAACCTTGACAAATCACAAAAGGTATTAATGTGGTAAAAATAGATGTGATATTTTAGAAAGTAAATTAGGAATACTTATACATTAAGAACAAATGTCAAACAGAAAACTAGATAAAACGGAAGAACAAAATAAACTCGACTGTGAAAAAAACACATGTCGTACTTATTGAGTATGGTATATATAATAATAATAGGCGTTTTGATTAGGCTGGTGTTGTGAAGTATTGAACAGAATGTAATGAGATTGAGTTTAGAACAGATTATTAGCTATATAACACGTCTAGTGCCTAATGAATTATGTATATTTTTCCGAGGGTTTCCTACGGGAACTTGGCATCCTTCACAAAAAGACATGAGGAGACTTTGTTGGCAGTACCACTGGTGCTGCAGACGGTACGGTAACCGATTACCACACAGCATTTTTTATACAACGCCAGAAGGCATACATGCATACGGCCCACCTGATGTAAAGCAGCTACCGTAGTCTATGAACACTTGTAATAAATTAGGTATCACTCGCGCGACTCCTCTGCTTCACAGCAACTCCTTAGGAGCCTACTGGTGACCTCACTTACACGCAAGAACACAACAATCCTCTATGAAGTTGTTATTTGACTGCGGTTTTCTGTGAGGTGGAGGTACTTCCCCAGACGGGCTGATTCGGTGCCTCTCTTAGCATGCAGATTGACTTGCAATATTTTCAGATTAATTTAGTTTCAGTCTAAAACATGATCGAACAACTAGGACCTCTGTATCTCGAAGTCATATAGAAGTCAGCTACTAACAATTTTTCGTATAAATTTTCTACTACACAGATAACCCATATTGTCAACAACAAGCCTCGCTTAACTAGCCCTCCTCTTAGGTCTTTGTGTTATAGTTACTCTTAGTAGCAATTGATGGTGTAAGCGCACGTTTTAGACATTTAGACACATGTATGGGCCGCTGCTTCGAGACTTCTTCTTCCTAGCATTATCCCTTTTCCTAATCCATTGGGATTGCGGGGTCCTCTGCCTAAGCCTAAGGATTTGGCGAAGATACAGATTTTTACTTGGAGCGACTGCCGTCAGACGTCCCTTAACCATCCCCAAACCTTGTGTTATATTGCAATCTCGTATTGAAGGGAAGTCCAATTTCATTATTTTAGTTATTATTAAATTTGTTCGATTAAAGATTTCCCCTGGGATTGCTATGAACTTCACTGTTGCCATTGTGGCGGTTGCCGCTGTCCATTCCGACTCCAAAGGCACACAGAGGCAGTCCAAATGTGTAGACTTGTACATACATATAAAGAAGAAAATCTATTTGTCTACGAACGTTTACAAACTTGATGATAGAATTTGCTTAATTTGTTCACTTTGTCTTTTTTAAATGAACTAAAAGACGACGTAGAATTTCGTTAAGGTTGAAGAGAGAATTTAAAAATACTGATTAACTTGCGTTGTTCCGTTAATTGCTGCACTGGTATTTATTTACATATGTTTATAAGTTACATGTAGTTAATTAGTACTTAAGTAGAATTTCGGATACAAAGCCGTGTTGAAAGGTGTTTCACAAACTTTTATGTACGAATTGTGTGAGTACTTAGGTATTTAATATTACTGTAAATGAAATAATATATACCAATGTTTTATTAACAGTCTGTTTTATTTACTATTTACATGCACCCCTGCCCTGTAGCTTATAATGAGCCAACGGTGTTTGAACAGTGGAAGTTGAATAACGATTCTTTGGAGAATAGATGTATTCCTGCGCGTGAATTTGGTACTCCTCAAGTTTAGGAGCGATGCTTCTTGTGTAACAAGGCTAACTAGGTAACTACTTCAAATCAGACGGGCCGTTTGTTTATTATCCAACTTGCTTTAAAAAAGGAATTAGTCATCATAAAAAATGTGGTTTCGTAGTTCTCGTGGGCAATAGATTTTTTCTAAATTATGCAATGTATTGGCGTCAAGCAGTCCTGCCCTTTTACACGCGTACCGCCGTAGCAGCAAGAGTAATATAAAAGGTTGAGAACGACATGGTCTGGGATAGACCCCTCAGACCATCACATCCACTGCTAGTTTAGGCAACACATAGTCATCAGTAAGGCTTCTGTCGTACCTCTTGCAGGCCCTTCGGAACCCCGGGAGGTAGACGTAAATTAGGGGATATCAGCTGTGCAACATACACGTAGGTCTTGCCCGACTCTGAATCCATTGACGGGACCTAGTCCGTCCGGGCGACGCAACTTAGAGTCCGGCTGAACAGTTCCTGAAACTCCGCTCAACCAATGATCGTCTCACCAAGGCTGCGGAGGCAAATACAGGTGCAGCCCGACCCTCTTCGCCTGCGATATTCTCGCAAGGGACTCCCGCCTCAAATCATGTTCCGTGACGGGAACGTCTGGGCGCGTCTCTACGCGGTCGACTTCCACGCGAAACAGATTCGCCTAATCAAGGCGGAAACCACCCACTTTGACATTTCCCAGACAGCCTGGAATGTCAAAGCTCTCCTAGTGTAGAAGCCATTGACGATGAAAACGTTAGTATGACTAG
Source organism: Pyralis farinalis (assembly GCA_947507595.1). Lineage (NCBI taxonomy): Eukaryota > Metazoa > Arthropoda > Insecta > Lepidoptera > Pyralidae > Pyralis > Pyralis farinalis. Next base: position 21,497,715 of record OX382270.1, read on the forward strand.
ACTCTGAGGTGGAACGAATCCTCTTTTTGCTACCCATATTCCCTCCCGAATCTACAACGGCGAAACATCAATCATTATCAAGGGACTTCGGAGCCGAAAAGCTCCTGGAGCTGACGGTTTCTTGAATACAGTTCTTAAATACCTCCCTTGCAAACCATTAGTCCTTCTCGTGGCAATATTTTCGCGAACTATAGATTTCTAGACTCCTGAAAAGATTCAGATGTATTTGGCATACCCAAACCCGGCAAATGCCTGAAGAACGCGGCGCGCTTATACGACCATTAGCCTCCTCAAATATCTAGGGAAAATCTATGAGCGTATCATAAACATTCACGTCAAAAGTTCATCGAACTTAGAGGTATCCTCACCGAGGAGTAGCAATACTTAAGTGTCACACTAGACTTAAGTGTCACATAATGACGTTTCGACTTCACATCACTAATGTCTGAAAGAACACCGCGTTCTACCTAGTTCTACTTGCTCCCATATTCAGGAATAGTAATGTCACTTAAATAAGAAATAAGTACACAGTCTGTAAAACCTGCATCCGCTCCACCCTTACATAAGCAGGATCATGTTCGCACGCGTTGCGCGCTTTTCGTCTGGCTGTGATATTATTGAATTAGGATCAGACGATCATGTATATCTATCTAGATAGTCGAATAATTTAGTATTGTCTTAGGTTTTCGCGATTGTTACACATTGAATTAAACAATTTTTAACGGAAGTATCGCGTGTTTTATTTATTTTGTTGAACCTGACGTTTCGAACGCTTTGCAGCATCCGTGGTCGCAGTCTTCCTGCGACCACGGACGCTGCAAAGCGTTCGAAACACGCGATACTTCCGTTAAAAATTGTTTAATTGAAGTTGGATAATTTATTTGTATTTCTGCGCATAAGGTCTAATAATTGAAAGGAGAATGCGAAGAAATCCACTGGAATGCTGTGGGAGGCACAGGGAGGATTCTGAAATGGAAGGGGATGTACGGATCAAGTTTTCTCGCTCCGCAATATCGTGGAGAAGCATCTGGCCATAGACCAGAAGATTTTCTGCGATTTTGCATTTGATTTGTACGAAAGGAACGGTGCCCAATTTATTATTATATATGTATTCTTCACAACAGAGCCCTATCGCGGCGACACAGATACCATATTTATGCTACTGAAGTGTGCATACGATATCGATACGTATGTATAGATGTTCACTGCTTTTTAGGTTTCCGTACCCAAAGGGTAAAACGGACCCTATTACTGAGACTCCGGTGTCAGTCCGTTGGTCCGTCCGTCTGTCACCAGGCTGTATCTCATGAACCGTGATAGTTAGACAGTTGAAATGTTCACAGATGATGTATTTCTGTTGTCGCTATAACAACAAGTACTAAAAAACAGAATAAATAAATATTTAAGGGGGTTCCCATACAACAAACGTGATTTTTTTGCCGTTTTTATAGATAATGGTATGAAACCCTTCGTGCGCGAGTCCGACTTGCACTTGGGCGGTTTTTTTAATGTATGTTAAATTGCGGCGTTGACATGTGTTCAGAAAAAAATATACTCAATTTCAGCAGACGTCACACGACAAATGTGACAACTGCGTCTACTCTTGATTGGGTCCAAGAAAGTGTGGTCGATGGAGCCATAGCTTGGTTAGAAATATTGTTATCATTTAAAGTTTCAGTATCTGTGCGTTGCTAAATCTGTCTCAATGTTTAAGAGATACCTACAGTTGCTTAATGGTTTACATGAATACTATGACTTGAAAAGGCCAATTTATTTGTTAAGCTTTTGTATTCTCATTTAAAGCTTGCTATTTTCATCGGAAGATACCATATTTTCTAGATCATGCACAATACTTCGTAGACATTATGGGGTATCTCCTTTCCGCTAAATGGCATGTACATCGTCTTGTGGCTTGGGTGTACCTGAAAAGATCAATGAGGATATCATTTAATACTATCACTATTGAGAGAAATTGAGATTTAGTGTCGGTTCCAGAGAAGTTTTCTACCGAGAACTATTCAGTTGTGGAATGCCGAGGTTTTTCCAAGGAACTACAGTAGACAATATCCGTAGTTAGTGGACCGTAGGAATTAGGCCATTCAGATACACACACGTCCATTAACTGTCTACACAAAGTTATATACACACATATATATTTTATAACACAAATATCTATACACAAGGTTAGACAAACACTCGAATTAGGGTGGTAGGTAATATTCGGGTTTGATTCGTTTAATTCGCGGTTAGTAATCAGTTAGGTAGTCGCGGCTTAGTAAATTTTGTTAGGGCATCAGAGTTAAGACTAGGAAAGTAAATACTTTTAATTTGTATTATTACCTTGCCCGGTGTCAACGACCCCTGTTCTTTAGCCCTGCCTACATAGAGGGTTTCGCCATCATGTGTATTACCAGCAGGGATTGCATTCGGTGGCACATTGCCGTCTCGGGCCTCCACCCAATTAACTTTTTCTGGTTGAACGCAGCAGACCTGAAATGGTGCATCGTGATGATTAACAAACGAGGCTCTGGCTAAGTAAGACTTTCTGTGAACAGACCAGAGAAACCTATTTGAATTTGATCTGTTTGACCTCTTCGTTTAAATGTGAGTTAAATACCTTTTTTGACAATGCTTTTTTAACTTGCATAAGAAAGTAGTTAAAATAAATTCGTGGATTGTGTGTATGGGAATTAAACATTTCTTTGAATAGTAAATAAAGCGTATATGGTTTATCAACCTTCCATCCTTCGCAATCACAAAACTAAATGTCCGCAATACTGCCGTCAGCATTTAGTGGAATTGTCTCGAAGCAGCGGCCCATACATATCTCTAAACGCGCTTATCCCATCAATTACTACTGAGCCTTTACCCCATCGACTCAATCTACTGAATGGTCGTTGGGGATGACGCTAGCCTCGAGTATGTCTGTGGTAGGCGGTGTACCTCATCGGGTAGTCATCGGGACGGTCTATGTTGGAGATCACGCATGGTACCCTCTAGGCACTGCTTATGCCTCTCAGCTAACTTAGTGACTCAACGGGGGACCCTTGGAGTCACTAAGTTAGCTTAGATGTTATCAGACTCAGCGATATTACGAAAACATTCCAGTGGAATCTTTCTTGAGTTTTCACTCGCAGACATTCCTCATATTTAGAAAATCCTCGAACATTGCTCCCACTGGCTTGCTAACGTTTAGATCTCCCATCATATGGCGGATTAACGCCTCAAATAAACCCAGTCGATTCTACAATTCCGATACTGCGCCAGGTCCCAGTTTGCCTTATTAATTTTTATAAACAAGCTAGACTGTTCAATCTACTATAATAAAAGACACGATCTTAAAGCTATATTCCTATACATATTGAATGCTTAGTCAACAAACATTAGATCACGTACAACACGTCTTAACTTAAAGCTAGATAATTTTTTATTTTTTACTACGTCGGGAGGTATACAAGCATACGGCCCACCTGGTGTAAAGCGGGTACCGTAGCCTATTAACGCTTCCGATATACTAAGTATCACTCGCGCGTTGCCTCCTCTGCTGCTTACACAGCAACTCCTTGGGAGGTTACTGGTGACCTCACTCACACGCAGGAACACAACAATCCTCTAGGGAGTTGTTATTTGGCTGCGGTTTTCTGTGAGGTGGAGGTACTTCCCCAGACGGGCTGGTTTGATGCGCCCTACCTCTCTTAAAGTACTAAGGTTATATACACACTACACCTTCCCCCTTTTTTTTATAACAAAGTTTTACAATAAACTAAAATTAAAACTAGTCATATATAATTTTGTTCTATTCTTATGAACCACCAATTCTTTATTTTTAACGATAATAATTACATTTGGTTCTAAGTCTTTTAGAACTAGATATGGTCCAGTATATAATGGATCCAATTTACTACCTGTCTCATTTCTTGATAATAATTTGCCTCCTGGTATATACGAAATACATGGCACATATCTGTTCGATACTCAACTGTCCTTCCTTATTTAAATATGACTTCAAATTGAGTAACGAAAATAATTCCTTAATTCTTCCAACGCTTACGTTTGACTTTTCAAAATGACAGAAGTCTTCTAACTTTTCGATTTTAATATCTCATATATTAACTTATATGAATTCGTATTTAATAAACGGATTAAAATTTTACCGTTTTTTAATCGTGCGGCTACGCTAGCCAAGAAAACGCCTTTCGATATTTCTATTGGTGAAATTACACATTTAAAATTTGCGTGTGTGGATATATTTGATTTGCGTGTATTTCATTTCTTCTCAACGCGGTCCATCCGTCAAACAATGATTAGCATAGTAATGCATGGGTATGTTTATTCTACTATCATTGATCTCACAGACAAACAGTCGGTCTCATATTCTATAATACCACTATATATTTTTTATAAAATCTTGACCTATTATGCCTACAGCCTTACATGGTAAATTTTCAAATACATAAGATTTGTGCCTGAACCAAAGGTGTTGATATTGCAAGGTAAGGAAACAAAATCCCTTCGAATTTAAACTACCGCTACAGGGTATAGCCTGTATACTTAAATTACTTTTGTGTAAATCTATCTTAAATTTATTTAAAATATTTAACTGGTTTCTTTAGCAAGAAGGAGTTAATAGAAATAACACTTAATTAAATGCCGGAAATCATTGAAATCCCATATATAATTTCTGTAACAGAAACTTTTTTCTTTTTATACAACGTCGGGAGATATACAAGCATACGGCCCAGCTAATGTAAAGCAGTTACCGTAGCCTATAGACGCTTGTAATATATTAAGTATCACACGCGCGATGCCTCCTCTGCAGTTTACACCGCATCTCCTTAGCAGCTTACTAGTGACGCAGGAACACAGCAACCCTCTAGGGAGTTGTTATTTGGCTGCGGTTTTCTGTGTGGTGGAGGCACTTCTTTAAATGGGCTGCTTTGATGCGCCCTACCTCACTTAAAACATCCAGACCAAGACAAACAGACATCATGCACACAAATGTTTGTCTTGTATGGGAATCGAACCCACGAACGTTGTGTCAAAGTCGCGTCATTCACGACTGAGCCACCGAGCTCATCATCGATTGCCGGCACTTTTCATCGAAAACGAAATCGATGACGAGCTCGGTGATCGTACTGATTTACAAGAATATTAGAATCAGCTAGAGAATTGTTATTTTGCTGTGGACTGAGGTTCGAAATAGAAGCCATATTTCTCAATCAGGCTATTCCTATTACAGTGACAAATAGCTCTCAGCCGTGCTGCATCCCCAGAGCTTTTCATAATAATCGGACAAGCGTAGTTGGCATTATCTCTAAATATGATGAGCTCTCATCGCATTGTCATTAATATATATTTTTTTATATATGCAGGATGAGAATCCGGCGCTTGTTAAACGTTTCATTAAGAGGCCGTTAAAAGAAATGTGGATTGCTAACAATCCTATGCTATGTTTAGGAGTCAGTCTTAGATCACGCCACTAGCCACTAAATGCCTCGAGTCTTGACATCACAACAGGGAATGAGTATCGGAGACCACGGTTGATTACCACGGCTTTTGTTATCTTCGAAAGGTATCCTATACGTTATAACGTGTAAATATTGGAAATATCACGAATATTTACCAACTTGTCCTAATTCATACCACACACGTGCAGTTAAATTTTGTACGAACCTCAATATCATGCACATAGTGCTCACTACCACCCCATGGGACCAATGCTGCTTGGTGTTTAACAGCCAGCTTGCCAGGAACTAGGTCTCCTTCATATCTGGCCCTGATCACCCAGAGAGCACTTCCATCGTATCCTTCGTAGCCTCCGACAAGCGCTTTTTTTATAAGGTTGTGAGCCGAGTTAGTTGTTATTGATATCCACTCTAAAGCTGCTGAAACAAAAATAATGCAAGACTAAATAAATATTGTTTCTAATCAGTGTTTGTGAGAGAATTAACAACGCACTGCTAGAATGTGTGAGTTTTAAGCCCGAGAAATTTTGCATGAAGTGGAATCGGGGTTAATGCATATGCTTACCACACTTACACTAAACTAATTCAAGGCGTGTGCTTACTACACTAAACCTAAATTAAAACACGCCGTTGGCCTATAACATCAGACAACAATGCCAGTGATGAACGAATGACGATGCACTTTTAATGTAAGCTATTGTCCTGCGAGCTGTTACCATGCGAGCTCTGCGCAATGATGTTTCTATAATATCATTGGCTGTACGCGACACGATATGAGCTACATCATGCCGCGCACAGCTAGCTGATGAGGTACCACTAGATTTAAAAAATATATGTATGGCTCACACCAACCGATTACACACAACCACTGCCTTACTTCCTCACACACCACACATACACACGCCATCCACAACAGCATAAAACACAATCAAATACTATTCACATGAAGACGTCACTGTACAAATGTGTGCGTAATATGTGATGCTCCCGATCCCAACATGTAAGTGTGTGCGTGAGCTTATATGACCACAATACACACTCACAGTCATACCATAATATAATCATACATACCTCTGAAACGCTACTGTTCGCGAGTGTTAGAACAGTCGATGCCCTTAATTAACTGGCCACTTAACTGACGTTTTGGGTTCTGAGCGACTACGTGAACTAAGCAAAGAATCCTTAACTTATCAGCAATAAGGCTGAATAGGTAGTCAACAAATATGGAAAGTATTAGGGAAGTTTAAATTTTAAATCTTACGCAATATAATCAAATTTCGCTAAATGAATCATGAGCACTCATTCAATATACGCTTCTCAAAGTAATTTGGGATTTATGGGTCTTGTAGGTAAGGACGGCTTGATTAAGCAAGAGCAATTCATTTGATAATGTCACACCCATATTAATAGCCGTCATTGGTCTAGTGGTCAAGCGTGCGATCTCAGACTGAAAGTGCTAGTATTCGAAACCCAGCCGCAGTGATTTTTTTACCTATTGTTTATGTTGAATCAAAATATTTTAAAACTAATCTTGAACGTTAGACGTAACATCGAAAACTAACCAAGTATCAAATTTTGCAGATAAAACCACTTATTTAATGGTGCGATCAGACTTTATTTGAATGTCATAGGATTGGAAACTTATAATAATTAACTAACAAAAAGATAAAAATAAGGTAACTCAGTTCACAAGTTCAAAGTTCTCAGTCAGTATCTATTTAAAAATAATTTTAAAAAGATTTGAATAGATTCATTTGTTATTTACCTACTGCATTTTTAAGATATCTGTAAGTTGCGACATTTTTATTAATAAAAGACAACTCTTGGAAAAGAAAGTAAAAAATAATCAAATTATAAGAACAACAGTGAGAAGAATGCGTAATGACTGCGTAAAAGCGGAGACTGGTCGGCATGTCCTTTATTTTTCAAGCAATTCTATTCATTTTATCACCTAACCATCCCAAATAATTATAAGTTGATCAATTCAAGCCATTATATTAGTCTTTTTTCCTTATTCGTTTATGTTTATTCTATAAGTTGGTTTAAAACGTATTTCTTAGTTTAGCCTTTAATTCACACTATAACTTTCTATTTCCTTTCGCACATTTAATATTGTCTGTTCCCATAAGACAAATAGTCTTACGAGAATCGTCTACGAGTTTAATAACGATTATACGTAGGTTAGAATCAACAGAAAAATAAAATCACAAACAAAAAAGCCAATAATTAAAAATCGGCCAAGTGCGAGTCGGACTCGCGCACGAAGGGTTCCGTACCATTATCTATAAAAACGGCAAAAAAATCACGTTTGTTGTATGGGAGCCCCCCTTAAATATTTGTTTTATTTTGATTTAATTATTTATTCTTAAAGTGAATATATAACTTAATATTCTTTGAATATTTCAAGCGTCTACCTGTTGCCGTTATTAATATCGAGCAAAAATGAGCAAAAAAATCACGTTTGTTGTATGGGAGCCCCTTTAAATATTTATTTTATTGTATTTTTTAGTATTTGTTGTTATAGCGGCAACAGAAATACATCATCTGTGAAAATTTCAACTGTCTAATTATCACCGTTCATGAGATACAGCCTGGTGACAGACGGACGGACGGACAGCGGAGCCTCAGTAATAGGGTTCCGTTTTACCCTTTGGGTACGGAACCCTAAAAACGAACGTTAAATTGCATTACAAAATTAATAAAAAAATCGGTCAAGTGCGAGTGGGACTCGCGCACGAAGGGTTCCGTACCATTATCTATAAAAAAGGCAAAAAAATAACGTTTGTTGTATGGGAGCCCTCTTAAATATTTATTTTATTCTATTTTTTAGTATTTGTTGTTATAGCGGCAACAGAAATACATCATCTGTGAAAATTTCAACTGTCTAACTATCACGGTTCATGAGATACAGCCTGGTGACAGACGGACGGACGGACGGACGGACGGACGGACAGCGGAGCCTCAGTAATAGGGTTCCGTTTTACCCTTTGGGTACGGAACCCTAATAATCCCATCAATACTGTCCATCAATGACTCTCTAGACTGTTATTGTTTACATCATTATGTTGAAATTAGCTATTTCTTATTACGATAAATTAATATATCTAAACAAAAATTTGCCCTATTGCAAGTACGTTAAGGATTGCATTTCTTTGATCTACTTACTTCATAAAGTAAATAAGCCTCATAAAGTCGCTCAGAATCAGAACCAAAATGTCGGTTAAGTGGTCATTTAATTGAGGACATTGACTGTACAGTTAAGGTTCGTTTTATTTAAGATAGATACAGTTCATAATTGTTACTGTTGTTTTTTACCTACCAACCGCAAACAACTACCAAAAGCAGACCCTCAATTGTTACCCTCAAGCCAATTGATGAGTTTATTTGTAGTATATCGTGGGTGAAGAACTGGTGACTAATAAAAGCTTTTACCTATTTTAGCCACCAATTTTCCACAAATCACAGTTATCAGATATCATTTTTAGTATTATCATATTAAATATAAAACGAAAAAAAAAACATAACAATAAATTTAAATCATATTATGTGAATAGTATGAACAATATGTCATCATAATAACATAACATAGTGTGTTGTGCTAATATTAAATAATTACTTTGCTGGTCATATCTGTGTATAGATCCTTATAATATTAACTTCAGGTTCAACGTGCATGCCTATCTTCGTGCATGTGAATAGGCTTTCATTAAAATTGTTTTCCTACAAACTAATATTATCTAAAAGAAATATTCTTATAATAATGTATTCCAAATTGGTTCAAATATCAGTAGTTTAAATATATAATGCTGATTCAAAAAAACAGGAAGAGGAAGGATTATTCAAATGTATCACGGGATACCAAAATATGCACAAACAAAGTAGAACATGTTTTTTTTGTATAACATGTTTACTTCAACATTTGCTCACCAGTGTACAACATGCTCAAGGCAAAGGGTATCAGTACGTACGGGTTAAATTTTGTAATTAACATGTGAGGAAAATGATACGTCTTTTGTTATCATTGTGCGTATTCAGTATTATGGACGCGAATATTGTAAAGTGTGCGAATTGCAATATTGTAGTAAATGAATTACTTTCATTTATACAAAACAAGGCGGATGTCATGGACGAGGACTCCATGGCACGGATTTGTTGTGATTCCTTTTCGGAAAGTGAAATTGTGGTGGCCAAAAAACTGCTCTTTGATTCGGTTCCAGACTCGAAAAGAAAGTGTCGCAGGAATAAGGGGAAGAGTGCTCGAGACATTGACGACATCATATGCCTTCTCAAGCTCACAGACCCTGAGAGTGTACCAATTTTTGTTGCGAGGGACCTGCAAAATCTCCCAGCGCTAACGTTTGACCATTTAGACGTTAGTAAACTTTTGAAAGATTTGCTTGTGCTGCAGGCGGATGTGAAGCTGTTGAAAAATAATAGTGCTACCTCAAATCAGCTGATGGAACTTAGTACCGAGATAGATAATCTTAAGCAAGCTTCTACAATATGCAACAATTTTGATTTTGTAAACAAGCGGCGAGGCGGTTTTCTCACAAATAATAATAGCCATTATGTATAGTGGACCTATGGCATTACTTCAGGATTCTCAAGAAATGCTAAGTGAAAATATATCGCCTAAACATTTATTGTTAGAAATAAATGTGGGTGAATCTCCTGCCCAATTTGTGGGTATGCAGAAGAAGCCGTTATCAATGCCTTGCAGTAGCGCGGGCGACAGACCAGTTGACCAAGAAAGCAGCAGCTGTGTTCCTGTCTCGCTTGCGCATAAGGAAAACAATGCTGCCAACGAGTTTCGCCGATGTTCAACAACCAGCTTCGCCGATGTTGTCACCTCACTCGCACCCACCGATAACCGTCATGTGTTAGAGTACAACGCTGATCATCGGAATAAGCAACACGGTACCCCTACTATGAGTTCAACACTCACAAACTCGAACGTAAATACGAGTATAACGCAGCAGGCTCCGTGTGAGTCAAAATCTACGCTGTCATCGTCAGATATACCGAGGAATGATCGGCAACAAAAAGTAGGGGACAAATGGCAAAATGTTACATACAAAAAACACAAGAAAAATAAATCAAATGAAAAATTAGGAACAGCTGAAGTCGGGTCAGATAGCAAATTCAAGGCTGCAGTTATAAAATTGCCTTTGTATATTACCAATGTCAGCCAAGATGCTACGGAAAGCGATATTATCTCATACATAAAATGTAAAACGCAAGAAGACGCTACACTGTATAAGATAAATAGACAAATTGAAAAAAGCTACAATTCTTTTAAGCTTTATGTGTCGAAGTGCAAACTAGACTTATTCCTGAAGAATGATTTTTGGCCGAATGGTGTATCTTTTAGGCGTTTTGTGCAGGATAATTACAAAACAAAGACAATTGTATTGAGGTCTAATGTAACAACAGTAAATAATGGATAAAACTATTCAGACTTGTAAATTTATTAGCTTCAATTGCAGATCTGTGAAACGATTAGTAGATGGAATCAGATAACTTTGTCAATCAGCTACCGTTCTGGCTTTACAAGAGACATGGCTATTACCATGTGATATTTCATATCTTGGCAGAATACACGAAGATTTTGAGTACACTGGAAAATCTGCTGTCGACTTAACGCAGGGAATGCTCAGAGGGCGCCCCTACGGCGGAGTCGCGATCCTGTGGCGTAAAAGGGTTTTCGAAGCTGTCTCAGTGATTAGTTGTGTCATTGTGCGGCTAGCAGCGATTAAAGTGACAATAGGTGACAAACATACTTTAGTGTTCAGCGTATATATGCCGACCGAGGCAAGTGAAAACCTAGTAGAATTCACAGAGAGTCTTAGCGAAATGAGTGCAATAATGGAGACCAGTGACGTGGAAACTGTTTATATGTTAGGAGATTTTAATGCCCACCCCGGTGAGTCATTTTTTTCTGAACAGCAGTGGACATGCGCTGATGTGGATAGACTGAGTTTGAACTCTGATTGTTATACGTATGTGAGTGAGGCACACGGATGCAGATGCTGGCTTGACCACTGTGTGGTTACTCAGTCTGCATACTGGATGATCACTGATGTAGGTGTAGTTTATGATGTGTTTTGGTCTGATCATTTCCCTATATTTATAGAATGTCGATTGGATATTGTTAAAAGTAAATGCAAAATTAATATGTCAGTTGATAATAAAGCCATATGGGGGGAAAGAGACAATGATCAAATCCAGAAATATTACAACTTATGTAACAGCAAACTTAGGTGTATATAGATCCCCAGGAACTCGGTCTTTGTAGTAATGGTCACTGTAATGATACTGGCCATACACATATTATAGACAATGTGTATACAAATATTGTGGGCATTTTAACAGAGGCAGCTATACAAAGTCATGTCAAAAATGGTTATGATAAACATGGTGCCCGTGTAGTAGGATGGAACCGATATGTACGGGAGGCACATGGGAGGGCCAGGCTTAAATATCAACAGTGGATTTGGCACAATAAACCAACATCTGGCGTAGTATATCATGACATGTGCTCCTCGCGTAAGGTCTTTAAGAGCAAATTGAAATGGTGTCAGAAACACCAGTAGCAAATACAACTCGACATAGTAGCGGAACACCATAGGTCTAACAACTTTAAGAAGTTCTGGAAAGCAACAAAAAAGCTTGACATTAAGCCTGGCCTTCCTACAAGTGTCGGTGGATTTACTGACTCGGCCGCTATTGCTAACATGTTCGTTCAGCAATTTCGAACCGACTCACCGCTGGGACCCTCACGTCGGGTGATCGATAGCGGGGACTGTCGTGACACGGATTTGTTTCGCATCACTGCTAATCAAGTAGCGAACGTAATTAAGAAAATGAGTAGAGGCAAATCTCCAGGTCACGACGGTCTCAGCATCAAGCATTTGCAGCATGCGGGATTCCATCTGTCCAGAGTATTGGCTATGTTCTTTTCATTATGTTTGTCTCACTCATACTTGCCACGTGACATAATGAAAACTATTGTAGTGCCTATTATTAAAAATAAAACGGGGGACGTAGCTGATAAGAATAATTATCGACCTATCTCACTGGCTACGATTATTTCTAAAGTGCTTGATAGCTTAATAGATGCCAGATTAGAAGAATTTTTACATCTACACGACGCTCAATTTGGTTTTCGACCGGGAATGTCAACCGAAAGTGCTATACTTGCACTAAAACATACCGTCCAGTATTATACCCAGCGTCGAACTCCCATCTATGCTTGTTTCCTCGGCCTCTCGAGAGCTTTCGACCTTGTATCATATGATATACTTTGGAAAAAGCTCAGAGAGAGAAAAGTGCCGGCCGAACTGTTGCGTATTTTTCAGTATTGGTATCACAATCAGACAAATAACGTGAGATGGGCTGATAAGTTCTCAGCGTATGTGGCGTAAGACAGGGGGGTATATCGTCACCAAAGTTGTTTAACTTGTACGTTGACGACCTGATCGTTGAACTCAGCAATAAAGCAATTGGATGTCGCATCGACGAAGTCAGTGTTAATAACATCAATTACGCGGATGATATGGCTCTGCTGAGTCCGACGATCAGGGCGCTTAGAGAACTTCTAAAGATATGTGAGAGTTACGCTCACCAACATGGTTTGCTATATAATGTGAAAAAGTGTGAATTAATGGTCTTTAAGGCCATCGGTGGGAAGTGCTCTGAATCCGTGCCTGCTATAAAATTGATGGTAATGAGGTAAAACGTGTATATCAATTTAAATATCTAGGTCCTTTCGTAACCGATGATCTTAGGGACCAAGCAGACATTGAGAGAGAACGTAGAGAACTGGCGGTTCGCTGTAATATGTTGGCGCGTAGGTTTGCACGATGTAGCAGGCAAGTAAAAATTACATTATTTAAAGCATACTGCCAAGTATTTTACACGTGCAACTTATGGGTCAGCTACACGCAGGGGGCCATCAGCGCTCTACGAGTCCAATACAATAACGGCTTCAGGATGATGTTGGGGGTTGGCTTGCTACTGCAGTGCGTCGGGTATGTTCGCCCAGGCCTATACAGATGACTTTTTTGCCATTATGCGAAAAAGAACTACCTCGATGCTGGGCAGATTGCGGGCCAGCGGCAACTCCATCCTGAAGACAATAGCATGGAGATATGACTCGCCTATTTTGTTCAATTGTGTTCGTAGATGTATTACGAACACAAATTGTAACAAAGTTATAAGGAACACAAAAAAAATAATTAATAATGTCGTGTATGGACTATTTTGTACTGGTCTGAAATAAATATTATTTTATTTATTTTATTTTATTGTTACAAAAAACAGTGATTTGAATCATATTTTTTAAACAGTTGTATAAATTTGTTGTATCATATAAAAACATTCATTTTATGACAAACTAGCTGTGCCCGCGACTTCGTCCGCGCGGAATAGTAATTTTTATTATTTATTTATATTAACAAAAATAAATAAAATTTCTAAAAAAAAATTGCCTAAGTTACTCCTTATTACATCAGCTATCTGCCAGTGAAAGTCCCGTCAAAATCGGTCCAGCCGTTTCAGAGATTAGCCGGAACAATCAGACAGACAGACAAAAATTGTAAAAAAAATTATTTTGGTATATGTACCGTGTATACATCCATATGCAATTAATAAAAAACGGTTACTGTAAAATTATAAACAGACACTCCAATTTTATTTATTGAAGTTATACTCCTAATGCGACTTGCAAAAAGGTTGCGTTAAACGTTTAACGCTACCATGGAAGGGGAATAGAAAGAGACAGAGCGAGAGTGAATGCGTGGCACTCGAACACAGGACAGGTTGAAGCTGCTAAATGTTTCACGATATTACCGATAGATGGCGCTATAGTTAAATATGTGCAATACGTTAAAACTGCTAAATGTTTCACAGTATTACCAGTAGATGGCGCTATAGTTAAAAATGTATAACATTTGTATTTTACATTTGACTTGTATGTAATACATTCCATAAACATCGCCGCTACTACTTGATGGACGTTTTTTAATTTAAGTTATTAATGTTAAATATTTATTTAATGATGCCAGAGACGTATAACTTATCACGCGCGTACATAAGTACACGTACCCATTTTTTCTGTATAGATAGTTTTGTTTTCCGATAACTTATGTTTAATTTTAAAATATTAAAGCTAATTTTTTTTTGCTATTTACCATGATTTAATACATAATTCTCGATGACCTACTTGACTGCCGTTTTCAAATGTTACCTATGCACTAACGCATTTCATAACCGTTCCTATTAATGAAGTAGATTTTAACAACATAGATACTTTTTTTTTTTTTTTTTGCACTTATTAAACTCAAATGTGCTCAATTATAGCGATTTTCTCGCTTACACGCGCGGAACAGTTGCTTATCTCTATTACTCTACAGTACTCATGTACCAATTTATGTAGTAGAATTTCTCGAATGGACATCTATTAAATATAATGCAGGAGGACGATACTGTTTAATTTTATTAATCGTTTTAAATCATAATAATAATTCCGACGACAAGTTGTTCTTGTTTATTGTACTCAATAATGGATAACGTTAAGTAGTAATTTTAACATTCATTATCAAAACGCACGCAGTTTACGGTTCAAAACGTTAATTTCATCGATTGAGAAGCGACGAGCCTGGTAGCGGAATGGCAAGCGTTAGCGATATACATATAGGTAATTCCTTTTCGCAACAACTCGCCAATGTCTGAAACTAGACGTGATATTTATCTGCCGACCTGGCAAATATTTGATCAAATATCTTAGCAACTCACGGGTTGGATTCCCACAGTACAGACATTTATGTACATATACATGTTAGTTTGTCTTGGTCTGGATGTTTTCTATATATGATAAGTATGTATTTACAAAAAAATATATGTTTACGTATGGTTATCAGTTGACTAGTACATACCCAATACATGCTTTACTTGGTTTGGGACTGGATAGCATTGTGTAATTTATCCGAAAATGTTTGTTTATAATTCATTTACCGTAATGTATGTTCCAGTAACTATGACGTAATTGTATTCACAGAAATATGATTGTTAAATGGTAGGTACTTTGGACACATTGCTATTGGAATATAGGTTTGTGACATTTCATTGGGGACCATGATTATGCTGTTACTGGGATTCGTAATACGTTCACTATTCATATTGAGCAGTGTCAAGATCACAACCAAGTTTTAGCTTAAGTAAGGAGGACCTTTGGTTCAGTGTTTGAAACGGAAATGCAAATTCCTAAGAGATTTTCTACACATATGCGGATTATACTTATGTAAACAAATTATAGGTAATTCCTTTTCGCAACAACTTGCCAATGTCTGAAACTAAACGTGATATTTATCTGCCGACCTGATGGCAAATATTTGATCATATACTAAATATCTGTCATCTTTGTAATGACCATTATAAACCTTATCGTTTCAATTTTGCGAATACCTTTGCTTCGTTGATTGACGAAATTAATAATTTGAATGTTATATAACTCAACGGAATTAAGAACCATAATGACAATAATTTTTTTTTAATAATTTGCGTAATTTTTTTTGTTTACTATAGTTATATTATTATATATTTTGTTCTATAGATCTAATTATCGCTAGTGACTCATTCACTGTTTTCGATTCTAGTGGTCACCACTCTTGCCCCATTTGATAGCAGTCATAACGCGTTTAACGCCCAATCTAGGTATTGTTTTTAATAATCTGTTTGTTTTTATAATAAATAATACACTTATTTTTATAATTCAATTTTTTAGTATATTTTTCCTGCTGTCAATGTGGCCGCTGGAATAGTCAAGCTGGGATTTTTCCACTTGCAAAGCTCAATCACTTACGCGTCGTTACATTATCCCCGTCATTTGTAAGAACATGTAGTGTGCGTGTTATTATCAATATAAAGTTATTGTTATCGGCAAATTAAGCCCGCTTTTACTATCTATTTTAAGTTACAGTATTATGATTGTGATTTTATGTATGTATATCTTCACGCCAGGTCCCTTGCGGGGTAGGCAGAGAGAACCGAGCGCCATAAGACGCGGTCCTTACACACTTCACTCGCTTCTTTTACATTCATAGCTCTTTTCATGCACGCTCGCCGGTTCCAAGGCTCCTGACATTACCTTATTAACACTAAACCTACCATGACCAATTTGGTCATGGTAGGTTTAGTGTTGGTCTTCCTCGGCTCCTACATCCTTCCACTTTCGCATTGTATATTTGCGATTTTATTCCAGTTATATTTTATTTTGCATTCGAGTTACCTGTAGTATAATCCTAGCTGGCCGTATCTAAGTTTAAACAATTTCAGTGACTATTATGCTGCCTCTGAAGAGAAGCTGCACCTAAAACCTTTCAATCTATGAATACTCCTACATGGATCAAACCGAAAGTTGGTAATGATTGTTTGCTCTTGGCTGCCGATAAGTGTTTAAATTTTAAATATTATACATTTTTAAGCACTAAATCGTGTCAGTTCCTTTAGTAAAAAAAATGTCAGGAAACCTTGCCTATTGCTTTTATACCGAGGTTTCGCGTTCGAAGTGAATCTGGAATTCAAGATAATAGATTTCAGATCAAGATTTAAGATGAATGTAACCTTTATCCATAACAACGTCAAAGAAACTTGGTGTGCTCAACAGAGCCAAACAGTACTTCAGCGCGGGGCAAAGGCTTATATTATATAAGTCCGAAGTCAGACCGCATAGGTATGGAGTACGAGAGTCATCTCTGGGCGGGGGCACCTGGTTACCAGCTAGGACCTTGTGACTATAAGCGTAATGGTCGCGTACTGTGCGTTTCCTGTGAAGCTTTCTAACGAGAAGTTGTGGAATGAGCTCCCTGCCGAGGTTTTCCCAAGGGACTACAGTATGGGGTTCTACAAGAAAGGCGTGAAGAGGTTCTTACACGATCGGCAACGCAAGAGTGACATCCCTGGTATTGCAAATGTCCATAGGCTACAGTAACTGCTTACCATCAGGCAGGCCGTATGGTTGTTTGCTACCTTAGTGGTATAAAAAAAAAACATTGCTTTGTATGCTTTCAAAATGCTTTTCGGAGAGAAAGTACCTCATGACCGGGAGATGTGCAATTTGAGCATGGTCACGATTCTTTGAATGACGATATTCGTGAAGGTTGGACTTCAACTGAAACTGCTCAGGAAAATTTCAACTGAAACTGCGGTTATTGTTATATCACATACATCACATACGAGGTGTTTCAAGGGAATATCAGGACCGGTATGACCTAAATTAAATAAATAAACAAACGCACATATATAACTTACAAATCTCTATAGCTGTTGGATTCCTCACGAACACGAACAGAAACAACCTCGTATTGATTGGTGCTTAACGATATTGCTAAGCTGCGGCCACGAACTTTCCAATGGTGTTTACTACATTGTATGTGTTTATTGTTTTGAAGGAGAGAGAAAATAGCAGTTTTGTAAACAAAGGAGAACATACCGACAATATCGAAGTAGGCGAGAAACGTGAAAATGTTATTGAGTTCTTTTTTACGCGCATTGTTTCTGTACTGGTGAAACACCATTTCTTTACTTAGTATGCTCAAAAAGTAGAAGAAAATGAACCATGAAGCACAATACACTTGCACAATGATAATGTTTATTCCCACACAACAAATATAATATAACAGGTAAATATATATATATACATATATATATATGTATATGTATATATATAGGTACACAATTTAACATAGATAAATAAATACATAGGAATTTTTTATCCCCCGAAAAATTAAAGCCGTTGATCCATCCTTTTGTTAGTCTGCAATTTGCAACCTACATTTTCCAGAAAATAAAAAAATTGAGATTTTTGGTTAGTTAAAATTTTGAACGTTGACCTTCAACTAATACGCGAAAAATACTATGTGGACAGACAGATCATGATAAAATCGCGAAAGAAGTATTTAAAGTAGAGAAGTAGTTTTAAAAGTAATGTAGATCTAGTATTGTTTTAGGTTTTCGCGATTGTTACACATTGAATTAAACATTTTTTAACGGAAGTATCGCGTGTCTAGGATAGGAAGCAGGAAGACTGTCTTTCTGCGATGCGGACCACGGATGCTGCAAAGCATTCGAAACGTCAGGTTCAACAAAATAAATAAAACATCTTCCTGCGACCACGGATGCTGCAGAGCATTCGAAACGTCAGGTTCAACAAAATAAATAAAACACGCGATACTTCCGTTAAAAATCGTTTAATTTAATGTAGATCTTGTCCTGAAATTTCTAGCACAAAGAAAACAACGGCCTGGAAGTGTGGTTCTTCAACTCTCACAGGCTATAGACGTGACCTCTGGATGTGTCCGTCACAACAAACACAATGTGCTTATTGATATTTAGTACACGGTGTGTTCACAACAAGTATCTTATCTAATAAGTTTAAATGATATATTTAATTTGATCCAAATCGTTGGAGTCGTTGCCTAGATATACATTTATCTAACAATTTGGATATTCTTTTTTAGTTAGATAAGCTGTAGGTTTTAAAGTTTTTCTATAGAAGGTGTGTCCAGAGAAAACGTAATTAAATGTAAAAAAAAATATGAAAAACGTGCCCTTACAAATAAAAAGTATAATACGACTGGTACGATTTATTGTAAATATTGATTTTAAATACATATTATATTTAAAATATTTATTGTGATCAAAACACTACAGGTCGTCGTGGATTGTTAGGCTTATTGGAATCATGATCTGAACAAAGACTAATGTTTACCGAGTAAATACACATATTTATATTAAATCATTCTACATTAGACAATAAACAGTACGTTTCGACGAACTCGGTAATAGGTAATATCGGTATTGACTTAAAACTAATTTCTACTTACATTCAGACATTTTTTGGCACCATCAACACGTACTGAAATAAAATTAACACAACTGCGTTCACGTCCGTCACAATGTTCAATGACTCATTCGACAGACTGAATCAGCGATGATTGTACGGGTCAGTATAGCTGTTTCCGGGTGACAAAGCAGTAACGTAAAAGTAACGTAACTTACAGTAACTTCTACACGATCTATCTATTTATAACTTTACTCCAAACTCCTTGCGGGATAGGCAGAGAGAACGAAGCGATACATGACTCTATCCTTAGGTTACAAACCTCCCTCGCTTCTTTAATATTAATTGCTCCTCTTATGCACGCTCGTCTAAGTTTCTAAGGCTCCTGACATCATCTTCTGATAAAACACGATCAATTCAGTCATTATAGGTAAGTCTTGGCCTTCCTCGGCTCCTACATTTTTCTACATTCGCATACAACCGCAACAAATTGAGTTTTCTTAGCTGTGAACGCGCAAGCTTGTGTCTTTATATAGATACTTTTGTAAAAATACTCTCAATTTTAGACACAAGTTCGTCGTGATTTACTCCATAAGGGAATGAGGGATGTTAGCTAGGCCTGTATAATAACTGTCCCCGTTGCTGTCTTCCGCATAAGAATAAATGCCATCAATTGACAGCATATCATTGATCTGTTGCATTGCACAGCTTTGGAGACAGTACAGAGCCCTATAGGACGTCAGCGTTTATTCCCGTACTATCCGAGCATCCACCATCTACCACTGCGTTTATAAAAAGGTTCGATAAAAAGCTTAAATGAAAATATGAGAGAGAAGAAGATAGAAATGTACCGTCTATACAAAAATTAAATCGAAGCTTTAGTGAAACAGAAACGTGAAAGACAAATTATGAATGAGGAAGAGAGGCTGACGAAAAACTCCGAGGCAAATACCAAAACTCTTTTGGAGAGAGGCAAAGAATTCTCAGAGTTATTCGTCGGCATCCACAATGAACAAGATATAATGTCTAAAGCTGGTGTCATTCTTGCGAACACTCATGAAGTGTTAGAACGGTGGAGTGAATATTTTGAAGAAATGTATGACTATGCCTCGAACGCTGGCAACGAGAGTGAGTCTGATGCTTACTCCGCGTTGACGGCATCCGATGAAGGTATAACTATGGATGAGATCGAATGGTCGATATGAAGCTTGAAAAATGGAAAGTCAGAGTCAGTCAAGATATGATCACAGTTGAGATGATCAAACTATGTGGCTCTAACGTCCAGGACGACTTCTGGTACTTAAACAATCTATGCTGGAGAACCGGAAGTGTCCCAATGGACAGGAGACGTGCTGTTATCGTTCCCTTGTATAAAGGCAAGGGGTCACGCATGGAATGTGCCAGCTATAGGGCCATCAGTTTAATCAGTTTAGCAGCAAAGGTGAAAGGATAATGAGGGTGAAATCGGATGGAATGTTGTGAGAGGCATAGGGGGAAATCCGAAATGGAAGAGGATGTACGGATCAAGTTTTCTCGTTCCGCAATGTCGTGGAGAAGCATATGGCCATAAGCTAGAGTATTTTCTGCGGTTTTGTGGATCTTGAGAAAGTATTTGTTTGGGTTGTGCGAAAGGAACTGTGGGACATATTGCCGAGATATGGCATTGATGGTTCACTGCTCTGTGCTATGCAGTCCACTTACATGAATTGATCAAGATAATGGTGTTTAAAAGAGAAGAAACCAGAACGAATGTAAGCATTAAGGTTGATGATAAAATGTTAGAAAAAGTGAATGAGATTGTATATCTTGAATGCGCTTTTTGCAAGGTTAGAAGGTAGACCGCTGATGTGGAAAGACGAGTGAGTGCTGAGAATAGTATGAATGAATTTCATTCATTAATTCATAAAATCCGAACCATGATAGTTCCACTGTCGTTTTAAGACCTTGTAATAAGGCCCCTGTTCTATCCAGCCGCGGGGCGGCGGCCGGCGTATGAGTATGCTTATTTTACATTTAATAGTTAATAGATTCAAGCGCTAACTTTGCGAAAGTCAAATTTACATGCAATTTGATCTAACCTGCTTTGTGTGCTTCCGCCATCAATTAGTTCATGCGCCGGCCGGCACCCACCCACTACTGTTAGTTGATGCAACATGCCGACGCTGCCATGGCTGCTCCGGTAGTCTCTGCCTCGGCTGCTGCGGTGCGGTCTAAATATGTGAACTGTTTTGTCAGTGATTTTTCCCAGGTATGAGAAACTCGCAGTGTATTTATATTAACCGCGTACAGTAGTCTATTAACGACACTACTCGTCTTTTTAAGCATCGATAAATTATTGCGTAAAAAGACTAGTCCTGTTGCACATTTTTAGACCAAGGTCTACTGTATTTATGCTATTATTAATACTATTATACTGTATTTATTGTTAGGGTAGAAAAAATTAGGCGATCAAATATACGTATAAAATATTTATTAAATAATAAGGCATGGGAATAAGAGTAAACGAAAATATAAAAAAACCAACTAGATCTAAAAATTTTGCAGCATTTTACACGAGATTTTAATTACGAGGTATATATATTACAGAATGCGTTTATGTTGCTGAAGATTATTTTTAGAAGAAGCTTCATGTAATACCAAATCAAATATCAGTTACGGGATAAAGTACAGAGATGTATATACTTCATTAATTCGTAAAGAGACAATTATTCTTCACAATCGAGCCACATCGCGGCGACACATATACCTACTAGAATTACGCTACTGAAGTTCAGCATACGATATCATTACCTACGTACGAGTATAGACGTTCACTTCTTTCTTATAATACGTAGTATGTTACTTTGCGACGTTAAAATGATGTCCAAAATGGCACTAAATTTCAGCAGATGTGTCGTCACAGGATAAAAGCAATAACTACGTCTACTCGTGATTGGGCCCAAAACCGTGTGGTCGATGGAGCCATAGGTTGGTTAGAGGGTTTGTTTTCAGTTTACGTTTTCGTGACTGTACATTGCTAAATCTGTCTCAATCGTTAAGAGATACCTACAATCTTAATGATTTATGTGTATACTATGACTTGAATAGGCCAATTTGTTTGTGAAGCTTTTATTTCTTTGCGATTTAGAGCTTGTTCCATGCTTCGGAAGATACCATTATTATTCAAATCATGCACAATACTTCGTACTCATTATGGCGTATCTCCTTTCCGTCAAATGACATGTACATCGTCTTGTTGCTTGGGTGTATCTGAAAGAGTTCAATGAGAAAATTATTTAATACCATCACTACTGACAGAAATTGATATTTTGTGTTTCATAACAAAATTTAAAGTTTTCGAATTTTTTTCTTTATCAAAGCCTTGTTCTTAGGTTATCTTGACTCCCTTGCGAGTGGTATAAGCGGTGCGTAAACGGCTGTTTGATTTGGTCACCGCTCTCAGGGTTTGTAGACTTGGGTATTTGATTAATTTCAACTTGATACCTCCACGCTTTCCTGAGAAAAAGGACAGACAGACACACGGACAACGAAGTGATCCAATGAGGGTTACGTTTTTCCTTTTGATTTACGAACCCCTATAATGAAAATATATGGGTAAAAGCTGGACCTGACTCCAGCGAACGAGAGGTAGGATGGAGATGATCTTCACTACAATGTGTACTTAGGAACAACCTAACTGTAGCAGCACCTTCACCTTACAGAGGGTCGTAGGGAAAAACAAATTCTCTGGAAGATTTATAATCCTCCAGTTCTCGTAGATGCGAGTGATGTAACCAAGAACCTCCTGATTTTTTTTATACAACATCGGAAGGCATGCAAGTATACGGCCCACCTTACGGCGCTGTTCCATTTCTGCTGCAGACAGCAACTTTATAGGAGTTTACTGGTGACCTCGCTCACACACAGGAACACAACAACGCTCTAGGGACTTGTTATTAGGCTGCGGTTTTCTGTGGTGGAGGTACTTCCCCAGACAGACTACTTTGATGCGCCCTACCTCTCCTAAAAATAGGCACTAGAGTCAACTTCCGATTGAACACACGTTCATGGCTACTATAATCTCTTCACATTGACTTGGTTGTTCTATAGGTATAATTATTATATTCGAAGTGTTCTATTTTTATTATTATACTAATGTGGCAACAAGCATATGACCTACCTGATGGTAAACAGTCAGCTTAGCCATGCGTTACCGACCCTCTATTGCTATTATCTATCTGCTATATATAGCCTAGCCTTATTTACCGACTTCAAGAAGTAAGGTTCTCATTTCGAAGCAGCCCATCGGGGGAAGTACCTCCACCTCACAGAAAACCGCAGCTAAATAACAACTCCCTAGAGGGTTGTTGTGTTCTTGCGTGTGAGTGAGGTCTCCAGTAAGCTCCTAAAGAGTTGCTGTGCAGCAGAGGTAGCATCGCGCGAGTAATACTTAATGTTTTGCATGCGTTTATAGGCTACGGTAACGGTTTCACATCACTCCCGACGTTGTTTAACAATAAAAAATATCACCTAAACTTATTTTAAATTAAGCAATTTTAACACATTTCAATAAACAAACAAACTTGTCTCACGCTTAAAATTAATTCAATATAGTTAATCCGAGTAGGTAGGCGGAGCAAACACACGTCGTTAATTCGCCTGTTCGTTTGAATGCAATCTCGCGGATTTGCTTTTGATCAACGTACACTACTGTGTCAAATTGTAATAGGCTACATTTAAGTGATAAAAAAAAAGAGTTTATAAATAAAATATATTATCCTATATTAGGAACTACCCAATTGTTGAGGATCGGCAACGCATGAGTGCCACCCCTGGTGTTGCAAATGTCCATAAGCTACGGTGACTGTTTACCATTAGGCAGGCCGTATGATTGCTACCTTAGTGGTGTGCTTCCGCCACCAATTAGTTCATGCGGCCTAGCGCCGGCCGGCACCCACCCACTACTGTTAGTACGTGCTACATGCCGACGCTGCCATGGCTGCTCCGGTAATCTCTGCCTCGGCCCCTCGGGTCCCTTATATTGAATTGAGGGTAGGGGTGGATGGTGTCCCCCCTACCCGGCACTGCGATGGATTTGTCACTTGTAGCATGTTATTCTTACGATTAACGTCTACAACGCCTGATGATGCCTCGTGGAGAGGCGAAACACGTGTCGCAGCGACGACCAGGTCAGTCGTGGCAGCGACGGTGGTGGTGGGGGCATGCGGATTCTGTTCCAGATGGCGGACGACCGCAGCAGCCGAGGCAGAGACTACCGGAGCAGCCATGGCAGTGTCGGCACGTAGCACGTACTAACAGTAGTGGGTGGGTGCCGGCCGGCGCTAGGCCGCATGAACTAATTGGTGGCGGAAGCACACAAGGCAGGTTGGATCAAATTGCGTGTAAATTTGACTTTCGAAAAATAACGCCTGAATCTATTAACTTCTTTCTTAATTTCACCCACAAATAAAATTGTTAAATACCCTCTTAAAACAAAGTATTTTTTCTCGGTGGCGCAGTGGTCAAACGTATTGTTATGCTACTTTGACACCAACGCTCGTGGTTTCGATTCCCACACGGGACAAACATTTGTGTGCATGAACATGTCTGTTTGTCTTGGTCTGAGTGTTTTTAAGAGAGGTAGGGCGCATCAGAGCAGCCCGCCCGTCTGGGGAAGTATCTCTACCTCACAGAAAACCGCAGCCTAAGGAGTAACATCCTAAGGAGTTGCTGTATTAGCAGTAGATGTGACACTTAATGTATTACAAGCGTTCAAAGTCTACGGTAACCGCTTTAAATCAGGTGGATCGTATGCTTGTATGCCTTTTGACGTTGTATAAAAAAATCTCATCGGGTGGCAAACAAACATATGATCTGCCTGGTGTAAGATGGGTAATGTTGCCTATAAATGCTTAGAATACAGTTAGTATTGCTCGCGCGTTGCCACCTCATTCTAAACTTCACCCAAAAATAAAATTAGGTAGGGGAGGGTATTCTTCTTAAAATAAAGTAATTTTATTTAACGTTTGTCTTGTTTTTTTTTTATTTTGTACGTATTAACGTAATAGCGTATGTTCATTTTGTGTGTATGTTACGTAACACCTTAGCCAGTTGTAAACTGATTCAAAAAAACATTTTTTTATTAGGAAGGTGTTAGCGTCTGATTAGTCCCACATAAATTTGACGAACATACGAATTCCACGATATGAACTTTAACAGTTTTAATTTTGAAAATTTTTATTTCACTGACGTTTGATTAGTCCCATATAAGTTTGATAAAGGCACAACATGTTGAAGTCAGATTGACTGCATTGGTGTTTTCCACGGTCTTCACGGCCTATGGATAGGTACTCGTACAAATAATATCCGGTATTTTTGTGATGTGTCTCTGACGCAACTACAGATGGTACTAATCTTGATGAGCGATATTTATTTAATAAGGAAGAATATTGAAGATCTTAATAATCCATCTGCCTACTTTTGTTCTCAAACAAAGCATTTTAGAATTATTTACATATTATTACCTTGCCCGGTGTCAACGATTCCTGTTCTTTAGCCCTGCCTACGTAGAGGGTTTCGCCGTTAGATGTTTTACCAGCAGCGACAGCGTTCGATGGAACATTGCCATCTCGGGCCTCCACCCATTGAATTTTTTCTGCTGGAACGCAGCAGACCTGAAATAGTGCACC
Source organism: Pyralis farinalis (assembly GCA_947507595.1). Lineage (NCBI taxonomy): Eukaryota > Metazoa > Arthropoda > Insecta > Lepidoptera > Pyralidae > Pyralis > Pyralis farinalis. The sequence continues at coordinate 21,523,688 of OX382270.1, forward strand.
ATGATAACTAACAAACGAGACTCTGGCTAAGTAAGGTTTTTTGTGAACTCACTAGCAGAGAAACCAATTTGAAATTGAGCTTTTTTGAGCTCTTTGTTTAAATGTGAGTTAAGTACCTCTTTGACAATGAACATTACCTACGAGCAATGTCTAAAGTATTGTATATCTTGGAAGCGCTTTTAGCAGCGACGGAAGGGACACCGCTGAATTGGAGGAGTGAGTGCAGGGAATAGCGTGAATGGAGGCTGCAGAAATCTAAGCCAGAAGGCACAGCTCGCTGACACAACGCGGTGCTAATCCCAACGTTAACTTATGGAAGTGAAATTGGTTATGGCAGAGATGTTTACAGATGTAGTATAGCAGAGACAGTATGATAGTAGAATAAATGCGATCGAGATGAGAGCATTGTGGCATAACTCTTGCTGACCGCGTTCATAATGATGACGTAAGAGAAAGAGTTGGTCTGAAAGAGAGAGTCGGTGTTAAGATAAGAAAAGGCATGCTCCGTTGGTTTAGAAAGAATGAATGTATGTAGAAAGAATGACGAAATAGATATACAATGCAAAAATGGAAGGATGCTGGAGCCGAGGATGACCAAGACTAACCTACCATGACCAAATTGGTCGTGTTTGGTGAATTAAAATTTTGTTTGAGTATTAAATAAAGTTTATATGGTTGTTCAACCTTCCATTCTTCGCAATTACAAAAGAAAATGTCCACTATACTCTCACCAGCATTTAGTGGAATTGCCTCGAAGCAGCGTACCCAGAGCAGTGATAGCCAGATGATAGTGGATAAGAACCGATCTTATAACCAACCAACAGGTCCCCGGTTCAAATTCTGGCATGTACCACTAAATTCGTATTTTCGGATTTGTACATACCCATAAGTAATTATCACTTGCTCGTCGTGAGGAAACCCACACGTCCAAGAAATTGTATTTCAGATGACGTGTGTTACCTAAGAATGGTCTGGTTTTCCCGCTGTGCTGCGGAGGTCTGGCGGAGGTCACTCCATGTAAAAATCAGTGTCTTCGCCAAACCCTTTGGCTTAGGTAACGGACCCCGCCAATCCTAATGGATTAGGAAACGGGATAACGCTAAGAAGAAGAAGCCTCGAAGCAGCGGCCCATACATGTGTCTAAACTTTCGCGCTTACGCTATCAATTGCTACTAAGAGTTTATACTTCATCTACTCAAAAAAAAAGGGGGGGGGGGGGATCACGATCGGGTAGTCATCAGGACAGTATATGTTGGAAGTCATGCATGCATCATGCATTCGACGAGCTCGTTGGCTCAGTCGTGAATAACGCGACTTTGACACCACCGCTCGTGGGTTCGATTACCACACAAGGCAAACATTTGTGTGCATGAACATGTCTGTTTGTCTTGGTCTGGATGTTTTAAGAGAGGTAGGGCGCATCAACGCAGCCCGTCTGGGGAAGTACCTCCACCTCACAGGAAACCGCAGCCAAACAACACGTCCCTAGAGGGTTGTTGCGTTCCTGCGTATGAGTGAGGTCACCAGTAAGCTCCCAAGGAGTTGCTGTGTAAGCAGCAGAGGAGGCACCGCGCGATTAATACTTAATATATTACAAGTGTTAATTGGTTACAGTAACTGCTTTACATCAGATAGGCCGTATGCTTGAATGCCCCCCGACGTTGTATAAAAAAAATATGTAAAAAATATTATATATGACCTCCACCTCACAGGAAACCGCAGCCAAATAACAAGTCCCTAGAGGGTTGTTGCGTTCCTGCGTATGAGTGAGGTCACCAGTAAGCTCCCAAGGAGTTGCTGTGTAAGCAGCAGAGGAGGCATAGCGCGAGTGATACTTAATATATCGCAAGCGTTAATAGGCTACGATACCCGGTTTACATTGGGTGGGGCGTATACTTCTATGCCTTAATAATTTTCAGGCGAATATCTTTATATATATAATTCTACTGTACGTGTGTATGTGACTAAACGCCTCCTAAACGACTGGACCGATTTTGATGAAATTTTTTGTGTGTGTTCAAGGGGATTCGAGAATGATTTTGATTCACAATTGGACCCAATAGGTGGCACTGCAATCGGGTTCTGGGAAACTTTATATTATGGGACAGGACAACGTCTGTCGGGTCCGCTAGTCGTTTATAAAATCTTCCAATTGTTGCCACTGATGCTCGGAGATCGCGTTACTAGCCACAAAGTGCCTCGAGCCACCAAATCACAGGGGAATGAGTATCGTAGGCCACGTTTATTATCAGGCTTCTTCTCGAAGGGCATGAGGTCCTATACGTTATAAAGTAGTGTGGACGAGCTCGGTGGCGCAGTGGTGAAACGCGCTGTTACGCTAGTTTGACACCAACGCTCGTGGGTTCGATTCCCACACAGTACAAACATTTGTGTGCATGAACATGTCTGTTTGTATTGGTCTGGGTATTTTCTATGTATAATAAGTATGTATTTACAAAAAATAAAATGTATTTACGTATGTTTATCAGTTATCTAGTACCCATAACACAAGCTTCGCTTACTTTGGGGCTAGGTGGCGCTGTGTAATTTGTCCGACAATATTTATTTATTTATTATTATTATTATAAAGTATGAAAATATGACGAGTTTACTTATATTTCTTCATTGACACCCCACACGTACAGTTCAAGTTTATACGAACCTCGATATCATCTACAATATTCTCACCACCACCCCACGGTACGTATGCTTTTTGGTGTTTTACGGCAAGCTTGCCAGGAACCAGGTCACCTCCATATGTTGCCCTGATCACCCAGAGAGCACTCTTATCGTATCCTTCGAAGCCCCCGACAAGTGCCTTTTTGACTAGGTCGTGAGCCGAGGTAGTTGTTGTTGCTATCCACTCTAATCCCGCTGAAACATAAATAATGCCAGAATACACAAATACTCCTAACTACTAGCTAGTTTCTAATCAATACATTATGTGTCATATTCGTATGATTTTTCGGTCTATCCGATACTATGCTACTACTATGTATGGTGGGTAGTTGTGCAATGAGAAATCCAACGCAATTTGTATCACACTATAATTTTAAATCAACACTTGCAATTAATGTTCAGGAAAATACGAAACGAGAGGACAGTCCCAAGACGTCGTCACTTGCCGCCGTTTGCACTAAACCTCCATTTCTCCCAGTGTCAGTGATGCTGTCAAAGCGCGCCACCGTTAGCATGCTTTCGTTTCGTTTTAAACATTGACCAGATGCGACATATTCTAGTTAACTTATCAACACTCTGTCAAAAACCGTGTGTTTCGGAACTTTAAATTTTGCACGAAGTGGAATCGAGACTATAGGAACATATTTACTACTACAATAAACTAAATTACATTGTTTCAAAGTCAAAGTCAAAGTCAAAATCTTTTTATTCCGTAAAAATGGCTACATTTGTTTGGAATCGTCACAATTTTTTTCCCTACCGTGCAGTTTATGACTAGGTGAGCACTGATAAAAATACTGCCAAAAAACTCAGGCATCCCTCTTTTGGTGTCCAAACAAATTTACAAATTTTATTAATTACATTATAATTGGATCGACTCACTCCCAGGCATTTTTATCATTAATATAGTCAGATACTTTATAATATGCCCTGCTACACAATTTTGCTTTAATAGTAGTTTTAAATTTGTTTATTGACAATTCTCTTATATTGCTGGGAAGTTTGTTATAGAACCGTTTATTATACGTGCGTCATTGTACAAAACTGTATGCCCGTAATGCGAGACAATAATACCTATGATGAACGAATAACGGGTTGCAACGTGCCATGCACAGCTAATGTAGTACCAACAGATTTTAAAAATGTATGTATCTGCCCATTTGAATACACACAACCAACGTCTTACTTTCTCATACACCACAAATACATACATCCAACTTCATCATCTACAACAACATGCTCACGATCTCAAGATGTAAGTTTGTGCGTCAGCCCTACGATTTTCATCTTGGGATCAACAGCATCTTCGCCTGGAGGACCACACATATACCACACACTTGTTCACAGTTAAACCTACCTACATGCAAAACACATGCACACTCATACCATTACATACCGCTGAATCCCACGCCTACAGTTCGTGAGTGTTAGTATAGATAAGGTTTGTTTTATCGGGACAAATATATACATCTAAAAGAAAGATAAAATCCTTGAGACAAGTCTATCCGATCGAGATATTGAGGATGGTGTATGTTTCACTCTGTCAATCAATTTTAATTAATTGTATTAGCATATGGGGTGGCTCAAGCAAAACAACGTTTATCGAAATACGAGTAGAAAGAGCTAAACGCGCCGTCTCTAAGGTTATTCTTAACAAACTATTTCGATTTCCTACCGATATTCTTTACAAAGAGGCAAAAATTCTACGACAGCTGCGTAGAACACAAAAAAAAACATTAGTTCTCCTGAATATGGCACTATCTTAAACCGAATTTACAGTATTCCGCTTGCCACTGTTCGAACTTTTTAGGGTGCGGTAGTAAACAAGGAACCTTTATAATTTCGCCATGACCGTCTGTCTGTCTGTCCGCGGCCTAGCTAAGTGACGCTTGATACTAGCAGGTTGAAGTTTGGCATGTATATACATGTTAAATCCTTTCGTCTACTGAATAATATGCCGCTTCACATGCTGCCTCACACTTAAACACACACCTCACTCTAAACATTACGCAGCACGAGCACACATTTAATGTCCACATAACATGACAGCACATCTCAACAGTTTTCTTGTTTTTATATCTTTATCTTTACTGTTATTTGTTTACTAAGGGGATTGTTACGAATTTCTCTTACAAATTATTATTTTTCACTATGAACCGGTCATTTTTTAAGTATGCGGGTAGAAACAAACATATAATCACTCGAAGGTTATTGCGTTACGGGCCCGCGAGCCTAGTGCAGTAGCTATTGTTATAATAAACCTTTACTTAATTATTTAATTGGATACTTTTTATCCTAAAGATAAAGTTTATATTTGTTACTGTTCAGGTCCGCGTCTTCACTTTTGTACCACAAAATAGGGGATGTTACCCTCAATTGATGGGTTTATTTGTAATATACCGTAGGCAGAGAACTTGTGACCTTATTACAGGTTTCTACCTATTTTAGGTACCACATTCCACAAAAAAGAGTTACAGTTATTATAAGAGACACTATTTTTCTATAACTTTGTGGAGGAATAAATAATTTATATCGATACATTATTATAAAAAAATAAACATGACATTAAATTTAAATTTTATTATCTGAATAGCATGAACTATGTGTCATCATAATAACACAGTATGTAGTGTTGATGGAAGGGTTATTTTGATTGTGCTAATATTAAATTAAATGTTTAAGGGAACGGTTTAACTTTTCATTGTGGATCATTATTATGGGATTCATTGGAAGGTGGATCGATATTCGTCTGGAGTAGTACGACCATAACAAAATTATAGCTCAAGTATGTAAGGAAAACTTTATGTTCACGCTTTGAATAGGAAATACAAATTTATAAGATATTTACTATACATATGCGGATTATACTTATGTAAATAAAATGTAGGTAGTTCGTTTTCGCAACAACTTACAGTCTGTAACTTGCACCCTACTTTTTTTTTTATTTTCTCGAAACCCATACAAACGAAATGTTACACTTTGAGTTAGTTAGAAGATTGACCTTAATGACCTTTAAGCAATACGCGGAAAATACTTATATGGATAGAGGGACCGTGCTAGAAAATCGCAAAAGTATTTAAAGTATAGTAGTAGACTTCAAAGTAATCTAGATCTAGTCCTGAAATTTCTAGTATGAAGACCTGCAAGTGTGGTCCTTCAACTCTCGCAGGCTATTGACGTAATCTCTAACGTGTTTAAGAGAGGTAGGGCGCATCAAAGCAGCCCGTCTGGGGAAGTACCTCCACCTCACAGAAAACCGCAGCCAAATAACAACTCCCTAGAGGGTTGTTGTGTTCCTGCGTGTGAGTGAAGTCACTGGTAAGCTCCCAAGCAGTTGCTGTGTAAGTAGCAGAGGAGGAATTGCGCGAGTGATACTTAATATATCGCAAGCGTTAGTAGGCTACGGTACCCGCTTTACATAAGGAGGGCCGTATGCTTGTAAGACTCCCGAAGTAGTACAAAAAAAACTCGACGAGATCTCTGGATGTATCCTAATAATAATCAAAATGTCCTTATTGATGTTTAGTGTGTTTACAATAAGTATCTTTACCTTTAAACGAGAAATTCTTATATATATATTGTTCTTGCTTTTTGTATCTCGGTAACGACTTCCAATCCTACACCTTACCGAAATAAAATAAAAAATCGCCCAAGTGCGAGTCGGACTCGCGCATGAAGGGTTCCGTACCATTATCTATAAAAACAGCAAAAAAATCACGTTTGTTGTATGGGAGCCCCCTTAAATATTTATTTTATTCTATTTTTTAGTATTTGTTGTTATAGCGGCAACAGAAATACATCATATGTGAAAATTTCAACTGTCTAACTATCACGGTTCAAGAGATACAGCCTGGTGACAGACGGACGGACGGACGGACAGCGGAGCCTCAGTAATAGGGTTCCGTTTTACCCTTTGGGTACGGAACCCTAAAAATTAAGTTTTTCTATAGAAGTGCTTTCCCGAAAAAAACGCGATGTCATACAAAAGAACATAAGAAGCGTCGATCGACCAGGTTCAGGTATACTTAGATATATATAGGTATTTAAATTATTTATTAAGATCAATAAACACCACATCTGGCACCACGTGGCTTGTTCGGCCTATTGGAACCATAATCTCAACAAAGACTAATGTTTACCGAGTAAATACACATATTTATATTAAAACACTCTCTACATTAGACAATAAACAGTGCGTGTCGACAAACTAGGTAATAGGCAATATTAGTATTGACTTAAAACTAATTTCTACTTACATTCAGACATTTTGCCACGATCAATGCGGACTGAAATAAAATTTGACACAACTGCTTTCGCGTCCGTCACAATGTTAAATGACTCACTTGACTGACTGAACCAGCGATGATTGTACTGGGTGCATACAGCTGGTCCGGGTGATAAAAAATAACATTAATAAAACTAAATCCTCAAACCGAAATACGAACATAAATAAGGTCTGTCGGGGCAAGTGCCTCGACTAGGTACAAGATGTAGGTATATAACATTATTTTTAAGCTTGATACGGATTATAATTAAATAAATGTCGGTGTTGTACAGAAATAGTCACATGTCATTACCAGCAACATTACGAAATCACATATTATTTTTGAAGGTAATTAGGTAATAAGTGTAATTCTAAATTTTAAAGAAATAACAATATGTACCTCAGGCGAATGGTCAGTGTCAATTCAAACCTGAAAAGGTTTTCTGGCACGATGACGCGATAATTGTAAATTATAGTGATATAGGTTGAAATAAAATAAAAATAAAAAAAATAAAAAAAGTGAAAACTTCTTTAGCGGTGTTGAGCTCTTTTTGGGATGAGTAAAAAATGTTAAACTCGCGTCAGGACACGTGACCCTGACCGTAAGATTTTGGTGAGAATTAGAAGAAAGTTCGCTGCAGCGCTAAAACATTAGTTACCTCTAATTAAACAATTAAAACATGAAGCGCTAGATCGTTCATAGGGCATTATTTTCTCGCGACCAAAACGTAAGCGCCACGAAATTCTTGGCGCTTAGGTACGCGTTTCATTCAACGTAGTTTATCAACATCGCTGTTTGGTTAAAGCAGCTCAGCTATGCAATTCTCTAAGCGACTCGTAATGGCTGTCTGCGTCGCTGTGATCACAGATGTCACAGCTTTGACATCGTCTACTGCGATCACGGCTAAATTATTTGGTATTCTATAAGGCTGTAAGCGTACGCGAGGCTGTTTGCCTTGTAGAATTCCAATTCCAAACGCAGCCTTGCGGCGCTAGTGTCGCACACCCATGAAAAGCGACACCAAAGAATTGCAATTTTGTGTTCAAGGCTGTAACAGCCGATGTTTCCGAGGATGTAAGGACGTTTGCTCTTACAGAATTGCATGGCTGGGCGCTTGCGCGATTGTGCGTGTGTGTTTGAGTTTTAGAGATTGGCAATGATGACGCAGGTAATGATGATGGTGAAAGAGTCGTTGAAATTATGGATGAAAGTTGATTTTTTTGAGAGATAAACTTTTTAATGTGAAATAATTGTAATAGTTCTGAAGTGTTAAAATTTTAATGTAATATAAATTGTCATGTTTGTGTATGATAGCGCAATAAATGAACATTGTATTTTATCACTTATATGATAGTACTTTTATATTGATAAATAAAGCAATTCGTGCGAAATTATTCCTTAACCATTCCAAAATATTCAAAAATGCACAACGTTAATGTTCAAGTTTTCACTTCTGCCGGCACTCTCGGAGTGCAACCTCTTTTTTTTATTTAAAAAGCGTTAATCGTTTAACATTTATAATAAAAATACACCTTAATGAAGTATTACTATTATTTTATTGTTAGAAGTCTTGTATACCTGTTTTTAGTGGGCATGTGCAGGCACTGGCAAATGCGTATATATTTCACAGAATAAGTTACGAAAAATTGCATGATGAAAGTGTAAGGAGCATCTATGTTCGTCTAGTAAGCAAAAGACTTGCGGATGTAAGTCTTTTCGATTCAGATGTGTATGATTGCTGAAAAGTGCTTAAAGAAAGCGGGGTGAATGGTGCAAAAGAAGCATGTGGATGTGCAAAAAGTCATAAAATGTTGAAAGTAGACGCTTGGTGTTGAATCCTCCGTAGTAAAAATGAGGAAAGCGAGGCTGGATTATGTATTATCTTTGCCCCTAACTGTAAGTATGGGGAAAGGAAGAAATACATGTATTGTCCATGGTGAAAGAATAATTCTGAATAAGGAAGAGAAGGTACAGGAGTCACAGGGTTGTTAGTCGGCATCCAAAATGGATAAGATAAATCTGGTTACATTCTTACGAACATTATTAGAACGGCCAAGTAAATATTTTGGAGAAATGTATGAGAATATCCACACTGACACTACGAGCAACTTTCGAATGAAATCAAACAAATATCGTTCAAATGTTTCAAGTAATGGGTTTGTGTAACATTTTTTGTATGTATGTATGTATATCTTCACAGAGTAGGCAGAGAGAACCGAGCGCCATAAGACGCGGTTCTTACATACTTCACTCGCTTTTGTGACATTCATAGCTCTTTTTATGCACGCTCGCCGGTTCCTGGGGCTCCTGACATCACCTTCTGATAAAACACGACCAATTTGGTCATAATAGATTAGTCTCGGTCTTCCTCAGCTCCTACATCCATCCACTTTTGCATTGTATATCTGTTTCGTGATTCTTTCGTCCCGCATTCTTTCTACATGTCCGAACCAACGGAGCATGTCCTTTCTTATCTTAACACCGATACTCTCTTTCAGATCAACTCTTTCTCTCACGTGTTCATTACGAACGCGGTCAGCAAGCGTTATGCCACAAATTTTACGCAATGCTCTCATCTCGACCGCATTTATTCTACTTTCATGCTCTCTCTGCCATACGCAGCTCTCACTTCCATAACATTTTTTGTGTAAGATAAAAATGATCGCTCTTGATCTGCAGTTATAACTTGTGTTTAGTTCAGGTACACAGAAAAACGTGCCCACATCGACAAATTATTAAAGGAATGTGATAAAAATAGATGTAACATTTTAATAATCGTAAAGTACTTGCACTATAAAATCAGAAAAAAATAACAAAGCCAGAGCAAAAACCAAACAGAAAAAATAATACACAATACCCACTATCACTGATTGCACGGTACCGCCATATGTTGTATAAAATACCTTGATAATGCCGTAAAGGCGAAACCGGTCGGTAAAAATAATTAATAAATAAAACTGTGAAGTGGAATCTGTACAAGTGCAAGTATTAACATTAACGCGAGAAAAAATAATCTTTATTCAACGAACAAAATTACAATTGAAATGGTTGGAGTCTCTCTTTAGGTACAGACATATTTTATGTCTGTAATAGGAGTAGTTTTTAAAAGAGGTAGGGCGCATCAAAGCAGCCCGATTGGAGAAGTACCTTCACCTCTCAGAAAACCGCAACCAAATAACAACTCCCTGGAGGGTTGTTGTGTTCCTGCGTGTGAGTAAGGTCACCGGTAAGCTCCCAAGGAGTTGCTGTGTAAGCAGCAGAGGAGGTATCGCGGAGTGATACTCAACATATCTCAAGCGTTAATAGGCTACAGTATCCGTTTTACATCAGGTGGGCAGTATGCTTGTATATCTCCCGATGTAGTATAAAAAAAAAGTAGGAGACCCCGCTCTGCCATATCGATACATTCGAGTTCATTTTATTAATAGCAAATAATTATGTATATTTCTGTACTTATTTGTTGTTTTCTGTTTAAGTGCATGCGTACGTATGTAAATATGACTGAGTTTATAGTTCATTGTATAATATGTAGTAACATCTGGTTACATTTAGTGTAATCAGATTCTGATTGATTCATATTAATTATTTATATAAAGCTTCAGTATCGTCACAATTTTTAGATTTCAAGAATGCAATTACAATTCTTTTACAGCTATTAATAGTATTTAAAAAAAAATCAGTACTTTTTAAATGGAGTTGTTAATATAAGCGAATTTATCAAAGAATTTATTTCTAGCAAAAGCAGTCTTAAACGGATTTGCTGCATGCTTACGTCTTTTATTCGTTTTACTAAGACTCTAGGCAAGAGTCCCACGAACTTTCAGAATGGTGTGCAGTGTATATATAACTGCGAGAACGTCACTTAATGTGAAGGTTAAAAGTGGGGAAGCTGTTAGGTTTAAAAAACATCACCTTGAGCAATGACCTTCGTAATCTTTCAAATTCAAGGAACTTCATTTTAGATGCTCCATCCCAGACTGGAATGTAATACCTCAGCAAAGACAGAGCAAGTGAGCCGTAAATTTATTTTAAAAGATTTTATCGGCGACATGCTCCGTTTCTTGAAAACCAAGGTGAATTTCCTGACTCCTACCATCTTGCCATCGCTGGTTGACCACAACCTCAAAGTATTTACTTTTCCCCACTTTATCAATAACAGAACCGGTTGCGAATTTGTGCAAATTTTTATTTAAAATCTTGAATTTTTATTTTCAATAGCTGGCTAGGTTCTGATATAATTAGTGAAAGCTATATTATTATGCTATGCTAGAGCACATAACTGGCGAGCTATCCTAGTGAATTCCGTCTCTGCAGCGTGCTGTACAGCTTCTCATGTCTATCTCGCTAATAAACAGCAGTGTCGTCGGCGTAGGAGAATACGTGTCCATCAATGATTTTCTATATATCTATAACTTCCCGCCAAACCCCTTGCGGGGTAGGCAGAGAAACCGAGAGCCACATGACTCGATCCTTACAAACCTCACTCACTCCTTTAACATTCATTGCTTTCCTTATGCACGCTCGGTGATTTCTATGGCTCCTGACATCACCTTCTGATAAAACACGTTCAATTTTATCATGGTAGGTAAGTTTTGGCCTTCCTCGGCTCCTACATCTTTCCACTTTCGCGTTGTATATCTGTTTCGTAATTATTTCTTCCTGCATTCTTTCTACATGCCCGAACTAACGGAACATTCCCCTTCTTATTTTAATACCGACACGCTCTTTCACACCAGCTATGCTTCTAACATCATCCTTGCAAATACGGTCTACAAGCGTTATGCCTCAAATTTTGCGCAACGCTCGCATTTCGATCGCGTTTATTCTAGTTTCATGCTCTCTCTGCCGAAGAAGTTTTCTCAACGCTCCATTCTCACTATTCCTAACACTTACTCGTCTTTTCAAGACGAACTCGGTAGCGCAGTGGTGAAACGCGCTGTTACGCTACTTTGACACCAATGCTCGTGGGTTCGATTCCCACACACTACAAATATTTGTGTGCATGAACATGTCTGTTTGTCTTGGTATTTTCTATGTATAATAAGTATGTAGGTATTTACAAAAAAAAAATGTATTTACGTATGTTTATCAGTTGTCTAGTACCCATAACACAAGCTTCGCTTACTTTGGGGCTAGATGGCGCTGTGTAATTTGTCCGAAAATATTTATTTATTTATTTTCACATCAGCGGTATACCTTCCATTCCTGCTGAAAGCGCATCCAAGATATACAATCTCATTCACTTGTTCCAACACTTCGTCATCAACTGCAATCCTTACATTGGTTCTGGTTTCTTCTCTTTCAAATACCGTTATCTTTGTCTTCTTCGCATTCAATAGTAAGCCTTTCTCCAGATAATCGTCTTTCATCATTGTGATCAGTGTTTGCAGATCAGATGGTGTTTCTGCTTATAGCACGGCATCGTCTGCATAAAGCAGACAACTCACCATTAGATCTCTGATGCGCAATCCAAGGAGAAACACTATACATTACGTCAGCTTCACCACTGATATATTCTCCTATTCAGATACACTGCTTACGTTCCCTGAGTACTGCAAATCCACGGTCCCCACATCTTCTAGCCTGCGTACAAAGAGGAACAGAGGCGGTATTAAAACCTTATTTCAAGTCTTGAAATGCTGTAACACATTTTTTCCATTATCTACTACTATTATAATTAGTTTAGTTAGTAGCATTACGGTTGAGCTTCAATTGGCATTCGCTAGAAAGTCGTATCGAGAATTTGAAAGTTTATTTTTATTGTTTTATTTACTTATTATTTATTTATTTATTGTTTAATTTTATTTGTTTATTACCTTTAGTGTTACAAAGTGATTTGAGTGGATTATGGGATTTAAGTGCAACGTGTATATTTATTCTAAATATGTTAAACTGGGCATCACGCGAGTATTTTTGGTTGCAGCATACGCTCCCGTAAGCTCAGCGTGTGCTCAAGAACTGGAGAAGTTTTGGGAGTCTGTGAGGGATGTTCTGGACTTAGTTGAAGGGAACGAAAGAGTGATTATGTGTGGAGACTTGAATGGATGGGTTGGGACCAAGCGATACAGCTATGAAGCTGTTCTTGGTCCGTATGGAGATAAGAGAGTGAACGAAGCAGGTAAGTCTATACTAGATTTATGTATGGAACGAGGCCTCCTCGTGTCGAATACTTTATTTCATCATAAGGATATTCACACGTATACATGGAGAAGGAATGATCAAAAAAGTGTGATTGATTTGATTTTAATAGATAGACGTCTCCGAAATGTTTTAATGGATACAAGAGCCTTTAGAGGCCCCACTCTTGAGACGGACCACTACCTGGTGTTAAGCCGGTTTGTGGGCCTTTTTAGGAAGTGGAGGCACTGGCGAGTGCGTATCCCTTTCGGAGATCATGAAAGGATAATGAGCGAAAAATTGCAAGATGAAAGTGTAAGGAGAATGTATGTGTACATCTGGTAAGTGAGAGACTTGCAAATGCAAGCCTCTCCGACTCAGATGTGGATGATTGTTGGAAAGTTTTGAAAGAAAGTATGGTGGATAGTGCAAAAGAAGCTTGTGGATGCGCAAAGAGACGTAAAACAGCGAAAGGAGATGCCTGGTGGGATGCGGAGGTTGAATCCTCCGTAGCAAGAAAGAGGAAAGCGTGGCTGGATTACGTATCATCTTTGCCTTTAAATGAAAATATGAGAGAAAAGAAGAAAGAAATGTACCGTCTATGCAAGAATGAAACCAAGGCTTTAGTGAAAGAGAAGCGTGAAAGACAAATTATGAATGAGGAAGAGAGGCTGACGAAAAACTTCGAGGCAAATACCAAACTCTTTTGGAGAGAGGTAAAGAAGTCTCGGAGTGGTTCGTCGGCATCCAGAATGGATAAGATAAAGTCTAAAGCTGGTGTCATTCTTGCCAACACTCAGGAAGTGTTAGAACGGTGGAGTGAATATTTTGAGGAAATGTATGAGTATGCCTCGGACGCTGGCAATGAGAGTGAGTCGGATGCTTACTCCACGTTGACGGCGTCCAACGAAGGCATAACTATGGATGAGATCGAATGGTCGATACGAAGCTTGAAAAATGGAAAATCAGCGGGAATTGATCTGATCACAGCTGAGATGATCAAATTAGGTGGCACTTACGTCCGGGACGCCTTCTGGTACCTATGCAACCTATGCTGGAGAACTGGAAGGGTCCCAATGGACTGGAGACGCGCAGTCATCGTGCCCTTGTATAAAGGCAAGGGATCACGCATGGACTGCGCCAACTATAGGGCCATCAGTTTGATCAGCTTAGCAGCAAAAGTATATGGAAAGGTGATTGAAAGGAGAATGAGGGTGAAATCCGATGAAATGCTGTGGGACGCACAAGGAGGTTTCCGAAATGGAAGGGGATGTACGGATCAAGTTTTCTCGCTCCGCAATGTCGTAGAGAAGCATCTGGCCATAGACCGGAAGGTTTTCTGCGGTTTTGTGGATCTTGAGAAAGCCTTTGATAGGGTTGTGCGAAAGGAACTGTGGGACATATTGCCGAGATATGGGATTGACGGTTCACTGCTCCGTGCTGTGCAGTCCACTTACAAGGATTGCTCAGCATGTGTGCGGATAGACGGTGGCATGTCACCCTGGTTTGATGTCAAAATTGGTGTCAAACAGGGTTGCATGCTATCTGCTAGGCTGTTTATCCTGTATCTCGATAGTTGTCTGCAGAGAATAAGGTCAACGAATGTGGGATTGCGCATGGGTGACCAAGTGGTGAACTGTCTGCTGTATGCAGACGATGCCGTGCTATTAGCAGATACACCATCTAAACTGCAAACACTGGTCACAGCGATGAAAGACGACTGTATGGAGAAAGGCTTACTACTGAATGCGAAGAAAACAAAGATAATGGTATTTGAAAGAGAAGAATCCAGAACTAATGTAAGGATTACGATTGATGATGAAGTGTTGGAACAAGTGGATGAGTTTGTATATCTTGGATGCGCTTTCAGCAGGGATGGAAGGTACACCGCAGATGTGGAAAGACGAGTGAGTGCTGGGAATAGTGTGAATGGAGCGTTGGGAAAACTTCTTGGCAGTAAAATCCTGAGCCAGAAGGCACAACTCGCTATACACAATGCAGTGTTGGTCCCAACGCTAACTTATGGAAGCGAGAGTTGGGTATGGCAGAAAGAGCATGAAAGTAGAATAAATGCGGTTGAAATGCGAGCGCTGCGCAAAATTTGTGGCGTAAGGCTCGTAGACCGTATTCGCAATGATGATGTTAGAAATAGAGTTGGTCTGAAAGAGAGCGTCGGTGTTAAAATAAGAAGAGGCATGCTCCGATGGTTCGGGCATGTAGAAAGAATGCAAGATGAAAGAATGACGAAGCAGATATACAATGCAAAAGTGGAAGGATGTAGGAGCCGGGGAAGGCCAAGACTTACCTACCATGACCAAATTGGTCATGTTCTATCAGAAGGTGATGTCAGGAGCCCTAGAAACCGGCGTGCGTGCATGAGAAGAGCAATGAATGTTAAAGAAGCGAGTGAGATATGTAAGGATCGAGTCACGTGGCGCTCGGTTCTCTCTGCCTACCCCGCAAGGGATTTGGCGTGAAGTTATAGATAGATAGATAGAAATATGTTAAATATTTTGTCAGTGATATTTCCTAGGTATGACAAACTCGCTGTGTATTTATTTGTCGAAATATTCGGAACCGCATACAGTAGTCTATTAACGATATTACTCTTCTTTTTACGCAACAATTTATCGATGGTAGATTTGGAATATCCGTTTGACTTCGCGATGTCATATTACCTACATCAAATTTTTTGTTGTAATATTGCCAAGGGTAGCTTGATGACGCGGGAATCGTGGTATCTATGTGAGTGTGTTTACGATATATCAGTTTTCAATATATAGTAAACCAACTCATATTTTTTTAAAGGATGGAAGGAAAGGAAAGGACGCAAGCCGTATGCTTGATTGTAATGTCAGTGGAAAAACTATCTTTTATTATGAAAATTCAACGTGTGATGATACATACATACATACATATAATCACGCCTCTATCCCGTAGGGGTAGGCAGAGACCACTTCTTTCCACTTGCTACGATCCTTACATACTTGTTTCGCTTCGTCCACTCTCATTATTCCCTTCATTTCCCTCCCTTCCCTTCGGTTTAGGGTACTCTTGACCTGTACGCTTACAGCCTTATAGAATACCAAATAATTTAGCC
The DNA here is from genome assembly GCA_947507595.1 of Pyralis farinalis. Lineage (NCBI taxonomy): Eukaryota > Metazoa > Arthropoda > Insecta > Lepidoptera > Pyralidae > Pyralis > Pyralis farinalis. The sequence goes on from OX382270.1 coordinate 21,539,849, forward strand.
GTGATCGCAGTAGACGATGTCAAAGCTGTGACATCTGTGATCACAGCGACGCACACAGCCATTACGAGTCGCTTAGAGAATTGCATGGCTGGCCTTTTTTCAGAACGTCCCTGATTTGATCTCGAAACGTCCGCCTAGGTCTATCCCTTCCAACACTTTCACTCACACTCGCCTTATACAGTTTTTTCGTCAATCGTTCTTCATTCATTCTCTCGATATGGCCTCATATGTGTGATGATGATGATATGTCATGCTTAAAGAAAAACATGCAGTCAGAACCCGTTATACACGTTTTCCCATACATTTCGAGGTCGTATTCGACCACCCTGGTTTCGAAGGGTTAATGTCCCTTTAAATTGCATATTTGCTTTTTTATATTTACTTATATGCTAGCATAGATTGACGATTGAATAGTTTGTTGTACTAAAAATGTATAATAAATTATTATATATATAATGATTATTGTTATAAATATTATAGTTTAATTTGGAGGACACCTATTTTTCAGTTAGGAACAATTTTGTTGAGAATTGCTAGTGTGCCAATAATAAATAATCACTTACTTATCTTTCTCAGTTTTAACGTGCATGTTTTCCTTGTTCGTGTTAATAAGTAGGCGGTAATTAAAATTGTGCGTCTATTAATTAACATTAGTATTATTATTACATATAGTATTCAAATTAGTAGACGTAGCATTTAAAACGTAGGTACATCAGTAGTTTATATGATAATATGTACTGTATGAAAGTGTGAAAAGAGCTATGAATGCTAAAATAGCGAGTCAGGTGTTTAGACCGCATTATCGAGGAGAGTCTTTTGTCGCTCGGTTCGGTAAGATACCTGACGTGAAGAGACAAGTAGATAGAATTGTAATATCAAGAAGGTCAAGAATTCCTTTTCTTAAGAAAATGTATATAAAGAAAAATCTTATTCCTTATTGACACCAGCTTTTCGACATAATGATTATTAGGTATGTATTTAGTCCCACGGTACTATACTTACAATACATTTATACTAAACCCTAGGGAGTTGTTATTTGGCTGCGGTCTTCTGTAAGATAGTCTTCAATCGTGCTACTTTGACGCGCCTTGCCTCTCTTTCGCCAGACCCTCATATTTATCTTTCTCCGAATAAAAGCACTAAATGTAGCTCCTCCAAGAACTCGTCACTATAACAATATTAACAATTATGATTATAAGAACTACTACAGAATTTAGCACGTGTTGAATCTAATTATTTCCATTTTTTCACGTTTATATTTTTATATATTTATTAGACAAAATACAAATATACAGATTTTTTTGAGTCACTAGCTTGAAATGTTGATGTGATAATTATACATAAGCGTGACGCGCTTTTCTTTATATTTGTATATTCCGAACTTGGCCGACAAACTGCCTTGAATAGTCATTCCTACAAATCTTTTTGAATCTCTAATACTGTATTTTTAGGGTTCTGTACCAAACCGGTAAAAAAGGTAGCATATTGCTACGAGTTCATCTATCTATCTGTCAATGTGACTTATTTTAGCAATTACTAATGCCATCGTCTTGAAATTTGAAATAGTTTGTCTATTCCTTAGCTAAATGTATTATTTTTTTTGAAAGTAAAGCTAGCCATGCTACCGGTAATCGGATTTTCATGGTATTTAATTTCCTCACCGTACGAGCCGTGTCCAAAAGAACTTACCTTATGTATCTGGCTACATCTAATACAACATGGGGATAAACTCTTTGAGCCTCCACGAGGTTCTCGTCTTGCGGAATGGTGACGCGAACAAGAATTGCATAGCGTGTTTGCGGCCTATTAGCGACAATATTCCTACTAGTAAATAACAGCAAGCTGTGTAGGCAGAGCTGATATTTTTTAAATTTAAAAAATATTTAAAAATTAAATTTATTATTTTAATTTTTTTAAAATATACGGAACCCTGTACGACATCTAGCGACGAGTGCTGTTACTTTTTCTGTTGATGGCAGTGCAGTGCAGACTCTGCACTGCAGAGTGGCCGGCCATACGTTTTCCCATATGTTTTTTTTTCTAATTGGAACGATTTTGGACCGTTCTTCCTCACCAACGAACATTTAAATTTCAAATTAAAGGATACAAAACTACAATATGTTAGCTATTAGTGTGTCGATTTTGGAGTTTCTCACTATTACCGTCTAAACGCTAGCTGGATGACATCAGTCTACCCCAAACGACAATTTTGAGGGTAATGTGGCTCCACTGGCTATCGCAGCTCTGCCAATTAATGATAATAACCCGGTCCCGGTAGGTACCTAGAGTTCTCTATAATTGGCACTAGTCTCTACTGATACCTATAAGTCAGACTTTTAATTCGATTCGAATGGTATTTGCTGTGTTACCATTTTTTGAGTGAAGAAAAGGTAATTAAGGGGACAAATAAATGAATGAATTCACAATTTAATAATGTTTAATTTTGTAAGGTGAGGTTTATTCGAAATAATTCAACTACCCAAGTAATGTTTTTATTCATCTGAATAGAATCCCTGTCACTGAATATCACTCTTGTAATAGATCTGTCTGTAATGTTATCAATCACTTTGTCGAGTTAGCAAATTTTATCGTCCTATTTAATAATATGGGGCACGTAACAGTATGCAATGTACGATGTATTTAAATAAGTATAGTTTTTTGAATACAACATAAAATCTCAGAATACAGAATAAACCAGAAACCGCATACGCGCCCAAAACTGAAGCCATAAAAACTACTCTCAATGAGAGTAGTTTGACATTTGGACGACTAGTATATATTTGGCCACCGTGTCTATTACGCGTAAAAATTTCTCGATAGTTTTTATTAAATAATGCCGTCTTGTGCGGTTCTCACCTGCAAGAATGCAGTTAGAAGCATAAAAAAACAAGATGGGATCACATTTCATGTGTAACTAGCGCATTTACATCTCATTTTATTTAAATAATTAATTTCTTTTACTCGTTGATAGTGGTAAACAATTTGGGCGAGTCCATTTTGTTCATGTTGCCAGTTTTACTGGTTTCATTTCCCTACTTTTTTATAAAGTTGACATTGATGAAATAAATAATAAATGCATGTTAAGTAATTAAAAAATAGTTTGATTAATATAAAATATGTAAATACATTTATTTAATTTTAAGGTATTTACGATATGATAAGGTAAACATAGGCTTACATTATTTGAGATGTTTTAATATAAATATTACCTGAAATAAATAATAATTATTGACTTAATAATAATGATTGAAATACTAAACTAATGTTTTTGGTATATAGTCTGCATATGTGAAATTGGGTAAATAGTAGTTTTTTTACAAAAATATTTGTTTAACTATCTATATCTATATATAAATATTTGTTTATTTGTAAAACTATTCTAATTATTATATATGGAATTTCAGTTCCCCACTGATGAAATTATAAAAGCAAAGAGCAAGACTTCTTCATTTGTCGAAACGTAAAAATGTAATGATTACCTCAGAATCAAAACGGCAATATTATTACTACAACAAAATGTACCTAAGTAAAGACATATTTTTTGTAAATGACTTGTGTTTTATTTTACTAAAGCATTTTTTTATGCATAACAGTATATTAATATAACATCTTTTATATTAATATAGCACTTTTAATTTACCCTAAAAGAGGCGAACTCTCACTAAGCTAGCAATACTGTACGGGTGGGAAGTATGAGGAGTGCGGGGGATTGCGAAATGTTTCTGGACACAGCGGACCGCATGTATTATCGGCTGTAGGCTCCTTCTGGTTTATTCTGTATTCTGAGCATAAAATATAATGTGTACCATGTACATGAGTGAAGAAAGAGAGATATATATGTAGATCGTAACAACATACCAGCTATATGACCTTTTGTTTCGGTGCAAAGACGAGCTGTGAGTATTGTCGATGATCCTAAGCTCATACACGGTAGCCCTTCTAGATTAAGGAGCGATTTTGCCTCCCTTAGTGTGTTCTACCAATTGTAAAATGGGTTGTGTTCCGAAGAGTTGTCCGATATTCTGGCAACAACGTCGTTTTATCATCGCACCACTCGCCGGCGACTGGGAATTCATATTCACTTCATCGCACATTGCTCGAAGGTTTCTACCGAGAACTCTTAAATTGTGGAATGAACACCCTATCGACGTTTTTCCTAAGGAGTACATGAGGTTCTTTAAAAAAAGCATGAAGAGTTTTTACAGTCGGCTGACTACACACGAGGCACACCCGTAATGTTGCAAGTTTTCATAGGTTAGGGCAACTACCTGCCATCAGGCAGACATTGTTTAGGTACTATCTTATGAAATATGGTATAGAAAAATATCGAAACAAAACCACATTATGAAGCTCCTACAGGTCCATGAGCGCCACTTAAGTAAAAAATAATATATTGAAATAAGTTACTTTTGGTCCTTTTAACCCAGAGGTTAAGGGCAATAGGCAAGGGCTTAATTTTACCTACCTAAGCAAAAAAGAGAAGAAATTGAATGAAACCAACAAAAACGATTCTTCGCATGTATCATCCTTGGAAGTTTACATTGACACTTTCATTCTGAAAGGAAAACCGCGCTGCATCACGCGTTTAAAAGGGTTGTTGTACATTGGTCACAAAGTAAATTCGTCACTGAAAAAATATTTGTAAATTTGTCACTGTTCTATTTTCATGAAGTAAATTCGTCATATAATAATTTGGATTATTGTAAATTCGACGCAATGATTTTATTGCTACCGGTACTTTATGCAAAAATGATGTAAAATGAAGCTTAGGACGAATTTACAATAACTCTTACCTACCTGTGAATTTACACATATTTTTAATGTAAGCGGCGAATTTACTTTCAATGTATGGAGTGTACAAAAATGTGACGAATGCACAACAACCCGTTTTTTATATTTATTTCATCAAATCCAACTACTGGTAGAATTATATCCCGAAGGACATTACGGTCCACATTTGTTGCATGCCACCGTCCGGGTGAGCATATAGTTTCCTGTTGTTCATGTTAATAAATGAACAACCGGAAACTATACAATTCACCCAACGGTTTAAAATTGTATTATATATACTCTTTGTATATATTTAATGTAGTGAACATTATACTTTTTATCCCGCAAGAGATTTGGTGCGAAGTTATAGATAGATACTTTTTACTTGTTAGGTACTGTTGAATAAAAATTAAGTAGGTATATAAAATTCTGTTTTCTGCTGGTATATATAAAAAGTAAAAATAGTGGCTGATGTGCATGCGTGCCAATACTATATTTTGACGAGCTCGGTGGCTCAGTCGTGAATGACGCGACTTTGACACCAAAGCTCGTGGGTTCGATTCCCACACAAGGCATTTGTGTTCATGAACATATCTGTTTGTCTTGGTCTGGATGTCCGGGGAAGTATCTCCACCTCACAGAGAACCGCAGCAAAATAACAACTCCCTAGAGGGTTGTTGTGTTCCTGCGTGTAAGTGAGGTCACCAGTAAGTCCCTAAGGAGTTGCTGTGTTAGCAGCAGAGGTGGCATCGCGCGAGTGATCAAGCGTTCAAACACTACATCACTACTACATCATTTACATCAGGTGGGCCGTATGCTTGTATAAAAAGGTAACTCCCGACGTTGTATACAACAATAAATATAAAACCAGTTGAGAATGCGCAAGCTTACATTGCCAGAGGAATACATGGCTAGTCAATTATAGAACAATTCATTTTTTTTTAATTTGTCGGCCATTTTGTCCATGTTCGTGTGACCTAATCTAAGAAAAAGATCTGATTTTTCCTCTGGGTTGTGAAAGTCGCAAGGCAATCGCTTCATGTAAAAATCAGTATCTTCGCCAAATCCTTAAGCTTAGGTAGCGGACCCCGCCAAACTTGAAGGATTAGTAATCGAATAACACTAGGAATAACTATAGATAACTTATTAAGATGCATATGCAAATAAAGAAATGTGCCAGTAGAAGGAACATGTCTATTAAGCAATGTTTTAAAATTATCATAGACGACAAAACAACGATAAAAAATCCGCTTAGTATTGGTTTATAAAAGCTAATTCGTCGTAATAAAGTCGTCACCGATTGTACAACGGGTTGTGTTCTGAAGAATTGCATTATATTTTATATATTATTGAAAATATATATAACTTATATCGTTCGCTCTCACGCGCTGGAACTGCAACGGCTCAGCCATGCAATTCTCTAAGCAACTCGTAATGGCTGTGTGCGTCGCTGTGATCACAGATGCCACAGCTTTGATATCGTCTACTGCGATCACGGCTTTTTATTTGGTATTCTATAAGGCTGTAAGCGTACGCGAGGCTGTTTGCCTTGTAGAATTCCAATTCCAAACGCAGCCTTGCGGCGCTAGTGTCGCATAACCATGAAAAGCAACACTAAGGAATTGCAATTTTGTGTTCAAGGCTATATAACAGCCGATGTTTCCGAGGATGTAAGGATGTTTGCTCTTACAGAATTGCATGGCAGTACTGTGCGATTCCAGAGAAGTTTTCTTCCGAGAACTCTCAAGTTGTGCAATGAACTCTCAGCCGAGTGTTTCCCCAAGGCACTAACATAATGGAGCTCTTTAAGAAGAAGTGATTAATAGGCTTGAGGTACATACATAGTGGGCGTGAAGGTTTTACAGGGTCGGCAACGCATGAGTAACACCCCTGATGTTGCAAATGTGCATAGGTTACTGTAAGTGCTCACCATCTGGTAGGTCGCACGCTTGGTTGTCATATTAGTGGTATAAACAAACAATAGTAACAGTAAACATCACAAAATGACATATTTTTCCCAGTTATCTTATTTTACCCTGAGTAAGGGTTGACGTGGTCGTGGAATTAAAAGTTTGGAACTCTGTTGTCGTAGAATTCTCATGAAATAACTTCAGAGCAGAAACTGGCACGTGCGGGTTGATGGATGAGGATAATGTCATTGATAATTACAGGTAAAAATTAGACGTTTCTATATGTATGTATACAAAATATAATAGGCGTAATTAATGAAATAAAATCATTTTTATTAAATAACAAAGTACAGTTACATACTGACACAACAATAAAATATCAATCTTAGAAAGAGATTCAATCTATTGAGATGATTGAAATATTAATAATAAAAAAAAAGTTAAATTCATATGTATGAGATTTTTTTATACGAGTTTTCAGCATTTTACACGAGACTGCTTACTAAAACTAAATACACATTTCAGAATATCGTGATATTCCTTAACATTACTCTCAGAAGAAAGATTACGAAACACTTAACCAAATGACAAAGTATAGAGATGTAGATATTATACAGATAGGCGTTTCAATATGTATACAAAATATAATAGGCGTACATAATTAAAGAAATAAAATATTTTTTATTAAATAACAAAGTACAGTTACATACTGAGACAACAATAAAATACCAATCTTAGAAAGAGATTCAATCCATTGAGATGATTGAAATATTAATAATAAAAAAAAAGTAAAATTCATATGTATGAGATTTTTTTATAAGAGTTTTCAGCATTTTACACGAGACTGCTTACTAAAACTAATTACACATTTCAGAATATCATGATATTCCGTAACATTATTCTCAGAAGAAAGATTACGAAACACTTAACCAAATGACAAAGTATAGAGATGTAGATATTATACAGATAGGCGTTTCAATATGTATACAAAATATAATAGGCGTACATAATTAAAGAAATAAAATATATTTTATTAAATAACAAAGTACAGTTACATGCTGACACAACAATAAAATACCAATCTTTCAAAGAGATTAAATCCAATGAGATGATTGAATTATTAATAATAAAAAAAAGTACCTTTCATATGAAACTGCTTACTAAAACTAAATACACATTTCAGAATATCATGATATTCCTTAACATTATTCTCAGAAGAAAGATTACGAAACACTGAACCAAATGACAAAGTATAGAGACGTAGATATTATACAGAGGCAGGCAAGAGCCGCTCACGGAATAGGTCCAGATTATTAGGATACAGAAATTTGGCATATAGTTGTACTAATGCTACTTTCTTACAGCAATTACGTTGCTTCATTGACGTAATTACGGAAAAGGGCTACGTCATTTCGTAATTAAATTTGGACAGGTATGACAATATAGGGTAGAGTTGATGCGAAGTGACAGTGGAGTTGATGGAGCCATGTGAGCGCTAGAGGGTTTGATTTCCTTTTACTTTGTCTCTATCTCCCATCCTCCCGTCACAAGGTATGATAGCGTAGCCACGTCCTTCAAACCATATGGAATTTTAGTCCAGTTTGTATTGATCAAACTTCAATTCTTTATGATTATTGAAAACGCAAGGTTCTAAAACTGCTTGTTGTTAGATCGATCCAGCTACGCGTTCGAATCTCGCGGCTGTAGGAATATTCCATTATAGAATAATAAATAGATAAAACAATAAACCACTTGACTGCGCATGAAGGCAACCTGCGCTCACAAGAACGTTGTATTTTAGTGTCTAAATATTCGCTAATAGCGATTCGAACATACTGATCAACGTAAGAATATTTTAACCAATAAGCTGAAAGGTGCTGCGATGTTGCGAACTAGTCGATAAGAGCTGCACCTTCTACTTTACCTCTCCACCCGTAGCGGTAAATTGAGTTACTACGTAATATCGTTCTATTAGTTCTCCATTGGTTCCTCATTACCTTCATGACGGAAATGAATGAAAGGGTCACATGCCTCCCCCGCGATCAAGACACTGACCATTGCATATCCAAATGGATTAATTATATTACGGTCAATTATTGGTTCTTATGTATAATGAACTCGAACATTAAAGAGGGAAAATAAAAACTGTCAGTATTTTATAGTACTGTAGACCGGTTTGGTTGAGTACCGTCAGGTCAGGTTATGGAAATCTCCACTCCCATAACTGACGACGATGATCACGTTGCAGTACATTTAAATTTAATTTAGATCAATATGGTCAAATACGATAAGGCGTATGATTAAGTTATATCAAAGTACTAAATGCATATCTAAATAAATAAATGCTAATAAAAACTATCAGTGTTTTAAAATACTGTAGACCGGGTCGGTTGAGTACCATCAGATCAAGCTATGGAAATCTAAACACCCCATACCCGGCGACGATGATCACGTTGCAGTATATTTAAATTTAATTTAGATCAATATGGCCAAATACGATAAGGGGTATGATTAAGTTATATCAAAGTACTAAATGCATATCTAAATAAATAAATGCTAATAAAAACTATCAGTATTTTAAAATACTGTAGACCGAGTTGGTTGAGTACCATCAGATCAGGCTACGGAAATCTAAACGGCCATATCCGATGTTTAAATTTAATTTAGATTAATATGTATATGTATGTATGTATATCTTCACGCCAAGTCCCTTGCGGGGTAGGCAGAGAGAACCGAGCGCCATAAGACGCGGTCCTTGCATACTTCACTCGCTTCTGTGACATTCATAGCTCTTTTCATGCACGATTAATATGGTCAAATATAATAAGGGGGTATGATTAATTTATATCAAAGTTCTAAATGCATACCTAAATAAATAAATGCTAATGCAACGAATAATATTTGTACGTTGATGAATCGGTCTCAACCCTTGGTATATACATTTGCTATATATGTATAGGAACGATTAATAAGAGAACCTGTTTGTGAATCTTTTGTTTCTTTGACATTTATAGCTAGCTCCTTTATAGACAAGATTATATCACATTTTTTAAATTGTGCACAATACTTCATACACTTTATGTGGTATTTCCTTTCCGGCAAATGACATGTACATCGTTTTGTGGCTTGGGTGTACCTGGAAGAAATAATAAAAGAATAATTTAGTACTATCACCGTTTCACAGTACCTAAGATTTTGTTTCTTTTTTAAAGCGTTTATTCAAAGCATCAGTACATATTTAAAATGTTAAAAATGCTGCGACACGAAAACCCACAGGGTTTATCTGTGTACAGCGAGTTGTCCATCAAACAAACTGATTTATATAGTTGTTTTTAAACTTCCCTTCAACTTTACATAAGTTATATTTTGCATTTTGTAAGTATACATCCTGCAAATGGTCTGGCAATTCATTTTGATATGTTGCAGTAAGAGAATTACACGATATAGCGCCATATACATTATTTATTTTTGCTTGTATTTCGTAATAGTAAAATAGTAAATTATTATAGTAGTTCACGAACATCTTTAAAACAAACTAGCGATGTCCTGGCTTTAACTAACTTCTCAACTATTTACATAAGGCTAACCCTATGTTTGTTGGCCACCCGACTCCATATAAACATGTTTCATACTGTCTTTTTTCTCCACCTTGCCTTTTTCAGCTACTTCAATATTATAAAGGTTCTCAACTTTTTTTTTGTGTACGTTACACTATATCATCACCAATTGTGAACCGATTTTGAAGATTCACTTTTTAATATGGAATGCTCTAGCGGTTGATTAGCCTCCTATGAATTTAGTGAAGGCAAGCTCATCAAAGCAAATTACCTACTCGGATCTATGTAATATTGATACGAACAGTTACCAATAAATTATTTCATCACTGGGTCAACATAAAGATAGATGTATATACTTTTGCTATTAAAAAAGAGCATACGCTCTTCGGGAACATCCAATACATCATATATGAATCGTTAAAATTGATATATGTATTTTTGCTCTTAAAGAAACCATTTTAGCATGACTTCATCATCATGTTTACCTTGCCCGGTGTCAGCGAGCCTTGTTCTTTAGCTCGCCCAATGAACAGGGTTTCACCTTCAGATGTGTTGCCAGCAGCGACGGCGTTCGCTGGAATTATGCCATCTCGGGCCTCCATCCACCTAATTCTTTCTGGTCTAGCGCAGCAGACCTGAAATATAGAGCGAAAATGCATTTTTCTCACGTAAACTTGGCCATGTAAACATTTTTTTTGTAATAATTCGAATTCACTATACAGGCCAAATACACGCGAGTATCAGCCGTGTCACCTAACATGTCCAACGAAATGTACGTACCGTAATCGTTTATAGAAATGGGGTGAATTATTATTCCGAAACAAGCAACCAGGGAAATACATTAACGAGGTTTTAATAAGTCTCAAACTGGCTGAATTTTTATAATAATATAAAAAAAGGTAATTTAAAAAACCAAACTGACGAAATATTTTTGGCAGTATAAGGTTACCTACACAGACTAATAATAATAATATACCTTTAGGTGCGCTTACTATCAGCATACAAGTAGACAATGTCAGAAGTACCATTTTTATATTACTCATACTGATTTATAGATTTAATTATGACCATGTCTTCTTTACATCGTTTTAGATTTTTTTTACAGACAGCCGTGGTTTATTAAATTTATATTTTTTTATCTTAAGCTGAATATATAATCGAAGAATAAGAAGGTACCAAATAGGCAGGTTTAATGTTATAAGTAGTAGCGTTGAGACTCTTTAAGCGTAAAAGTTTTTTAGGGGATGAACGTACGCCATATTGATTTTTTGCTGGCGTCAGATAGTCTATGACTCGGGAAACATCGAATCAAATGACACCTTACTCTTCAAAATCTTAAATTAAAAAGTAAAGTTTAGGTTACAGGAGGTCACAACCGACATACATACATACTTACAAACATACATGCGCGCGAATAACATTAACCTTATCCTACTAATATTATAAATGCGAAAGTTTGTATGTATGGATGTTTGTTGCTCTTTCACGCTTAAACGGCTGAACGGATTTCAATGAAATTTGGCAGGTAGATAGATTATGATCTGGATTAACACATAGGCTACGATATTTGACTCCACGCGGGCGGAGCCGCGGGCAGCAGCTAGTTTGACATAGATTTAAATATAAAAAAAAGAATAATAATTGGCGCCCACAAATTGTTATTGATTGTAACATATAGCAAATGAATATTAATTATCCTGAGTGACAAGTTAAATTGTCACATACAATCGGCTATCAAATTATCAATACCGGAAATGAATTATTTATAAGTATAACTTATCTGATCGTAATTTAATTTAGGCTAACTTTACTTTGTAACTATGTAGGTATATCACTAACTTTATCAAACATCTTTGTTGATAAACTCATAAAAGTCCCGACCCCTGAGAAATTCGATGGCATCTTTCAGACAATTTTTTTTTAATATTGATCAAAGTATCTATTCACATATATTATTGTCATACACATATATATAAAGCCCCGCGCGTTGATATTGCGATCGGCGGCCATCTTGGTGACGTAGTCGAAGTCGCACCGTCAGTACCGTTCGCAAGGTCAGCCCACGCTTACGTGCTTACGCGCATCGAGTACTTGTTAACTATAGCTTTTTGTTTTTGTTATCCTGTTTTACTGTTGAGTTTTGTTACCTGTTACCCGTTAAAATGAGTAAGAAATTAATTAACAGTCGTGCTCGTGAAATGATTATTAAATTGGACAATTATTTTGTCATAACATACCAGCCTGGTTTTATTTATAATTTATAATCACATAACCCAGACATTAATTAAAAAATATTTTCATATTTACACATCAACAATAAGTATAATTATTATGTAGGTATTTATAGCATTTACTTTTTATGAAATTTTTTTTTGCTATCTGTATTTTTTTGCTATGGATGACGTCACGCAGCTGTTATTGTGACAAGGTTCCATCGCAATATCAACGCGCGGGGCTCACAAAAGCTAACAGGGTTTATCCATGTAGTGGGGAGCCGATTAAATACATTTATTTACATCTAACATTGTTCGCTTGATTTTACAAGATTTGGATTCATTGAGTAATATTTTTCAATTTGATTTTATACTTCACAGAATTTGAATAACATATTTGATAAGATAAAATTATTTATTAGGCCTTCACGAGCACGGGACACGTCTTAATAATTTAAATGAAATCCAATTTTATATTATTAACTTTCATAGTTTTAATTATTTATAGTTTTAATTTCTATTTCAATGATTTCTTAAATGACCATTGGCGAAAAAGAAATGCCAAAAGAAACTTTCTAATATATGTCTTTTTTCAAAGCGTCAATTGTAATAGTATAATAAATTTAGGTCATTGTATATATAATGATGCCAAGTGGCAAAACTAAAGGTTTTATATATGTGCTTCATACTTCTTACTTTCTTGCAGAGATTCCATCATCATTACTATATCATAGAAAGGTAACTGATATACTTTTAATTGCCCCACCTACTCTGCCCCGCTTCTCTGGCCTAGCCCTGCATTAAAATCACCCATAACCGTGTGTAAAATCATAAATGACGTGGAGACATACATTGGGTTTAGGGATATCCTCATACATTGCCTCCATAAATATATTATGCGAAGATACCAAAAATTGAGCGTGTTTAGTACTTTTAGCTAAAACTTTTGACTGGACAGTTTGATTTTTAACGAACCTCGATATTATGCACAGCGTTCTCATGACCACCCCACGGGACGTACGCTGCTTGGTGTTTGATAGCCAGCTTGCCAGGAATAAGGTCACCTTCGTATCTTGCCCTGATCACCCACAGAGGGCTTCCATCGTGTCCTTCGTAGCCCGCGACAACCGCCTTGTCGATTAGGCTGTGAGCTGTGTTAGGTGTCGTCGATATCCACTCTAAAGGCGCTGGAACACACATATAATGCAAGAATAAATAAAAGTACTCGTTTCTAATGTGTATTTTACTTTATGATGTAAAGTGGTTACCGTAGCCTAGAACGCTAGCAATACAGGAAGTATTGCTCGCGCGTTACTGCATCTGCTGCTAACACAACTCCTTAGGAGCTTATTGATAACCTCACTTACTTGCCTCAACAACGATACAGGAAGTTGTTATTTGAATGCGGTGATCTGTGACGCACTTCCCCAGCCGGGCTGCTTTGATACTCTCTGACTGAATAACAACCTTAAAACAGACATATTCATTGTTTTTGGTTCTTTTTATCCCCGAGGGGAAAGGCAAAGAGATCTAGCCCATACAGCCAAGTCTTTAATTCAGAACCACTTCAAAATATTAATTCTAGATGTTCAAGCTTCAGGAACTGTGCTAAAAAAATACTTAGAAAGGGTACCCACACCTATCCCGCAGTTTAAATATCACCCGTAACACGATAGTGAATTTTACAAGGTTAATAATGGTTTATTATAATGGTAGGTTATCTTCATGAACTTAATCACGTCTTCCAAAAAGTGCATAAACGCGTTATATTCGAATTTTTTCATTCCTGTATAATTTCATTAGCAATTATATTACAAAATACTATCAAAATTGTCACATAAAACTAATGTTATACTCAATTGTAAAAAATTCAAGTATAACAACAATGTCACTCGTCAAAAGCGCGGGAAGAAGTCCACAGACATATTCATTGCAAAGTCCAAGGAGTTGTTATTTGGCTACACTTTCTGTGAGGTGGGGGTTCTTCTTCAGCAGGGTTGCTTGGATGCCTTTTTTAAAAACACCCATACTAAGACAAACAAACATATACTAAGAGAGATAGCGCGCATCAAAGCAGCCCGTCTGGGGAAGTACGGAATTGTTATTTAGCGAAATAACAATTCAGGGAGAATTCTTGTGTTCCTGTGTGTGAGTAAGGTCGCCATTTACTTGAGAACTATTAAGTTACCAAGAACTATTAAGTTGTGGAATGAGCTCCCTACTGAGGTTTTCCCAAGGGACTATAGCATGGAGGTCATCAAGAAAGGCGTGAGGAGTTTCTTCCTGATCGGCAACGCTACAGTGATGCCCCTGATCTTGCAAGTATCCATAGGCTGAGGTAACTCCTTACCATCAGACAGGCCGTATGCTTGTTTGCCACCTCAGTGATATAAAAAAAAAATCATGCACTTATAGAAAGTTAATTTTTCTATTTGGCTGCGGTCTTCATTAAGGAAGAGGTATAACCGTTACTGAATGCAATTGTGTACTAATTCTCTTTTCTGTGATTGCTTCATTTGTTATTCATCACGGTTGACTAAGTACAAGTGAGCTTGGCTGATGTCCATCATTTTTAGCAAGTCACTTCCACGCCAAGAGGTCCCAAAAGCTACCATCCCGCGTGGTATAAAAACAAGTGGCTGTATTTGCAGCCATGGCTTCGAAAACTTACATGTTGTCAACTTCAAATGAAATTTAACAACAATTTAATAATTATTGATAGAAGAGCAATTATTAAATATTTTTTGTTATAGGTCTGAGTCGGTCAGCCGTCCAGCCATGCAATTCTCTAAGCGACTCGTAATGGCTGTGTGCGTCGCTGTGATCACAGATGTCACAGCTTTGACATCGTCTACTGCGATCACGGCTAAATTATTTGGTATTCTAAGAGTATAAGGCTGTAAGCGTAAGCGAGGCTGTTTGCCTAGTAGAATTCCAATTCCAAACGCAGCCTTGCGGCGCTAGTGTCGCACAACCATGAAAAGCGACACCAAAGAATTGCAATTTTGTGTTCAAGGCTGTAACAGCCGATGTTTCCGAGGATGTAAGAATGTTTGCTCTTACAGAATTGCATGGCAGCTAATGTCGATTCACGGAAAACTTGTAAATACTCCACTTCTACCTTACCTCTCGGATAATGACATTGGTATGTACTGTCATTATCATAATGACATATTTATGATAGTGATAGTGAATTTTGTATTGGTGAGTAAATTGGTAAAGCGATAAGTCTAGAGACGGGTTTGTATATTAAACGTCATTAGGTCATTACCTACATACAAATTAAGAGTATGGAGATCTATATATCACTAGCTGCATTTCAATATGATTTTTGATGATTTCTTAAAAATATCACTAAGTAGAATAGAAGAGAGCTAACTAGTGTCATTCTACCCGAACACGCAGGTTAAACAACGTCGACCGCAGCCTGTTTATGGATGGGTTTACGTATCTCGAGCTTCTCCATGCTTCATAGGGCAAATTAAGCCGTCAGTCCCAGCTGTTGTCGATAGATGACAGTTGTTAAGATAAGTGACTTTCGGGCGGCTTGAAAATACTGGCCAATCCAAGTTTTAAACCTCTTCGCTTGAAGGGAAACCCGTATCCCTGCAGTTGGATAACTTAGGGTGGGTGTAGTAGAATAGAACAGAACAGATATACATTTATTTCAGCATCTTTAGAAACACATAAAATTACAGCGAAGAACAGGAAAATAACAGATACATAAGTACCTACATAATGCGATAACAAAAAGTACATGTATGCACACAACTACTTGTTGTGAGTTACAAGTCAGAATTCATAAATGGAAACATGATTTTATTTTCCTGCAACCTACTCTCTAACAACTGTGATCATTTCGGATTATTCTTTATGCTAATTTTAGAGATGACGTACGTATTGGCCTATTGATCTCCAGTTCGAATCCATTTGCATGTGCCACTAAATTCGTGTTTTCGCATTTATGTACATATTTATCGCATGCACCGTCGGTGAAGGAAAACATCAGGAGGAAATCCGAACGACCAAGAAATTATCGCCAAATCCCAAAGACTTCTTAGAAGTCTTTGCCAAATCCTTAGGTTTAGGTAACAGAGCCCGCTAATTCTAATAGATTAGGAAACGGGATAATACTTAGGAAAATTTTACGGATGAAGTGGGGGGGGGGGTCTATCAGAGTTATGCTATAAGGTAGCCATAATAACATATTTTTCATCTATTTTATCATTATAGGTAAATATAAAGGGCTTACGCGCATAGGCAGGTTGCTGTGGCGTTACGTTCGGGTAACCAGGGTACCCATAGGCAGGAGCCGGAGCGACAGTTGGTGGAGCTGTTCCTACTCCTGGGTATGACATTGCGCTGATCGGTGGTTGTCCAGGCGCAGGTCCCATTTGACCGGGAACTGCGTATGGGTTGAAGCCGATGTACGGGGCGCCCGGAGCCGGGTAACTTCCTGGATACCCTGGTTGACCGGTCGGTGGAGGATAGTATCCTGGCTGTGGAGCTGTTGGATTGATACCCGGCTGGTTGTTATATGGATCTGTAATATGGAAAAGTTATCATAAGTAGGTAGGCACTTAGCTATATTTTTTTTTGTTAAAAAGGGGGTTCAAAAATGGTCAACGAAGTTTACTGCTGTACGAAAAACGAAGCCACTAAAACCTCGACCTTGGCGTAGTGGGTATGTCTTAATAAAGTATTGTCTTAGGTTTTCGCGATTGTTACACATGTCAAATCCCAAACCCAAAGATCTAAAAAATGTTCGGACACTGTGAGCGATTTTTGTGTGAATCGGAACATATATAATTAATCCATCCATGTCGGTAGATGAAATAATTGAATAACTAATGTAAGACAAATACCACCTTAGTCTTCCTGCGACCACGGACGCTGCAAAGCGTTCGAAACGTCAGGTTCAACAAAATAAATAAAATACGCGATACTTCCGTTAAAAATTGTTTAATTCAATATGTCTTAATAAAGTAAATAATAGGGGTTAAAGTATGAAAATGCCGTTTTATGGTAATAGATACTTTGAATTGAAATTAAACCTTCTTGGTGGAGATTTTCAAGTGAAACATTTTTCACATGATAACTATTGTTTTTTTGGTTTTCTTTAAAAAAATGTTTTTATATAAAAAAATTTACATAAAAAAATAGGCAAGTTTATTTTCGAATTTCAATTGTTTTTTTTATTCACCTTAGACGGCAAAGATGTATACTTCGAAAATACGAGTAATTTTTGAATACGAGTTTCGACGTGGAACTAACGTGACAGAAACGGTTCGCAATATCAATGCTGCGTTTGGAGTGGAGACTGCTAATGAACGCACCGTGCTTTTTGGTTTAAACGGTTTCGTAATGGAAACTTCGACTTGAAGAACGAACCACGTGGAAGACCACCCACACAGGTGAATAACGCTGAATTGAAGGAGACGGTGGAAGCCGATCCAAGTCAAACTACCCAGGAATTTGCGGCATGGTTTAACGTTACATTACCTCAATAAGATAAAAAAATATGAAAAACTAGACAATTTTCTACGTCGTAAAAAATTTTCTTCCCAGAACAAAATGCTTTCACACAGTTTGTCGAATCTAGATCCCCAGAGTTCTATCGCAAAGGCATAAATAAACATCCGATTATATGGCAGCAATGTATAGATAATGAGGGTAAATATTTTGATTAAATAAATATGTTAAATTTTGACTTTGACTTTGACTTAGAAAAAACGAATTTTATTTTTTCAGTACAAATCGCCAATTTCATACCCCTAATATTATAGTCCGACTTTTAATTTAATTCACTAAAATGATATTTGCTGTGTTACCACTTTTGATCGACATAAAGATAGTAGTAGGTAGTAACGGGAAAAATGAATAAATGAGTTCACAATCTAATAATATTCAATTTTCTATTGTGAGGTTTATTCGAAATAATTCAAGCTATCCAAATAATATTTTTATTCATCTGAATCATTAGAATCTCCGTCGCTATCTACTCTAATTCTAAATAAGTCTTCATTATGGGGTTCCTAGAAGTCCATTAGCGCCACTTATACACTGTCCATCTTATGATTAAACTTTTGACAGGTAAACATTTTGACGAGTCAGAAAGAGATAAGTATCTATCAAGTGTTGCGTATATCTTAAAATAATATCTTGAAATAGAATGATCTGTCAAAAGTACAGCTTCAAAAAATGGACGCATGCATAAGGAATAAAATAATATGTCAAAGTCCCTTCAAATAAGTAATTTTTTGATCCTTTTTACCCCAGAGCTGAAGGGCATAATCGTTTCAAAATTTTCTTAATTTTACCTACCTCAGCTTCAGGATCTCTGCTGAAAACTACCCAGGAAGAATTCCCAGACCAAATCCTAAACTTTCAATACCACCCCTAAAACGGGAATGAATTTTATAAAATTATTGTGAACTTTTTTACATATAGGTACCAAAAAGATCATTGCAAGCGCGCGATAGCAAGCGAGCAATATGTGAGGTCGACCTCCAGTTTCTCGGTATTTTGTACGCTCTACTTCTCCAAAACCAAAATAGTTTGAAACCCCCTTTTTTCGTGATCGTGTAGCCTAGATGTCGTAGTTGTGCCAGTTGAAATTTGTTTTTCAAAAAAAGAAGTTTTGTTCCAGAAAAATCGGTCCAAAAAAGTAACTTATTTTTTTAAATATTAAATTTTGAATATTCAACATTTTTTTGGTAATTTTTACTAAGTTATCTTTTTTAACTTATTTTTTTTAATTTTATTTAATTATAAAATGAAATGCCCAAGCATTTTTTAGATTGACGCACTAAGTTTCCAAGCGCGCTTGCTACACAGCTTGCTGTTACCTAGTATACGTGTTATATTTGTATTTTTTCATTTCATAGTATTATGCACCTAATCTCGCAAAGAACGCGTTAAAATCTAGTTCGCTCTGAAGATGGTCTATGCAGGTATACTCTATACATCTTACTATCGAGAGAACGAAACTTGCTGTGTTCAGATCTAACTAAAAATTTGGCGCGACCTATGCGTAATAAATAATCTATACAGATAAATAAAATTGGAGTGTCTGTTTGTAATATTAAAATAAGCGCTTTTTACTAAATGCATATAGATATATACACGGTACATATACCAAAGTGAATATTTTTAAATTTTTTGTCTGCTGTCTGTCTGTCTGTTTGTTCCGGCTAATATCTGAAACGGCTGGACCGATTTTGACGGGACTTTCACTGGTAGGTAGACGACTGTTCAGAGCGCAATATAGGGTACTTTTTATCCCGTAAATATTTAGGGTTCCTGCGTAAAATATGAAAAATTGTTAAAATTACGGGGAAATATCTTCCCTTTGGGGGGACTTTGCACTTTTATTTTTCTATTATATTATATTATTTTCACAGAATACGTATTTTTTGTGACATAAAATAACTATGCATTTTATATATATATATATAATAACATAATATGTAATAATCTTCTATGCAGATAAATAAAATTGGAGTGTCTGTTTGTAATATTAAAATAACCGCTTTTTACTAAATGCAAATGGATGTATACACAGTACATATACCAAAATGAATATTTTTACAATTATTGTCTGTCTGTCTGTCTGTCCGTCTGTCTGCTTGTTCCGGCTAATCTCTGAAACGGCTGGACCGATTTTGACGGGACTTTCACTGGCAGATAGCTGATGTAATAAGGAGTAACTTAGGCTACCTTTAATTTAGAAATTTTATTTATTTTTATTAATTATTAATATAAATAAATAATAATAAAAAACTATTCCGTGCGGCCGAAGTCGCGGGCACAGCTAGTAAATAAATATAATTGACATTACTTTTCGTTTTCCTCACCGATTGTACCTACGCCGTTGACGCCATTTTATTTCATGACTCGTGGCAAGTACTGTACAGTACAGTAGTTTAATGTAATAAAGTTGAATTCAGTTATTCGTTTGAACGCGAATCTCTGGAACTACTAGTTAGATGTGAAAACTTTATGTTACGCTTGATAGCCCATTCTTTAGAAATGTTTATAGGCTATTTAACATTACGCTATGACCATTCCGAAACGGCAGGTAAGACCGCGAGATACGGATAGGATAATATAAACATAAAAAATACAGCCCGCCCGCATCATGTGGAAGGGTAACCTATAGTCGCCTGCAAAATAAATTATCACGATCAACGCTTGCGGATTCGATTCCCACATAGGACAAACACTAGTGTACATGAACATGTCTGTTTGTATTGGTCTGGGTGTTTTTAACAGAGGTAGGGCGCATCAAAGCAGCCTGCTTGGGGAAGTACCTCCAATTTACAGAAAACCGCAGCCAAATAACAACTTCCTAGAGAATTGTTGTGTAGGAACACGCAGGAGCGTGTCAGGGTACGGTAACTACTTTACACTAGGTGTGTGGCATGCTTCTATGCCTCCCGATGTTGTATAAAAAAATATCTGGTGCTACAGTCGTGATAGCCTAGTGGATAAAGAACTGCCCTAGTGAACAACAGGTACCCGGTTCGAATCCTGGCATGTACCACTAAATTTATTTGGATTTATGTACATATTTTAATTATCACTTGCTCGGCTGTGAAGGAAAACTTTGTGAGGAAACCCGCACGTCAAGAGATTATATTTCGAAAGACATGTGTCTAACCTAATCTAACCTAAGAAGAATGATCTGGATTTCCCTCTGGGTCGCGGAGGTCTGATGACAGTCGCTCCATGTAAGAATCAGTATCTTCGCCAAATACTAAGGTTTAGGAACGGATCCCGCCAATCGTAGTGGATTAAGAAACGGGATAACGTTCAGAAGAAGTCGTGGTTTAAGAGTTTAAAACCAATTCATATATGTCGGAATTGGTTCTCAGAGTAAGAACACAAATGTTTCTCTTATGTCCGCACATATTGTTTTGTTGGATTCGAACCATGTGTATACGATAACAATGGACAAAGAATGATCTTGTTCACGTGTAACGGTTAACTCTGTACGTTGAATATATAAACTTGTTGAGTACTTTTTTATCCCTCCAGGATGTCATAAACAGGTCTGTAGGGGGGACATTCACGTTGCCTCAAATAACTATATTCGAATCAAAATCGAAAAGTTATCTTTTAAAAATTTACGGAATCTAAGTCAAAACTTTTCGAATCCGTTTCAAATATGGATTTTCATGGCAATAAATATCTGCCTGGTCTAAAAACTGGCGCCAAGTCTCGTGTCGCGTACAGACCGTGGCAATACGCTGAGATAATCAGACCCATTTGAGACATCGCACACCACTATTAGCATATACCGTATAATTTGGCTTGTACATGTCCATAGGGTAGTGTTTATGTCCAAATAAATAGTTACTTTCTTTGTATATTATGTAGGTATTGAGTAATTGTTTCCCATTCAACCATTAAGCTTCATATCTGTCTGCTAAATACAGTGCAGTGAACATGGAAATCTATTTTTAGCGCGGACACAAAAAATGACCTCGGTAAGCAGGTTTCCATGACGGTTTTTGTCTTCTGGAACTCAAGGCCATGTGAGTACCTGATGGTTAGTGTAAAAAGTTTAAAATTGTCTACCATCGGAAAGAAATTCGTCCTCAAAGTTCAGAACCAAAATCACACTCTCACGGTGCACTATGTGCTTTCAGGGGCACATTTGAACGCCCTTTCTTTTTTTTAATTATATAAATATTTCACAGTAAATTGTAGTTTTTGAAACGAATAGTGCTAAAATGGCCATTTCTGACAGATGTCCTTTCAAAAATTTAAGGGATCCAAGTTTCATTTCATTTATGATTTCTAAAAAATTACATGGCTTATTATACAATCTTGAAATTCATATTTGTATTGTGTATTTCGCGAATTATTATTTTTTACTTGAGCGGTGCTCGTGGCACGTAGTGTACCCATTAAAAAATTGAGCAATGGGGTTTTTACAGGGTCTCGCAATATACAAATGTTGCCTCTGGTGTTGCAAGTGTTCATTGGCTACCCTCACTAATTACAATCAGACACATAGTACACTTGATTATCTGCATAGTAGAATAGAAAAAGATATACAGGGTGGGAATATAAACACATGCAGTACGAAGGAGAGAGTACATACAATTTCTGGCGTAAGTACTTATCTGTACTAATATATAATGCGTAAGAGATTGCTTGTTTGCTTCAACGCGCTAATCTCTTAAACAAGTCACAAGAATTCAATACTTATTTAAATAATTCCATTCTTTACATATAGCAACTATTTTAAAGTGCCAAGTACAGTCTTCCACTGTTTTTCTATAACAATTCAGCCCATCCATGTTTCTTTAAATATACTTATGGTATTTTCTTTGTGATTTATGAGGGGCATATCTTTTCCCACTGGTTAAAATAGGCTGTATTTTATACCCAAAGCCTTATAAACTATCTCATCGTCATCATTCTTCTAAGCTATCTACATGACCGGTACTGGTGATTCAACGTTAGAGAAGGAGTACAAGACGACTTACTAGATAGGTAAGTAGTCTATCTTTATTAACTTTCGACGATCTCTCAATATATTTGTCTACAAATGAAAAACAATCACCCTCATAAAAATAGTTGTAAGTAATTTTGTGTCAGTGTGTCCAATTTGTATTTATATACACATTTTTCGTGGAATTATTTTAACTAATTCTCATATCGCACGAAACTTGATCCTTGCCACCCAAATGTCGATGATGAATAAATGAATTATTGTACTAAATATATTATTTTCATAGATAACAGAAACAATGGTTGTTTCTGTTATCTATGATTATTTTCATACAACGTCGGAGTACATACATATACATACAAGCATACGGTCCACCTGATGTGCGGTTACCGTAGCCATGAACGCTTGTAAAACATTAAGTATCACTCGCGCCATGTCACCTCAGTCTTTGTTTTGCTACGTCGGGAGGCATACAAGCATACGATGTAAAGCGGGTACCGTAGCCTATTAACGCTTGCGATATATTAAATATCATTCACGCGATGCCTCCTCTGCTGCTTACACAGCAACTCCTTGGGAGCTTACTTGTGACCTCACTCACACGCAGGAACACAACAACCCTCTAGGGAGTTGTTATTTGTTTGCGGTTTTCTGTGAGGTGGAGGGGCTGCTTTGATGCGCCCTACCTGACGCTTATCTCCCAGTATATTTATGAAAATATAATGTATGCTCGTAAAAATATAGTCGGTTTCAAAATTTTGTGAAAATCTTAGAAGCAGAAATATATTGCCTATGTACATCGGCTTGCTAAGACTAGTAAATCTTTTATTGTAAATTGTATTCGATTCTATAATAATTATCATGAAACAGTTCTGTCCTTGCCTGACAATATGTTCAAAGGTTACATCAAAAACACTGTGTAAGAAGGGTTATTACAGAATCGATGAATATCTTACAGACAGATGTTTGGAAATGATTCAGCACATTTTTTAATATATCTTTAATTGTGCGACTTGATATCACTATGTACACTCACATATATTTATTTTAATATAATATTGACGATGAAAAAAAAAGTATTAGTAAGTTTCTTTTGGCATTTCTTCTTCGCCAATGGTCATTTTCGAAATGCTGGTAGATTAAAAAAGAGAGATTAAAACGAAAAAAATAACAATGGAAAATTACTAAGTCCGTAAGGGTCTAATGGCAAATAAATGATTTTTATTTTTTATCTGTTATGAATCTCAAAGTTTGAATGCATTATTACAGTAGTAGAAGGTGAACATTGAATACATACGAAGTATGAAGAATTAACAACTTTCGAGCAATTCAATTTTCATACAGCGCCATCTATTGACCTTTACGGGTGGCAACGTATATTTATTTTATTTTTATTACATAAAAAATGCGTAGTTATTGTATGTCACAAAAAATACGTATTCTATGAAAATAATAAAAATAAAATTGCAAAGTCCTCCGAAGGGGAAGATATTCCCCCCTAATTTTAACAGTTTTACATTTTTTACGCAGGAACCCTAAATACTTACGAGATAAAAAGTACCCTATATTCTGCTCTGAACAGTCATCTACCTATAGTAAAAGTCGCGTCAAAATCGGTTCAGCCATTTCGAAGATTAGCCCGGACAAACAAACAGACAGGCAAAAAAGTTAAAAATGAGTATTTAGGCTTTGGTAACGTGAAAATAATAATATGAGCTTAAGGCGACACATCGAAAAATTAGACCAACTTTCATCGAATAGTATAGGCTAATGACTAAACTGACGGATCTAAGATTTTAATATAAATAACTTCATTTCTTTATCTTGAATTTGCTTGCTCAAATACGCGATTGTGTAAAATTGATTCGATAATAATTACTTTCGAAAACACCTCCTGAAATTCATTATTTTTGAAATTACAACGAAGTTGTTCTGTTTATACGCTTCAAAATTACTTAAATCTATTAGTAATATCTATGTTTATAATATGCTTGCTGCATATTTTGATAAGTGAAACATGAAATTTTTTTAAAATATTTTAAGTTTCTGACAATTTCTAAGCGATCACATTCGTCTTGGGTGCTACGTGTTTTCGACCTTATTGTGCGGTAATGAGGATTATAAACGCGTTGACTAACTACATCCAGCCAGTCCGGCTGCAGCCCGCTTCGAGGTAGGATCTATGTCGACTGTCTGCTCGAGCTCGCTCCATTTACATCGCGACACCGAAGTTTTTATAATTAATAGTTGTAAATATTCAATATTATAGTATTTAGCGTAAGTGTATTATTATTAGATATAAGTAGTAAATAATATTATAGGTTTATATATATTTATTATACTGTTGTAATAATGGGGAACACTAAAAAGAAAATATATAGAATAAAAATACAAAGAAAATGTTCGTAGAATGGGGGAGGCGAACAAGACAAGGTATTTTTTTTTTTTAATTATTATATTCATTAAACATATTATAATAACATTGTGTAGACATATTTCTAGTTTTTAGAACAGTTCCTAGGTATGGTTGGCCCAAGCTATTTAATTCCTCTTCAAACTTTTTTTTAATTTTGATTACTTAATAACTCTATATAAAACTGCATTAATTAAATAAGAGTTATTTTTTGCAGGAATAAACAGTAACATTTGATAATTGGTATACATTATCCACAGGCTGACCGCGTACCTATATAGGACGTCAAACTCCTATTATGTCCATTATAATCTGACCGAACTCCGACTTAGAAGTTGTACGTCGGTGGAGGTCAGGTTACGTTGGAAATTTATACCAATAAGGTTCGCGTTCTCAGCACATAGCAACCAGTGGAGACTCTTTATTTCTTTGTATTAAAATAAAAACTTATAAAATAGAATATTTTTGCTGTTTTGTTTTTTAGGAGAAACTTACTAAATAAACATATTCCACTAGAAGAATCACTACTCGATTTATATGCTACTTTAACGTAAGTGTCATACGGGACGACAAACTCATAGTAACCATTATAAGCTCACCGAACTCCGACTTAGACATTGTACGTAGGTGAAGGTTAGTTTACGTTGGAAATTTATCCAATCAGAAGATAGAAAACCAGTGGAGGTTTTTTTTTTTGTATTAAAATAATTACTGGTAAAATAGTATATTTTGATAGTTTTTAAAAAAACTCGGTATGTTTCATGTTAAAGAAGCGAGCGAGGTGTGTAAGTACCGAGTCATGTGGCGCTCACGAGGGATTTAGCGTGAAGATATAGATAGATAGTATACTTATACCCATGGTACTCGTGAAAACAAATAATATTTACTATGAACCAACACTGAAAACACAAAAAAATCATCTATTCTATACATTGTGGTTAGTATTGAACTATTGTACGGATTAGATTTATTTTGCAACATCAGAGATGGTCCTGGTTCTTTCTTCTTGAGAGTTTAATAAATAACAAGGAAACGTACAACAATACAAAACACAGAGTATACATAAGTAAAATACAATAAATGTCATTATACTGAAGTTAAAGTTATGAAACAGCAAGAAAATCATTTGTCACATGTTTTTTTTAAATATGAATAGATTATAAAATCTATTTGTATATATGTATATTAGGGTGTCCCTTATTTTTCAAAGTTTTTATTTTCTAACGCATATGTCTTAGTTTTGTTTATTTGCTTTTAAAACACTCGGAAATTAATTTTTAACTTATTTGGATTACGATAATCCGTGCCGAATTACATCGAAACATGTTCATACAAGTTGCGCGGCAGTGCCGCACGTACTCGCGGTATTCATTTGTTCAAATTCAAAGTCAAAATCTTTTTATTCCGTAAAAATGGCTACATTTGTTTGGAATCGTCACATTTTTTTTCCCTACCGTGCAGTTTATGACTAGGTGAGCACTGATAAAAATACTGCCAAAAAACTCAGGCATCCCTCTTTTGGTATCCAAACAAATTTACACATTTTGTTAATTACATTATAATTGGATCGACTCACTCCCAGGCATTTTTATCATTAATATAGTCAGATACTTTATAATATGCCCTGCTACACAATTTGGCTTTAATAGTAGTTTTAAATTTGTTTATTGACAAATCTCTTATATTGCTGGGAAGTTTGTTATAGAACCGTATAATTGCCCCATAAAATAATTACTTGTTTTGTGGAGACGGCTTGCATATAACACAAGATTATGCTTATATCTAGTATTTATGCTACGAATATCACTCTTTTTACAAAATGAGTCTATGTTTTTATGGACATACAAAAGATTTTCATAGATATATTGCGATGCGACTGTTAAAATATTTATTTCTTTGAATTTTTCTCTAAGGCTCTCACGGGGACCAAGTTTGTAGATAGCTCTTATGGCTCTCTTTTGCAATAAAAAGATGGTGTTAATATCCGCGGAGTTACCCCAAAGAAGAATTCCATATGACATAATACTATGAAAGTAGCTGAAATAAACTATTCTAGCCGTATCAATATCAGTGAGCCGTCTAATAGTTTTCACTGCATAAGCTGCAGAACTTAGTTTTCCTGATAATTTTTCAATTTGTGGGCCCCTTTGTAGTCTGGAGTCAATTGTTATACCCAAGAACACAGTTGTCTCCACAGAGGCTAAATTAGTTCCATTAACATGTACATTGGTAGCCACCTGCCTTACATTAGGTGTTGAGAACTTAATTACTTTACTCTTTTTATCATTTAAAAGCAGATTATTAACACTAAACCAATGAATAACTTTAGAGAGAGCATCGTTAACTTCGTCATAATTACCTAACCGTCTATTAATTTTGAATGTCAGTTATTCTCGTGATTAATACGTAATGTTTTAACTTTTATAAGATGGCAGTGGAATTGAGAAGCAATAAATCAAGTATTTTCTTAGTTGGAGACGTAAATTATCAAATAATAGGCGCAAAATTACCGTCTAACCGTCAAGTTCTTCCTGTACTTTTTTATAAAATTCGCGAAGTTAAATTGACTGTTAGTGAAAGCGCATACCTAGTCATTCGAGAGTGTATTATATTTAGGGAAAAAGCTAGGATCCCTACCAGAGCTATACCTAACTGTGTAAAATAACTTGTGAATCTTCACCAGGAGGGAGTTGCAAAAAAATTCCAATTTTCTATTTCAATTTCAATCTAATTCAATCTGATAATTTTATTTCTCTTATTTATTCGAAATAAAAAAATCCTGTGTTTACTCGGCGCTATTAGCCATTATGACACTCGAACATCTATAACTTCAAGCCAAATCCCTTGCGGGGTAGGCAGAGAGAGCCGAGCGCCACGTGACTCGATCCTTACATATCTCACTCGCTTCTTTAACATTCATTGCTCTTCTCATGCACGCACGCCGGTTTCTAGGGCTCCTGACATCACCTTCTGATAGAACATGACCAATTTGGTCATGGTAGGTAAGTCTTGGCCTTCCCGGCTCCTACATCCTTCCACTTTTGCATTGTATATCTGCTTCGTCATTCTTTCATCTTGCATTCTTTCTACATGCCCGAACCATCGGACCATGCCTCTTCTTATTTTAACACCGACGCTCTCTTTCAGACCAACTCTATTTCTAACATCATCATTACGAATACGGTCTACAAGCCTTACGCCACAAATTTTGCGCAGCGCTCGCATTTCAACCGCGTTTATTCTACTTTCATGCTCTTTCTGCCATACCCAACTCTCGCTTCCATAAGTTAGCGTTGGGACCAACACTGCATTGTGTATAGCGAGTTGTGCCTTCTGGCTCAGGATTTTACTGCCAAGAAGTTTTCCCAACGCTCCATTCACACTATTCCCAGCACTCACTCGTCTTTCCACATCTGCGGTGTACCTTCCATCCCTGCTGAAAGCGCATCCAAGATATACAAACTCATCCACTTGTTCCAACACTTCATCATCAATCGTAATCCTTACATTAGTTCTGGATTCTTCTCTTTCAAATACCATTATCTTTGTTTTCTTCGCATTCAGTAGTAAGCCTTTCTCCATACAGTCGTCTTTCATCGCTGTGACCAGTGTTTGCAGTTTAGATGGTGTATCTGCTAACTAAACATATGTGTCCGAATCAACAAATGGCCCGCTTTAGCCTCTCGATAAACAATGTTGTATTATGTAGCTGGTGTTTCATTCTTCTTAAGGGGGATACATGCCGTCCAGTGGCGCCTCAAGGAATAAAATATCGTATCTTAGCGTGGAAGATAAACATTATAAAGTCATGTGTTGCGTGTGTTACAAATACAATAACGTACTTTTACGTCATTAAACCAACAATTGAAATGTTTTGCTTTCGTTGTTATAGGCATAATTGCCAAAAAACGGCCTCTTTTAGCACTTTTGCTTATAACAACGATAGTGGAATATTTTGAGTGTTGGTTTAATGACGTAAAAATACTTTACTATCTTCGTAATAAATGCAACATAAGATTTCATAATGTTTATCTTCTATGCTATAATATGTTTTTTTATTCAATGAGGGCGCCACTGGACGAGACCTAAGTAAGAACAACATAGATACCAAGACATGTTAACTTATAGAGATATAAACATAAAACGATGTCATTGATTTCTCTTTCAATAAACTTTTAAAAGTGAATACGTTTCTGTAGTTTTTTATTACTATTATTACTATTGTTTTCCGTCTAGCTTAAATAAATATGTTTGGTTTAGTATGTATAAAGCTAAATAATAATTAAATCAATAATTTTTATTAAATATTGATATTATAAATTTTATTTAAGTGTGACGCGACTCTGTAGCTTTTCTGTTCGTTTGCATTGACTATACGTTGACCCCAGGTTACCTATTAGGCGCTAATTTCAAATTTTACAAATCGAGCGTCGAGTGTCAATTGAGGGGCGCGGGGTGATTGGGCGGAGCCATTTTAAAGCTTCACGATCGAGGTGTCGCCTTAAGATAAAGGCTTTATTTTGAAATCACAGATAGACACTTCAATTTTATTTATATGTATAGATGTATAGATAAATAAGGCACGTAGAAGAGATTTGGCCTTAGTGTATCGATTCCTAAATTTGAAAATCTATGTTTTTCTTGTTGACACTTTTATACTATAACTCGTAAACAAAGAATACAAAACGACAGACACATTAAATGGTTGTTGTTTGTTTAGTTAGATCAATGCTAGATAAAAGATAGATAGATAGATAGAAGCCCACCTTAAATAGACTTTGGGCGAAATTTCTTTGTATTTATTTACATAGCGATAAGTCTAGAATCGATGCCCTGTAGGCCAATTTTACTTACTATACTATAAACGTCTCTTTTACTTGCGTCATATGCTTGCGCCGCGCAGGAGCAGTGCAATGCCAAAATACGTAATCTATTAAAATTTTGTAGAATTCAGCAGTCACACTGCGCGGAATTTCGTCACGTTGATACGGCAAAATATGTATAGAAGTATGCAACTACACTTACGTTTTTTAATAGAATTAACACACTGATTGTGATAATGTAATAAACGTAAATTTCTAATGGTGGTACGGAACATTTAGTATGAGAGTCCTACTGGCACTTGACTGAATGAGATGTGCATCACTCATCAATCACGCTGTATTGCAAAAATCAATTGCAAAAATTTTGGAAAATCATAATTTTGTTTTTATATAAAATCTACATGTATATTCTAAAAGTTAATTAAAAAATAATAAAAATATTTTAAAAATTTTTACTACACCGTACTTAGGTAAAACAAGTCGGGTACAAATAGAATGGATTCTGGACGTAATATTATAATACGAGTATAACAGAAGCCATATATTGAGGAATATTTGTCTCTAACTGGGTAAGTAGGTATGTAGCAGCGTCGCCAGATATTTTTTTTTTTGTCAAGTCGGGATTTTGAAACTTTTTGAGTAAAAAAGCGGGATTCTTTCAACGAAAGCGGGACTTAGTAAAAAACAGTATGTAATCAGAAGTTTGTATATATTTATCTTTTGAGTTTTAAATTACGTTTACGTGTCAATAGGTAGCAAAAATAGCCATAGAAAATATATTTTAATAAAAATATAATATTTTAAATCAGGTTCACTTTATCGTTGGATAGTTGAGTCTTCTTCGTCTTCTAAATAAAAAAATCAAATAAAATAGTTTTATTAATTATAAAAATGTGGTGTTTCTGAGAAGTAAGCGTAACAAATTGTAACTTACAATAAGAGAATAATTTATTTATAAGAAGTACTAATTCTAGATATTTCTGTGAAGATTTGACATCTTTTAAAGTTTCCTTTTTCTCTTTAATAAAAATGTAGAACCCTGCACAGGATAGCTCTAGATTGAACTGGATGAGTAATTCTACTTTTATAAAATTTACGGAGCATTTATTTCTGGCATCTGACCATCTGGGAAAAAACGCGTTCAGAAAAGCAGTTTGATGTTGGGATACTTAATATGAAAGACACTAGTTTAAACATATTCCTGGTATCCTTTTTGGAAACTGTTGAAAGAGCTGGTGTCATTTATGTGCAGTGGTGTCCTTACAATTTTCGCTGCACGCCGCGCTTCCTTAGCACGCTGCACACACGGTTGAGTTATCCCAGAAAAACGGAACTGAGACTGTCCCGCGCGGGACATTTAATTTTGATTTAAAAATCGGGACGTCCCGCCAAAATGGGGATGTCTGGCAATGCTGATACGTAGGTACATATCTATGAAAACCACGTAATGAATCTGAATGTAATATAGTTTTATTAAAACATAAATAATATGTATTACCTATGTATGATCGATCATAATTACTGTTATTTTACCATTGATTACATTGGATCACCGATATAATTATATTGTATGTAAGTATGAAGCTGCAAAGCATCGAATAGAATGAGGTATCATACTAGATAAATATAAATAATAACACTGCATTGTGTATAGCGAGTTGTGCCTTCTGGCTCAGGATGGCCAGAAAAATGTGGTGTTTCTGAGAAGTAAGCGTAACAAATTGTAACTTACAATAAGAGAATAATTTATTTATAAGAAGTACTAATTCTAGATATTTCTGTGAAGATTTGACATCTTTTAAAGTTTCCTTTTTCTCTTTAATAAAAATGTAGAACCCTGCACAGGATAGCTCTAGATTGAACTGGATGAGTAATTCTACTTTTATAAAATTTACGGAGCATTTATTTCTGGCATCTGACCATCTGGGAAAAAACGCGTTCAGAAAAGCAGTTTGATGTTGGGATACTTAATATGAAAGACACTAGTTTAAACATATTCCTGGTATCCTTTTTGGAAACTGTTGAAAGAGCTGGTGTCATTTATGTGCAGTGGTGTCCTTACAATTTTCGCTGCACGCCGCGCTTCCTTAGCACGCTGCACACACGGTTGAGTTATCCCAGAAAAACGGAACTGAGACTGTCCCGCGCGGGACATTTAATTTTGATTTAAAAATCGGGACGTCCCGCCAAAATGGGGATGTCTGGCAATGCTGATACGTAGGTACATATCTATGAAAACCACGTAATGAATCTGAATGTAATATAGTTTTATTAAAACATAAATAATATGTATTACCTATGTATGATCGATCATAATTACTGTTATTTTACCATTGATTACATTGGATCACCGATATAATTATATTGTATGTAAGTATGAAGCTGCAAAGCATCGAATAGAATGAGGTATCATACTAGATAAATAGTAACAAGAACGTAACAATAGGTACATTATACCTAATGTACGAGTAATAAATAGAAAGCAATAATTGAATAGGTACCTTAAGTACCGGCCTTAGTTTAAATGCTATCATACAAACGGGATTATTCATCATCTGACCTTTTCATTACATATATATATTTATAATCATTACGAATACAAACAGAACATGACAAAGTGCGTTAGCAAATTATACTGCTAAATAGTAGGCAATAAAAGACTAAACGTTTTGTTAGCGATATCTAGACTAAATGCGTAATAGTTTGCTATTGACAAACTAGGAGAAAAATTGTACGACGTAAAACTCATTTCTACTTACATCCAGACATGTTTGACACAAACAAACACAACACGGAACTGAATTAAAATTTAGACAACTGTGTACACGTCCAACACAAGGTTCAATGACTCAATTACTGCTCTGCTCTGGGCTGGCTAAGTAAGTTGGCTTGGTTTTGGTTCGCTACGTTAGCTCACTCTCGCGTCTCATCACTACAAAACAAACACAAATGCAATGAGATTCTTTCTTTCTCTCGCGCTAGTGATGAGTGTGAGCGGTGTGAATACAGTCGCGCTGACGTGTTTGATCGAATGAATGAAATGAACGGATGCATCGTCAAGGTCAGCGAACCTGTTTACTAACCAAACCAGCGAGCGCTAGTTATACTATACTATTGCTGGGCATCAACTATCATAGTTATTGTCACCGAGTATCTACTATTTTAATTATATACGTAGCTAATGTGTCACCATTATTACCACGTATAATGCCACTGCCACGTTACTATTTTCGTTATTTCTCTTTGATCGTTTCTTTCTATCACAGAGTAGTAGAACTATATATTAGTACAGATCAACCACGTTCGCTAAGGTTAGTTATATCAAAGACGATAGAATAGTGATATAGCGAACGTGGTTGATGATGATGATAAAATCTTATTATTATATATAGGTACGACATGAAGACGTGCGTAGGTACCTTAAGTTTCAAGCTGGACTTTTCTATATGTATAGATGTATAGGTACCACGTAAGTAGCAATCAAGCATACGGCGTAATGTTGTGTAGTTACAATAGCCTATGGGCTTTATTTTATTGTACGCATGTTTGATTCTGTTTGTTTGTTGATTCAATCGTGTAATGATTCCGTTAAATTTTTGTATAGTCTTGTCTTAGGTTTTCGCGATTGTTCCACATTGAATTAAACAATTTTTAACGGAAGTATCGCTTGTTTTATTTATTTTGTCCTGCTGATGCTGCAAAGCATTCGAAACGTCAGATTCAACAAAATAAATAAAACACGCGATACTTCCGTTAAAAATTGTTTAATTCATGTTTTTGTGTGTTTAAAAATAGGTTTAAATATACGATTTCGTGTAAATAGTTGCATAGAGTTAAGTACATAACTAAATTGGCGGGGACCGCTACCTAAGTCTAAAGATTTAACGAAGATACTCATTTTGACATGGAACCATTACCATGAGACCTCCACAACTCTGAGGAAATACCAGACCTTTCTTAGATCAGCTCACACGTCTAGCGAAACAATAATTTCTTTAACGTGCTGGTTTCCTCTGCGATAAAGGTAACATCATCACGATGTTACCTTTATCGCAGAGGAACTCCATTTCCTCCATTTGCCGAGCAAGTGATAACTACTAATATGTACATAAATCCGAAAAGACGAATTTAGTGAGCTCGGTGACTCAGCCATGAATGATGCGGCTTTGACACGAACGCTCGTGGGTTCGATTCCCACACAAGACAAACATTTGTGTGCATGAACATGTCTGTTTGACATGGTCTCCATGTTTAAACAGAGGTAGGGCGCATCAAAGCAGCCCGTTTGGGGAAGTACGTCCACCTCACAGAAAACCACAGTCAAATAACAACTCCCTAGGGAGTCTAGAAGGTTGTTGTGTTTCTGCGTGTGAGTGAAGTCACCAGTAAGCTCCTAAGGAGTTGCTGTGTAAGCAGTAGAGGAGGCATCGCGCGATTGATACTTAATATATTACAAGTGTTAATAGGCTACAGTATGCTTTAGATCAGGTGGGCCGTATGCTTGAATGTCTCCCGACGTTGTATAAAAATAATGTGGTAGATGCCAGGATTCGAACCGGAGAACTGTTGTTCAATGGACCGGTTCCTTATCCACTGAGCTATCACTGCTTTACAGCCGCGTACACTGTCATGTGGTGATCAATTCTCTCTATCTACCCCACGAGGGCAAGTCCTTTGAAGATACACATAAATAGACAGATATATAACTTATAAGTACACCTAAAAATAATAACCTAAATATACAGTCTCCGTGATGGCAATTATCATAGTCTATGTTAATGAAGTTTGCGTTGAAACAACTTAAACCCCAATATCTATGTTAAAAGGGTTTAAGTTATTTCAACGCAAAACAAAACTTACCTACTGTAATTTCTAAATAACAAGTCATGTACTAATTATGTTTAGTGAATCACTAGCAAAACATATGCAGAGAGCAAAATACAAAGTCCGCCAGATAAGCGATTTGATTTGTGTAAGGAAATAAAATATGAATCATTCAATGATATTGTATTTAAAGATGACGTATATTCATACTGCGCGTCGTTTTGTTTTTGTTCCACTACGACATTATAGTACTTACTTACTAAGGCGTATATAGATTACAACAATGAAGGGGATAGATAATACGGAACGCATGATATAGAGAGAGATAGCTATCTGTCAAGAGTTGCGCTTGAAATACGTCAGCGCATCAAAGAATAGCGCATATTAGACCAATTGGGTTAATTTCATTGCCTCAGTTTTTGCGCGCTAGTGCGACATCTACCTCTTTTTAATACAATATCATTGGAATCATTACGCTGTATCATAAACACACCACTATGAATAGACACCATAATGTGTTTGTACACACCACATTGAATGCAATTTTATGTCACACAAGCTGTAAACGCCTCACCATATTCTTTAGGGGTAGAGCGCATCAAAGCAGTCCGGGGAAGTACCTCCACCTCACAGAAAACCGCGGCCAAATAACAACTCCCTAGAGGGTTGTTGTGTTCCTGCGTGTGAGTGAGGTCACCAGTAAGCTCCCAAGGAGTTGCTGTGTAATTAGCAGAGGAGGCATCGCGCGAGTGATACTTAATATATCGCAAGCGTTAATAGGCTACGGTACCCGATTTACATCAGGTGGACCGTATGCTTGTATGCCTCCCGACATAGTATAAAAAAAACATTGAAAGCCGGTCTCATCTGCAAGTGGTGCGCCTTGCCGTTTAAGGCGACACCTCGATCGTGAAGCTTTAAAATGGCTCCGCCCAATCACCCCGCGCCCCTCAATTGACACTCGACGCTCGATTTGTAAAATTTGAAATTAGCGCCTAATAGGTAACCTGGGGTCAACGTATAGTCAATGCAAACGAACAGAAAAGCTACAGAGTCGCGTCACACTTAAATAAAATTTATAATATCAATATTTAATAAAAATTATTGATTTAATTATTATTTAGTTTTATACATACTGAACCAAACATATTTATTTAAGCTAGACGGAAAACAATAGTAATAATAGTAATAAAAAACTGCAGAAACGTATTCACTTTTAAAAGTTTATTGAAAGAGAAATCAATGACATCGTTTTATGTTTATATCTCTACAAGTTAACATGTCTTGGTATCTATGTTGTTCTTACTTAGGTCTCGTCCAGTGGCGCCCTCATTGAATAAAAGAACATATTATAGCGTAGAAGATAAACATTATGAAATCTTATGTTGCATTTATTACGAAGATAGTAAAGTATTTTTACGTCATTAAACCAACACTCAAAATATTCCACTATCGTTGTTATAAGCAAAAGTGCTAAAAGAGGCCGTTTTTTGGCAATTATGCCTATAACAACGAAAGCAAAACATTTCAATTGTTGGTTTAATGACGTAAAAGTACGTTATTGTATTTGTAACACACGCAACACATGACTTTATAATGTTTATCTTCCACGCTAAGATACGATATTTTATTCCTTGAGGCGCCACTGGACGGCATGTATCCCCCTTAAGAAGAATGAAACACCAGCTACATAATACAACATTGTTTATCGAGAGGCTAAAGCGGGCCATTTGTTGATTCGGACACATATGTTTAGTTAGCAGATACACCATCTAAACTGCAAACACTGGTCACAGCGATGAAAGACGACTGTATGGAGAAAGGCTTACTACTGAATGCGAAGAAAACAAAGATAATGGTATTTGAAAGAGAAGAATCCAGAACTAATGTAAGGATTACGATTGATGATGAAGTGTTGGAACAAGTGGATGAGTTTGTATATCTTAGATGCGCTTTCAGCAGGGATGGAAGGTACACCGCAGATGTGGAAAGACGAGTGAGTGCTGGGAATAGTGTGAATGGAGCGTTGGGAAAACTTCTTGGCAGTAAAATCCTGAGCCAGAAGGCACAACTCGCTATACACAATGCAGTGTTGGTCCCAACGCTAACTTATGGAAGCGAGAGTTGGGTATGGCAGAAAGAGCATGAAAGTAGAATAAACGCGGTTGAAATGCGAGCGCTGCGCAAAATTTGTGGCATAAGGCTCGTAGACCGTATTCGCAATGATGATGTTAGAAATAGAGTTGGTCTGAAAGAGAGCGTCGGTGTTAAAATAAGAAGAGGCATGCTCCGATGGTTCGGGCATGTAGAAAGAATGCAAGATGAAAGAATGACGAAGCAGATATACAATGCAAAAGTGGAAGGATGTAGGAGCCGGGGAAGGCCAAGACTTACCTACCATGACCAAATTGGTCATGTTCTATCAGAAGGTGATGTCAGGAGCCCTAGAAACCGGCGTGCGTGCATGAGAAGAGCAATGAATGTTAAAGAAGCGAGTGAGATATGTAAGGATCGAGTCACGTGGCGCTCGGCTCTCTCTGCCTACCCCGCAAGGGATTTGGCTTGAAGTTATAAATGTTCGAGTGTCATAATGGCTGATAGCGCCGAGTAAACACAGGATTTTTTTATTTCGAATAAATAAGAGAAATAAAATTATCAGATTGAATTAGATTGAAATTGAAATAGAAAATTGGATTTTTTTTGCAACTCCCTCCTGGTGAAGATTCACAAGTTATTTTACACAGTTAGGTATAGCTCTGGTAGGGATCCTAGCTTTTTCCCTAAATATAATACACTCTCGAATGACTAGGTATGCGCTTTCACTAACAGTCAATTTAACTTCGCGAATTTTATAAAAAAGTACAGGAAGAACTTGACTATTATTTGATAATTTACGTCTCCAACTAAGAAAATACTTGATTTATTGCTTCTCAATTCCACTGCCATCTTATAAAAGTTAAAACATTACGTATTAATCACGAGAATAACTGACATTCAAAATTAATAGACGGTTAGGTAATTATGACGAAGTTAACGATGCTCTCTCTAAAGTTATTCATTGGTTTAGTGTTAATAATCTGCTTTTAAATGATAAAAAGACTAAAGTAATTAAGTTCTCAACACCTAATGTAAGGCAGGTGGCTACCAATGTACATGTTAATGGAACTAATTTAGCCTCTGTGGAGACAACTGTGTTCTTGGGTATAACAATTGACTCCAGACTACAAAGGGGCCCCCTTTGTAGTCACAAATTGAAAAATTATCAGGAAAACTAAGTTCTGCAGCTTATGCAGTGAAAACTATTAGACGGCTCACTGATATTGATACGGCTAGAATAGTTTATTTCAGCTACTTTCATAGTATTATGTCATATGGAATTCTTCTTTGGGGTAACTCCGCGGATATTAACACCATCTTTTTATTGCAAAAGAGAGCCATAAGAGCTATCTACAAACTTGGTCCCCGGGAGAGCCTTAGAGAAAAATTCAAAGAAATAAATATTTTAACAGTCGCATCGCAATATATCTATGAAAATCTTTTGTATGTCCATAAAAACATAGACTCATTTTGTAAAAAGAGTGATACTCATAGCATAAATACTAGATATAAGCATAATCTTGTGTTATATGCAAGCCGTCTCCACAAAACAAGTAATTATTTTATGGGGCAATGTATACGGTTCTATAACAAACTTCCCAGCAATATAAGAGATTTGTCAATAAACAAATTTAAAACTACTATTAAAGCCAAATTGTGTAGCAGGGCATATTATAAAGTATCTGACTATATTAATGATAAAAATGCCT
Organism: Pyralis farinalis; assembly: GCA_947507595.1. NCBI lineage: Eukaryota > Metazoa > Arthropoda > Insecta > Lepidoptera > Pyralidae > Pyralis > Pyralis farinalis. Next base: position 21,578,630 of record OX382270.1, read on the forward strand.
GGGAGTGAGTCGATCCAATTATAATGTAATTAACAAAATATGTAAATTTGTTTGGATACCAAAAGAGGGATGCCTGAGTTTTTTGGCAGTATTTTTATCAGTGCTCACCTAGTCATAAACTGCACGGTAGGGGAAAAAAATGTGACGATTCCAAACAAATGTAGCCATTTTTACGGAATAAAAAGATTTTGACTTTGAATTTGAACAAATGAATACCGCGAGTACGTGCGGCACTGCCGCGCAACTTGTATGAACATGTTTCGATGTAATTCGGCACGGATTATCGTAATCCAAATAAGTTAAAAATTAATTTCCGAGTGTTTTAAAAGCAAATGAACAAAACTAAGACATATGCGTTAGAAAATAAAAACTTTGAAAAATAAGGGACACCCTAATATACATATATACAAATAGATTTTATAATCTATTCATATTTAAAAAAAACATGTGACAAATGATTTTCTTGCTGTTTCATAACTTTAACTTCAGTATAATGACATTTATTGTATTTTACTTATGTATACTCTGTGTTTTGTATTGTTGTACGTTTCCTTGTTATTTATTAAACTCTCAAGAAGAAAGAACCAGGACCATCTCTGATGTTGCAAAATAAATCTAATCCGTACAATAGTTCAATACTAACCACAATGTATAGAATAGATGATTTTTTGTGTTTTCAGTGTTGGTTCATAGTAAATATTATTTGTTTTCACGAGTACCATGGGTATAAGTATACTATCTATCTATATCTTCACGCTAAATCCCTCGTGAGCGCCACATGACTCGGTACTTACACACCTCGCTCGCTTCTTTAACATAAAACATACCGAGTTTTTTTAAAAATTATCAAAATATACTATTTTACTAGTAATTATTTTAATACAAAAAAAAATAAAAAAAAACCTCCACTGGTTTTCTATCTTCTGATTGGATAAATTTCCAACGTAAACTAACCTTCACCTACGTACAATGTCTAAGTCGGAGTTCGGTGAGCTTATAATGGTTACTATGAGTTTGTCGTCCCGTATGAAACTTACGTTAAAGTAGCATATAAATCGAGTAGTGATTCTTCTAGTGGAATATGTTTATTTAGTAAGTTTCTCCTGAAAAACAAAACAGCAAAAATATTCTATTTTATAAGTTTTTATTTTAATACAAAGAAATAAAGAGTCTCCACTGGTTGCTATGTGCTGAGAGCGCGAACCTTATTGGTATAAATTTCCAACGTAACCTGACCTCCACCGACGTACAACTTCTAAGTCGGAGTTCGGTCAGATTATAATGGACATAATAGGAGTTTGACGTCCTATATAGGTACGCGGTCAGCCTGTGGATAATGTATACCAATTATCAAATGTTACTGTTTATTCCTGCAAAAAATAACTCTTATTTAATTAATGCAGTTTTATATAGAGTTATTAAGTAAGCAAAATTAAAAAAAAGTTTGAAGAGGAATTAAATAGCTTGGGCCAACCATACCTAGGAACTGTTCTAAAAACTAGAAATATGTCTACACAATGTTATTATAATATGTTTAATGAATATAATAATTAAAAAAAAAAATACCTTGTCTTGTTCGCCTCCGCCATTCTACGAACATTTTCTTTGTATTTTTATTCTATATATTTTCTTTTTAGTGTTCCCCATTATTACAACAGTATAATAAATATATATAAACCTATAATATTATTTACTACTTATATCTAATAATAATACACTTACGCTAAATACTATAATATTGAATATTTACAACTATTAATTATAAAAACTTCGGTGTCGCGATGTAAATGGAGCGAGCTCGAGCAGACAGTCGACATAGGTCTTACCTCGAAGCGGGATGCAGCCGGACTGGCTGGATGTAGTTAGTCAACGCGTTTATAATCCTCATTACCGCACAATAAGGTCGAAAACACGTAGCACCCAAGACGAATGTGATCGCTTAGAAATTGTCAGAAACTTAAAATATTTTTAAAAAATTTCATGTTTCACTTATCAAAATATGCAGCAACCATATTATAAACATAGATATTACTAATAGATTTAAGTAATTTTGAAGCGTATAAACAGAACAACTTCGTTGTAATTTCAAAAATAATGAATTTCAGGAGGTGTTTTCGAAAGTAATTATTATCGAATCAATTTTACACAATCGCGTATTTGAGCAAGCAAATTCAAGATAAAGAAATGAAGTTATTTATATTAAAATCTTAGATCCGTCAGTTTAGTCATTAGCCTATACTATTCGATGAAAGTTGGTCTAATTTTTCGATGTGTCGCCTTAACGAGTCTTAGGCAATGATATTGTATTAAAAAGAGGTAGATGTCGCACTAGCGCGCAAAAACTGAGGCAATGAAATTAACCCAATTGGTCTAATATGCGCTATTCTTTGATGCGCTGACGTATTTCAAGCGCAACTCTTGACAGATAGCTATCTCTCTCTATATCATGCGTTCCGTATTATCTATCCCCTTCATTGTTGTAATCTATATACGCCTTAGTAAGTAAGTACTATAATGTCGTAGTGGAACAATAACAAAACGACGCGCAGTATGAATATACGTCATCTTTAAATACAATATCATTGGTCTTAGGAGAATAAACGTTTTTAGACGTAGTTTAAAATGTACTCTACCACGCTGAACCCACAGATCAAGAAATCACTTAACGACGCTTGAAGGGCCCCTTACTCACCAAAACATTGAGTTCTAGCACCTATAACCTTAAAAAGAGACTTAGGAACCGACGAGCGGGCATGAAAAGTTCTATGAATGTTAAAGAAGCGAGTGAAGTGTGTAAGGACCGCGTCTTATGGCGCTTGGTTCTCTCTGCCTACCCCGCAAGGGACCTGGCGTGAAGATATACATACATACCTAAATATCTTAGCGATTCGAGCATACTGACCAATGGGAGGATATTTTAACCAATAGGCTGATAAATGACGCGATGTTGATCAGTAAACTAGCCAATTAGAGCTTCGCTTTGAACTTTACCCCCAACCCGTAGCGGTGAGTTTATTTAATAGGAAAAATCGTGTAGTCTATTTTCCATAGGTTTATAGGAAACTATGGAGAATAGACGACACAATGATGAGTAATATTAGTGTGCCAATGATATACTCGTACTTATATACTCTATTGAAATAGTACGAGTATTATATAGAGGTACCTTGTTGGTATATTTTTGTGTTGCAAAAATTCCCATTTCAAGCCGTGTAAAAAATTTCATACTTTTTAATCACCGTCGTCCGCTGTGTGCATGTTTCTCCAATTAAAAGTTAATGTTTAGGATTCCGTGCCTTAAAAGGAAAAACGGAACCCTTATAGGATCACTTTGTTAACCGTCTGTCTGTCAAGACTTTTTTCTCGGGAACGGATATCAAGTTGAAATTGATATCAAATACTCAGGTCTGTAATCCCTTCGAGCAGTGAAAAAAATCAAACTTCTAAGTCAACGTAATGAAAAGGTACGACTGTTTATGCCTCGTCGTATGCGCATATTTTGACACTCGCAAAGGAATCAAAACCTATAGGGTACTTCCTGTTGACCTAGAATCATGAAATTTGGTAAGAAGCAATGTCATGTAACATATAAAGGAAAAAATCCGTAAATTTGTAGTTCCATCACAAAAAAAAATCAGTTGACAATGCGCAAGCTTGCATTGCCAGAGGAACACCTGGCTCGTCAATTATATAACAATTAAATTTTTTTTTTATTTGTCGGCCATTTTGACCATGTTCCGATGTTCCTTAATAGATAGGAACGGTGTTCCTGAACATCCCTATTCTACTTTTTTTATGCTGAATCCGAATCTGAAGTCAAAATTCGAATATTCAAAAAAAAAAACGTACACACAGACAGATATAGATTTCATATAGGAACGGTGTTCCTGAAAACTGTTTTTGCGACAATAATTTGCGAAAATATTTTTTACGATACCCTCGGAGCGCGAGTCGGATTCGCACTTGACGGCTTTGTTAATTACTTGGTTTTTGTTGTGTAAGGTTATTCTAATCTATTGTTTTGAGAGGTTAGTAATTTGTATATTTTATTGAAAAAATTTTTTGTTATATGTACGTGTACGGGCCCCTTCGATACGACCCGTACACTTTCGTAAATGAATATAAAAATAATAGAATGTAGGCACTGGCGGGCTTCGTTCTTCGACCTCCGGTTGTAAGTCGCAGGTCTGTGGGTTGGTGCAGAATGAAACGCCTGTTGCTGTCTTCAGAAGTATGGAGCCGTAGGTACTTCCTGCTAGGTCTGGACTGGCTTGGCTGTTGGAGTGACTTGGCTGGCTATCTCACTGTAGTGTGAGCGCTGAGTGTAGCGGACGACTGGTACCGATCAACGATGTATGGCCCATATTTATACCTCCGCTGTGCGAGCGAGAGGCACATGTGTGGGAAAGAGATAGCAATAGCCCAAATCGCCCAGACCTAGAGGCAATACCTGATCGTGCTCGCTTTATTTGTGTCTAAAATGTTTGTAAGTTGTACTATTATTTCATACATTTGACCCTTTTTCATATAAAACCATAAAAACTTTTGCTAAAGTTATTGTCGAAACTTATGGGTCAGTGAAGTTTTACATAAAAATGTTTTCATTATAAACTTAAAATTACGTTAATAGGTACATCTATGCACTATTGAGCTGTTGCAGCCAGTAATTCGCCGTTATAACTTTATTATATACTTGGCTTGCAACAGCTCGTACCTATACTAAACATGTAAAACTTATCTCTAACAAAGTATGTATGAAAACTGTGTAAACCTATTCTAATCCTTACATAAACAACTAATACAAACAACTATAACTATTAACTATATAAAAATGTGCATCACTTATAACTACGCGCGACGGTTATTTATTTATGTACATAGTTGTCGCGAACATATACTCCCGCCGCAGCTATCTCAGCTGGAGATATTTTTCGCGTTCGCGCCGTCGACCGTCGCTGTAGGCAGGATCACCAGCTTCTTGGTGGGTCTTCGTAGCACGCCCTTGTTGGTCCGCACGTCCACCGCTCGTGTCTCTCCGTCCGGTCCGGGGTAGGTAGCGACGACTACACCTCGTGGCCACAAGTTACGAGGTAGAGTGCCATCTGCTATCAAGACGAGGTCATTGACCCGGATAGCGCCGTGTGAAGCGCGTGGGTCCCGCCGGTGTTGGAGTTCTGGCAGGTACTCCTTCACCCAGCGACTCCAGAAATGGTTGGCGAGCTGTTGACTCGCACGCCACTCCCGTCGCCCTGTTGCGTCGGCGTCGGTGAATGACCCCGGCAGTGGCACTCGTGATGGCCCTCCCATCAAAAAATGGTTAGGTGTGAGTGCGTCGTCGTCGTCGGCCTCCGTTGACACGTGAGTGAGTGGTCGGCTGTTGAGTGTATGTTCGACCTCGATGAGCAGAGTGGTGAGAACTTCTTCCTTCGGGGCTCGTTCATGCAGTGTGGCAGCCAGTGCGGTCTTCACGCTCCGTACAAGGCGCTCCCAAGCGCCGCCCATAAATGGAGCGCTCGGCGGGATGTAACGCCATTGTATGAAGCGCACCGAAGATTCCTCCTTCATGGCTTCCTCCGCAGCTCTGCGCAGCTCCACGTCTGCGCCCTTCAGGTTGGTACCCTGGTCTGACCACAGCTCAGTTGGACATCCACGACGGCCGATGAAGCGTCGCAATGCCATCACTGCTGAGTCGGTGCTGAGAGTGCCGGCGACTTCTAAGTGTACTGCTCGCGTTGTTAGACACGTAAACAGTACGCCGTATCTCTTCTGATGAGCACGTCCAACAGTGACTGTCATCGGGCCGAAGTAGTCGAGGCCGGTGTAGGTGAAAGGGCGCTGATGATGCGCCAGTCTGCTCCGTGGATGGTCACCCGTAGACGGTTGAGCGGGCACGGCCCGCCTGATGCGACATTGTTGACATCTTTTCAACACACTTCTAACTGTATTGCGCAGTCGTAGTACCCATAAGTGTTGTCGAACTTCGTTGGTCGTGGTCTCGAAGCCCCCGTGATGGAGTCTGCGATGTACCCATGAGATGTACAGTTGCACATATGTATGTTTGCCATCCATAATCGGCGGAGCTTTTTGTTCGTCCGTGATGTCGACAGCGGCTGCTATTCGTGACCGTAGCCGTATGACGTCATCGCTGTCTATAATGACGGACAGCTGACTTAGTCGGCTATTAGCAGGCAACTGTTTTTTACACTTTAAAGCTGCGACATCTTCACTGAACGCATCATCTTGCACTGAGCGTATCCACAGCTGTTGGGCACGATGTAAGTGATGTGTTTCGAGTTGAATGAAACAGCTGTTTTCACTTTCACATGTAACACTGATTTTCTTGTTTTTTCCCTTCGCTGTTTTCTTTATTTTCGTCCAAGTAGCGTCGTCAACTTCGTTTTTCTTATTGCGTTTGTAGGCCGCGTTGCACAGTTGTTTTCTGATGCGCAGAAATTCGATGAATTGTAGTACACGCGCCGTAGTACGCACTAACTTTAACCAACTTGAAAAACGAGTTGCGTCGGGCAGTGCTTCCTTTAGTGATGTAGTGTTTCGAACAAAGTTGACTCTTTCCTCGCCGGTCAGACCCATATGGTCGGGTTCATTGACCTCTCGCGGCCAGTTTGCTTCTGACTCGCGTAGAAACGCGGGCCCGTGGAACCACCGGTGTTGTGAGTTGAAGTCGTGTGGAGTGTCGCGCGTTGCGTCGTCTGCAACATTTTCCTTGGTAGGCACCCATCTCCACTCGCTGGTCTTCGTTTCCTCGGCGATCTCCGCGATCCGGTGGGCCACAAACGGCTTGTACGCTCGCGGGCCAGTGCGTAGCCACGAGAGTACCGTGCGTGAATCCGACCAATATACTCGGCGGGTCGGCTTTATGTCGTGTTCGTCTATGGCTGTGCGCGCAAGACGACACCCAAGTACAGCTGACTGGAGTTCGAGTCTCGGTATTGACGTCACTTTGTTCAACGGTGCAACTTTGCCTTTTGCAGCTATCAACGACACATGTATATTCCCGCATGCATCCTGTGCCCTCCAATACACAGCGCAGGCGTATTGCGACGAACTTGCATCGACGAAAGTATGTATCTCGTTCGTATGTGCGGTCGATACGCCGGGATAGCACCTTGGTATAGCTAGGCTCGGTAGTCTTCTCACGTGAGAGAGCCAGTATGACCAACTTTCGGCTTCACTGTCTTGCAACTTGACATCCCAGTCGATTCCAGTACGCCAAGTATCTTGTAAAATCTTCTTCGCTTGTATTGTAACAGGTGTAACTAAGCCCAGCGGGTCGAACAAAGACATCACTGTACGTAGGGCTTCTCGCTTCGTCGGTGTTTTCGTGCCTTCCAATATTGAAGGCGGAAGCTTGTGTTGATTGATGTTGAAGCCCAGATTGTCTTCATTCGGGTCCCACACCATGCCCAATATCTTCTCTGCATCGAGTTGCACTAAATTCCCCTTAGGTGTAGTGGAGAATTCGGCGCGCACCTTGTTTGAGTTCGATGCCCAGCGTTGAAGATGATAATTCGCTCGTTTGTGTATATTAGCGACTTGTGTTGATACTTGTATGGCGACCTCCTCCGTGTCAAAGCTGGCAAGATAGTCGTCGACGTAGTGGTTTGCTATCACTGCCCGCGCTGCCTCGGGAAACTGTTCTTTGAATTCCTCGGCGTTTTTGTTTTTGATGTATATCGCCGTGCATGGTGACGACGTGGCGCCGAAGATCACGCTTCTCATGCGGTACTCTGTGGGTGGACCTATTCTTCTGTCTTCTCTCCACAGGAACCTCTGCATGTCTCGGTCTTCCTCCCGTATGTTGATGCGCAGGAACATGTCCTTGATATCGGCTGCGACCGCTACTGGGCGTTGACGGAACCTCATCAGCACTCCGGGTAGAGACTGTATGAGGTCGGGCCCAGACAGCAGCATGTCGTTGAGGCTGATACCACGGGTCCTGGCTGCCGCGTCGTGCACGATGCGTAGTTTCTCGGGCTTTTGCGGGTTGATAACTGCAAAATGTGGCAGATACCAAGTTCTGTCGCTTTTCACTTGTGGAGCCTTCTCTGCATAGCCGCTCTGTATCAGAGTGTTCATTTGTGTCTCGTAGCGCCGCTTCAATTCAACATTTTTGTCGAGTTTCTTCTCGACCAACTCGAGGCGACGCATCGCTGTGTTGTAGTTATCCGGCGGTACAAAATCTCTTTGTTTGAATAGCAATCCTGTTTCAAACCCTCCCGCCGGTAATCGACGCGTCTTCTCCTCGAGTGTGCGCAGCGCGTTGAGCTCGTCGTTGGTGTGTGAATGTTTAGGCTGAACACCCAGAGACTCGAGGGCGAAGTGCTCCTTCATGAGGTCATCCATTGTCTGTTCCTCCGTTAGTGTTACTGTAGTCAGATGGCTAACTCGATGGACTTGCTGCTTCTTCTTATTTCCCGTCGCGCCGTGCAATACCCATCCCAAGTCGGTTAATGAAGCGACTGGTTGGGCTGTGGTCCCTCTTCGCACGTCGTGTGTGAGCAGCAACGACCAATTATCTTGACCCAGCAACACGGTTGGATGGCCTTCCTCATAAATCAGCTGATCTTCGATATCTTCCAAATGACGACAGTGTTTCACGACACTACGTGGCACACCTTGAGTCGTCAACATCAGCTTGTCCATTGTACGCGCCGACACATCGTGCTTCACTGAGTTTCTTCCTTGTATAGTGAAGTGTACACGTTCCGATGTATCGGCCGTAATACGTGCGCCGGCCACACCCTCTATGTAAAAGGGTGCCGGCGGCCCGTGTACGCCGATTTTGTTCGCCACTGCCGACTCGATGAGTGTGCACGTAGAGCCGTCGTCCAAAAGGGCGTAAGTGTCGTATGTACCCTTCGGCCCGGTCACTTGTACAGGCAGAATCTTGAGATAGGCAGCAGTGAAGTTTTCCCTTGTCGACGTAACTATGGCTGTTGAATTTTCAACTTCATTTTCTTTTCTTTTCGTGTCGTGTAGAAGAGGGTGATGCGTGTATTTGCATCCGTCGACTTCACACTGCTTTGGCTTGCAGTTATGCCGAAATTTGCGGACTCGCAAACAACGGAAGCATAGCCTGTGAGTTCTGGCTAGCTCCCATCTCGCAAATTGGTCGGCTTTCTTGAACACGTTGCAGTCGTACGGATGGTGACCCTCTTTCTTGCAAACTTGACACTTTAGTTGCACCGCAGTAGACTTCTGATCTTGAGTGTGGTAAGCACGTAGTCCTTTTCGTACGGCAGGCTCCCGCCGGTCTTCAACCGCAGTGAGCTCGGCCGGTGCGTAGCTTCCACATCGATCGGCGGTGACTTCCAAAAACTTGGACAGCGTGAGAAGGTCTGGATGATCTTCCGGCTGTTCGGCGGCGAAGTCGTAATACCTGTAGCGCAGCGCTGGCGGCAGTTTTTCAATGACGCTGCGTACCACTTCGGCGTTGTGTAGATAGTGATGCTTCTTCAGTGCTTTAACTGTGGCTGTGACGTTAAGCACCTTTGAAGCGAAGATGCAGATGTCTCTTGGGTTCTCGGCCAGTCGTGGTAGCGCACGGAGCTTGTTCAGTTCGGTCATTGCCAGTGCATCTGGACGACCGAACCTCGCGGCTAACATCTTCATAACTTCTTCTGAAGTCGTTGACCCGACGAAGAGACATAGTGTTGCATCTCTGGCGGCTCCCTTCAGGCTGTGACGTAACTTGGACAGCCTTTCTTGTTCGGAGAGGTGACTTGCAGCTTCATCATAGGCGGCCTTGAATGGCAGCCACTCGTTCGATGACCCGTGAAAACACGGTAACTCGACGGTCCTCGGTGCAATGGCGGGTTGAACGGCTCTCGCTGCAAGTGTGATGGCAGTTGCTAGTTGATTGTAGTCAAACTCCCGTTGCGGTCGTCTCTCTTCACAATAGCGTGCTGGCTCTATATCTTCTCTCACTGGAACCGGTACTTGTTGCTCGGCGTGCCGCGTGACCTCGCTGTGGCCCCGATGAAGTGCGTCGCTGCACGTCTGCGGCGGCGGCGCTGCTATAACCTCCTCTTCATCGGTCCTGCGATGGTCCGGGCCTGGGACGTCGGGCTTCGGTACGTAGGGCTCCATTGTGAGTGCCAGCGTGCTTCTGTTGACCCAGTCGGTTGTTCGCTCGTTCCTAGTTGCCAAGTCCTCGTCTGCTTCGATCTCGTCTTCAGAGTCCGCCTCCAACGCGGCGACACGTGCAGCTGCCAGCTCCACTTCCTTCTGTAGAAGGAATTCTCGCGCCTTGGCCAGCGCTCTCCGCTTGATTGTCGACGTAGTGCGGGGCGCGCTGGGCGGGCGGCGAGAGGCCTCCTTCTGTGGGCTGGCTGTCCGGTGTGTGGCTGCAGTCTTGCCGGTTGTCGTCTCGCCGGTCGCCGTCGTCTCGCCGGTCGTTGCAGTGGCCGTAGTGTTCGTCGTCGTCGATGTTTCGGCTGTAGACGTCTCTGGCGTCGCTACGGCGGGTGCGGCGGCGGCGGGCGTCACTGTGGCGGCGGCGGCGGCGGCGGCTCCGTCGACTTGAGCAGGCGTTGTCTTCCTTTCCGACTCCATACTTCTTGTAACAGGCATTTTTCTTCGTCGTCTGAAGAACTATTCCCAGTATCCGGCTTCTGAAGGACCAAAATGTACGGGCCCCTTCGATACGACCCGTACACTTTCGTAAATGAATATAAAAATAATAGAATGTAGGCACTGGCGGGCTTCGTTCTTCGACCTCCGGTTGTAAGTCGCAGGTCTGTGGGTTGGTGCAGAATGAAACGCCTGTTGCTGTCTTCAGAAGTATGGAGCCGTAGGTACTTCCTGCTAGGTCTGGACTGGCTTGGCTGTTGGAGTGACTTGGCTGGCTATCTCACTGTAGTGTGAGCGCTGAGTGTAGCGGACGACTGGTACCGATCAACGTTTTTTTTTTTTTTTTTTTGATTTTCGCCCAAGAAAATTGAAGACCCACAAAGGAAGGACCAACCCACATCCGGATGTGCATTGGTCATTCCTCCGTGAGGGGCACCCTCCGGAAAACGGGAGGGAGGAGGTGAAATCTTACATAAGATACTGTTTCGTGCGAACGAACCTAGTTATGTCAGATTCCTACTGACTAAAACACCCCCTGGGACCGCCTCTGGCCGGGAAGACCTCAAAGGCTCCATCTGAAGCGATCACCCCAGGGGAACGGGGTGACGCAAGCGTCACTCTAAAAGAGCATACGCTTAGAAAAGTGCCAACTCTCCTCCTGAGGAGGTCGACACTAGTACCTAGCTACGCGACTTAAGCGACCAGAAGGGTGCTTTTAATTTTAAAAGGGTTCAGTAAACACAGACCGGAAGGAAGGAACTAGGAAGTGGATTGAATGTAGGTAGGACTAGGTAGGTACCTACGAGCGGGCTGCGCTCTACTCGGCGCGAGCCGCTAACGACTCGCAACCGGGGCTAGTGTTAAGCTACAAAGAGCTTAGAAGTTGTTCGTGCTCACAGAGCGCTAAAAGTCGCTCCTGTGGGCTGCGGGCAGCTCTAAGCTTGCCCGCAAGGACTGAAACCTCCTTCAAGTTGACTCCCTGAATGGCGGTAATAACCGTCTTCAGGTCGTCCCCTAGTGACGGGGTTTTAATGCCCTCTTGGGGCGGAAGTGGGGTCGCCTTCGGCGGGTTTGCATTTCGCGGGCCCCATACTGGGGCCCGCCCGGCCGGTGCCGGGCCCGATTTTGAAAAATCGGGGAAATGTTTGGAGGATGATATGGGCGGCGGGGCCGCGCGCCTCGGCTTGGGACCCTCTGTATGTCCCTTAGAGGGCTTGCCAGAGGGCTGGGGTGCACGAGGGCACCCTCTGTAATTGGCTGTGTGGCCGACTTGGCCGCACAGCACACAGCCGGGAGGAGTGCTAGGGTCGCGAGTGCAATCCCTAGTATGGTGGTCAAGTAGACACTTGACGCACCTGGGCTTGGCCGAACAGTTGGCAGCTGCATGACCATACAGCTGGCAACGGTGGCACTGCCCTGGAATTCCACGTGAACGTGGAGGCTCGGCCTTGACATTAGAGAGGCCGCACACCGTGAGCTCTCTCTTAAAAATGCCTCTGGCAGTCGGAACGTTCGCTAGTACGACCAGTGCTAGCGGGTAAACCTTCCCGTTGCGACCGTGCATCCTGTGCACAGCCTCAACAGGGAAGCCCTGAGCCAGCAGGTCGTCCCTAACTGAGTCGCAGGAGACCTCAGACGGCACTCCGCGTAAGACCGCTCGTACTTTGCGCTCACTGGGGAGCGCGTATGTATGAAACGGAATATTTTGGTGGGATAAAAGTCTTGTAAGACTTTTGAAATCATCAATAGACGGTACGTCTATTTTGATTGAAACACCCGTGTTAGTAGCACGGGTGTATTGCACCTTTTGCTCGGCGCAAAGTTTCGAGACTTCAACCCACTTGCCTTTTTCACGAAGGAAAACAGGCGGCGGGCCGTTGGCTCGGGTCGGAGCGGGGGTGCCGCGCGGGGCGGGCTTGCTGGCGGCCTGCTGAGAGGCAGGGGCCGCTTTAGGAGCGGGAGGGGGTGTGGGGGGTGGCGGGGAGAGAGGGGAGTCCCTGTCGAACGACGAGGGAATTACCTCCATCTCTACCGGAGCAGGAGAGGGCGGGAGAGGCACCTCCTCATCGTGAGACGAGTTGGCACCGGACACGTCTGTGTTTACGCTATGTGCGTCCTTTTGACGGCGCTGAAGGCGCCGTATCCGCTTTCTAGTGGATTTGGACGGGACTTTTGGGTGGGTTGAGGCACTAGACTCAACAAGTGTGTCCGTCGACTCTGGAGAGTCGCCGGAGGAGTCGGAGTCCCGCTGGGAAGCGGTCCTCTTTGACAAAATGGAGGCAACTGACACAACGTCAGCCCTGTCAACGCCTTTTTTGCGTTCATCGAGGTATTTGTCGATGACTAATTTAGCCATATCTTTGTACATGGACTCGGTGGAAGCTGCGGGACAGGCCCTAGCTAAGGTGATGGACTCGGTGCACATCGAAATGATGTCTTGGACTTCGCAGGTAAGCTGCTTGGTATCGTTCACATGGAACCATAATGCCATAGTGGCGAAAAAGCCTCCCTGCCTTGCGGCAGGGGGGCGGGGGGAGTGACGTTAGACGAGTATCGCTAATTTGGATAGCCGTTCAGAAGGACCGTCTCCCTTGGCGAGAGCCAAGTGCACTGGGTTCGGGTCTTCCGGTTTCACTGGGTTCAGAAGGAACCCAGCAACGTACCGGGGCGACGTTTACCGGCTTCGTATCACACCTGTAGGTATCCACCGGTAAAAAACCGAACTATTACAATTGCTGTGAAACCCAAAAGCTATACAGCCGAAGCTATACAACAGTTGGACTCCAAAACAATGTGTAATGCAGCGACGTACTCGACAAAACAGTCGTAGTACAATACAAACCAGAGAAAAAAACACTCGCGACGCGAATAAAAAATTGAGACGGAGCGCACACGACTAGCGCGCGCGACAACCGAATCGGAACACCCCGATCAACGTTTTTTTTTTTTTTTTTTTTTTTTTGATTTTCGCCCAAGAAAATTGAAGACCCACAAAGGAAGGACCAACCCACATCCGGATGTGCATTGGTCATTCCTCCGTGAGGGGCACCCTCCGGAAAACGGGAGGGAGGAGGTGAAATCTTACATAAGATACTGTTTCGTGCGAACGAACCTAGTTATGTCAGATTCCTACTGACTAAAACACCCCCTGGGACCGCCTCTGGCCGGGAAGACCTCAAAGGCTCCATCTGAAGCGATCACCCCAGGGGAACGGGGTGACGCAAGCGTCACTCTAAAAGAGCATACGCTTAGAAAAGTGCCAACTCTCCTCCTGAGGAGGTCGACACTAGTACCTAGCTACGCGACTTAAGCGACCAGAAGGGTGCTTTTAATTTTAAAAGGGTTCAGTAAACACAGACCGGAAGGAAGGAACTAGGAAGTGGATTGAATGTAGGTAGGACTAGGTAGGTACCTACGAGCGGGCTGCGCTCTACTCGGCGCGAGCCGCTAACGACTCGCAACCGGGGCTAGTGTTAAGCTACAAAGAGCTTAGAAGTTGTTCGTGCTCACAGAGCGCTAAAAGTCGCTCCTGTGAGCTGCGGGCAGCTCTAAGCTTGCCCGCAAGGACTGAAACCTCCTTCAAGTTGACTCCCTGAATGGCGGTAATAACCGTCTTCAGGTCGTCTCCTAGTGACGGGGTTTTAATGCCCACTTGGGGCGGAAGTGGGGTCGCCTTTGGCGGGTTTGCATTTCGCGGGCCCCATGCCGGGGCCCGCCCGGTCGGTGCCGGGCCCGATTTTGAAAAATCGGGGAAATGTTTGGAGGATGATATGGGCGGCGGGGCCGCGCGCCTCGGCTTGGGACCCTCTGTATGTCCCTTAGAGGGCTTGCCAGAGGGCTGGGGTGCACGAGGGCACCCTCTGTAATTGGCTGTGTGGCCGACTTGGCCGCACAGCACACAGCCGGGAGGAGTGCTAGGGTCGCGAGTGCAATCCCTAGTATGGTGGTCAAGTAGACACTTGACGCACCTGGGCTTGGCCGAACAGTTGGCAGCTGCATGACCATACAGCTGGCAACGGTGGCACTGCCCTGGAATTCCACGTGAACGTGGAGGCTCGGCCTTGACATTAGAGAGGCCGCACACCGTGAGCTCTCTCTTAAAAATGCCTCTGGCAGTCGGAACGTTCGCTAGTACGACCAGTGCTAGCGGGTAAACCTTCCCGTTGCGACCGTGCATCCTGTGCACAGCCTCAACAGGGAAGCCCTGAGCCAGCAGGTCGTCCCTAACGGAGTCGCAGGAGACCTCAGACGGCACTCCGCGTAAGACCGCTCGTACTTTGCGCTCACTGGGGAGCGCGTATGTATGAAACGGAATATTTTGATGGGATAAAAGTCTAGTAAGACTTTTGAAATCATCAATAGACGGAACGTCTATTTTGATTGAAACACCCGTGTTAGTAGCACGGGTGTATTGCACCTTTTGCTCGGCGCAAAGTTTCGAGACTTCGACCCACTTGCCTTTTTCACGAAGGAAAACAGGCGGCGGGCCGTTGGCTCGGGTCGGAGCGGGGGTGCCGCGCGGGGCGGGCTTGCTGGCGGCCTGCTGAGAGGCAGGGGCCGCTTTAGGAGCGGGAGGGGGTGTGGGGGGTGGCGGGGAGAGAGGGGAGTCCCTGTCGAACGACGAGGGAACTACCTCCATCTCTACCGGAGCAGGAGAGGGCGGGAGAGGCACCTCCTCATCATGAGACGAGTTGGCACCGGACACGTCTGTGTTTACGCTAAATGCGTCCTTTTGACGGCGCTGAAGGCGCCGCATCCGCTTTTTAGTGGATTTGGACGGGACTTTTGGGTAGGTTGAGCCACTAGACTCAACAAGTGTGTCCGTCGACTCTGGAGAGTCGCCGGAGGAGTCGGAGTCCCGCTGGGAAGCGGTCCTCTTTGACAGAATGGAGGCAACTGACACAACGTCAGCCCTGTCAACGCCTTTTTTGCGTTCATCGAGATATTTGTCAATGACTAATTTAGCCATATCTTTATACAATGATTCGCTGGATCCGGGACAGGCCCTAGCTAAAGTGATGGACTCGGTGCACATCGAAATGATGTCTTGGACGTCGCAGGTAAGCTGCTTGGTATCGTTCACATGGAACCATAATGCCATAGTGGCGAAAAAGCCTCCCTGCCTTGCGGCAGGGGGGCGGGGGGAGTGACGTTAGACGAGTATCGCTAATTTGGATAGCCGTTCAGAAGGACCGTCTCCCTTGGCGAGAGCCAAGTGCACTGGGTTCGGGTCTTCCGGTTTCACTGGGTTCAGAAGGAACCCAGCAACGTACCGGGGGGACGTTTACCGGCTTCGTATCACACCTGTAGGTTTCCACCGGTAAAAACCGAGCTATTACAATTGCTGTGAAACCCAAAAGCTATACAGCCGAAGCTATACAACAGTTGGACTCCAAAACAATGTGTAATGCAGCGACGTACTCGACAAAACAGTCGTAGTACAATACAAACCAGAGAAAAAACACTCGCGACGCGAATAAAAAATTGAGACGGAGCGCACACGACTAGCGCGCGCGACAACCGAATCGGAACTCCCCGATCAACGTTTTTTTTTTTTTTTTTTTTTTGATTTTCGCCCAAGAAAGTTGAAGACCCACAAAGGAAGGACCAACCCACACCCGGGTGTGCATTGGTCATTCCTCCGTGAGGGGCACCCTCCGGAAAAAGGGAGGGAGGAGGTGAAATCTTTCAAAGATACCATTTCGTACGAACGAACTGATTATGTCGGATTTCCACCGACTAAAACACCCCCTGGGACTGCCTCTAGCCGGGAAGGCTACAAAGGCTTCATCTGAAGCGATCACCCCAGGGGAACGGGGTGACGCAAGCGTCACTCTTATAAGAGCATACGCTTAGAGAAGGGTCGACTTCCTCCTGAGGACGCCGACCCTGGACCCTATAAGCGCCTAAACCGAGCGACCAGAAGGGTGCTCACATGGTGGAGGAGTGTTGCCCTAAGGAGGCTTCGGCCGCTGCATAGCGGTCCAAAGCTCTCGAAATTTTGTTAGGTTGATCTAAGAGGACACTACGTGGCCTGCGGTTTTGGTACTTGGATAAAGGAGGCTGTAGCGGGCTGTAGGACGCAGCCTGCTGGATGAGCGGGTTAGGATGGGTCTCAGCGGTTTCGAAGAAACGCTTTGACAGGAGTTGAAAGTGTTGTTGGATAGATGGGAGTTGGAGGTCACGGTGGAGTTCAGCATTACGCTGAGCCCACTGAGCATTGGTGGCTCGACGACAAAAGACGTTTTGGACGGTCTGCAGCCTGTTAATGGTTGCAGGACTGGCATGAGCGAACACCGGAGACGCGTACGACATCACCGGCCTTATACAAACCTTGTACAGGGTTCGCTTATTTCTGAGGGACATTTTACTGTGCCTTCCCAGCATAGGGCTGAGTCGGTTCAGGTAAAATCTGGCGGTACTAACTACCTTTCGAACGTGGGGGACAAAAGAGAGTCTGGAGTCTAGAGTGACTCCGAGATACTTCGCCGTGCGTTTCCAGGGGACTGACGCCCCCAGCATACGCAGTCGGCGAGTATTGTGTGGGAGTTTGCGTCTCGCACAGAAGTGTACTGCGGAGCTTTTCTCCGGGTTCACCTCTATGCGCCATTTTCGGAACCATCTTCCTAACTCAGTAACTGAGGTTTGAAGTTTGGCTAACGCAGATGACACCTGCACGCTCTTGGAATAGAGGGCTGTGTCGTCGGCGAAGAGCGAGAGCTCAACGCCTTTGGGAGGGGTGGGAATATCGTTGGTATACGATATATACAGCAGGGGTGCCAAGACAGAGCCCTGTGGGACCCCAGCCTTGAGTGGGCGTGGGGTTGAGAGCACTCCTTCGTGTCTAAAACGAAAGGAGCGATGTTTGAGGTATGAGGCCACTAAGCGGACAAGTCGGTCTGGGAAATTAAGCTTGTAAAGCTTGTAAATAAGTCCTCCATGCCAGACTTTATCAAAAGCCTTGGCAACGTCAAAGAAGACAGCTACTGTCTTTTGACGCTTTGGATAAAAACCGCTCGAGATATACTCGACTATGCGGTGGACTTGCTGTGGGCAAGAGTGTTGGGAGCGAAAGCCGAACTGGTTGTCTATTATGAGACCATTTGAGAAGAGATGCTCTCTCAGTCGAGCGAGCATTACTCTCTCAAGAAGTTTCCCCATCGCCTTAAGTAGGCTGATGGGGCGGTGGCTACTAGGGTTGTTGAGTGGTTTACCCGGTTTAGGTATACCAATGACCGTAGCATCTTTCCAGGCGGTTGGAAAGTGGCACAGGTCGAAGCAGGCGTTGAATATAAGGGCTAAGAGCGTCAGCACTTGGGCTGGGAAGTTCTTTAGCGCCTTATTTGAAATTCCATCAGCGCCTGGGGCTTTGTGGGGGTTTAGTCCTTTGATGAAAGAACTAATTTCATCATTGGACACTGTGATGGGGTCTGCAGTGAGAGGGAGTGAGCTCTTATGTAAGACCTCCTCCTCCACTGATTTGACGTGTGCAGCGTCGCATGGCTGCGTGCTGACAGAACATTGTGAGGCAATGCTGTCAGCGAAACATTCGGCTTTCTCTTCGTCCTCGAAGGCGATAGTGCCATCGGGACGGTGGAGTGGTGGAGTGTGAGTTATTGCGTCACTACGCAGTGCTCTCGCTACTTTGTAGTACGCAACATGAGAGGGAGCTATATTCTCCATGAGGTCGCCCCATCGCTCTTCCCTCAAGTCGGAGAGAGAGGACCTCACTTGCCGCTGAAGGCGGTTCGCGAGCGTCCTGTTAGACGGGGTGGGATACAGCTTGGCTCTGCGGAGCGCTGCATTTTTGGCTTTAATCAGGTCCCTGACAGCCTGCGGTAGTTTTCGGCGGTTATCCACCTTCACTACCCGCGAGTTGTCCTGAACAGCTGATTGAACCAGTTTGGTTAGAGAATCCACCGCACTGTCAATCTTGTCCGGACTATCGAAGTAGTCGGACTTGAGAGCGTACGGTGAATCTGGGGCATCAAAGGCTGCCTCTAGGGTGGCCTTAAAACCTTTCCAGTTGGTGAAGGTCTTGTTGGTGGAGGAGGGGTGGGGATCCAACGGCCCCATTACCAGTGAGACTGGACGGTGATCAGAGCCCAGATCATCGAGAGGCTCGATTGATCTGAGCTGAAGCGACACTCCTTTGACTAGCGCAAAGTCTAGTACGTCAGGAGTGGCGTCCACCCGATCAGGGTAGTGTGTGGGCGAGAAAGGACACAGGACGTCCAGATCTAGGGCTTGGGTAATCTCCAGTAGCTTCCTGCCACTGGAGTTAGAAGACTGACAGGTCCAGTCTGTATGTTTGGAGTTAAAGTCTCCAAAGAGAATGACAGACTTGCCTAGTGCTAAGAGCGCTTCAAAGTCGCTTCTTAGTGGGATTGTCCCGCTCGGTATGTAGATGGACGCTATGAGTATGGACTGATGTCCTGTCATAGCCACCTTACATACTGTGGCCTCCATACTACTCAAAGGAGGAGTATCTATAGTTGAGCAATGAAGTGCTCGCCTATAGTAGATAGCAGTGCCGCCGCCTCTATGGTCGCGCGGCCTGTCATTCCGAACTAAAGTGTACTGGGGAATCGACAGCCCCTTCCGGTCAGTGGGTTTGAGCCACGTTTCCTGAAGGAGCAGCAGGTCGATGTCCCTACTACGTACAAATTCCTTCAGTTCTAGAATGTTAGGCCGTAAGCTACGCGTATTAAATGAAATAAGCGAGAGCCCTTTCGGTTTGGTCCGGCCAGGTGCAGCCGACACGGCGGTGTTCGGTACCACTGAGTTACCTACTACTGGAGGCATTTAATTAAATGCAAGGATGAGATGGTGATAGCGGGTGAATAATTCCATTCGCCCGATGACGTCACTGCTTTTATACAGTTGCAGGAACTGTGTGACCTCAGCCACATCAACCTTGGGGAAGCTAAGCATCCCCGGGGCGGCTGAAGTGGCAGTGGGCGCGGGTTTGGCGGATTGAGGCGCACCCGCTGGGGCCTGCTTGAAGGCAGGCTCCGTGCGGGGCCCCCAGGCCTGGGTTTTCGGCTGCGCAGAGTCAGCCTTTTTTGGGCCCCACGCAGGCGTGGTGCCGGACTTGGCCGCCGCAGGCAGAGGCGGGAAGTGGCTCGCCGTGGGCGCCGGAGGCGCTTTGCGGCCACTTTGGGCCCCACCTCGGCCGTTGGCGGCCTTGCGGGACTGTTGGGAGGGGGACGGCCGAGGCGCGCGCGGGCAGCCTCTGTAGTTGGCCGGGTGGCCAGTCTGGCCACAAAGTACGCACGCCGGGGGCGTGGAAGACTGCTGGTCGCGTGTGCGACCGCAGTCTTTGGTGAGGTGCGGCACCAGGCACTTTACGCACCTTGGTGCCGCCGTGCAGTTACGAGCCGCCCCGATCAACGATGTATGGCCCATATTTATACCTCCGCTGTGCGAGCGAGAGGCACATGTGTGGGAAAGAGATAGCAATAGCCCAAATCGCCCAGACCTAGAGGCAATACCTGATCGTGCTCGCTTTATTTGTGTCTAAAATGTTTGTAAGTTGTACTATTATTTCATACATTTGACCCTTTTTCATATAAAACCATAAAAACTTTTGCTAAAGTTATTGTCGAAACTTATGGGTCAGTGAAGTTTTACATAAAAATGTTTTCATTATAAACTTAAAATTACGTTAATAGGTACATCTATGCACTATTGAGCTGTTGCAGCCAGTAATTCGCCGTTATAACTTTATTATATACTTGGCTTGCAACAGCTCGTACCTATACTAAACATGTAAAACTTATCTCTAACAAAGTATGTATGAAAACTGTGTAAACCTATTCTAATCCTTACATAAACAACTAATACAAACAACTATAACTATTAACTATATAAAAATGTGCATCACTTATAACTACGCGCGACGGTTATTTATTTATGTACATAGTTGTCGCGAACAGTACGTGACCCTCTTCTTTGCCTTAACATTATCCTGTTTCCTATTTATTTCCTTATTTAGGATTGGCGGGGTACTCTATCTAAGCCTAAGGATTTGGCGATGATACTGATTTTGACATGAAGCGACTGCCGTCAGATCTCCACCACCCGGAGGGAAAAACCAGACCTTTCTCAGGTTAGGACACATATTATTCGAAATATAATTTCTTGGCCGTGTGGGTTTTCTCGCGATGTTTTCTATCACCGCCTAGCAAGTTTAGTGATAATTATCTACAAATATGTACGTAAACCCGAAAACACAAATTTGGAACACCCCAATTGTTTTATTGCCTTAAATGTGGTGCACATTTAAGGGGATAATTCTAGGAATAGGGAATTACAGTTTCACACATTTAGTCGCCGCTTGCATGTAAGAAACAATATGTCGCTGACACCATATTCACATTTACAAACATTAAGTACTTATTACGAATTTAGATAATGATTAAGTATTGAGAATGATATTATATTTAATTATATTAACATCAATATTTGTTAAAGTGTAATAAATTTAAATTTTATTTCAATAATATGATTTGCAAGATGCGAGATAAAACAATATAATTTATTAGTTAATAGATTCAGGTGTTATTTTACGAAAGTCAAATTTACATGAAATTTGCACAAAAACACTGGTAGCGGAAGCACACAAAGCAGGTTAGTTCAAATTGCAAATATAATTTTTCTATATTTATATAAATAAAATGTTCTTTGACAAATTACAGAGCGCCATCAAGTTTCACTCTAAGCAAAACTTGTGCTGTGGTTACTAGACAAGTGCTAAACTTACTTAAATACCTTTTTATAAATACATACTTACGTAGGTATAATACATATAAATCACCCAGAGCAAGACAAACAGACATGTTCATGCACATGAATATTTACCTTGTGAGGGAATCGAATCGGGAATTGTTGCTAGAGTAGCCATTGCTAGGCATAACCGAGATCGATTACATACTATATACCTACCGTAATCGTAATTGAAGTCGTTATTGTTAGATATTATTCTGTGTAAGTATCTATAAGTACATATTTACAGAGTTGAATAAATTCTTGCACAATATATTTTGACGTCACGCATTTTATAATTACGTCAGGCATTTTATAATTACGTCAGGCATTTTGCGTGACGTGTGTCTGTTACTTGGAGCCACGTCATTGCTTGTAGGTTTGTGCCACGAATCAAGAAGTTTATAGTTTGTGGTACGTACTACGTGTCTTGTTTTGCAACTGGGTATCAGTAGATCGCGTCAAGTATCTAGTTCGCTCTGAGGTTGCTTTTCGCAGGTGTATTCCATACACCTTTCTACTGCGCGAAAGAAATGTACCTAGTATCAATGATTATGTTACTACAGTACTAGTACATAGAAGTTTAGCTCGATCTATACATCAACAATTTAGCTTTCTATTCTTACGCAAGTCTTACCCATTACGAGCAATCCTTGCACCGACCTACGCTTCTGTGAAAACGCGTTTCTTTTTCTGACATACATAAACTTAAAAATTAAAATATTTTCTAAATACAGAATTTGATCATCGTTAGAGCCGTTTCCGAGGTACTTACACGCTCATTTGTTCACGGTGCACTCTGCCAATTAACAAACACGTCTGATAGTAGGGTACGTACATCTGACTGGGGCAACTCCACCTCGCAGAAGACCGCAGCATCGATGACCGCAGCAAAATAACAACTTCTGGAGGGGAGGTAGCTGTGTTGATATAGTGAGGACGATTATTTAGTAGCTGCGGGGGTAGCAACAAGCGAGCGATATTTCTTGTATTGCAAGTGTTCATACGCTAAGGTAATCACTTTACGTTGGGTGGATCCAATGCTTGTTTGACTCCCAAAGTTATACACATTTTGGTGTGCTAGTGAGAACAGTAATTATATTTTTCTTGTAATAATTGCTTAACCTTCACCTCTATGACTATTATTTTCATTATATATCGTTTATTTCTCCCTACAGAGCAAGGCACATAAATATTTCAGTATACAGACAGTACCTAAACTAGTTTTTCAATAGGCATGGGTTAGCTACGAGCACTTCATGCCTGAGACTCACCGCTCGATTGCTATTATTAGATAACTTTACAAAAAATAATAACGTATTCAGTTCATACGTTGGCATCCACCCAATTATTAGAATCTTCACACTTATACATATATATACATACATTACATAGAGTTAGTTGTTTAATAATGTTGCAGTAGTTAGTTTTTTTAATAGTCGATAGTGACATCTATGCGAACTATAAAAAACTAATACCTACTAACTTCTTACCTCTCCTATGTCACTGTAAAGTGCGTAGTTCTTAGAGTCTCCGCTAGATGGCAGTTATTTTAAAACTGTTAAAAGAAGACATTTCTACAAATAAATGTGGCAGCATGATGATATTAGCGGTAAGCAGCCACTGTTGCCTATGAATATGTTCACACAGCGACACCTCAAGATAGACTGTTTGACCTTACATCAGGGGCATCTGTATTGCCAACCAAATAAGATAACATCTAAAATTAGGTAAATTAGTACACGCGCCACAAGCGCCGGCCGGCACCTACCCGCTGTCGTTAGTAGATGCAACATACCGTCGCTGCCACGGCTGCTCCGGTAGTCTCTGCCTCGGCTGTTGCGGTCATCCGTCATCTGTAACAGAAACAGCATGCACCCTCCACCGTCGTTGCCACGACTGTCCTGGTCGTCGCTGCGACACGTGTTTCGCCTCTCCACTAGGCATCCTCAGGCGCTGTAGACGTTAGTCATTAGAATAACATGCTACAAGTGACTATTAACTATGATTTATTCTAACGATTAGCATGTTCACGCCTGAATCTATTAATATCTTCCAGTTACTGTTTTTACATTATTAAGCTATTTATTAAATAATAATATCGGCTTGAAACTTTGCATCGTTTTTATTTTTTTTACAACATTTAGGTAACAAACAAGCATAGGGATTGCCTAACGATAAACAGCTACCGTACCCTATGGAAATTTGCAACACTAGGTGCGTCACTCTTGCATTGCCGACCCTGTAAAAACTTCACACCTTTCTTAAAGATCGTCTTGCCTAGGGAAAACCACGGCAGGAAATTCATTCCACAACTAAATAATTCTTGGTCGAAAGTTACTCTGTAACGCACAGTATACGACCATTGCTGCTCCTGTATGTGACGATGAATAGCCAACGGTCGGCCAACGGTGTATTGAATAAGCATCATATCGAACAACTCTTCGGAACCTATTGTACATTAGATAGAACACACAAAGAGTGGCAAAATCTCTCCTTAAACTCAACGATCATCGACAATTCTGGTATCCAGGAGCGTCCGCCTATAGGCGAATGCACGTACAGTACCTACTCCATTTGCGGTATGACTCGACACTTGTATAACAAGAGTCTTTGGCCCGAATTTAAGAGAGGATGCATTAAAGCAGCTGGTCTGGGGATATATCTCCACCTCACTGAAAATCGCAGCCAAGTAACAACTCCCTTGAGGGTTGTTGTGTTCCTGTGTGTGAGTGAGGTCACCAGTAAGCTGCTAAGTAGTTGCTGTGTTAGCAACTGAAAAGGCATCGCACAAGTGATACTTGATGTATTATAAGCGTTCATAGGCTACGGTAACCGCATTACATCAGGTGGGCCGTATGCTTGTATGCTTTCCGCGTTGTATAAAAAAATGAAGTATTGTTTCGCTCTATTCAGCACACCAATTTCTGGAAGTCAGCTTGATCTTCTCTTTTCGGTGACTTCACAAATGAACTTCTGAAATAATGTTATCAAATGGTAAAATTAAAGATTATTAAGGACAGATAGTCAGTGCTGAATTATTTCCAGACATCTTTGTCAGTTAAATATTCATCAATTCTATAATAAGCCGTTCTACAGAGAGTATTTTTAATGTGCTTTTTGAATACATTGTCAGGAAAGGACACAACTGTTACAGGCAATTTATTATAAAATCGAATACAATTTACAAGAAAAGATCTACCAGTCCTAGCAAGCCGATGTACCGGCATAAACAACTTATTTCTACTTCTAAGTTTTTCACTGAAGTTTGAAAACGACTTTAAATTTTTACGGGCATATTATGTTTTCATAAACCCACACGTCCAAGAAATAAATTTAGAAAGACGCGTGACCTAACCTAAGAAAGGTTTGAATTTCCGTCTAGGTCATGGAGGTCTGGTAACAGTCGCTCCAAGTCAAAAATCAGTATCTCTCCCAAATCATTAGGGTTAGGTAGCGGACCCCGCCAATTCTAATGGATTAGGGAACGGGATAACGTTAGGATGAAGAAATAGTGCCGAGGATAGCACAGAGTCTTGTGAATCTTATGAAAGACCAGCACTATTCCCTATGCTATCGTGGCATGCACCATCAATAACGGTTTATATGCTTGCGCTGGATAAGAATCTGGCAATCCACCAGCAACATAACCTGTCAGTATATACATTTTTTTATACAACGTCGGGAGGCATTCAAGCATACGTCCCACCTGATGTAAAGCAGTTACCGTTGCCTATTAACACTTGTATCACTCGCGCGATGTCTTCTCAGCTGCTTACACAGCAACTCCTTTTGGAGCTTACTGCTGACCGCACTCACACGCCGGAACACAACAACCCTCTAGGGAGTTGTTATTTGGCTGCGGTTTTCTGTGAAGTGGAGGTACTTCCCCAGACGGGCAGCTTTGATGCGCCCTACCTCTCTTAAAATAAATCAAGATAAATAGATAGAATAAGCTTTATTTACATAATAATTGTTACAGGAAATTTAAAAAATAATAAAACATGTATACTTATTATGCAACAAGGCGGCCTTATTGCTAAAAGCAATCTTTTCAAGGCAACCTTAAGGTAACGAATTGGCGTACAGAGAAGGTAGGTATCAACAACAATTGCTCATGATTATTTGAATAATACCTACTATTGCTTTCGTTTGACTATTATTGTGAAATGAAATTAAGAAAGGTTTTCCATTCGCTGTTGTATTATTGAATCATATTATATTATATCCATCTTGTAAGATATAATTTTAAAATAAAATATTGTACGCAATTTTTTGGATTTTAATTAAGAGCGAGACAAATTTAATATATTGCTATGCTTAATTCATTTTAGATGGGTACCTACAATTATTTATTCTTAGTATCGTTACCAACTAATGGGGATTGGAATAATGGAAAAACGTGGTTAAATTTCAAAGATAGATATTATCTGTATCTGTGGTATCGTTACGTCTGTAGTATTAGAATTATAGTCAAATAAACCACAATGAAGTACGTCGATAACTATAATAGAACGATAAAGATCAAAATGTTATTTAATTTATTTTTCCATCAACGTCATGATGAAATATATAATCAATTGATTGATTCAGCGATTTAGCTGCCTGCAAATTACTCTGTCTGCTTATCTGTCTGTTTGTTGTTCAATATACAGATAGTTTCTCTTATGAAATAATATTTAATTAGGAAAAAAAAATGCAGACACATCTTTATTACATTTATCCTATTTTTTATCTCATTGAAACCGTAAAGGATACACTAACTTCTTGAAACAATACCTAGCTACTTAGCGCAAAGATGTTAGGTAATACAAAACCTAATGAATCCGTCTTGACTTGCGTACTGGCAATAAAATAAAGCGACAAATCTTCTTTTATACAAAATTCGATATGTTTATGTATGTCCCCTATGGACTCCAAAACGGCTTGAACGCGTATTGATGAAATTTCCCGTGAATCTTTTGATTAGCCCAGCGGGGAATTCTGTGAAGTTCAGTAGCGACGGGATCGACCGTGTGTAACTGGAGCGGATCGCTAGTTATATATGAGTATATAGTATAAATGCACAGTAGGGACAAGTAACTATTAAGTAATCTGTGGTAGGGACGCAAAAGCCCATAATATTCGAATTTTCGCAACGCTTTCATATCACATCATTCTCGTATCGCGCTTTTCTCACTG
Organism: Pyralis farinalis; assembly: GCA_947507595.1. Classification (NCBI taxonomy): domain Eukaryota; kingdom Metazoa; phylum Arthropoda; class Insecta; order Lepidoptera; family Pyralidae; genus Pyralis; species Pyralis farinalis. The sequence goes on from OX382270.1 coordinate 21,605,171, forward strand.
TAACTAAGTATTTTCATTTCTTTTATGCCGTATCTATGTTTTTTATAGATACAACGTCGTGAGGCATGCAAGCATACGGCGTACCTGATGTAAAGCGGTTATCGTAGCCTATAAACTTGTAATAAAGTATCAAGTTAGTAGCACTCCTCTGCTGCGCGTGAGTAAAACTTAATGTATTACAAACGTTAATAGGCTACGGTAACTGCTTTACATCAGGTGGGCCGTATGCTTGTAAACCTCCCGACGTTGTATAAAAAAAATATACTTATACAAGTTGTTTTCCATATTTTCGGGTTTTATTTCTTCAGTATTATAGTATAGTTATTGAGACATCCCGTTAGTGTAAAAGTACTGTATCATTAAAACTGTCAAGGAGATTGCTGGACCGCAGAAATGCATCACGGTCGGGATGTCAACTACGAACACATTTGCATGGAAATCCATCCTCTTGTCTTCCACTAGATTTAGCAATGTTTGTACTTGGTCGTAGTAATCTTTATCTGAAAAGATTAAAGTATTAGATATTACTCATAAGCAGTGGTGGCTCAGTGGATAAGGTACCGGCGCATCGACAAACTGGTACCCTGTTCACCGGTACCCCAAGTCGCTACCGATCCCTTATTGTGACAAAAAGCTGTAAAATCTTGGAATCTATATATATAAAAATTAATGTTTGTCTGTATGTCCTCTATGGACTCGAAAACGGCTTGACCGATGTTGACGAAATTTTCAGGGAATCTTCAGATTAGCCCGGCGGACGATCCTGTGAAGTTTGGTAGCGATTGGGTCACCCGTGCGAAGCCGGGGCGGGTAGCTAGTTTATAATAAATATTATGTACCAACTAGACAAATAAAATATTATTCTATTCCCCTATTCAAATTCTGTCATTTTTTATATAACGTCGGAAGTATACGACCCACCTGATGTAAAGCTGTTACCGCAGCCTATAAACGCTTATAATGCATTAAGTATCACCCGCGCGATACCTCCTCTGCTGCTAACACAGCAACCCTTTAGGAACTTACTGGTAAACTCACTCACTTGCAGGAATACAACAACAGTAAGCGAGGAATTATTTGGCTTTAGTTTTTGTGAGGTGGACGTTCCCCAGTCGAACTGCTTTGCCCTGTATCTCTATTAGTAAATAAATTTAGATAATTTGTTAAATAACTTTTGTCTAGCTAAGCATTTACGATATTGTCATTATTATGTGAATAAAGCACGTTCTGTGGCGAGATTGTGTGCTCTATTCTCGCTCAAAACGCATGCTTACAATTTTAACGAAACAACATAAATAAAAATTACCAATATAATTGTCAGAAAATGAAGTACTTAAGTATAGTTAATGCAGGAAATTGCACTTGCGATTAAATCAATTTTGTCATTGTACCATGAATTAGAGGTGGTGTGAATCTTATTGGTGTTAAAATAAGAAGAGGCATGCTCCGTTGGTTCGGTTGTAGAGAGAATGCCGGATGAAAGAATGACGAAGCAGATATACAACGCAAAAGTGGAAGGATGTAGGAGCCGAAGAAGGCCAAGTCTTACCTACCGTGACCACATTGATCGTGCTCTATCAGAAGGTGGTGTTAGGAACCTTAGAAATCGACGAGCGTGCATGAGAAGAGCAATTAATGTCACGGGTCACGTGGTCCTCGGTTCTCTCTGCCTACCCCCTAAGGGATTTGACGTGATGTTGTAGAGTGATTCTTATTTTTAGCCTTTTCGACTTCACTCTTCTTCTTCTTTTTAGCGTTATCCCATTTTTCCTAATCTATTAGGATTGGCTGCGCTCGTTTCTTAAGGTACCTAAAGATTTGGCGAAGATACTGTTTTTTAAATGGAGCGACTGCCGTCAGACCTCCGCAACCCCGAGGGAAAACCAGATCATTCTTTTACAAATATGTATATAAATCCGTAAACACAAATTTAGTGGTACATGCGAAGATTCGAACCGGGGACCTGTTTGTCACTAGGCCGGTTCTTTATTCACTGGACTATAATATCATATAATGTTTATATATCTGAAAGCTCAATCTGATAGCCAGATTAGATAGATTTTTTTTTATTTAGCCTTCAGCGTAAGGTACAATGCAAGATATTTGTATAAATTGTCCTACACCATTTGTTTAATATTGTATCGTCTTTCTTTGTTATTGATATTATCCATCGATCTCTACTTTACCAATAGGAGCAATTATTTTTTTTTTTTTTTTTTTTTTTTTGATTTTCGCCCAAGAAAGTTGAAGACCCACAAAGGAAGGACCAACCCACACCCGGGTGTGCATTGGTCATTCCTCCGTGAGGGGCACCCTCCGGAAAAAGGGAGGGAGGAGGTGAAATCTTTCAAAGATACCATTTCGTACGAACGAACTGATTATGTCGGATTTCCACCGACTAAAACACCCCCTGGGACTGCCTCTAGCCGGGAAGGCTACAAAGGCTTCATCTGAAGCGATCACCCCAGGGGAACGGGGTGACGCAAGCGTCACTCTTATAAGAGCATACGCTTAGAGAAGGGTCGACTTCCTCCTGAGGACGCCGACCCTGGACCCTATAAGCGCCTAAACCGAGCGACCAGAAGGGTGCTCACATGGTGGAGGAGTGTTGCCCTAAGGAGGCTTCGGCCGCTGCGTAGCGGTCCAAAGCTCTCGAAATTTTGTTAGGTTGATCTAAGAGGACACTACGTGGCCTGCGGTTTTGGTATTTGGATAAAGGAGGCTGTGGCGGGCTGTAGGACGCAGCCTGCTGGATGAGCGGGTTAGGATGGGTCTCAGCGGTTTCGAAGAAACGCTTTGACAGGAGTTGAAAGTGTTGTTGGATGGATGGGAGTTGGAGGTCACGGTGGAGTTCAGCATTACGCTGAGCCCACTGAGCATTGGTGGCTCGACGACAAAAGACGTTTTGGACGGTCTGCAGCCTGTTAATGGTTGCAGGACTGGCATGAGCGAACACCGGAGACGCGTACGACATCACCGGCCTTATACAAACCTTGTACAGGGTTCGCTTATTTCTGAGGGACATTTTACTGTGCCTTCCCAGCATAGGGCTGAGTCGGTTCAGGTAAAATCTGGCGGTACTAACTACCTTTCGAACGTGGGGGACAAAAGAGAGTCTGGAGTCTAGAGTGACTCCGAGATACTTTGCCGTGCGTTTCCAGGGGACTGACGCCCCCAGCATACGCAGTCGGCGAGTATTGTGTGGGAGTTTGCGTCTCGCACAGAAGTGAACTGCGGAGCTTTTCTCCGGGTTCACCTCTATGCGCCATTTTCGGAACCATCTTCCTAACTCAGTAACTGAGGTTTGAAGTTTGGCTAACGCAGATGACACCTGCACGCTCTTGGAATAGAGGGCTGTGTCGTCGGCGAAGAGCGAGAGCTCAACGCCTTTGGGAGGGGTGGGAATATCGTTGGTATACGATATATACAGCAGGGGTGCCAAGACAGAGCCCTGTGGGACCCCAGCCTTGAGTGGGCGTGGGGTTGAGAGCACTCCTTCGTGTCTAAAACGAAAGGAGCGATGTTTGAGGTAGGAGGCCACTAAGCGGACAAGTCGGTCTGGGAAATTAAGCTTGTAAAGCTTGTAAATAAGTCCTCCATGCCAGACTTTATCAAAAGCCTTGGCAACGTCAAAGAAGACAGCTACTGTCTTTTGACGCTTTGGATAAAAACCGCTCGAGATATACTCGACTATGCGGTGGACTTGCTGTGGGCAAGAGTGTTGGGAGCGAAAGCCGAACTGGTTGTCTATTATGAGACCATTTGAGAAGAGATGCTCTCTCAGTCGAGCGAGCATTACTCTCTCAAGAAGTTTCCCCATCGCCTTAAGTAGGCTGATGGGGCGGTGGCTACTAGGGTTGTTGAGTGGTTTACCCGGTTTAGGTATACCAATGACCGTAGCATCTTTCCAGGCGGTTGGAAAGTGGCACAGGTCGAAGCAGGCGTTGAATATAAGGGCTAAGAGCGTCAGCACTTGGGCTGGGAAGTTCTTTAGCGCCTTATTTGAAATTCCATCAGCGCCTGGGGCTTTGTGGGGGTTTAGTCCTTTGATGAAAGAACTAATTTCATCATTGGACACTGTGATGGGGTCTGCAGTGAGAGGGAGTGAGCTCTTATGTAAGACCTCCTCCTCCACTGATTTGACGTGTGCAGCGTCGCATGGCTGCGTGCTGACAGAACATTGTGAGGCAATGCTGTCAGCGAAACATTCGGCTTTCTCTTCGTCCTCGAAGGCGATAGTGCCATCGGGACGGTGGAGTGGTGGAGTGTGAGTTATTGCGTCACTACGCAGTGCTCTCGCTACTTTGTAGTACGCAACATGAGAGGGAGCTATATTCTCCATGAGGTCGCCCCATCGCTCTTCCCTCAAGTCGGAGAGAGAGGACCTCACTTGCCGCTGAAGGCGGTTCGCGAGCGTCCTGTTAGACGGGGTGGGATACAGCTTGGCTCTGCGGAGCGCTGCATTTTTGGCTTTAATCAGGTCCCTGACAGCCTGCGGTAGTTTTCGGCGGTTATCCACCTTCACTACCCGCGAGTTGTCCTGAACAGCTGATTGAACCAGTTTGGTTAGAGAATCCACCGCACTGTCAATCTTGTCCGGACTATCGAAGTAGTCGGACGTGAGAGCGTACGGTGAATCTGGGGCATCAAAGGCTGCCTCTAGGGTGGCCTTAAAACCTTTCCAGTTGGTGAAGGTCTTGTTGGTGGAGGAGGGGTGGGGATCCAACGGCCCCATTACCAGTGAGACTGGACGGTGATCAGAGCCCAGATCATCGAGAGGCTCGATTGATCTGAGCTGAAGCGACACTCCTTTGACTAGCGCAAAGTCTAGTACGTCAGGAGTGGCGTCCACCCGATCAGGGTAGTGTGTGGGCGAGAAAGGACACAGGACGTCCAGATCTAGGGCTTGGGTAATCTCCAGTAGCTTCCTGCCACTGGAGTTAGAAGACTGACAGGTCCAGTCTGTATGTTTGGAGTTAAAGTCTCCAAAGAGAATGACAGACTTGCCTAGTGCTAAGAGCGCTTCAAAGTCGCTTCTTAGTGGGATTGTCCCGCTCGGTATGTAGATGGACGCTATGAGTATGGACTGATGTCCTGTCATAGCCACCTTACATACTGTGGCCTCCATACTACTCAAAGGAGGAGTATCTATAGTTGAGCAATGAAGTGCTCGCCTATAGTAGATAGCAGTGCCGCCGCCTCTATGGTCGCGCGGCCTGTCATTCCGAACTAAAGTGTACTGGGGAATCGACAGCCCCTTCCGGTCAGTGGGTTTGAGCCACGTTTCCTGAAGGAGCAGCAGGTCGATGTCCCTACTACGTACAAATTCCTTCAGTTCTAGAATGTTAGGCCGTAAGCTACGCGTATTAAATGAAATAAGCGAGAGCCCTTTCGGTTTGGTCCGGCCAGGTGCAGCCGACACGGCGGTGTTCGGTACCACTGAGTTACCTACTACTGGAGGCATTTAATTAAATGCAAGGATGAGATGGTGATAGCGGGTGAATAATTCCATTCGCCCGATGACGTCACTGCTTTTATACAGTTGCAGGAACTGTGTGACCTCAGCCACATCAACCTTGGGGAAGCTAAGCATCCCCGGGGCGGCTGAAGTGGCAGTGGGCGCGGGTTTGGCGGATTGAGGCGCACCCGCTGGGGCCTGCTTGAAGGCAGGCTCCGTGCGGGGCCCCCAGGCCTGGGTTTTCGGCTGCGCAAAGTCAGCCTTTTTTGGGCCCCACGCTGGCGTGGTGCCGGACTTGGCCGCCGCAGGCAGAGGCGGGAAGTGGCTCGCCGTGGGCGCCGGAGGCGCTTTGCGGCCACTTTGGGCCCCACCTCGGCCGTTGGCGGCCTTGCGGGACTGCTGGGAGGGGGACGGCCGAGGCGCGCGCGGGCAGCCTCTGTAGTTGGCCGGGTGGCCAGTTTGGCCACAAAGTACGCACGCCGGGGGCGTGGAAGACTGCTGGTCGCGTGTGCGACCGCAGTCTTTGGTGAGGTGCGGCACCAGGCACTTTACGCACCTTGGTGCCGCCGTGCAGTTACGAGCCGCATGCCCGTATAGCTGGCAGCGGTGGCACTGGGCCGGCATGCCAGTCTTGCGGGGCGGCTCGACTGTAATGTTTGAGATCCCGCACACCGTGCGGGTCTCTTTGAATATGGACCTAGCCTCACTGTTGTTGGTTAATACCACCAACGCCAGTGGGTAGGTACGGCCTGAGCGGCTGTACATTTTATGTACAGCCTCAACTGGGAAACCCTGACCGACTAAGTCGGCCCGGATTTCCTCAGCCGGAACCTCGTGCGGTACTCCTCTGAGTACCGCACGGACTTTCCGCTCCTCAGTGAGGGCGTAAGTATGGTATGGGATACCATGCTGACCCAGCAGGCCTGACAAGCCTCTGTAGTCAGCGATGGTGGGGACCTCTATTTTGATAGCCACACCTGTATTGGTGGCTTTGGTGTAACTGACTTTTTTGTCAGTACACAGTTTGGAGACGTCGACCCATCTCGCCTTATCCCGTAGGAATATAGGCGGCGGGGACTTTACTTTGGCCACCTCCGGCGCGCAGCGAGTCGCTGGCTTGGCGGTGGCGGAGGAGGAAGAGGAGGTGCCGCGGGCAGCGGGGGTGGCAAGCGCAGAAGGCGCTGGGATGTCGATGCTCATTAGAGCCGGGATGGCGGGGCGCTGGGTCGCGGCGGGGGATGCTCTCTGCGGCGAGGCAGAGCGAGCACGCCGGTTTTTCTTAGCTGAAGGCTTTTTAGGGCGGGTGTGAGTGACGACGGTGTATGAGCCTTGCTCATCGTCGTCGCTGGGGGCTGGACGTTTGATAGTCCTTTGGGCGGGAGGGATGGAGCTATCAAGCTCCATGTCCGAATTGTCGGACTCAGGAGAGGAAGGGGAGGCGGGGGAGGAAAGTACCTCCACGGCAGGGGAGGCGGGGGCGTCAGAAGACGCGGGGGAGGCTGGGACGCTGTATGGAGCGGGTAGGGAGGCGAGGGAAGGGACAGGGGAGGCGGGGGAGGACACAGGGGAGGCGGGAGAGGACACAGGGGAGGCGGGAGAGGACACAGGGGAGGCGGGGGAGTAGGCCTTGGCGATACCTAGCAGTAACTCGTCGATGTCGACGTCGGGGGTGGATTGCAGAGTCAAAGCGACCTGCTTCGCAATGTGAAGGATAGTTTGTAGCGTAGTGCTATCAAACTGCGCCATAGTGGCGAAGCAAACCTCCCTGCCGAGGGGCAGGGGGGCGACGGAGGTTGAAGTTAACCGCAGCTACTCTAATTTAGTAGGCACGGAAAAGGACCGTCACCCTTGGCAAGAGCCAAGTGCACTGGGCTCGGGTCGGCCGACTTCGCTGGGTTCTGAAGGAACCCAGCAGCGTGTCGGGTCAACGCTTACCGGCTTCGTATGGCACCTACAAGTAGGTATCCACCGATACTACGCGGGCAATTGTTTACAAGTTGTGCAAACAACGGTTGCAAGCAACCGTTGCAAACAAAACTCGCAAAAACTGCGAACGGCGCTTAGACTGTACAGTCAGCGCGGTGTATACTCACAACGACAGAGACGGCTGCAGGTGCGAGCGAGAGAGGAGATGGCGAGCGTCGATACGTGTGCACGTATCGAGAACTGGCCGCGGAATCGGAGCAATTATTTGATAAACGTCATAGTTATGCGCAACATACCATTATCCTGTTCGAGTAAAATTTGCGTGAGAATAGATACAGTTTTCTTTCTTTCTACTTTTAGTAGGTCACCAAACTTAGTCAGAGCAAACTGGCGGCTATTCACCATGGTATACTTATACAAGTCACTTTGAAACATGTTAAAATTCTGAAAATAAAACAAGAATTCACAGATTAGGCAACACGACATCAGATATAGTCTAAATTCTAGCAAAATGTGAATACTTCCTTGCCCTATGAAATTTTTAAATACTGCCTAGGGAGAAATAGAATCTTTAATTTTAGAATTTCGAATTCAAAACGCGTTTATAATGTAGCCAAGATTTTTATCAGGAACACCGTTCCTATATGAAATCTATATGTTTGTCTGTGTGTTTGTCTGTCGCTTTTTTTGAATATTCGAATTTTGACTTCAGATTCGGATTCAGCATAAAAAAGTAGAATAGGAATGTTCAGGAACACCGTTCCTATCTCTTAAGGAACATAGTCGAAATGGCCGACAAATTAAAAAAAAAATTGAATAATTGACAAGCCAGGTGTTCCTCTAGCAATGCAAGCTTGCGCATTCTCAACTGGTTTTAATTTGAATTTTAATCAGTACATTTGCTTTCTCTCCATTAAATTTTTCTTTGATGTTACTATTTCTGTAACCGCGGAAATCGAAAAGATGAATTACTTTCAAATATAAGTACCGTCGTACCACCAACGTAGCATAGACGGTGTGCATTATTAACCACGTGCTTAGACTGGGTACTGCAAGTGCGTTTTTGGTTAGATCGTTTCGGTTCCAGAAATATTAACTAAAAAGCAACCGGAGATGACAGCTGACAATAATAAATTGAAAGTCATAATGAATGCAGATTTATAACAGTACCTACCTACGTAAGTACACTTCAGAATACAACGGCAGCCTACAACATCGCATCGATACATGCGTATTAATTCAAATCGAGGCAAAATACGACTATTTTATACAACGGAATGAATGTAAGAATATGGACAATCTGGTGATATGTGTACGCCTACATTCCTCACTCGTGAATTACCACCCTGCAGCTAATGTATGAACTCCACAGGAGCTTACTGGTAAAGTCATCGATACGAAATACGGTTATAGAAATAAACCAACAAAACTTCATAATTATTTGGATCTTTATTAATAAAATATGAATGGTATGATGGAATATGGGTAAGTTATTTCCTGTAGGTACTAAAAAATTACAAAAGTGTGCATAAACACTTGTAGTAGTAGTTGTTTGTAGGACACCTCAGCGGATATAATTTTTTTAACGAAAAGTTATGAAGATTTTTTTTTATTTTTTATTAGGAAAACATACAGTAATGTTATTAACTAGTGTTAATTACAGATTAAGCACGAATAGTACACATTTACATTGTTTGCGCATACAATCTGAAAAAACTTGTTTGTTTTTATGTTTTTCAAAGTCAAAGTCAAAGTCACCCCGTCAATGTAAGATCTCCGATCGAAGATTCATCTTCCGATGATGATGTGCCTGTAGAAATTGGCAATTTCATACTTTAACACCTAATATTTTATGCCAGATCGAAATAAAGGTACAGCGCAGTATGAGGGTATAGTAAATGTCATGTTAAGTATGATGGGCCGAAAATATAAGGAAAGAAACTCAAAGGAATTAACATAATGTTCGTAGCGGATGTCGCTTTAGATATGAAAGTAGTGGTTAGAAAATGTAGTCAGGTTGTGCAATGTACTTAAATAATATGACTGCAAAGAGAGTGGGGATGTGACCGGATTTCCTACCGGATAGAAGGTGATTCACAAGTAAACTACCTAAATATGTATGTACATAAGGTATATTTACTATGTGTTCATGGTTTGTTTACTATTGAGTCGGTATTGCATTATTCATAAATCTTGAGAAATTCAAACAGTCGTGCAGAGTTTAGGACCATTTCTATAGTATAATATTGCATTTATATATACTTCTTCTTCATGGGGTTTCCTATTTCTTTATCCTCTTTGATTGGGGTTTGCTACCTAAGCCTAAGCATTTGGCGACGAAGATACTGATTTTGACAACTCGGGGTAAAAATCAGACCTTTGTTAGGTTCGGTTATCGGTCTTTCTAAATATAATTTCTAGGACGTGCTGGTTTCCTCACGATGTTTTCCTTCACCACTGAGTAAATAATTTCAAAAAATAGGTAATTGTTGGTACCTACACAAATCCGAAAATACGAATCTAGTGGTACATGCCCCAGGATTGGAACCAGGCGGTTAACAAACTAGTTTTTAGCCACTAGGTTAACACTGCTTAACATAGATACATTTATAATATCATTAATACGCTAGGCGAAACATCTTACCTTTGTTGTTGGAGATAGAAATTTGCATATAAATGATAACGTGATTAGAAACCACTCGTTGAAGATAATGAATACCTGTTTTGAAAACCAAATATATTAATTAGCGGTGACAACTAAAACAGCATAAAAATTTACATAAATCAGTTTAAATTTTCACGGTTATTGATATAATTGTTAGATTCAGGAGTTACTTTGCGAAAATTTAATTTACAGACAATTTGATCTAAATTACTTTGTATGCTTCCGTTACCAATTATCGGTTATTATTTATTTATTATATGTATATAATTATTAATTATATATCGGCCGCAGAAGCACACGAAGTAGTTTATATCACATTGATAGTTATAATTGTTGTTACCACAATGCATTTAACGTTTGTTTGTTTTTTTGCTATTTCGGTGATGCAGGCGCCATAGTATAAGACTGGAGGGGTGCGTATTTTTCACATAACTTTTTAAGTCTTATATTCTTAGTAATGGCAGTATTAATAAAAAAATATGATAACTGTCTGTTATGAGTTCCGTTGGTAGTAATAAAAATTTATGAACAAAAAAAGTATATGAGGAATGAAATTATTATAACACAAATCGGTAGTAGGTACAATAAAAAAACCGGCCAAGTGCGAGTCGGACTCGCACACGAAGGGTTCCGTACCATTATCTATAAAAACGGCAAAATAATCAGGTTTGTTGTATGGGAGCCCCCCTTTAATATTTGTTTTATTTTAATTTAATTATTTATTTTTAAAGTGGATATATAACTAAATATTCTGTGAATATTTCAAGCGTCTACCTGTTGCCGTTATCAATATCGAGCAAAAAAATCACGTTTGTTGTATGGGGCTCTCATATAACAAACGTGATTTATTTGCTCGTTTTTTTTAAATATTTATGCTATTCTATTTTTTAGTATTTGTTGTTATAGCAGCAACAGAAATACATCATACATACATACATGTTTCAACTTTCTATATTTTAAAGTCGCAGGCATTTACATATCTTGCGAGAGTCAAATGTACAGGATTTGATCTAACTACTTTGTTTGCTTTCGCTGCTGATTGTCGTTCATTATTTATTTATTTTATGTATATTATTAATATGTGATAGCAGAAGCACACAAGGTAGTTTTGATCAAATTGCCTAATATAATTTTTGTTACAACGATGCATTTACCGAAATTTTGTTAGTGATTTTCTGATATTTTGGCGATATTGCAGGCGCCACGGGATGGTTGAAGACACCGAGCTAACACCGATTGTATAATAAGTATATTAAAAATTTAAATAGGTCTATGTTGACGAGCTCGGTGGCGAATGACGCGACTTTGACACCAGCGCACGTGGGTTCGATTCCCACACGAGGCAAATATTTGTGTGCATGAACATGTCTATTTGTCTTAGCTAGGACGCATTAAACCAGCCCGTCTGGGGAAGTACCTCCACCTCACAGAAAACCGCAGCGAAATACTAACTCCCTCGAGGGTAGTTGTGTTCCTGCGTGTGAGTGAGGTCACTAGTAAGCTCATAAGGAGTTGCTGTGTAAGCAGCAGAGGAGGCATCGCACGAGTAATACTTAATATATTACAAGTGTTAATAGGTTACAGTAACTGCTTTACATCAGGTGGGCCGTATGCTTGAATGCCTCCCGACGTTGTATAAAAAAAATATATGTAAAAAAAAAATTATCTATGACTGTAGATTATTTATTACTACATTATTTATTTCTCTCTATCACTACAGTGGTCAGGCCTAATACGATAGTGTAGCATAATCATAAAAAAGCGGCGATGCCTTCTCTGCTGCTAACACAGCAACTCCTTAGGAGCTTACTGGTGACCTCACTAACATGCAAGAACACAATAACTCTTCAGGGAGCTGTTATTTAGCTGTGGTGTGAGGTAGAAGTACTTCCCAAGACGGGTTGATTTGATGCTCCCTACCTCTCTCAAGACAGTGGTTTGAGTCGCCGCCACGCATATCTACGAGTTATGTTATGTCCATACATATTTATTGAGTTGTAATGTGTATAGGTACATATAAAAGTCGTGAAACGTACCGGCCACATGAATATGTTATTGAAAATCTGCATGCTGTCTGATATTTTGTCATATATTTGCATCAGTTCAAACCAGCAAATTTCATCAGGGGTATGTTCAATGAACTTGAGCTCTCTGAACATAGTCTGAAATGAAAAAATAATATTAGTTCGAATAGTCGAGTTGTAGTAATCTATCGATGTTCCTTTTAGATAATATTATTTGTATGTAGTATGCTTGGTTCCTTCGGAGTAGGAAGAGAGAACCGAGCGCCATAAGACGTGGTCCATACACACTTACACTTCACTCGCTTCTATAATATTCATAGCTTTTTTCATGCGCGCTCGCCGGTTCCAAGGCGTTCCCATGGTAGGTTAGTCTTGGTTTTCCTGGGCTCCTATATCCTTCTTTCTCATTGTATATCTGTTTCGTCATTCTTTCATACTGCTAATGTCCTAACACTTGTTTAACTATATATTATATACCATTTCCCTTATATACATATTATTTTCTTTTTCATTGATTTAAACACTATGAAATCATCTCTCTTGCTACTATATACTCCCACCAGTACGAAGTCACTACTCATTTGTCTCAGTTTGTTTATATATTTTTAATATTTTATCCGCCAAATACACAAGGGTATAAAAGTCCGAGGTATTGCTTAGGATATTATAACCAGTCAACCTTCGGGAGGAGCAGGAATTAATTATTGCTGTAAAATTTTAAGAACTTTGATTGGTATGCAAATGTATGTTAAACCTATAAATACTTACATGTTAAATATATAAATTGACATAGGTATATTGTATACACTCATAAATAGATCTCAAGATGAATACAAATGTGTCAAATATTCTTACCTAACCTCGATACGCCTAACATCGACACGCTAATTTTGGAATCGTTAACTTTGGTTTGTTGCATAATATTATGTGATATGATACTCAAAACTTCCAGCAAATTGATTTGCGAAGTATGTGACCTAGTCAAGAAGTGGCACAGCTCTAGCTAGAATAAGCAAATTGCCACTTGCAGATTGCTTGTCCTAGAGCTGTATCGGTTACGTCGATTTTGATTTGCTACAGATATCTTAATTTTGAATTCTATCTCGCTGCATATTGCCGATCGTGGCCCGTTGTTGAAGATCATAGACAAAATTTGAAGTTTTGGCCAATATTGGTTCCTTATCGACGTATTCAGATCGAGATACCATGTGAGATTTAGAACCTGTCGCACGTGGACAGCAACGCAGCACACTTAAGTTGTTTTAGCTCCACCTTACTTGCGTTGGGCAAATAAATGTACACAGAACGACAGATCAAGCCATACAAAACCACGTAAAAGCAAGAATTCTCACGTGACACGTCCAAGAATTAACAATCTAAAGCCCTGTATATAGTTAGCGGGCCAATTTTACTTATATTAGAATTAATTGAAATAATTGGTTGGAATATATCTTTCATTATTGTTTTCTATCCGATTATTTTTATATTCTTGCTTCAGGTAATAAAACGACTTGATACCAGGTGAAGGCAAATAGTTATAATCAATATATTCCATTCAGTACTTAAACTAAAATAAAGTAAAAGAAATACATATAATGCAACCGAAATAAATAAAGGTCAAATATTTTTCTCCGGAGTTTGGAGTCTGAAGGCACCTGAAGTACATAATTTTACCATTACAATAAATGTGTAATGGTCCAATACTCTAAATTGTCCATTGGGTGGTTGATAGTAAATTAAGTACCATCTATTATCAACCACCCAATGGACAATTTAAATTATGACAAAAATACTTGCATAAAATATAATATGTACTACTACTACTATTAATGGCGAGAGAAACACAAATGTTGATCATCGCATTCATCCCCAACCCCATCCCCATTTATCGCTAACTTCATTACAACACCAAATGACATCTGTAGTCGAAGTCACCACGAATTGTTTTTAGACAAATTAAACGATATTGTGGTTCATAACATATTGATTTGTCTTACGTAGCTCACGTACGTTACGTAGTACGTTACGTAGTACGTTACGTAGTATCATAACTAGGTCTGAGTACTATTTACCCTTTGGTAGAAATACCAAAAAGAACCTAGGAAATGCATAACTTCGTCAGAAAAAAGCTTTTAAATAATATTTATTAACAATTCGAAAACAAAAGCAAATCGTCGTGGAAAAGTAGTAAAAAGCAAATGGAAATTTCAAAATATTCAAATAGATTCACAAATAATCAATAATAAAAAATGCACTAACTAAGTTGTCAGTTTGCCAATTGACCAATATCGTGACAAAATAATTTATTATTTACTTGGTTACGTATAGTTTTTTGATAGAGTAGATAATAGTTTGGTCGGATATCGACAATTGTCCAAAGTTCAATTAAAGGTCCTATCTTCTAGAAACAATCCTCGTACAAAATAAAAAAATAGACTAAGAAAGCGACAAATAATGACTAAAATAACTGACCTTCAAAATGACATCGATTCTCGATTCCTTAAAAATGTTCATCTTTCGAGATTTCATTTTTGTTAATAGTATCTTATTGAACATTACAAGTTTGATGTAAATGTTCAAAATAAAGAAAGTAATAATCGACTTTTGTAATATATTTTGAAAAACCGTTGCATATAACCCTAAATTTCTTATATTAAATTGATTCAGTGCTACGGTGAATGTAATGTGCAGAATTGGAATCGATGACGACATGAGTGCTATTAAAAATTTATCTTTATAGATTTTTCTTGACAAGTCGAAATGTTCATCAATGCCGTCAAGTGTTCGGAACAAATTTATACAATCACCGTTTTTTCTGAACGTTGTTACGAGCAATGAGTACACAAATTCAATTGTCAAAAAACAATTAAGTGTCTTCGTTATTATGTTTAATGGTATATCAGCGGTTGCATTGATCCAATTAGAGGGCTTTACGAATACTACCAGCAAGATAATACTAGCGACAATCGATACGCAGTACAATTTTTGAAATATATTCGCATGTTTTAGGTCATTTTGTCCATACCTAACCATTTGTATACCACAGATTGACGCAGTATAAACAAGTGGTTTAGCAGCATTTGCTAATGAGTATTTAGATAACTTTGCTTTGGTTTCATTATTTTTTTGAAATAATAAAGAAAAAGGTTTTATGTTGTCTGGGCTTTCATTAATTCCGCCATCACGCAATGGATGCACTTTGAAATCACTCAAATAAAACATGGTGAGCACACAGTCAGTTTTGAAATGCGAATGTTAAAGTAAATATATTGAAATGTAATTGACAGTGTCGTAACAGGCAATGGGAATCTGATTAATGGGAAAACGTAGTCATATTTCATAATGTAGGTTTAGATAACATCTGTGGCGTTACGCAGCACTACAATTAATGCCTAATACTATCATTACGACGAGCTCGGTAGCGCAGTGGTTACGCTACTTGCTACCTTGATACTCTTGTCCGAATTCACCTACTTCTACCGCCAAGCAACTATATTTATATAGCTGTGTTCCTGTTTGAAGGGTGAGGATATGGCAGAGAAATTACTGGGTACTGTGACGAAACATCTTTAAGTCACAAGATGGCAGCGCGCGAGTAACATCCCCGTGCTGTTGCGAGCGTCAATAGGCTGCGGTGACCGCTTCCCATCTCATGCATGCTTGTTTGTTAATGTTTTGGCTTTGCTTTTCAAAAAACCATAATTTTTATGATCTACATGAAATTATAGCGTTAACATAAAGGCTTCCTTATGATATTTTTTCTGTTGTGCTTAGAGGTCCTGTTCTAAAGTTCAAAAGAAATCCCGCTTTAGTACACGTGAGCTCTTCTTTCGCTGATTATTTTCCAGGATTATTTTCATACTTTCAGGACATTATTCCAGAATCATTTAATTTGGAGAACACAATACACAACCGAGCTAGTTAAAAACAAAATACCCCGAATTAATGAAAATATGCTAAAAAGATACATTAACTCTAGGTTTGACAGCTGTAACACAAAAACTAGACCTGATCGAATAAAACTCAATATGGCATTGTAGGTTATAGAAGTAGGCAGGTACAAAAACGGTACAAGGGTCAAAATGTAAAGCTTGTAGTATATAGTTGTACTGCGTAGTAGGTGTTAACGCCGGCTATGGTGCTCGGTATGTTTCTAACTCTATGACACTTTGTGCCATAGCTTTACGCGTCTATAAAAATAAATAAATTGTTAATAGATTCAGGCGTTATTTTGCGAAAGTCAAATTTACATGCAATGTGATCAAACCTGCATTGTGTGCTTCCGTCACCAATTAGTTCATGCGGCCTAGCGCCGGCCGGCACCCACCCACTACTGTTAGTTGATGCAACATCCCGACGGTGCCATGGGTGCTCTGGTAGTCTCTGCCTCGGCTGCTGCGGTCGTCCGCCATTTGGAACAGAATCCGCATGCCCCCACCACCACCGTCGCTGCCACGACTGGCCTGGTCGTCGCTGCGACACGTGTTTCGCCTCTCCACGAGGCATCATCAGGCACTGTAGATGTTAATCGTAAGCATAACATGCTACAAGTTTTTTTTTTGATCTAATAAATCGAATACTACGGGATGTAATTTGTGGGCGAGTTCTCGAACTTGTAGCATGTTATTCTAAAATTATACCCTGAATAATTTGATTGATTAAATTTTTTAGTGACCAGTTACGCCATCTATGCAGAATGGGAACAATTACTACGTATTCGAGTTGTTGGTAGTTCGCGTCCTTACCGCGTCGCCGGGCGGCGCTTCTTTTTCAACATTGGTACATTATTCTCATCAAATATTAAAATAGAATTTACATGTCATTAGTATTATATTTATGTATATGGTATTACCGATTTCTGGTTAAAATTTCGTTTGAAGTTTTATGTTAAATTAAATGTTTTTCTGTACAATTTTCAGCTTGCTATTCTTTGTGAAAATATAAGTTGTGGATGTGCGATTGTGAAATGAATGCTTATATATTTTGTTGACGTGACATTCAATTGAAAATATTTACTTGATCCAGATATATGCATGTCCAGTTGCTTGTACGTCTAATGTAACCGTTGCAATGCACTAAGCCGTCAATTTTATATACGTGAACAATCATAACTTAAAACATTATGAACTTCGATTCTCCATTGGTAACATTGATATCAATGAACTTGACTTTTAAACAAAGTGAAGTAAAAGTGCACGTTACTGATTGATTGAATCTGGTTTTAGTGTTCCGTACCCAAATGGTAAAACGGAACCCTATTACTGAGGCTCCGTTGTCCGTCCGTCCGTCCGTCTGTCACCCGCCTGTATCTCATGAACCGTGATAGTTAGACAGTTGAAATTTTCACAGATGATGTATTTCTGTTGCCGCTATAACAACAAATACTAAAAAATAGAATATGATAAAAATTTAAGGGGGCTCCCATACAACAAACGTGGTTTTTTTGCTCATTTTTGCTCGATATTGATAACGGCAACAGGTTGATGCTTGAAATATTTACAGAATATTTAATTCCATATTCACTTTAAGAATAAATAATTAAATTAAAATAAAACAAATATTTAAGGAGGGCTTCCATACAACAAACGTGTTTTTTTTTTGCCGCTTTTATAGATAATGGTACGGAACCCTTCGTGCGCGAGTCCGACTCGCACTTGGCCGATTTTTTATTACTTTTGTACAGGTTCGCGTATCACAATCATACACAATCTTGCAGTAAACACAATCTTGCAGGTCTCAGATCAAGAGTTTGTATGCTTTGTTCAATGTTCAGCCATAGCCACAGCTCGAAATATTTTCTAAACGGCTGTATAAGTGATTTGAGTATAACAATAAACAACATTAAGCGTGATAAATGAATAACGTTGTTTCTAACACTCTGTTTAAAGAACATTCAATGTTTGAACATTTATAAATTTTAAGCCGTTTTTCATCTTACTTGTGACTCAATGTATCATAATAAACATTTAAGGATTTTTTAATTTCTCTACCTACACTTAGAACTTCTATTCGTACGAAATTCAATTTTAATTAATTCTGAGTTCTAATTGCACCGCGCCCTTGTCAGGTAACGGACAGCAGACATACTGATTCAGAACAATAACAGAATGTTTACAAAGGTTGGTAATCCGTTAGTTGAATCGTAACTTCAGTAAATGCATATAGAACCAATGATAGGCTAGGACCTTCCTTAAAAAAAAGTCAGTAAGCGGTTCTTAATTGGCGAACATAATGTGTAAACATACACACACAAAATAACGGGTGAGATTTGGCAACCTTCTGTTTTTGAAATATTTTTTTTGCATGATATGACAGTCGTTACTAAATGTTTCATACCTATATAATATGTACTATGTATTTATATCTAATTTATCAGGAATATTAAACAAATCATAGAGATAACTCATTTATTTTTTTATCATTTAACCTACAAATATCGCCCGTGTGCCCTTGATTCAATTTAATTTAGAGGATTTAATCGTCTTGGAATTAAACCACATTGGTGACAGTTTTTTAGGGTTCCGTACCCAAAGGGTAAAACGGAACCCTATTACTGAGGCTCCGCTGTCCGTCCGTCCGTCCGTCTGTCACCAGGCTGTATCTCATGAACCGTGATAGCTAGACAGTTGAAATTTTCACAGATGATGTATTTCTGTTGCCGCTATAACAACAAATACTAAAAAATAGAATAAAATAAATATTTAAGGGGGCTCACATACAACAAACGTGATTTTTTTGCCTTTTTTATAGATAATGGTACGGAACCCTTCGTGCGCGAGTCCGACTCGCACTTGGCCGATTTTTTTATACAACGTCGGGAGGCCTATAAGCATACGGCCACCTGATGTTAAGCGGTTACTGTAGCCTATGAACGTTTGCAACACATTGAATATACTCGCGCGATACCACCTCTGCTGCTAACACAGCACACAACTTAGGAGTTTTCTGGTGACCTCGCTCACACGCAGGAACATGAACACAGGAACAATTGTTATATAAATAAGTTTAAAACATTTGTTTGTGTTGCAGTGTTCGCAACGAGACTAAAATGTACAGACAGTTTTTGATGCCTTATTTTCGTATTTGAATAGTGGTTTTATCGGCATGGTGGATAGATGGTGGAAGTTAATGCAATGTCAAAGCATCGGGGGTTTCTATGTTTCTATAAGTTAATATTAAGTACATTGTAAGTAATTAACCTAAAAATCTCCTCAAATGCAGTTACAAAAAAAATCGGCCAAGTGCGAGTCGGACTCGCGCACGATGACTTCCGTACCATTATCTATAAAAACGGCAAAAAAATCGCTTTTGTTATATGGGAGCCCCCCTTAAATATTTGTTTTATTATAATTTTATTATTTATTCTTAAAGTGAATATATAACTTCATATTCTGTAAATATTTCAAGCGTCTACCTGTTGCCGTTATCAATATCGAGCAAAAATGAACAAAAAAACCACGTTTGTTGTATGGGAGCCGCCTTAAATATTTATTTTATTCTATTTTCTAGTATTTGTTGTTATAGCGGCAACAGATATACATCATCTGTGAAAATTTCAACTGTCTAACTATCACGGTTCATGAGATACAGCCTGGTGAGAGACGGGCGGACGGACGGACAGCGGAGTCTCACTAATAGGGTGCCGTTTTACCCTTTGGGTACGGAACCCTAAAAATGAAATAATTGATCCGTCCGACGGATCAGTACAGCTCCTTTGTCGACAAACTAATGGAGAAACAGTCCACCGCGTTTCTTCCACATTGTCGTGGCAATTCTCTCCCGCTTCACGCTTCCGTTCTTTACACTACTCATGACAGCGTAAATAGGAATAGATGGTCTAACAGCGATGCACTCCCCCACCACCCTGTTCAAGGTTGAGTTCGCTGACATCCGCGGATTCCACTCTAACCTTAATGGCGTCCACCAATACCTAGAGACGGCACGGCCCCGCCATGCTCTTCCTGACGGAGACACAGTTTCAGCGTCCAGCGGACACGTCCTACCTCCAGTTATGTGCTTGAGGAGAATTTTCTCGCGAAAGCCGGAGTCTTTTTGTTTCTCCGCTCGGATGTATGTTGCCGCCGTCTGCGCTGCCTAGAGGATTCCTCCTTTCCTGTCCTCTGGGTGCATGTAAACCTGGGTCTTCAGAGCCGTATTTACACGTGCCTATACCGACCCCATACTAGGGACACGGAGACAACTCGGCTCTTTGAGTACATGAGTCGCGACAGATGAAGCGCAGGAGCGGTACCCTACTGCAGAGATGGTATGTTTGGGGGACTTTAACTCTCACCACGACTCCTGGTTGGGATCCTGCACAACTAACCATGCAGGAAGGAACGCCCACGGGTTCGCTCTTTCGCACAGCCTGACGCAACTGGTACACCAACCCACCAGAATACCAGATGTTGCTGGTCAGGAGCCCTCTCTGCTAGATCTTCTGTTGACCACCCACCCTGCTGGCTACCGGGTTGAGGTCGAGGCGCCCCTGGGCACATCTGACCACTGCCTAGTATCCAGCACAGTGCCAAGCGCGATTCCGCCACAACCCACAGAGATTAGGCGTCGTGTCTGGCACTACTCGTCAGCAGACGGGACGGTATGCGCGACTACTTTGCTTCCGTCGGGCTTAACGGCGAGTGCTGCGGCCATTGTTGATGAGATCGGCGTAGACATGGAATACTACATTCCTCACTCCGATGTCGTCATCAAAAGCCGGAGACGCCCTTGGTTTAATCGCAAACGCGCTGAAGCTGTTAGTAACAAACAGGCGGCGTATCGCGCTTGGATCAGGGGGCGCCCCCTTAAGAACCGAATACTCACTGCAATCAGCTTACAGCACTGCCACCAAGGTTTGCAAGAGAGCATACATAAGAGCGGACGCCCAGCGCGTTATACGAGTCGGCATGGAACTAGTGGGGCACCCTACTGGGTCGCGTAACTACTGGCGACTGGCCAAAGCCATGTAGGCTAACTTCTGCCAGCCCTCGCTGCCACCGCTGCGATGACCCGATGGCTCACTGGCGCATCAGCCGCAGAAGAAAGCCGATCTTATGGCCAGCCTCTTTGCGGCTAACTCCCGCATCGATGACTGTAGCACGCAACCACCAACAATACCCTCCAGTGGATCCGTTATGCCTGATATCCACATCAGGCAGTGCGATGTGCGTTGACCTACAGTCACTCGATGTCCGAAAACCAGTGGTCCTGATCGGTATCCCAGCGATTGTTCTTAAAAAATGTGCAGCGGAGTTATCTCCGGTGTTGACGCGCCTCTTCCCCCTCTCGTACTCGACAGGTTGTGTTCCGGATGTTTGGAGGAGGCCAATGTGCAGCCGGTTCCCAAAAAGGGAGACCGTTCTGACCCATCAAATTACCGCCCCATTGCCGAACTTCAGTGTTGTGCAAAGTCATGGAACGGATCCTTAACAATCAATTGATCCGTTACCTAGAAGACTCCATAATCTATGATCGTCAGTATGGTTTTAGACCGAAACGATCAATGGGTGATCTTCTAGCGTATGTGACGCACCTCTGGGGGGAGGCAATCGATAAATATAGCGAATCCATGGCAGTCAGCTTAGATATCGCCAAGTCTGGCACAAAGCACTTCTCTCGAAACTTCCGGCATACGGTCTGCCCCTCCAGCTTTGTAATTGGATTTCTGGCTTCCTGCATGAGCGTAGAATCCGCGTCCTTGCAGTTGGATGCGCTTCGCGAACATGTCAGTGAATGCCGGTGTCCCACAGGCCTCCGTTCTATCACCCACCCTTTCTTCTACATATCAATGACATGCTGCCACTTGGTAATATTCATTGCCATGCAGATAGCAGTACGGTCCATGGGGCGATATTTCGGTCGGCCTGGTGCTGGTCAGACAGAAATCGGTGAGAGGCGTCTTGTCGTTGAACTGAATCGGGTTTTGGATCTCATTAGTAAATGGGGTTCCAATAACCTGGCTGAGTTTAATGCTGAGAAAACTCAGGTTTGCGCGTTTACAACAAAAATGTCCCCCTTCCTTCCCACTCCTAGTCTTCAGGGCGCTTCCCTCAGTATGCGAGATAGCCTGAATATGCTAGGTATGGGTATTCGTTGCGACCTTAACCAGCGTTATTACATCGAGAGCCTCATCTCAACAGCTTCAATAAAACTCGGAGCCTGAACAGGGTGCGCCGCTCTTCACGCCGGACCAGCTTTGTCTGCTTTATAAGACACAAGTTCGGGCCTGCGTGGAGTATAGCTCGCATCTCTGGGACGGCTCCGCACAGTATCTTCTTGAGGCTCTCGATGGGTTGCAGCGACGGGTTATCCGCATAATTGACGACGAAGAGGTCACCAAAAACCTAGAACCTCTTCAACTCTGTAGGGGACATAGGCTCTCTAATCATATTTTACCGCCTTTACCATGGCGAGTGCTCTGAAGAACTGTTTTCCCTTATCCCACCCTGTCCCTTCATCATAGAACCACACGCGCGGGCTTGCGATATCATCGTTCCACTGTTGAGAATATCTCTTCGCGTACCAAAAAGTTCGGCAACTCCTATCTTTGTCGTACCATTAAAAAGTGGTACGCCTTGCCTGCATATATGTTCCCTCCTTCCTACAATATGGGATCCTTCAAACGAAGCGTGAAGAAGCATCTTGCGGGTCAGCATGGCAGCGTCAACGGAC